>OX392462.1:143765100-144365100 GCA_947623515.1 Neoascia interrupta
AGGAGCTCAATCCTTATGCGGTACAAGATAATTATAGAATAAAAACCGTGTCATTGGCTGAGCTTCGTCAAACCATAAATAATCTGAAAAACAACAAAGCCCCTGGCTACGACTTAATTACTAGCGAAATTCTAAAGGAACTACCGAAAAAAGCTTTGGTCAAGCTACTCTATATCATTAACGCTTCCATGAGAGTTTTATACGTTCCAAGGCAATGGAAAGTGGCCGAGGTCATAATGGTTCCGAAACCAGGAAAATGTCCGAACGACAAAAAGTCATACAGACCTATTTCGCTACTGCCGATAATAGCTAAGGTGTTCGAGAAACTATTGCTTAAAAGGTTGCAACCAATCATTGAAGAAAGACGATTGATTCCGGATCACCAATTCGGATTTAGAAAAAAAACATTCAACAATCGACCAGGTCTATCCTATAACAAACGAAATCGAAAAAGCTCTGGAAGCGAAAAAGATATGTACTAGCGCTTTTCTCGACGTATCGCAAGCCTTCGACAAGGTATGGCACGAAGGCCTGAAGTACAAATTAAGGCTTTGCTTACCAGAAAAACTCTATAGAATCTTAGAGTCTTACCTTAAAGACAGAATCTTTCGCGTAAGGTACGAAAATGAGTACTCGGAATTCAAAGAGATAAATGCCGGTGTCCCGCAAGGAAGCGTTCTCGGCCCAATATTATTTTTGCTCTATACAAGAGACATACCCCACGATGAGGGAACAATTTTAGCTACGTTCGCAGACGACACTGCTATTCTCGCTATTGATACGACAGTTGAATTATCAACAGGGAAGCTCCAGCGCGCTTTAGACAAAATATGCGACTGGACGAAGAGCTGGCGAGTTGTCCTTAACGAGACTAAGTCAACTCATGTTAACTTTACTTATAAAAAGATAAACAACAAACCTTTATTCATTAACTCGGTACAAATCCCGTACTCAAATGAAGCGAAATATCTAGGAATGACTCTAGACGCAAAACTTAAATGGAAGCCGCACGTTAAAAAGAAACGCGACGAGCTCGAAATCAAGTTAAGAGAAATGAATTGGCTTATCGGAAGATTTTCGAAACTAAGCATATATAACAAACTGCTTTTGTATAAGCAAGTGCTAAAACCATCTTGGACGTACGGTATACAACTCTGGGGTTGTACTAAACCAAGCAATATATCTATTTTAGAAACTTTTCAAAATAAGACACTCAGAGCAATCGTTAATGCTCCATGGTATATAAGAAATAGCGATCTACACCGAGATCTAGGAATCGCAACTGTGTCTGACGAGGTAACAAACTTTGCTCGCAAACTTAGTACTCGTCTTCGCGGACACTGCAACAATGAAATTATCCGAACTTTGGATCAGACAAATCTTACGCGCCGACTACAACGAATGAGACCGTTAGATCTAGCAGCATAAGATGAAACCGCATAAATTGACGGTATTGTAGGTGCCTTCGTTGGAAGGCAGCCTGTCACACGCGATTACTACAGAAGCTTGAACTACTTGTTAAGGAAACTTAGTCGTAGTCTGACGGAAAATGGGAGGTTTTTTAGTGAGTAAGAATCTCACACTACTATGAGCACGCGCGGCCGGTCCTCGTAGTGCCTATGAGGGTTTTTCCTACCCACGGAAAAAAAAAAAAAAAAAAAATCATCATCATCATCATCATCATCATCATCATCATCATCATCATCATCATCATCATCATGAATCATGAATATGGGAAAGTCAATCAAAATAATTACATGGAATGCAAACGGCCTTTTGCAAAAAAATTGACGAACTAGAAGTATTCCTACGGAAGAATAATGTAGACATATGCCTGATTTCGGAAATCCACTTTAAAAATGGTTCAGAACGCATAATAAGAGGTTACATTGACTATCACGCGCATCATCCTTCAAAAAATTCGAGAGGTGGATCCTCTCTCTACATTAAAGACTGCATAAAGCACTCCAAAAACGAAGAAATAGAACTTGACTCTATGCAAATAACCTCAGTCTCAGTAAAATTAAGTCACATAAATTACAACATCGCGACGAGCTATTTTCCTCCGCAGTATCGGCTGGCAGATGAAAATCTTGCTCTGCTCTTTGATTCACTTGGGTCAAACTTTATCATCGGCGGGGACTTTAACGCGAAAAATACTTTTTGGGGCTCACGGTGCAATTCAACAAGAGGCAGAGCCCTCTTTAAAGCAAGTTCAAAACGCAGCGTGATCTTCTTATCGACGGGAAAGCCAACATATTGGCCAACCGACAGAAATAAAATACCTGATCTCGTCGACTTCTTTATCGCCAAGGGGGTACCTCGTTACCTTACGAACGTAGAAGAACGCTTTGATCTCTGTTCAGATCACTCGGCAGTTCTTTTGAAAATCGGCGGAAGCCTAGCGAAAAAGAATAGAGCGCCTAGATTAACTAACAACAACACCGACTGGGACGGCTTTAGAAAATACTGCAAAGAAAACATAGCCTTAAATGTACCGCTCAAAACGCCACTTGAAATAGAAGAAGAATTAGATAAACTCGTGAGAGTTATTCAGAGCGCTGCGTGGAATAACACTTCTTTTCGGAGGTCCGAATTATCGAACAGCGGAACAATATATCCGCGAGAAATAGAAGAGCTAATATGCGAAAAGAGGAGAGCGCGCAAGAGATGGCAACGTTCGCGAGCACCCCCGGATAAGACAATCTTGAACCACCTTTCTAACAAACTAAAGCACGAACTTTAAGATTTTAAAAGTTGCGAGACTACTGCTTACCTCGAAAGTTTGACTGCCAATAAAGGTTCGAACTACTCTCTTTGAAAAGCAGTCAAGTCCGTTAAGAAGCCTATAGCACACTCTGCGCCATTAAGAAAAGCCAACGGCGAATGGGCAAGAGAAGACAAAGAAAAAGCGGATTTATTTGCAGATTACCTAGAAGAAACATTTAAACCGTTTGACGGGGAACCGTTGGTCGAGGAGCTCAATCCTTATGCGGTACAAGATAATTATAGAATAAAAACCGTGTCATTGGCTGAGCTTCGTCAAACCATAAATAATCTGAAAAACAACAAAGCCCCTGGCTACGACTTAATTACTAGCGAAATTCTAAAGGAACTACCGAAAAAAGCTTTGGTCAAGCTACTCTATATCATTAACGCTTCCATGAGAGTTTTATACGTTCCAAGGCAATGGAAAGTGGCCGAGGTCATAATGGTTCCGAAACCAGGAAAATGTCCGAACGACAAAAAGTCATACAGACCTATTTCGCTACCGCCGATAATAGCTAAGGTGTTCGAGAAACTATTGCTTAAAAGGTTGCAACCAATCATTGAAGAAAGACGATTGATTCCGGATCACCAATTCGGATTAAGAAAAAAAACATTCAACAATCGACCAGGTCTATCCTATAACAAACGAAATCGAAAAAGCTCTGGAAGCGAAAAAGATATGTACTAGCGCTTTTCTCGACGTATCGCAAGACTTCGACAAGGTATGGCACGAAGGCCTAAAGTACAAATTAAGGCTTTGCTTACCAGAAAAACTCTATAGAATCTTAGAGTCTTACCTTAAAGACAGAATCTTTCGCGTAAGGTACGAAAATGAGTACTCGGAATTCAAAGAGATAAATGCCGGTGTCCCGCAAGGAAGCGTTCTCGGCCCAATATTATTTTTGCTCTATACAAGAGACATACCCCACGATGAGGGAACAATTTTAGCTACGTTCGCAGACGACACTGCTATTCTCGCTATTGATACGACAGTTGAATTATCAACAGGGAAGCTCCAGCGCGCTTTAGACAAAATATGCGACTGGACGAAGAGCTGGCGAGTTGTCCTTAACGAGACTAAGTCAACTCATGTTAACTTTACTTATAAAAAGATAAACAACAAACCTTTATTCATTAACTCGGTACAAATCCCGTACTCAAATGAAGCGAAATATCTAGGAATGACTCTAGACGCAAAACTTAAATGGAAGCCGCACGTTAAAAAGAAACGCGACGAGCTCGAAATCAAGTTAAGAGAAATGAATTGGCTTATCGGAAGATTTTCGAAACTAAGCATATATAACAAACTGCTTTTGTATAAGCAAGTGCTAAAACCATCTTGGACGTACGGTATACAACTCTGGGGTTGTACTAAACCAAGCAATATATCTATTTTAGAAACTTTTCAAAATAAGACACTCAGAGCAATCGTTAATGCTCCATGGTATATAAGAAATAGCGATCTACACCGAGATCTAGGAATCGCAACTGTGTCTGACGAGGTAACAAACTTTGCTCGCAAACTTAGTACTCGTCTTCGCGGACACTGCAACAATGAAATTATCCGAACTTTGGATCAGACAAATCTTACGCGCCGACTACAACGAATGAGACCGTTAGATCTAGCAGCATAAGATGAAACCGCATAAATTGACGGTATTGTAGGTGCCTTCGTTGGAAGGCAGCCTGTCACACGCGATTACTACAGAAGCTTGAACTACTTGTTAAGGAAACTTAGTCGTAGTCTGACGGAAAATGGGAGGTTTTTTAGTGAGTAAGAATCTCACACTACTATGAGCACGCGCGGCCGGTCCTCGTAGTGCCTATGAGGGTTTTTCCTACCCACGGAAAAAAAAAAAAAAAAAAAATCATCATCATCATCATCATCATCATCATCATCATCATCATCATCATCATCATCATCATCATCATCATCATCATCATCATCATCATCATCATCATCATCATCATCATCATCATCATCATCATCATCATCATCATCATCATGAATCATGAATATGGGAAAGTCAATCAAAATAATTACATGGAATGCAAACGGCCTTTTGCAAAAAAATTGACGAACTAGAAGTATTCCTACGGAAGAATAATGTAGACATATGCCTGATTTCGGAAATCCACTTTAAAAAGGGTTCAGAACGCATAATAAAAGGTTACATTGACTATCACGCGCATCATCCTTCAGAAAATTCGAGAGGTGGATCCTCTCTCTACATTAAAGACTGCATAAAGCACTCCAAAAACGAAGAAATAGAACTTGACTCTATGCAAATAACCTCAGTCTCAGTACAATTAAGTCACATAAATTACAACATCGCGACGAGCTATTTTCCTCCGCAGTATCGGCTGGCAGATGAAAATCTTGCTCTGCTCTTTGATTCACTTGGGTCAAACTTTATCATCGGCGGGGACTTTAACGCGAAAAATACTTTTTGGGGCTCACGGTGCAATTCAATAAGAGGCAGAGCCCTCTTTAAAGCAAGTTCAAAACGCAGCGTGATCTTCTTATCGACGGGAAAGCCAACATATTGGCCAACCGACAGAAATAAAATACCTGATCTCGTCGACTTCTTTATCGCCAAGGGGGTACCTCGTTACCTTACGAACGTAGAAGAACGCTTTGATCTCTGTTCAGATCACTCGGCAGTTCTTTTGAAAATCGGCGGAAGCCTAGCGAAAAAGAATAGAGCGCCTAGATTAACTAACAACAACACCGACTGGGACGGCTTTAGAAAATACTGCAAAGAAAACATAGCCTTAAATGTACCGCTCAAAACGCCACTTGAAATAGAAGAAGAATTAGATAAACTCGTGAGAGTTATTCAGAGCGCTGCGTGGAATAACACTTCTTTTCGGAGGTCCGAATTATCGAACAGCGGAACAATATATCCGCGAGAAATAGAAGAGCTAATATGCGAAAAGAGGAGAGCGCGCAAGAGATGGCAACGTTCGCGAGCACCCCCCGGATAAGACAATCTTGAACCACCTTTCTAACAAACTAAAGCACGAACTTTAAGATTTTAAAAGTCGCGAGACTACTGCTTACCTCGAAAGTTTGACTGCCAATAAAGGTTCGAACTACTCTCTTTGAAAAGCAGTCAAGTCCGTTAAGAAGCCTATAGCACACTCTGCGCCATTAAGAAAAGCCAACGGCGAATGGGCAAGAGAAGACAAAGAAAAAGCGGATTTATTTGCAGATTACCTAGAAGAAACATTTAAACCGTTTGACGGGGAACCGTTGGTCGAGGAGCTCAATCCTTATGCGGTACAAGATAATTATAGAATAAAAACCGTGTCATTGGCTGAGCTTCGTCAAACCATAAATAATCTGAAAAACAACAAAGCCCCTGGCTACGACTTAATTACTAGCGAAATTCTAAAGGAACTACCGAAAAAAGCTTTGGTCAAGCTACTCTATATCATTAACGCTTCCATGAGAGTTTTATACGTTCCAAGGCAATGGAAAGTGGCCGAGGTCATAATGGTTCCGAAACCAGGAAAATGTCCGAACGACAAAAAGTCATACAGACCTATTTCGCTACTGCCGATAATAGCTAAGGTGTTCGAGAAACTATTGCTTAAAAGGTTGCAACCAATCATTGAAGAAAGACGATTGATTCCGGATCACCAATTCGGATTTAGAAAAAAAACATTCAACAATCGACCAGGTCTATCCTATAACAAACGAAATCGAAAAAGCTCTGGAAGCGAAAAAGATATGTACTAGCGCTTTTCTCGACGTATCGCAAGCCTTCGACAAGGTATGGCACGAAGGCCTGAAGTACAAATTAAGGCTTTGCTTACCAGAAAAACTCTATAGAATCTTAGAGTCTTACCTTAAAGACAGAATCTTTCGCGTAAGGTACGAAAATGAGTACTCGGAATTCAAAGAGATAAATGCCGGTGTCCCGCAAGGAAGCGTTCTCGGCCCAATATTATTTTTGCTCTATACAAGAGACATACCCCACGATGAGGGAACAATTTTAGCTACGTTCGCAGACGACACTGCTATTCTCGCTATTGATACGACAGTTGAATTATCAACAGGGAAGCTCCAGCGCGCTTTAGACAAAATATGCGACTGGACGAAGAGCTGGCGAGTTGTCCTTAACGAGACTAAGTCAACTCATGTTAACTTTACTTATAAAAAGATAAACAACAAACCTTTATTCATTAACTCGGTACAAATCCCGTACTCAAATGAAGCGAAATATCTAGGAATGACTCTAGACGCAAAACTTAAATGGAAGCCGCACGTTAAAAAGAAACGCGACGAGCTCGAAATCAAGTTAAGAGAAATGAATTGGCTTATCGGAAGATTTTCGAAACTAAGCATATATAACAAACTGCTTTTGTATAAGCAAGTGCTAAAACCATCTTGGACGTACGGTATACAACTCTGGGGTTGTACTAAACCAAGCAATATATCTATTTTAGAAACTTTTCAAAATAAGACACTCAGAGCAATCGTTAATGCTCCATGGTATATAAGAAATAGCGATCTACACCGAGATCTAGGAATCGCAACTGTGTCTGACGAGGTAACAAACTTTGCTCGCAAACTTAGTACTCGTCTTCGCGGACACTGCAACAATGAAATTATCCGAACTTTGGATCAGCAAATCTTACGCGCCGACTACAACGAATGAGACCGTTAGATCTAGCAGCATAAGATGAAACCGCATAAATTGACGGTATTGTAGGTGCCTTCGTTGGAAGGCAGCCTGTCACACGCGATTACTACAGAAGCTTGAACTACTTGTTAAGGAAACTTAGTCGTAGTCTGACGGAAAATGGGAGGTTTTTTAGTGAGTAAGAATCTCACACTACTATGAGCACGCGCGGCCGGTCCTCGTAGTGCCTATGAGGGTTTTTCCTACCCACGGAAAAAAAAAAAAAAAAAAATCATCATCATCATCATCATCATCATCATCATCATCATCATCATCATCATCATCATCATCATCATCATCATCATCATCATCATCATCATCATCATCATCATCATCATCATCATCATCATCATCATCATCATCATCATCATCATCATCATCATCATCATCATCATCATCATCATCATCATCATCATCATCATCATCATCATCATCATCATCATCATCATCATCATCATCATCATCATCATCATCATCATCATCATCATCATCATCATCATCATCATCATCATCATCATCATCATCATCATCATCATCATCATCATCATCATCATCATCATCATCATCATCATCATCATCATCATCATCATCATCATCATCATCATCATCATCATCATCATCATCATCATCATCATCATCATCATCATCATCATCATCATCATCATCATCATCATCATCATCATCATCATCATCATCATCATCATCATCATCATCATCATCATCATCATCATCATCATCATCATCATCATCATCATCATCATCATCATCATCATCATCATCATCATCATCATCATCATCATCATCATCATCATCATCATCATCATCATCATCATCATCATCATCATCATCATCATCATCATCATCATCATCATCATCATCATCATCATCATCATCATCATCATCATCATCATCATCATCATCATGAATCATGAATATGGGAAAGTCAATCAAAATAATTACATGGAATGCAAACGGCCTTTTGCAAAAAAATTGACGAACTAGAAGTATTCCTACGGAAGAATAATGTAGACATATGCCTGATTTCGGAAATCCACTTTAAAAAGGGTTCAGAACGCATAATAAAAGGTTACATTGACTATCACGCGCATCATCCTTCAGAAAATTCGAGAGGTGGATCCTCTCTCTACATTAAAGACTGCATAAAGCACTCCAAAAACGAAGAAATAGAACTTGACTCTATGCAAATAACCTCAGTCTCAGTAAAATTAAGTCACATAAATTACAACATCGCGACGAGCTATTTTCCTCCGCAGTATCGGCTGGCAGATGAAAATCTTGCTCTGCTCTTTGATTCACTTGGGTCAAACTTTATCATCGGCGGGGACTTTAACGCGAAAAATACTTTTTGGGGCTCACGGTGCAATTCAACAAGAGGCAGAGCCCTCTTTAAAGCAAGTTCAAAACTCTTCTTATCGACGGGAAAGCCAACATATTGGCCAACCGACAGAAATAAAATACCTGATCTCGTCGACTTCTTTATCGCCAAGGGGGTACCTCGTTACCTTACGAACGTAGAAGAACGCTTTGATCTCTGTTCAGATCACTCGGCAGTTCTTTTGAAAATCGGCGGAAGCCTAGCGAAAAAGAATAGAGCGCCTAGATTAACTAACAACAACACCGACTGGGACGGCTTTAGAAAATACTGCAAAGAAAACATAGCCTTAAATGTACCGCTCAAAACGCCACTTGAAATAGAAGAAGAATTAGATAAACTCGTGAGAGTTATTCAGAGCGCTGCGTGGAATAACACTTCTTTTCGGAGGTCCGAATTATCGAACAGCGGAACAATATATCCGCGAGAAATAGAAGAGCTAATATGCGAAAAGAGGAGAGCGCGCAAGAGATGGCAACGTTCGCGAGCACCCCCGGATAAGACAATCTTGAACCACCTTTCTAACAAACTAAAGCACGAACTTTAAGATTTTAAAAGTCGCGAGACTACTGCTTACCTCGAAAGTTTGACTGCCAATAAAGGTTCGAACTACTCTCTTTGAAAAGCAGTCAAGTCCGTTAAGAAGCCTATAGCACACTCTGCGCCATTAAGAAAAGCCAACGGCGAATGGGCAAGAGAAGACAAAGAAAAAGCGGATTTATTTGCAGATTACCTAGAAGAAACATTTAAACCGTTTGACGGGGAACCGTTGGTCGAGGAGCTCAATCCTTATGCGGTACAAGATAATTATAGAATAAAAACCGTGTCATTGGCTGAGCTTCGTCAAACCATAAATAATCTGAAAAACAACAAAGCCCCTGGCTACGACTTAATTACTAGCGAAATTCTAAAGGAACTACCGAAAAAAGCTTTGGTCAAGCTACTCTATATCATTAACGCTTCCATGAGAGTTTTATACGTTCCAAGGCAATGGAAAGTGGCCGAGGTCATAATGGTTCCGAAACCAGGAAAATGTCCGAACGACAAAAAGTCATACAGACCTATTTCGCTACTGCCGATAATAGCTAAGGTGTTCGAGAAACTATTGCTTAAAAGGTTGCAACCAATCATTGAAGAAAGACGATTGATTCCGGATCACCAATTCGGATTTAGAAAAAAAACATTCAACAATCGACCAGGTCTATCCTATAACAAACGAAATCGAAAAAGCTCTGGAAGCGAAAAAGATATGTACTAGCGCTTTTCTGGACGTATCGCAAGCCTTCGACAAGGTATGGCACGAAGGCCTGAAGTACAAATTAAGGCTTTGCTTACCAGAAAAACTCTATAGAATCTTAGAGTCTTACCTTAAAGACAGAATCTTTCGCGTAAGGTACGAAAATGAGTACTCGGAATTCAAAGAGATAAATGCCGGTGTCCCGCAAGGAAGCGTTCTCGGCCCAATATTATTTTTGCTCTATACAAGAGACATACCCCACGATGAGGGAACAATTTTAGCTACGTTCGCAGACGACACTGCTATTCTCGCTATTGATACGACAGTTGAATTATCAACAGGGAAGCTCCAGCGCGCTTTAGACAAAATATGCGACTGGACGAGGAGCTGGCGAGTTGTCCTTAACGAGACTAAGTCAACTCATGTTAACTTTACTTATAAAAAGATAAACAACAAACCTTTATTCATTAACTCGGTACAAATCCCGTACTCAAATGAAGCGAAATATCTAGGAATGACTCTAGACGCAAAACTTAAATGGAAGCCGCACGTTAAAAAGAAACGCGACGAGCTCGAAATCAAGTTAAGAGAAATGAATTGGCTTATCGGAAGATTTTCGAAACTAAGCATATATAACAAACTGCTTTTGTATAAGCAAGTGCTAAAACCATCTTGGACGTACGGTATACAACTCTGGGGTTGTACTAAACCAAGCAATATATCTATTTTAGAAACTTTTCAAAATAAGACACTCAGAGCAATCGTTAATGCTCCATGGTATATAAGAAATAGCGATCTACACCGAGATCTAGGAATCGCAACTGTGTCTGACGAGGTAACAAACTTTGCTCGCAAACTTAGTACTCGTCTTCGCGGACACTGCAACAATGAAATTATCCGAACTTTGGATCAGACAAATCTTACGCGCCGACTACAACGAATGAGACCGTTAGATCTAGCAGCATAAGATGAAACCGCATAAATTGACGGTATTGTAGGTGCCTTCGTTGGAAGGCAGCCTGTCACACGCGATTACTACAGAAGCTTGAACTACTTGTTAAGGAAACTTAGTCGTAGTCTGACGGAAAATGGGAGGTTTTTTAGTGAGTAAGAATCTCACACTACTATGAGCACGCGCGGCCGGTCCTCGTAGTGCCTATGAGGGTTTTTCCTACCCACGGAAAAAAAAAAAAAAAATCATCATCATCATCATCATCATCATCATCATCATCATCATCATCATCATCATCATCATCATCATCATCATCATCATCATCATCATCATCATCATCATCATCATCATCATCATCATCATCATCATCATCATCATCATCATCATCATCATCATCATCATCATCATTATCATAATTTTCATAATGCCGCTTAACCTTTAAAAGGGTCGCGGAGCGAGGGTGGCTAAATGGTCTTTTCATCGTTCTCGATCCTCCGCCACCAACTCAAGAGACTCCAGCGCAATCCCCAGGCGGGTCTTAGAGAGGTTCCTTACCTGATCCAACCACCTGTTTCTTGGCCTACCAGGAGGGCGACGCTCTCGCATCTCGGCTAGCATGACTTGTCTAGGAAGTCTGTCAGAGGGCATGCGAACAACGTGTCCAAACCATCGAAGAATCGATCGCTCCACTCGGAGAAGTAGCTGCTAAACATTGACCAAGCACTTATCAGAGTTGCTCAACCCCCAACAAGAAAATCCTCGGTACACATAAATATACCGAAATCATTGCAAAGAAAATTCGCGTACCAAAATTTAAAGTTGTAATTTCAAAACGAAAACAGAGCAAGAAAATTTAAAAAACGCGACTATACATCCAAAAGCATATAATACTTAAATATTTTTTTTAAAGTAATGCGCATAATTAAGAAATAAAATAAAGACTTTTATACCCGAACGAGGGTAGATATATTAGTTTTAATGCATAGTTTGTAACTTACTTACTTACTTACTTAAGGTGGCGCTACAGTCCGGGGTGGACCTGGGCCTCGAACAACAAGCTTCGCCAGCCAGCTCTGTCTCTAGCTAGCCGTCTCCAGTTTCGCACGCGAAGTTGGCTGAGGTCCCCTTCCACTTGCGTGCGCCACCTGAGTCTCGGTGCTCCTCTACCGCGTCGTCCCTGCGGTGTGGATTCGAAGATTTTCCGGGCCGGGGCGTTGGTGTCCATCCGCTCTAAATGACCCAGCCATCGTAGACGTTGTGTTTTGACTCTTTTGGCTAGGTCGGTATCGCTGTACAGCCCGTACAGTTCGATGTTATATCTCCTCCTCCACTCTCCGTCTATGCAGACGGGACCGTAAATCGTCCGAAGAATTTTCCTCTCGAAGCAGCCTAAAGTGTTTTCATCCGCCTTTGACAGAGTCCATGCTTCTGCACCGTAAAGCAGGACTGGGATGATGAGGGTCTTATACATGGACACTTTAGTTGCTCGAGAGAGGGCTTTGCTACTCAATTGCCTTCTTAGCCCAAAGAAACAGCGATTGGCAAGAGTTATCCTTCGTTTGATTTCAGCGCTGGTGTCATTGTCTGAATTGATAGCGGAACCAAGGTAGACAAAGTCCCTAACTACCTCAAAGTTATAGCTGTCGATGGTGATGTTTTGTCCAAGACGTCGGTGTTGGGTGTCTTTTCTTGATGACAGCATATACTTGGTTTTGCCCTCATTGACTGCTAAACCCATATTCGCCGCTTCCGTCCCAATACTCACGAAGGCTTCACTGACATCACGCTTTGTTCTACCGATTATGTCAATGTCGTCTGCGTATGCAAGTAGTTGAACGGACTTTTGAAAGATTGTACCTCTGGTGTTGGCGCGAGAGTTCTGCACAATTCTCTCAAGTATGATGTTAAAGAAGTCGCATGACAGCGCGTCGCCTGGTCTAAATCCTTTTTTGACATCAAAGGGGTCGGTGAGGTCTTTGCCGACCTTGACGGAACAGCGTGAGTTTTCCATCGTCATCCTGCACAGACTGACGAGTTTGGCAGGGATGCCAAAACTAGACATTGCGCTATATAGCTCGTCTCTATAGATGCTGTCATACGCGGCCTTGAAATCGATGAAGAGGTGGTGTGTATCGATTTGGAATTCCTGGGTTTTCTCCAAGATCTGCCGCAGTGTGAATATTTGATCGATGGTGGACTTTCCTGGCCTAAAGCCACACTGATATGTGCCTATCAGATTGTTGACAAACGGCTTCAGGCGTTCACACAGTACAGCAGAAAAGATCTTGTATGCGATGTTAAGAAGACTTATGCCTCTGTAGTTGGCACAACTCAGAGGGTCTCCTTTCTTCAGGATCGGGCAAACAATGCTGAGGTTCCATTCGTCGGGAATGCTTTCTTCCGACCATATCTTGCAGATGAGCTGGTGCATGCTCCTAACCAGCTCATCGCCAGCGGATTTAAAAAGTTCGGCAGCTAGGCCGTCTGCTCCGGCTGCTTTGTTGCACTTGAGCTTAGACACAGCTACTTTCACCTCCTCCAGGTCGGGTGGGCGGTATCGTTCGTATGCTTCGTCGGTAACGTCTTCGCCCGGGTTGAATGGTTCGTTCTGCCTGACAGCGGTATTTGGTTCTTCCTCGCCGTTATACAGTCTGCAGAAGTGGTCTTTCCAAATCCTCAGCACCGACTGCGATTCTACAACGATGTTCCCTTGATGGTCCTTACAGGCTTCAGTTCGAAGTTTATACCCTTGGCAGGACCTTTTGATCCTTTGGTAAAACTTTCTAACCTCATTCCTGTTGTAACATCTCTCTATCTCTTCAACCGCGCGCTTCTCGTGCTCTCTCTTTTTCCTTCGGAGAAGCCGGTGCTCCTCTCTCCTCCTCTGCTCGTAGAGCTCGCGAGCAGCTCTAGTCCTTCTGTGCAGCGCCGCTTTGTATGCTTCCTGTTTAGCTGCATGTGCTTGCCGGCATTCATCGTCAAACCAGGGGTTTCGTTGTGGTCGCCGTGTGAAACCCAGCACTTCAGAGGCGGCGTCTCTGATGGCATTTTGGCAATGTTGCCACTGGCTATCAATACTTGATGCTGGTTGCATAGGACTTCGTAGAAGGTTTTGAGAGACTCGGTTGGAGAAGGACCTGGCGATCTCTTGCGATTGTAGTCGGCCGACGTCAAACTTCCTCACAGTATTTTCATTACTTGGCGCTGGTCGGGATATCCGCAGCCGTACCTTGGCTACAACAAGGTAGTGATCCGAGTCAATGTTAGCCCCTCGGAAAGTTCGGACATCCATGATACTGGAGGAGTGCCTTGCGTCGATCGCAATATGGTCAATCTGGTTGACGGTTGATTGATCGGGAGATCTCCATGTCCCTTTGTGGATATTGAGATGCGGGAACTGTGTACTAGCTACCACAACGTGTCGCCCCGCAGCAAAGTCGATCAGCCTGAATCCGTTATCGGAGGTCGTGTCGTGCAGGCTATACTTTCCGACAGTACGACCAAAGATGCCCTCCCTTCCTAGCTTGGCATTAAAATCGCCTAGGACAATTTTAATGTCGTAGCTAGGGCACTGCTCATAAGTTTTGTCCAGGAGCTCGTAGAACATATCTTTGGTCTCGTCATCTTTCTCCTCAGTGGGGGCATGTGCGCATATCAGGCTAATGTTGGCGAATTTAGCCTTGATGCGGATCGTCGCGAGGCGCTCGCTTACAGGGTTGAAGCTCAAGACTTTTTGCCTAAGTCTGCCTCCAACAACGAAACCACATCCAAATAGGCGCTGTCTTTGATGCCGATAGCAGTCGCCGTAGTAGATGTCGCAGTTTTTCATCCTTCTTTTGCCCGGCCCGTCCCACCGCATTTCTTGGATGGCAGTAATGTCTGCCTTGCAGTCGTTAAGGGCCTCCGCTAGTTGCTCGGCTGCACGTGGTCTGTTAAGGGACCTAACATTCCACGTGCAGATCCGGAGCTCGTTGTCCTTTTCTCGTTTGCATTGGTCGTCAACAGTAAATCCGTCCGAATCCGAGGCTTGTTTCCGCTTCGTGACTGGTGTTTCTTTACGTGGCCGGGAAGTCACCCCGACGGCACGACCCCCAACCTGGAGGACCAGATCCTTTGCTTAGCTCTAAGGACGGAGAGCCGGATAGCCCGCTCCTTATAGGCCTGAGCTCCGAATACGTCGTAGTAGCCCATATAAGGTGTTCACTAAGTAGTTCGGCCTGACTGGAACTATGGACGCCACCGTTGATTCCATCTGGGGAATTCCTCCGCTGCCGTCCGGATGCAAGGAGAAGTGCCTTAGTGGGAACACTCCTCCCCCCCTCTCTCGTCTGCTACCCCCAACAACCTTCCAAAGGGGTTGGAACCCAATCTCCAGTTGAGGTACTAGGCACCCGGTGTTCACCACGGGGAGGTGAGAGTAGGAGTTGATAGACAGAGGTGGGTTTAGAAAACCTGTGGATGCTTGTATCCTCTTGAGTGCACATGTCTATCCTTTGACCACCATAGGATAGTTTGTAACACAGTGAAATAATCATCGCAGACCCTTAAGACCTTAAGATATGATCAAGACCGACATGTGAATCGATTAAGCCATGTCCGTCCGTCCGCAAGTGTGATGGTTTTAGGTATTTTAAATCAAGCTAGAAAACTTAAACTTGGTACACGGCTTGGTTCTTTTGTTGCAAAGACAAAGCATGAAAATTGGCTTAATCCGTAAACGGCCACGGCCACTACTGGCTTCAATGTAAGACAACCTCTATTTCACATTTTCTTCAAAATGCCTTTTGGTCAAGTTTTACAAGGCACAGGAACTGGAATCTTGGTACTGAGATAAATTGGCCCAAGACCTTAAGCAAGGCAAAAATTGGAGCGCCCAAAATATCGACCATGCCCACTTTTAACATGTTAGATCTTTAAAAACCCGATTTCTCGGAAAGTTGACTCCAAATCGAAAAAAATTATATGACAAATATTAAAGATATTACTATTTTCTAAGTCTGCCCCATACAAAGGGCTCTAAAGGATGTTTTGAGCTCCGCCTACTTTTAAGGGGAGTTTTTAGGAAAAAACTGTTTTTTTCTTAAATAATCATTTTCGCTTTTACCGTATTTTCTCATGATTATAACGAAGTTACAATTAATTGATTTTAATTTAAACCCCATGCCCACTTTTGGGGGCGTGGCATATATAAATTATATTTGAATTCGGACTTTAGATTTGGTGTTACATGGTAAATAGGGGTCCATATGGTATAAAGTACCCGACGCAGGGTAGGATATTAATTTTAATGCATAGTTTGTAACACAGTGAAATAATCACCGTAGACCCCTAAGACCTATTAGAGTTATGATCAAGACCGACAAGTGAATCGATTAAACCATGTACTTGGACAAGGCGTAGGAAATCAAATTGTGTGACATTAAGTGACAACTCTCAAACACGGTTTCCCATAAGAGAACAAGTATTTGAAAACGTTGATCAACTATAATCAAAGCCGGGTTATTGAAAGCTAGCGTTATTGCAGGTGTCTGCATATTCCTCTATTTACTGATACATCGGTCTGCAGCATCAAACACCTCTAATCTTCTTCTTAAATCAGTAGGTAAAAATTGCAGCCAGTAGATCGGACAAAATTTTAACTCTCTAGCTCAAAATTTAAGGCCTAAGACTATGTGATAAACAGACAGACGGACAAACATAGCCTTTTTGACTCACAATTAGGTTTGGGGGTCTACCACTATTGTTTCTCAGTGTTGCGAACTACGCGACAAACTTAATACGTGTACACTCCCATGGGATGGGGTATAAAAAGAGAGGACTCAAATCAAAACGCCTGAACAAAACGTGTCTCTACAATAAACAGTGAAATATCCTAAATTTGTTCTTTGACACAACTTTATTTAAGTTATCTTGTACATTTTTTTAAACAGTAAAACGTTGCAATTTGCATATAAAGATCAAACTCTTCAAAGAAGCGTGCCGAAAAAAAAGACCGTCAAGTATGAAGACATACGCGGAGCGGTCCGTCGGCCTTTGTTGAAGCTTATGGTCATCTATATTGCGCAGTTTGTGTAACATTCTATTTATTTATTAAAATTATTTCTAGATATATTTTACAGTCTGTAATATACTTTTTTCGTACTGCTGTCTACAGTTTTTATATTGGGTGATTTTATATTGGGTTTCGTTACTTTAAAAAGGCAAAAAGCTACCGTTACGAAAATAGAGAGAAGGACATAATGTACACTTTCTTGGCCTTTTTTAGGATTTTTATAATTTAAAACCCATAAAACCGTTAGAGTTTTTGATCAATTTTACAGCCACCTGTGCTAGCATTTGCCACTTTTCTCAAATTCTGCGGACATGGATTTCTGAGAAAACGGTAAAAATATGCTGTTTTTTATTTCACTTGTTTGAATGGGCTTAAAAACTTAGGCTCGAAATCGGCAATTTTGAAAGGTTTTTGATGCAGTTTGCTTGCCTTTTAAACATAACCTACTTCAGCCAAATTTAAACAAGGTCGTCATTACCGTTAAGGAGTTAGAAATCTTTAAAGAATAGTTTTCGAAAATGTTTTCACGTTTTTCAGTTAAATCTTCGAAGTTTTTGAATATTCGGAGTTTGTTATAAAATTTAATTTTGTTTAAGATTTAAGAAGATGGACTATGCCCGGTGATAATTTAAAAATTATATTTTATACCGTTTGGGAGATAGAGGGGGAGACATGCGTTTAGGCACATGCGGGAGGCACACGTTTTTTCATGCATTTTTGGGATTTTTTTCGAAAATGCGTCAAAACTGCAGTACTCAAACTGTTTTTGAAAAATGTGACCTGAGCACTTGGTTTGCTTTGAGTTGCTTTATACGTGCTTTCAATATTGATTTTGAGCAATGAGCCGTTCAAAAGTTATCGCCTTCAACACTTTGAAAAACGTCATGCATTTTCGACTCTGCATTTCTCAAAAACGTTTTGATATTTTCGAAAAGTTTTATTTTTTAATTAAAGCTTAGTAGTTCTTAAACCTTAGTTTCGTTTTTCTAGTTCTTGCCTACTTGACTTCTTAAAAAACCACTAAAAAACATTTTCAAAAAACAATTTCAAACAGTAATTAAACCGTTATTTGTGCTTAAAAATTAAGCCCGTAAATTGCCCTCTTTCAATTATTCTCTGACTATTTCCGCACTTTATACGCACACCAAATTTTGTCTTTCTACGACTTACCGTTCAGAAGTTATAAAGCGATTGGACGGACGGACGGACTGACAACGTAGCGATGCCAAAAGAGGTCCTTTTTCCATTTTTGAACGGACCGCTAAAAACGTATGTAAGGCCTAAAAACATGTGACATACAAACAGACGGACGGACGGACATAGCTTTTTCGATTCAGAATTCAGTCTCGATCATATTATGCCCTAAGGTCTTGGGGTCTACCATTATTATATCACCGTGTTACAAAATATGTGACAAAATTAATATACCTCCTTTCCTATGGGATGGGGTTAAAAAAATTAGAGTAATATTTTTCTTTTCTTCACTTGTGAAAACCTATTTTATTCTTCATAGTGTATTGCTGTTATTATTTAATAAGGGCCTAATCATAGCTATCATTGGTTTGCCGTCATTGAAGATCTTGTTTTCATGTTTAAAGACGATTGGGCGAATAATATTTTATTGGTTTACACAATTGCCAATATATGTGGCAATCAACAGTCATTATCATTATCAAAGGTGTATAAGGCAGGTACCATAATCTAACTTTGGTTTTTTTGCAGACACTTTTTTTTCGTCTTCCTTCATTGTCTTTGATTGCATTTTTCCTCTTTAAGGGCATGTTGCCTGCACAAATTTAATGTGGTGTGCTATCAAATTGAGTGATGTCTTCCACATTTTTAAAGATCAAATATCCTAATAAAAAGCATTATTTTGGGATTGAATGTACATAACCAGATATGCTCGTAGTAAGAAATTAATTTAAGAAAATGTTAAAGTTTTTAAAGTTAAAAAACTATGTTTTTTAGTATTATTTAGGCACAGTCTAAATCTTACCGCGGGGCAGTACTTAGAACTCACTTTTTATTTATTTTTTTTATTTTTTTATTGAACCTTCATTATGTTTTTTCGGAACAAGTTTACCGTAGGTCCAAGTGGAATTTAGTTGTTATTTCTATGCTTATATATGTATTTCAGTGTCCTGATTGCGAATATGTTATTAAAAATTGTCGGTCTCATTTAGTTTAAAAGTTATAGCTATTCAAAGTTTCAACATTTCCATACAAAGCACCTCATTTTAGACTTTTAATTTGTGCTTAAGAGTATGCTATAGAAATCTGACAAGATTCGCTGTAAAATAAATTTGCTTTTGGAGACAACGCAGTGGTTGGGTGGCCCGCCGCGGGATTAAAGGATTTCAACTCCCTTTTAAGGGAGCTCCGCTAAGGGTAGGTGCCAGTTGTCTGGCAGGCGCCTATGGCCATTTACGGGTAGGTGTAGTTGTAAAGTTGCACTCTTTTTGAACTTCTTTGGCTTATAACTTCTAAACTAATCGAGACCGATAATTTTTAATAGCATGTTCGGAATCAGTACACCCAATTCCATATGTTGAGATAAAAAAAAATCCAATACATTCCACTTGCACCTACGGTAAACTTATGCCGTTTTTTCCCTGAGCTGTTCTGGAAGAAAATTGATTTTCATACCCCATCCCATAGGATAGGAGGTATGTTAAGTTTGATTCATAGATTGTAACATAGAGAAATAATCACCGTAGGACCCCAAGACCTTAAGGGCATATGATCGAGACCGAATGAGCCATGTCCGTCGGTCCGTCCGTGTGTCGGTAGTTTTTAGGCCTTAAATTTTGAGCTAGGAGCTTGAAACTTGATATCTGTTCTTTCTAGGTCCCGAAGCAGTACAAGTGTAAACATTTTTGAAATCCGCCCACTGACACGCCGACTTTACTTAATAGCATGAAAAATCAAGGTTGTCGCAGGAAGCTGACATTTGGTATGCGATATCCTCGCTTAAGTTTTTTGTGATTGGCATTTAAAAAAAAAGTGAGTACCGCCCCCTTGTAGGCGTGGTCATACTTAATATGCATTCTAATAAACGGTTTTTATTTGATATATTTTCTTTTAATCCAAAAAACTTGCATTACAAAATGTTCAGATATGTGCGTAAGCTATCAACTCAAGTGGCTAAATTTTCGCCACGCCCACTTTTGGGGGCGTTTTTAAGTATAAACCAAATTTTTAATGTGAAAATTCAATCAGCACGTGTAAGCCACTTCTGATAAAAAATATAAACAAATATACGATGTTGTCGAGAAGGGGTAGATGCCACGCCCCTTTCTTAGGGAGAAGATTCTTAACTGAAATTTAACAACCAATATTTATGACACAATTCGGAGCTTGACAGTGCTCAATTGGGATGGGGTATCCAACGATTCGCGTAAGCGGATTGTAACCCTCTCACTAGTTTTTTTTTTATGTGCTTAAAATTGCAATTTTCGGTGACAACATTCTAATCTGATTATTGAGCTAGCTTTAATATGTAGGTGAGCAATTAATTTTTATTTTTGTATTTTGCTTTCATATTCTTTCCTTTTGCATATTAAAACAAAAAGTTGTAACTATCGACACTTTACTATACATATTTGAATTTAGAAGTCTCTTTTTTGCATTTTTTGCAAATAAATTTCGTTGTAAACGCACACAATCGAATATGAAGTTGCCGGAAAAGCCGTGGCGCTGGCAAATGCCCTTTCCTTGCGTTCTCGTCGTTTACAAGAGAAAAGTGGGTCAATGAATATGTGTGTGTTAATTTATTCACATACAAGTGGACCCACAACTTTTTGCCGAATCCGGCACTTTGAGAAGCTTTTCAAGACAAATGATACTCTCGTAGGGCTTGTCAGACCCTCGCGGAGGCGGGACAGTGCATCAGAAACCTTTATATTATAATTATTCTAACATGCCATAAGGGCTTAGGACTGATTTATCACATGGTTAAGATTACAATAAGATTACATTGTTGATTTATCGATTGGGACAAAAGTCTTTTATATCTACGTTTGACAATTGATTTTGAAGTTTTACACATATAAATAAAGATCAAAAAGGCGAAACCTTCTAATTACCAAATGGTCACGACGTGGAAATATAAGGCTTTGTTGCCAAACGCAAACTCTTACCGGACAAGAGTATTATGAGTGCCATCAAAATACTATACGACTGGCTTCTTACGTTCTTTCCCAACTTAATGACTTAATGCCACGGGGTTTGGTTTTCTGGATATGAACTGTCGGAAATTACTCGACCAATGCTCCCCCCATTTGACGTTAGTTTCACCCTACGGCAGGAAAACTCAGAAGGATATCGTGATTAAGTCAAGTGAAATGACCGAGAATCAATATGGAATGAAGTTATTTTTCATCCACAATAAGGATAACGGAAGTGATGCTGTAAGAGTGTCTCTGGATAGATTTCAAATAAACCCCGATCAATTCAGATTAATCTGATGCAATTTCATGGCAACGTCCGACGACGCAAATATGTATTATTTTCCGCAATGAATTTGATTAAAAGTTAGGGTTTCGAAAGTCACGTGCCACCGACAAGTTGCTGGCGATTTATTTGATTTCGATGTTGAAAATGTGGCTGCAAAAGGTGCTTTACAACGTTGGACCCTAATAAGTTGGAACCGAATAGCGATTCACACAGTTGTACCATTTATACCTAAGACGTGAAAATTCTGACAAAATAAATGTTATATATATATGTATAGCTATAGCTAGTAGACTAAATAAAAATCCTGAAATTATTATTTTTCTTCTGCTCAACAAAATTGCAAACAACCACACACAGAAAAGCTACTGTGCCATCTGTATTCCACTTCCCTTGTGAAAACTTGTACCTACATAGCGTTGTGAAAACGTTTACTGAGTTTCCCCTTGATGTCCTTATATTCACTAAATCAACTTTTCTGTTTTTGTATATGTAGCACAAGTGAACGCGAGAGAAACAATTGCCTCGAGGACAAAATTCCTTGTGGTGTACTTAAGATTGTAGGTCAGATATTTTTCGATAAATGCGAACGAGGTTATAGGTTTTGAGGCTGTGAGCTATTGGGGAAACATTTTCGGCAAGTGAGAGTGTCATTATATTTTATTGTTTTGCCTGAACAGATATCCATAGGCTGGTAGAACAAATTGGAAATAAATAACTTTATCTAATCCATGGCGCCTATTGGGAATAGATAAAAAGTAAATTAACTTGAGACCAATTTGAACGGATAGATCAATCGTCGTATCGTGGCCGGATTATTGGAATGAAGGAATAAAAAAAATTATGAGTTCAGCTACTAAATTCGAGTTATTTTTTTAAATCTGAGTAAAGTTTGCTATCATTGAAAATTTTATTCTCATGTTTTAAGGCTATGGAACAAACAATGTTGGATTGATTTGGAATAAAATAAAGCTTACGACTAACACGTGTTTTTGCCTAAAGAAAAGATGTAAAATATGTTTTTCTTTTCTTTAAATTGAGTTTTAATATTTCACTGATCATTCGAATTTCGTGGATCATTGCAATGATCAAAGACCGAAAAACTGCAACAGTATTATAATTTTTCATAAAATGCTTTCGTCATTGTCTTCCTTGTTTTTTAAGTTTGCAGTCAATAACTCGCATTATTTAGTCCAGGCAACGAAGCTAAAATAGGAAAAATAATTCGTGTAGAAGGAACATTTTGGCACAGTTGTAGAGAAAGGTGTCCTGAATGACCAATTATGGTAGCGACACTTGTGTGTTTTGAAACTGTTTTTTTTTTTTCAAATACTTGTTCTATTATGGGAAATTGTAGGAAGAGTTGTCACTTAGTGTCAGCTATAATGTTATAATAATAATATAAAGAGTCCTGACGATGTTCGCCTGGCAGCGTTTGAAGTGATCATAGAACTAGCCATTATTATAATGATTGTAGAATTGTAAATTATTGTAATTTTTCACTTTTCAATATTAAGTTAAATCTTATATGGCTTTGCCATAGGGGCCGCTCCCCAATATAAGCAACGATACGTTCGGTTAGCTTTTAAATTAAATATTCTATTCAACAAGCAAACGTCAAGGCACGTTTCTAGATCCTATTTTACCGATGAAATTAAATCACTTATAAAAGCGCATGATGTCGCTTTAGTCTTATAGAACTGAAAAACATTTTTTGCAACCTAAGCAAGATTGTTGCCTCTAAGATCAAAATGACCAATACTCAGTTGTATGAATCAAGGATCGAAGCTATGGAATTTGGGCTAGTTAGGTATTGGCCGACAATGGGCAATAGCTGCTGACGATTGACCTGAAAAAAACTTAATGAAATTTTTTCGTTGCAAGTGCTGTTTATGAAAAAACGTTAATTGAAGCCATTATACTGCCAACGAGGATGGCGATTTTCAGTGTTGTACCAAGCGGTGTTAGATATCGTGCTAAGGGGTTGAATGACTTGAATCCAAAATTTATGAGGTTGATACGACCGCTCATACTGCCATTTGTCACACACATTTTTAATACCGCATTTACAAGATCTGTTTTCCCAAATATTGGAAAAAGGCATATCTTATCGATTCCGAAGGAGCATTCTGTTATCCTCAACGATTACAGGTCAATAGCAATATCACTATATATATTGTACATATATCCCCCGTGTTGTCTAAGGTTTTCGAAAAGGCTGTCTTGTTTGCAAAGAAACTGCTTAAGTACTGAGTTGCAAGCAGTCTGGCTTTCGCTCAAAGCGAAGCTGTAAATCTGATACAGTTGACGATACATTGCAGTACTTAAAGTTATAAAACGAGTTTAAGTTTTCTACAAATTCGTCTAAACTCTTTCTTTGATACTTCGCAGGCATATATTAACAAATCTTTTTAAATGGTAGATCATCAAGTTTCCGCTTTGTTTCTATTCGGTTGCCATAGGGCTCTGTGCTGGCACTTCTCCTCTCCCTTATGTTTGTCGATAACCTACCAATACTACACACATTCACGTACATTTTCTGTGACTGCTTATCCCTTGACGGTTCGGTGAGCGAGGGCGGTTAAAGGGTCCTTCCATTGTTCCGATCCTCTGCCACCAACTCAAGAGACACAGGCGCGATCCCCAGATACCTAGGTCTCGGAGATGTTCTTTACCTAATCCCACCACCTGTTTCTTGGCTTACCAGGTGGGCGACGCGCTCGCATCTCGGCTAACATGACCTCTCTAGGGAATCTGTCGGGGGGCATGCAAAGAACGTGTCCAAACCATCGAAGAATTTATCGTTCCACTCAAAGAAGTAGAAGCTGCTCAACATTATTAAGATTCCTATGAATGCTGACGATTCTCACTCTATCCCTAAGAGTTACTCCAGCAACGCACCTCAGAAATCTAATTTCGGGAGCTTTTACCCGCGATCTTATTCTTTCAGTCATTACTCAAATTGTATAATAGATGAGCAACCCTCATCTACGAACGAACACTGAATTCAAAGATAAGATCTTTGCTTTAACTCAAAGCTCAGCTTTCCTGATGGCAGGCCGATGCAGTTTTTTTACCCTGTAGCTTGGCCAATCCTACAGGAAAGCTCAGCATCACTCCTTCCATCTTTCGTGAAAAAGACCGCGAGATACTTGAACTTCTCTATCTGTTTCAGTTGGACTCCATTTATGTGCATGGCACACTGCACAGGAGTTCGGGAAACAACCATCGTTTCGGATTTATTCACGTTTACCTTCACCCCAGACTCATCACACATGGCCGCAAACCCATCCAGTGCTCGCTGAAGTTCTTCCTCGGACGATGCCAGAATAGCTTAAAATCATCTGCGAAAAGCAAATAGCTTATCCTGGCGCCAGCCGTTCTGAAAGATTCCTCACCAAGACTGCGCTCTACAATCTAGTACATTTATGCTATGAAAAGAAGAGGCAATAGAACGCAGCCCTGGCGAAGTCCAACGCACACATCAAAAGGATGGGATTTGACGACATTAAATGCCGGTCGGGGGGTTGCCTAGCAACCAGCCTTATAGTCGGCCGATAACATGGACAGCACACGCCGACCAAAAAAGCCGCCCATGCCGAGACAGATGCTCTTCGATTTTGTTGTTTAGAGTTATGACATCAGACGATGGCCAGTTTACCGCACACGATATATCAAACGCTACTCGGTTTTATTTAGAATGGACGTACCAGGAGTATATATTCCTGACAGCATCAATTATATCATGCTAAAGACTACTTCTTCCAATGCATTTTAGTCGGCTCTTGAGGCAGGAATACCCTACCTCAAGGTACCGCGACCTTGCAGGGTCAGTGCAAACCTACCAAACGTCGTTAAATACTATGAGGTTCACAAGTTTGACGACGACCTTCAGTTACATCTGTGCAGCTCGATCTATGACATTAATAGATGTGTAAGAAATATTAACTTAGATATTGAGCGTATTCGGAGTTACTTACTTAAGGTTGCGCTACAGTCCGGGTTGGACCTGAACTGATGTCCCCTTCCACTTGCGTGCGCCACCTGAGTCTCGGTGCTCCTCTACTGCGCCGTCTCTGCGGGGTGGATTCGAAGATTTTCCGGGCCGGGGCGTTGGTGTTAGCAGACGGGACCGTAAATCGTCCGAAGAATTTTCCCCTCGAAGCAGCCTAAAGTGTTTTCATCCGCTTTTGACAGGGTCCATGCTTCTGCACCGTAAAGCAGGACTGGGATTAGGGTCTTATAAATGGACATTTAAGTTGCTCGAGAGAGGGCTTTGCTACTTAATTGCCTTCTATAAGCCCTAAGAAACAGCGATTGGCAAGAGTTGTTCTTCGTTTGATTTCAGCGCTGGTGTCATTGTCTGAATTGATAGCGGAATCCAGGTAGACAAAGTCCCTAACAACCTCAAAGTTAAAGCTGTCTATGGTGATGTTCTGTCCAAGACGTCAGTGTTGGGTGTCTTTTCTTGATGACAGCATATACTTGGTGTTGCCCTCGTTGACTGCAAAACCCGCATATTTGTCGCTTTCGTCGCAATACTCATGAAGGCTTCACTGACACGATGCTTTCTTCTTCTAGTTATGTCAATGTATTCGGCGTATACGAGTAATTGAACGAACTTTTTAAAGATTGTGCCTCTGGTGTTTGCGCGTGAGTTCTGCACAATTCTCTCAAGTATGATGTTAAAGAAGCCAGATGACAGCGCGTCGCCTTGCCTTAATCCTTTCTTCACATCAAAGGGGTGAGGTCCTTACCGACCTTGCGGTAGAGCGTGAGTTTTCCATCGTCATCCCTGCACAGATTGACGAGTTTGGCAGGGATGCCAAAACTAGATATTGCGCTTTATTGCTCGTCTGTTTAAATGCTGTCATACGCGGCCTTGAAATCGATGAGAAGCTGGTGAGTATCGATTTGGAATTCCTGGGTTTTCTCCAAGATCGAAGTTAGTCCTGTGAAAATAACCTCCGCTTGAATCCCGCTTAATCAAAAGCAAGCTATCATAGCTCAAAGCTTCATTTAGCTTTCCTTCAGCTTTCACTTTGCTCCTACGCAATGGGCTCATCAGTTATCCAATAAGTAGAGAGCGCTTGAAACGATAGGGCTTGCATTTGACAGCACCCTGACTTGGTCCGATCGTATTGACTTAGCAGTAGGAATAGTCTATCGCAGTCTCCGGTATTTGTGCAAGCTGCTTCAATTGTACTAGTAAAAACAAAGACGATACTTGCAAAAACTCTTCTTTTGCTCGTTTTGCTGTACGGTTGCGAGGTCTTCTCCATAGTACTGACTAGAGGAGAAGAAATTACTTCTAGTACTCCCCCTCCACTCAATGTCGCTTAGATCGTTAGTTTTAATTCAATTTTTAAAAAAACTAACTTATAAAGTAACTAATTTGCTTAAAGTTTTCAACACTTTGTGTTTGCTTTACGTTCATGTGATTTCTGTCAAATTTAGCTGTAAGTGTACTAAAAGTAAAATAAACCAGTGAGTTAGTGCAACAGTGCGTATGTAATAGCTCCGATCGCGGTATACCCTATTCCTATTCTCCTTTCCCTTCCTATTCTCCTTTTCCTTCCTATTCTCCTTTCCATTCCAATTCTCCTTTATATTAATATCTCGCTTCTATTCGTATATTTTCTTGTTTTCCATCCCGCCCGTTACCATTCGGCGTCATTTTAAATAAAAAAAAAATTACTTCTTATAAGTTTTTGTTTAATTCTTTTTTTTTTCTATAACCAAATATCAATATTAGCATAGAAATATCCAAGTTTGCAGCTAAAATATACGCGAAACTGTAATTTTTTGGTACAAATTCAATAATTTTGTAAAAATTTTGTAGTTTTGTAAAAAAATGGGCTTGGCCAAAACTTTGTATGAACGCAATCTAAAATAGTGTTCTGTGTACTTTATCTGCTAAATTTTCTTTCTTATTCTTTCCTTAGTACAGCTAAAAAGCAGTCGAAATTCATGTTTTTTCTGGAAATTTATAGGTTTTTGTTGAATTATGCCTCTAAATGAGGGCATTGCCCAAAACTTTGTATGAACCAAATGTAGAATCAAGTATTGGCCACATGATATACCAAGTAAAAATTTTCCGATTTGAAACAAAAATATTGAATAAATTGCATTTGAAAGTTTACTTTTAAATAGATGCCACGCCCACTACGGACGGTCTGTCGATTTCGTTTTTACTTTTTATATCTTATAATCATTAGGAGATGCTAAATGTCAAATTTCAGCTTTTCACGACGTCTTACAGTTTTGAAAGCACTGGAGGTAGTTGAACATTTAGACCGACTGTGGGCGTGTCTGTGGGCGGTTTAAAGAAAATTGTAACACTTGTATTGCTTCGGATGACAGAGAACCGACGTATAAAATTTCAGCTTCTAACTCAAAACTTAAGGCCTAAAAGTTGGTGACATACGCACGAACGGACATAGCTCATTCAACTCAGAATTCGGTCTCTATCATATGCTCTTGAACTTATACTTGAACTTGGATACAAGTATGCCCACAATTTGCTTGAATTTAAGAAGCATTTTTTTTTACTTTTTTTCAAGGATATTTTGACCTAGTTTTATAAGGAATAAAGGCTTAATTGAAGCGTTAGTAGCTAAAAACTTTGAGTGGGCACCAAACTTACCGCCCACATCATCGATCGTTTTTTAAACCAATCGCTTTTGTTCATAATTGTTTGTGATTATGTTGAAGGCGAAACATTGCGATGTCCTTTATATCTTTTCTATAACATTAAGTCCTTTAATCACAATGTGTATTCTGTTTAGTTTAATAATACATAATATCTCATTCGAACAGCGAAAGCGCATTGAATCGACTGTATTTCCACACAAAGCCGCAGCTTTTACAAATCGATTCGTTGTTCTTTATTTGCTGTCTGTGTTGTGAAATCAATCTTTAAGCAGCGACACCATGGTCAACACGTCCAAACCCTTCAAATCGCACTACTGTCCCTATTTATTGGCTTCGGCTGCCCATACGCAAATCACATTCGAATGTTAAATTAATTAAAAGCAATAAAAGTGGAAAAAATGCACAAGCGCTTTGAATGCAAAACGCAGCAGCGCATCCCGGCAATCATCACAGTCCCAATTCCGTATTGGCAATCAGGCCAAGCCCTTACTGCAGGCACAGACACACACAATCATTCCATTCAGGATCAAACCTTATTTCACCATTCATTTCCCTGAACAGTTTGCGTAAGGACGAAATGGGCATGGGAGATTATGGCCTTAATGGAAAACCGATCAAACTGCAGCCAACCTAGTTTAGTATTTATTCTTTCCCATTTTTATACCCCATCCCATGGAATAGGAGGTATGTATATTAGGTTTATCACATAGTTTGCAACACGGTTAAATAATAATGGTAGACTCCCAAGACCTTAAGGGCATATGATCGAGAACGAATTCTGAGTCGAATAAGCCATGTCCGTCCGTCCGTCCGTCTGTATGTCTGACATGTTTTTAGGCCTTAAATTTTGATGAAGGCTGCTGAAATTTTGTACGTAAGCTCCACGTAATGCGAAGCTGAGTAAAAATTTGTGAAATCCGCCCACAGACACGCCCACAATCCGCCTAAATGTGCAGCTACCTCCAGAGCTTTTAAAACTGCAACTTAAAAGGCAAAAACTTGAGTTTAAGCATCTCATAATGAATGTAAGACATAAAAAGGAAAAATTTAATTGGTAAACCTGGTCCAGTCGGCATGGCATCTATTTAAAGGGTAAATTTTCAAATACATTTAATTCAATATTTTTGCTCCAAAACGAAAAAAATGTTACTTAATGTTTTATGTAGAAAACACTTAGTTCTTCACACAAGACTTTGGACCACGCCCACATTTGGAGGCGGGAATAAAGAAAAACCTTAAATTTTCCAGAAAAACGTAACTTCGACTGGCCTAATTTAAGGAAAATATAAAACAAACTAGTGGGAGGGTTACAATCCGCTTAGGCAAATCTCTGGATACCCCATTCCAAATGACCACTATCAAGCTCCGAATTGCGTCATAAATTTTGGTTGTTAAGTTTTAATTTCTTTTAACCTTAATTGCATTTAGAATTTGTCAGTTAAGAATCTTGTTCCCTGAAAAAGAGCGTGGCATCAGCCCCTTTTCAGTAACATCGGTTTTTCGTGCCAGACCGAGGGTATATTAATTTTAATGCATAGTTTGAAACATAGTGAAATAATCACCGTAGACCCCTGAGACCTTTTAGAGATATGATCGAGACCGACAGGTAAGTCGATTAAGCCATGTCCGTTCGTCTGTCCCTATGTACGCAGTTTTGAAGTCTTTAAAATTGAGCTAGGAAACTGAAACTTGCAGCGTTGCTTAGTTCTCATTTTGTACAGACAAAGTATGAAAATTGAGAAGATTCGCCCACAGCCACGCCCACAATTGGCTTGAATGTCAGACGACTTCAAATTTACATATTATTTCAAAATGCCTTATGTTCAAGATAGACAAAACATATGAACTCAAATTTTGGTTTAGAGCAATATCGACAAAGCCTTTAATTAGACAAAATTTGGGCCGCCTAATCTGTTGACCATGCCCACTTTTAAGATTTGAAATCTTTGAAAACCTGAATTCTCAGGAAGTTAATTCTAAATTAAAAAAAAATTATATGACCAATATTAAAGATGTTACTTAGATAAGTTTGTTGCATACAAAGCATTGAGCTCCGCCAATTTTAAGGGCCGTTTTTGGGAAAAAATTGTTTCTTTAAGTATAATTATTCGCTTTTAACGCATTTTCTCTTTCAGTATAATGAAACAGACCAAAAAGTTTTAAATTTGGTGTTAATGGCTAAAGAGGGTAGGGAATTTAGAAGCTCGTTACAGACGAACTCTTGAACCTACTTACTTGTTTAGTTAAATTTTTTTGGATTTTAAGTAAATATATCGACAAAAAAGCCATTTATTAGAATGCCAATTAAATATTACCACACCCACATGGGGACAGTTTTTGCTTCTTTTGAAGTGCCAACCACAACAACTTTTGAAATGCCAAAACACTTAAGCGAGAATATTGCATACCAAATTTCAACATTCTACGACAATAAGTTTTAAGGCTTTCGCGGTTGTTAATTGACATAAAATTGACATGAAATTGAAATTGAATTGACATGAAATTTTTCGGATTTACCGCGTTAATAACTATTTTTAATGAGTACAATACTAGACTCACCCACTCAAAAAAAAAAAACGGAGTGAGTAAAGTATTGTACTCATTAAAAATAGTTATTAACGCGGTTAATCCGAAAAGTTTCTTGTCATTCTACGACAACTTTGATATTTCATGCTATGAAGTAAAGGGGGCGTGTCAGTGGGCGGATTTCAAACATTTTTATACCTGTACTGCTTCGGGACCTCTAGAAAGAACAGAAATTAAGTTTCAAGATCCCAGCTAAAAATATAAGGCCTAAAAACTACAGATGGACGGACAAGCGGACGCTATGTTCGATTTACTATTCGGTCTCGATCATTATGCCCTTAAGTGCATATTTTTTTCAAAAGTAGACAGCTGTGAGGCTGTGACAATATGGCTCACAGCAAATGTGGCACAAATACTTTTCGTCTTCCTCTTCAGATCACGAGGCAAAAACCTTTTTTAACTTGCTGTTTATATCTCCGCTGGCTAAGTCTACGTGTGCCTCCCTTTTAGTAGATTATTTAGATTATTTCGATTTGTTGCACAGTGAAATAATCATCGTAGACCCCTTAGACCTTTTAGAGATATGATCGAAACCGACAGGTGAATCGATTAAGCCATGTCCGTCCGTCTGTATGTGTGAAGCTTTTAGATCTTCAAAATACTTGGATAGCTTAACTTTGTATACACGTCTTAATTCTTCCGTTGCAAAGTGTGAAAATTGGCTCAATCGGTCAACGGCCACGCCCACTACTGGCTTCAATATGAGTGAGCAATATTGGCCCAAGACCTTTTACAAGGAAAAAATTGGACAGCCCAAAATATCGACCATGCCTACTTTTAGCATGTTATCGAATCGAAAGAAATTATATGACGAATATTAAAGATAATACTAAGTTCTTAAAGTGAGATCCATCCCCTTACTATTTCTGTTTACTAGTATTAGTTAGTTATTACTTAACGGTTCCTTTAAGCGATTATAATTGTCTGCAAGAGATTCTCCTGTATTTGTGTTTTAAGAAACAACTTGAGATCCATCCACTTTTAAGGGGCTTTTTTTCTCATGGTTCTAACGAAATTACAATAAACTGATTTTAATTTTTTTAACAGTTGACTATTTAAAACAGTTGAAAATAGTTGACTGACTAAAATGATGCAACATGAACCAAATTTTAACGATAAGCTAATATTTGAACCATATGATTAAGCTTCCACGTAACTCTCAAAAAACAAGTGGGAAAGTGCAACAGTGCGTATGCAAAAGCTTCAGTCCACCTACGAAGGATTGCAAAATACCCGACCATACCAAAAAGAAAACTGCCACGCCTCCAAAAAGTGGGCGAGATGTAACATAGCTAAATTGTAACATAGCTAAAATTTGCAAAAAATATTTTTTTAAATAAAAAATGGTCGCACATACAGGCCTGTAGTGGGCGTGTCTGTCTAATTTTTAAACTTGATCTGAAGGACTTCCAGCCAAGCCACAAAATTTCAGCTCTCTACCTAAAAAATTTAAGGCCTGAAAGTTGTTAACATACGGGCGAACGGACGGACATGGCTTAATCCATTCTCCTGTCTGTCCCATTCATATCCCTAAAAGGTCTTAGAGGTCTACGGTGATTATTTCACTGCGTCACAAACTATACAGAAAACTTTATATACCCTGGGTCGGGTATAAAAACAATAAACTTATAACAGTTCTTTTAAGAAATATACAGAAAAAAATATAAAGAAACATTTGTGCCATCCTTTTTTAGAGTAACGAAACTTAAAAATCATCCAAAATTAGAATTGCGTAGACTTCAAACAACGAAAAAAGTATACAATGGAATGTGAAATATATCAGACAATTCAGTTAACTATTATTATTATTATTTATTATTATTATTAATATTATTTATTATTATTTATTATTATTTATATATTATTATTATAATCATTTTTTTTTTTCGACCATTAAATTGAAGGTTTTTGACGTGTTTTTAAACTAATTTTTTTTATTCCATCTTAACAACTTAAAACATAATGTGAATTTCTCAGTAGAAAGATATAAATTAAATGTATCACATCTCTGTAATGAAAATTGTGCGATTAAGTCAATCACTGTTAAAAGTTTCATAACGAAAACAAAACTATCTATCTTTCTATATCAGACAATAATTGATATAGAATAAAGGATTTTACACAAAACAGAAAAAAAAGATGAGCTAATCCTTCAACATAAACCGACGAACCTCTCTGAGTACGTCTGCATACTTGACGGTCTTTTTATAATTTTTTAAATTTCAATTCCATTAAACAACTACCTGAATTTTTTTTTTCATTTCCTGTTAGACTTTTTTCCAATAGCACAACCCCCTGCGCTAGCATTGGCTGCTTTTTGGAGTTGGACACTGCTATTTTTTCCCGTATTAAAACGTTAACAAATAACGGGTACATGTTTTTTCATGCATTTTAGCGATAGTTTTTCGAAAATGCTTCAAAGCGACATTATCAAAACATTTTTGGTAAAATATGGTTTAAGCGCTTTGATTCACTTTGATTTGCCTTATACATAATACTTTGTGTTGAATATCGGCTTTTTGCACTAAGCTTTTCAAAAGTTATGGCCTCAAACATTTTGAAAACGTCATCCATTTTCGCAGTGTTGAAAATACCTCAAAAAATTTTCAATATAAGTATTCAAAAAGTAAGCTTTTTTCGATTAAGCTCCGTATTTACTAGACCTTAGTTTTGTTTTTCTAGCTCTTGCCTGCTAAAATTCTTTGAAAAGTACTGAAAAACGTTTAATCTATTTTCCCATGAAACTTCAAACTGTAATTAAACCGTTATTTATACTTTAAAAAATTGCCCACATTGAATTCCTTGACTATTTCCGCAGTTTGAAAGCACATCAAATTTTGTCTTTCTACGACTAACCATTCAGATTTATCGTTCAGTTGTAACGCGATTGGACAAACGGAAGACCAACAATAGAATAATTTGATTTTAATTCTCAGACCACGCCCTCATTTGGGGGCCTAGCCGGTAAAAAATAATTGACATACAAAATATGAATTCAGGCGAAAAAAAATTGGTGTTACAGGGTAAAAAGGGCGGGGAATTAAGAAGCTCGTTACAGCCGAACTCGTGCACTTACTCACTTGTTTTTATATTCCTCAAACATTATCTATCACCGAGCAAAGCAGAGATGATGAGAACTACTTGGCGTTTGCGGAAAAGTCGATCGAAACATATTCTTAAATTATGTATGTATGCCTGCAGGGGCTTCGTAGAACAAAACTGTATCTCAATATTCTAGTAACACAATAAAATACTTTATTCCAGTTTACAATTTATCCTGTTGATTAGAAATACATTACCCTTACTCGTTGACCCTAATATTGCAATACCGCAATACCTATATAATATATTTATAAGCAAGAATAAATACTTTGGTGTGGATCAAAAAGCTTCACTTTCTTCAAAACAAAGTTCGCCGCCTCTATAATATCATTAAACACCCTCTATAAAAAATAAACAAGTACTTTGATCTATAGTTATTTTAGCCACTTACATAATTCCCACTTGGCAAATGTTATTAATTACTGTTAATAATTAGAAGTCAAGCAGAAAAAAGAGCTCCCTGCATAAGAGCGTAAAGACTTGATTAATGTGCCGTCTGTTCTCCCGAAAAAGAAGTCTTAGTCTCACAAGGAATCAAGGCACGCGAACCAACGACAATTCAATTAACACAGTCTTCATCACGTGGGCACTTCCCTAATTCCCTTGGATTACATGTCCTTTAGTTATCCTCCTCCTGGCATAATGCATACAAGGCTCAGTAGCCGTTAGACATAGTCAACCAGATATCCGCAAAGAAGAAGTAAATGTAATTTATGGCATGTCTCTGTTGAATTCGAATTGAAATTTCTTTCCGATTTTCGTCGTCCTTTACCGAACATATGCCAGGACAACGAAACACCTCACTCTCAGAGCTCGTAGTACATGCAAACATCCATCAGGACAACCGAATTAAATTATCCAACGAGAAAGCTTAATCACGCAAAATGCCCAGCGTTTCATGTATGAACATATCCATTGATTTCTGTGAGTTCGGTACCGTAAGTAAGGACACACGCCACACAGGGAAAATAGGGTCAATAATTACGTGCCGGAGAAATTCGGTCGACGCATATAATTGAAAGAACGATACGTGATACTGTGGTACGTGCGTTCGTGAGGTTGGATGTGGGGTGAAGAGCATAAAGATAGATCTTTAGAGGGAAACCAATTCGCAATTTTATTTTAGTTATCCAAATTTGGGGAAATAATATAAAAAACGAGTTTTCAACTGCACTTTTAATCCATATGCTTCAGTCAGTAAAAATATGCACGGCGCAAATTAATCCCTTATTCCGGTTTTAAGCTTTTTGTGTAATTTATTAACAAAATTGTGGACATTAAATTAATTGAAAAGGTAGACGGAAAGGGTAAACGTTTTTTGTTTTCAAAAGCGATAATTTCAGCTTTTAGCGGTCCGTCCAAAAATGGAAAAAGTACATGTTATGGTATCGCTACGTTGTCCGTTCGTGCGCTGTCCGTCCGACTGTCCACCCAATTGTGGTTAAGAAGAATTGAAGTTAAGAAAATACCAAACTTAAATGCAAAAATTTAATTTCTTGAAAATATTAAAACGATTTTGAGAAATAAAGAATTAAAAATGGGTGACGTTTTTCAAAGTGTTAAGGCCATAACTTTTGAGCCGCTTAGTGCACAAAGATAATAATGAACACGCGTTTAAAGCAATACAAAGTTAACCAAATACTTAAGTCATATTTTTCAGAAAAATTATTATAACGTTTATTATTACGTAATTATTATAACATTTTCGAAAAAAATCCCCCCCTTATCTCCGGTTTTGTTTGGACCAGTCATATGAAAAAAATCACGTGTATCAGAAATTATCCAGAATTTTAAGGTATATTATAGCGAATGAATATTAAAGTTTCAAAAACTTCTCAGATTTAACTCAAAAACTGAAAAGCATTTTCAAAAACTATTTTTTCTTAATTCTTCTAGTACCTCAACGGTAAAAGCGATCTTGTTCAGATTTAGTTCAAGTACAAAGCATACAAAAAGAAAGAAAGCAATTTAAGTTAAAAAGTTTTCAAATTGCCGTTTTTAACCTAAGTTTTTTGAAGCCTTTTTAAAAAACGAAACAAAAAAATTGGCTTTGTTTTTCTGTTTTCTCAAAAAAATGTTGACCGTAGAATCTAAGAAAAAAACATCAATTGCTAGCACAGGTAGTTGCGCTATTGAAAAAAAGTCTATTGGGAACTAAAAAAAAATCAAAATAGTGGTTTTACGGATCTGAAATTTAAAAAATTAGAAAAAAGGTCAAAAGAAGGTATGTTTCTCCCTCTAGCTCCCAAACGGTATGCAGTGTAGCTTCGAAATAAATAATGGGCATAGTCCAATTTCTGAGATTTCATCTTAAGCTAAACCAATCTTCGAATACTCAAAAACTTTGAAGATTTGACTCAAAAACCTTAAAACATATTCGAAAACGATTTTTTAAAAGTTGCTAGTCAGTTAACGTTAATGACGATCTTATTTAAATTTGGCTCAAGTATGCGTGTACAACGCTTTAAAAAAATTGAATATTGCCGTTTTCAACCTTAAGTTTTTTGTGTCTATTTAAACAAACGAAATAGAAACCAACATATTTTACGGTTTTCCCACAAATCCATGTCCGCAGAATTTAAGAAAAATGTCCAAAGGAACGCTGATTGTTAAATTGAAAACAAAAACATAACGCTAAAAAAATCTAAATTGCTGTTTTATGGGTTTTAAATTTTAAAAGTGGTGCAAAAGGCCAAGAATGTCTTTCCCTCTATTTTCGAAACAATAAGAGGCAACAATTCAAAATCAATACCGAACGTAGTGCATCTATTGAAAAAAAAAAACTGAAGCATTTTTGAAATAGTTTATGGTTTCTTAAATGTGCTTGACAATTTTTTTGTTGACTGGCGTAGCGTAACTTCTGGCTACTTATTTGACACAGGTCAACCAAATTTGACACAGGCACATTAACGTTAACCAACACAAGAGCTTGGTACTTATAACACAAGTGCTTTTGTTCAAATGTTCATTTAAAAGAAATATAAAAAAAAATAAGGAAAAGTTTTATGCCTTTTTTAAATGACAAAACAAACAAATCACCCAATATAAGAACTTTCGTAGACTCAACTACGAAAAAGTTAACAACAGAATGTAAAATATTTCCAGAAATAGTAATAAAGAAATATAATTTTACACAAACTGCACAATGAAGATTAGTTTCACCTACAACAAAAGCCGACGGACCGCTCCGCGTATGTCTTCGTACTTGACGGTATTTTTTTGAATTCAAACTGAAATATGAAATAGAACTGAAAATACAATTTAGAAATAAAATAAGCGAATTTGTGACAGGAACAATAGAGACGATGCGATACTTGAGAATGAACAGGATGGTTGTCAACGCTGACGTATACCATCTGAAGCTTTAACCGTGGGACCACAATGCCCGTAGCGGTGGTATGTAGCAGTAGTACGTAGTACAGCCGCGGAGCCATGTGGCGTAGTACGGAAAAAAATTGAACACAATGGTGTAGCGCGGCTATGTCGAACAAAAACCTCGTTTATAAACAATGTCCGATACACTAAGTTAATTTGAGCTAGATTTAATATTTTTGTACAACCGATGACACAAATTCCATGAAATTTTCTTAGATTTAACCAACTCAATAAACTTTTTGACGTCCTTTCAATCCATTGTTTACTTTACTTGCATTGAACTGTCCACCGTGTAGCGCTACGAAAGTTAAAAGTTGGCCAACTCTTACTACCGCCACAGCTACGCGCTACCGCCACAGACACACATTGTGTGCGCAATACACTGAATACATGTGTTTTAACTTTTGACAGCTCTTACTACCGCTACTACTACCGCCACAGCTACATCACTGTGGTTCTACGGTAAAGACGAATGGAATTACATGCAGGCTACCGAATATGGCCTCAGCGCGCTACGTACGAGGAAGAAGACGCGACCAATGTAAGACGATCAGATGGGACGCAAGACGACATCGGAGTTTCACGACTCGTGTGAGGAATGATCGCTTCCGCTGAGGTGGAGCTCGCTTTCCATATAAGAGGGGACCATGAGTCAGATGGTGACGATGTTTTATTTTTTTTTTTATAATTTCCTACTCCAGTTGACTTGCGGCTTTACATACTCTCCGCCCACCTTTACGTTTGTTCTAGTTTATAATTTTTGATTAGAAATCCTGGGTTTTCTTCTCGATAAATTGGGGCTTCAGCTTTAAATCTGCCAAATATACCCTTGAGTAAAAATATCCAAATAAAATTCGCGTTTATTCGCGCTAAGAGTGTTAATTGGTGTAAGAAAATTTTATGTTTTTTAATTTAAAAATAAAGTACCTACTATTTTATATAAAATTCAACATTCGGGTTAAATTTAGGACATCCTTCAAAAATTCCTCTTAAAGGGATACTGTTCTTTATTTACACTTTTTGACTTAAATTATGCAAAAAAAAAAACTGTTTTCCTGACTCTTTGTAATCTCAAGTCAAGTAAAACATAAGTAATATATAGTAATGAGTCATGCTCATGACTAATGGTGGTCAAAGGATATACATTTGCACTCTAGAGGATGCAAGCATTCACAGGTTCTCTAAATCAATCTCTATCTATCAACTCCTACTCTCGTGGTCTCCTACTACCCGTGGTCAACACCGAGTGCCTATACTACCTCAACTAAAGATTTGGTTCGAACCCTTTTGGAAGGTTGTTGGGGATAGCAGACGAGATGCTACCTGGACGGCAGCAGAGGAATCCACCAGATGGAATCAACGGTGGCGTCCACAGTTCCAGTCAGGCCGAACTACTAAGTGAACACCTTGTATGGGATAAAACGACGTATCGAAGCTTAGGCCTATTAGGTGCGGGTTCTTTAACTCTCTGCCCTAGGAGTCTTCAAAAAGATCTGGTCCCCCAGGTTGGGCGTCTGCTGCCAGGGTGACTTCCCGGCCACGGGGGGGGGGGGGGGGGAAACCTAGTTACGAACCAGCGACAAGCCTCAGATTTGGACGGATTTACTGTTGTCGACCAATGCAAACGAAATAAGGGCAGCGAGCTTCGATTCTGCACGTGGAATATTAGGTACTAACAGAACGAAATGAAAATGCTTAACGTGAGCACCTGCCTCCCAGGCTGAATCTCACGGTGGGCAATTCCACATTGATGGCAAAGACAAGTGTTTACCCACCCTAGGATCAATCTATATCCAGCACAAGAAATCACGCAGCGCAATATGAAGTCAAGCTAGGGCATGAGCTTCCTCCTTGCTAGAGTGAGGCCTACCCAGCACCACTTCAGGTCTAGTAGCCCGGGAGCTAGAAGGCAGGACTACTAGACCCGCAAATGTTCCGCGTTTTTGGGTAACCAAAGTCACCATTAAGCTCCCACTTGGAGGCCAACCTCTTTAAAGCAGAATTCATGTCATGGCCTGGCAGTCACACAACGTCTCTCTAGAATTGTATAAAAGAAATGGAACTGGATGAACCATAGGGTCCGTGCGTTCGTTAAGCCTGTCACTTCACCGAGTGAGGCGACTCTGCGGGATGTTAGGTAGTAGCAGACCGCGTGCGGCCGAGCAATTAGGGGAGATCTTCCTTAACAACTGCAAGGCACATAAACTGCCATCCAAGAAATACGTTGGTATGGGCCGGGCAAAAGGAAGTTGAAAAACTGCGACTTCTACTACGGCGGCTGCTACAAATATCAAAAAGCGCTTATTTGGATGTGGTTTCATTGTTGGAGACAGGCGTAGTCAAAAAGCCTGAGCTTCAACCCCATCAGCAAGCGCCTCAGGACGATCCGCATCAAGGCTATTTTCTTAGAGGAGAATTTTTTTTAGAGGAGAAAGATGACGATGCCAACGACATGTTCTACGAGCTCCTGGACAAAACATATTAGCAGTACGACATTAAGATTGACCTAGGCGATATTAATGTCTAAGCTTAGGAGGGAGCACATCTTTGGTCGGCGATCGGAAAGTACAGCGCACGACACAATCTCCGATAACAGATTTAAGCTTATCGACTTTGCTGAGGGACGATACGTTGTGGTAGCTAGTACACACTTCTCGCATCTCAATACTCCCAAACGGACATGGAGATCTCCCGATCAATTAACCGTGAACCAGATTGACCACATTGCGAGCGATGTCCGGACTTTTCGAGGGGCCAACATTGATCATTACTACGTAGCCAAGGCACAGTTGCGGATATCCCGACCATGCCATAAAATGAAAATACTGCACGGAAGTTTGACTTCAGTCAGATACAATCGCAAGAGGTCACCAGTTCCTGCTTCAACCGAGTCTCCTAAAATCTTTAACAAAGTCCTATGCAGCCAGCATCAATTATTGATAGATAGTAGCAGCATTGCCAAAATGCCATCAGAGATTCCTTTTAAGTTGCACACCCGCTGGGTTTCACACGGCCTCCACAACGAAACCCCTTTGTGGCTTTGGCAACAATATGATAGGCACATATCAGTGTGGCTTTAGGCCATGCAAGCCCACCATCGATCAGTATATTCACACTGCTGCAGATCTTGGAGAAAACCCAGGATCTGCAGCATGTTTCGTCAAGGTCAGAAAAAACCTCACAGACCCCTTTGATGTCAAAAACTTATTTAGACAAGGCGAGGCACTGTCATGTGACTTGTTTAACATCATACTTGAGAGGATTGTGCAGAACTCCCGCGCCAACACCAGAGGCACAATCATTCAAAAGTCCCTTCAATTAGTCGCATACGCAGACAACATGGACATAATTGAAAGAACAAAGCATGATGTCTGTTAAGCCTTCGTGAGTATTGCGACGGAAGCGGCGAATATAGGCTTAGCAGTCAACGAGGGCAAAACCAAGTATACGTTGTCATCAAAAAAAGACACCCAACATTGACGTCTTGGACAAAACATTACCATCGACAGCTATAACTTTGATGTAGTAAGGGACTTTGTCTACTTGGTCTCTGCTATAAATCCATACAATAATTCAGTGACACCAGCGCTGAAATCAAACGAAGGATAACTCTTGCATACCGCTGTTTCTTTGGGCTAAGAACAAGAAGGCAAATGAGTAAGAAAGCCATCCTCTTGAACAACTAAAGTGTCAATTTATAAGACCCTCATCATCCCAGTCCTGCTATATGGTGCAGAGGCATATAGTCCCTGTCAAAGACGGATGAAAACACTTTAGGCTGCTTTGAGAGGAAAATTCTTCGGACGATTTATGGTCCCGTCTGCTAAGTGGAGAAGAAGATAATAACATCGAACTGTATGGACTGTAGAGCGACACCGACCTAGGCAGAAGAGTCAAAATACAATGGCTACGATGGCTGGGTCATCTTGCTTTATTCTCATATGGAGCCTTGAATTATTACAAAAGAGGGAGCTTAAAGTGAATTTCGAAAATTGTCCAGTTTTTAATAATATGAGGCTTAATTGCACCGAGTTGAAAGAAAAAATATTTAATAAGATATTTTTATGGCCTTTATAAAACTATAATTTTTCATTTCATTTCATTTATTTGTTTCAAAGTAGAAATTATAAATTGTATACAAGGGAAGAACAAGTAAGAAAAGTGCAAAGCAAAGCTTATTCATGGTAAATAATAATTTTACAGCTTAGACGGGGATGACTTAGAAATTCAATGTAACATATGAGATAGGGAAAAATTTTAGACCCATTGACTGTTTTTTTTTATATCTTACTATTAACTTAAAAACTAAATTTAAAAGAAACTTTCAAACTAATCGATCAAGTTCATCTATAAGGAGGGTTATCAGAAATTGAACATTTTTCAAAAAACTTGGTTGCTAGGGAGTTAAGTTTTTCTAACACGTAAGGAATATTCGTCATAGAATGTAAGTCAGAGGTGGAAAAGTGCCACGGCAAATCGAGAATCATCTTTAGAATTTTGTTTTGCATGATTTGTATTTTGGAGATGTGAGTACGCGCGCCTGTGGGCCTGAAAAGTAACTTTTACTGAAAAAACTTTTATTTGTCAGATTGAAGATTCGAACAAAAAACCAGTGAGTAAGCGCTACAGTGTGTACGCAGAAGTTACAGACCGTAAAACGGACCGTTGATTACCCCATCCTATCCCACATTGTAAAATGCTGATGTTACTGCTATTTTTTAACATTTTATAAGAAGTGAAAACTTCAAAAAGGGACATGGTTCAACCGTTCCTAATTACAAACTATCAATTAAAACAGAGATATTTCCAAGTTACGCTTAAATCTACGTAAAAATGATTTTTTTTGATAAAAATGAAAATTGGTTGATATCTTTATATGCACGAAATCTGCTATTTTTTTTTTTCATTCTTTCCTAGGCTACAGGCCAGTGGAAATTACGCTTTTCTGCAAAATTTAAGGTTTTTCTTCAATTCTGCCTCCAAATCTGGGTGTGGTCCAAAGCCTTGTATAAAAAAATGTAGAACAAAGTATTTTCTACATAATTTAATATTTTCATAAAATATTTAATTAAATTCATTTGAAAAATTACCCTTCAAATCTATGCCACGCCCATTAGGGGGGTTAAGTGATTTAATTCTTATTTGTTGTATTTTACAATAAAAAGGAGATAATAAATACCAAATTTTAGCTTTTAAGACGCCTTACAGCTTTGAAAGCTCTGGAGGTAGTTGAACAACTGCACCGATTGTGGGCGGTTCTTCAAAATTCTTTACATTTATTTTGCTTCGGATAGTAATGAACTTATGCACCAAATTTAAGCTTCCTAGCTTAATATTTAAGGCCTAAAAATGTGTGACATACAGACAGACGGACGGACATGGCTTATTCGATTCAGAATTCGGTCTCGATCATATGCCAGGCTTTGGGGGCCTACCATTATTATTTTACCGTATTAAAAACTATGTGACAAACTTACTATTCCTTCTATCCTATGGGGTAGGGTATAAGACCTCGAATCGAACACCAAATAAGGGGTCTTTTTTGCTGACTTAAGTGAAACCCTAATTTCTTGGGGGAAAAAACCTGAAATTTGTGATCATGATCAGCCACCCAAATAAAACATAATATGAAGAAAATTTTATCCCTTTAGCTGGGATGGCCAAACAACTGTTAAAAGGTAGGCCATTAAAATAATTACGTTTAAAATTCTAAACCTTCTATAATCCTTATTTAATTTAGATTCTAAATTTCTTATGCATCTTAATTAAATAAATTTTTAAATAGAGTGGCGCAACAGCTCGAGGTGAACCAGGACCAACTTCTCAACAATGTATGCTGGTGTGTTAATTTCTTTACATACAAGGGGACCTACAATTTTTTGCCGAATCCGAACGGCACTTTGAGAAGTTTTTTCAAGACAATTGATACTCTCGGAGGGCTTGTCAGACCCTCGCGGAGGTGGGGGCCGTGAAAAAGAGCAAGTCTTTTTTTTCAGGTGACGATGGCAGGATTCGAACCCAGACCTCCGGCGTAGTAAGCACACACACTAACCACTACGCCACGGCACCCCACCAATCTTAATGCATCTTAATTATTAATTATTATTTATTATAAAAACAGTTTTTTGTCATAATTGACATCATATCATTCACCTCCTCGATTTAACCCGGCTGTTCAAATTCAGCTAATAAAATTTATAAAAAATTGTTGTTACAACAACACAAATACATTTGTTGTACCTTTTTACCTATTTCGGTACCTCTTACCATGTAAATGGGATCGAATTTATGAAATATGAATCGAAGTTAAGGCAATCACTTCCTATAGGCGCCTCCCCTACAACCACAATCAAAATCAAAAGAGTCAGTCGGTGACAGACTTTTGTTTATTGCCGATTTAATTAACCAAATTGGTTGTAACTCAGCACAACAGTAAACGTATCAATAACAACTGATTGTAACAATTCATTGCCAATAATAACCCTGTCCTGTGACAGGGCACATTCATTGCGAGAAAACGTCAGGAATCCAATAAAACCAATTCGTTGACTTGACTTAAATTACAGTCAAAACGAATTACACATTATAATGAAGCGGATGGAGCTCCCAGCTCCGTCAATTGTGTGGATGAACCGACGATGGGACGACGAAAACCCAACAACAATGTCAACATAGATGACAGCAATAACCATGAAGATGTGGGCAATGATCCGAATAAAGAAGTATCAAAAGTAACGAAATTCAATTGGCTTTCCCACCAGGAACAATAAATATGAGAATACGCTCGCCTCAGATAGACAGATACAAGCTATACAGGACCGAGTACACAATTTGGCACTTTTCGCATTTAGTCACAAAAAAAAAACTATGCCACAATCCGCAGTCGATGCTGTGCGAACAGCCAATTCACTGGCAAGTTTACCCAACGAGAATCATAGAATAAAAGCTTCCCTAAGCCTGATGCCACCTTTAGGCTATTGCCTACGCAAGCTCCAAGCCCATTACAAAGCGAAAGAGGGACCTAGATAGTGTATAGTGCTACGGAGGATGTAGAAGGGGCCCCAATATAGATTCGTTCTATATGTGGCAGCAAAATTGGACCAGGCAAGTCCAAGTGTAAATTTAGGTTGCCGCCATAATGGCTCATAAAGTTTTCAGGGTTTTTTTTTTGGCAAAAATTATTTCGAGCCATTTGAAGAACAGACAGAGCACACGCCTATATGTGGCCTTTTAAATGTATTTGTTAAAATTCCCGAAATGAAAATGGTGAGGAGTGTAGGGTTGGGGATTTCGAGATTAGATGCAACTGGGAAGAAAAATTGCTCATTCCTGTTTCGGGATCTGCGTTCATTGTCCTCATTTCGTTTAGTTTTCTTTGTTGAAATTGTGTATAGCTATATACCTACTGTTGTCCTTTTTCTTTGGTTCTTTTCCAACAGAGTTTTATGGCTGGTATTCATCTGCATTGCGTTTTTCGGAATCATATCGCTTAGCCACAGGACATGGGAACGCTTTCAAACATCACCGATGGTTATCTCAATGGATCGCAACAAGCTCGTATGGAACACGAGTTTTCCCAGCCTAACTGTGTGTCCACATAAACGGGTCGATGAGAATAAGGTCGAGGAGTTTTTGCAGTAAGTATACAACAATTGCCCGTGATATGAATGGGTTAGGTAGTAGCGAAAATCTAAGTCCAGTGATATAGTATTTTAACGCTGTTAGTGGGTACCATCGGAGGGTGGCGAATTTTCATTAAAATTAAGTATGGGTATTAGGTATTATTATTTTAGCAAAAGACATTTTTGAAGTTAGAAGCGTCAAACCGTTTTTCTAAAGGGTAATGTTTCAATCTTTGTATTGATGTACAGGTTTTAACGCGATCGTAGAAAGAAGCCTTAACCTATATTATGTGAATTTTTATTCTACCAGCTCTAGATACAGTAAATCCGTCCGAATCCGAGGCTTGTTTCTGCTTCGTAAATGGTGTTTCTTTATGTGGCCGGGAAGTCATCCCGACGGCACGACCCTCAATCTGGAGGACCAGATAATTTGTTTAGCTCTAGTTCGCCTGACTGGAACTGTGGACGCCACCGTTGATTGCATCTGGGGAATTCCTCCGCTACCGTACGGATGCAAATAGAAGTGCCTTAGTGGGAAAATTCCTCCTCCCCCCTCTCTCGTCTGTTACCCCCAACAACCTTCCAAAGGGGTTGAAACCCAATCTCCAGTTGAGGTTCGGGGAGGAGGGAGTAGGAGTTGATAGACAGAGGTTCGTTTAGAAAACCTGTGGATGCTTGTATCCTCTTGAGTGCACATGTCTATCCTTTGACCACCCAGTCCTGCTTTATGGTTCAGCATGGACCCTGTCAAAGGCGGATGAAAACTTTTGGCTGCTTCGAGAGGAAAATTCTTCGGACGATTTACGGTCCCGTCTGCATAGACGGAGATTGGAGGAGGAGATATAACATCGAACTGTACGGGCTGTACAGCGATACCGACCTAGCCAAAAGAATCAAAACACAACGGCTACGATGGCTGGGTCATCTAGAGTGGATGGACACCAACGCCCCGGCCCGGAAAATCGTCGAATCCACACCGCAGGGATGGTGCGGTAGAGGAGCATCGAGACTCAGGTGGCACACGCAAGTGGAAGAGGACCTCAGCCAACTCCGCGTGCGAAACTGGAGATGGCTAGCTAGAGACAGAGCTGGCTGGCGAAGCTTCTTGGCTTATACCCAGGTCCACCCCGGACTGTAGCGCAACCTTAAGTAAGTAAGTAAGCTCTAGATACAGAGTAGGTATAAATACTTTGGAAGTATACCCTATTCCTACTCCTATTTTTCTTTCCACTCCTTTTCTCATTTTTATACCTATATTTTTTATTTTTCATCCCATCCCTTTACCAGTCATGAATCATTCATTATATTAAAAAATATATTTTATTCCTTAAAAGATTTCTTAGTTTAGTTTTTAGGGGTGTGGCATGGCATGTCCAACTCCCATAATCAAAAATCCATACAAGCATAGAAATATCCATGTGTGTACGCAAAAATAATTTTTTTTGCTTATAATTTAATAATATTGTAAAATCGACTCCTAAAAATGGGCGTGTCCAAAACCTTTGCATGAACGGTCATGAATCATTCATTATATTAAAAAATATATTTTATTCCTTAAAAGATTTCTTAGTTTAGTTTTAAGGGGCGTGGCATGGCATGTCCAACTCCCATAACCAAAAATCCATACAAGCATAGAAATATCCAAGTGTGTACGCAAAAATTATTTTTTTTTTGCTTATAATTCAATAATATTGTAAAATCGACCCCTAAAAATGGGCGTGTCCAAAACCTTTGCATGAACGAAATCTAGAATTTTCGGTGTACCTAATGAGCCAAATTTTTTTTCTTAATCTTCCCTCAGCAAGGCTTAAAAGCCTGGTGCAAAGCTCGAGGTCGCGCTAAGGAGAACATCCCTAGCAAACCCTAGAATCCATAGAATCGCGCACTTGGATCCCTATCGAACCCCCCTCCATACACAAGATCCTTGAAGTCATAAGACCTTGCAATCACTCACTTCCGATTAACGATTAGAAGGTCGCTAAGCTAGAGGAGCAAAGAGGTTTCTATAGATCTTCTATTATAGTGTTAGGCTTTTGCCTGGGGTTCGTCGAAAAAAACTCAATTTATAGTTACACAATGAAACACTCTTCATTTATCAAGCAAAATTTATTTTAATTTAAATCACACTTAGTTCAACTTCGCTTCTTAGAGCCGATTTTACATTCGAAACTTAAGTATAAGTTCACTCATTTAGGATTAAATTCCAAATGAGTGAAAAAGCACATGAATGCAACAATAATGAATGAAAAAAGGGGAAAAAATACGATGCACTGAAAATTTTTATTTAATGTTTAAAAAAATACAAAACAAAATTGTTTTGACAGCATTTTTTAGGAGCTTACGGCCAATATGCAAAATTGTCAGCGGAATCGGAACGGAGGCTGAGTATTTAAGCGTTCTCAACTTAAGTTGCCACTGTAAAATCAACCCTTAGAACACTTTATATCAATTCAATCACTTTTTACTTTAATATCGATTTTCACAAGTCAACGTTTAATATATAACTGTGTCGTACGAGCCTGTCACCCGTGTATTTATACTAATTAAGCACCTCCTAGTACGTTCCATACTTACACTTTGGTAATGTTCCGCTGAATTTCATGGAGGGGAAATTTTTGATATCGAAATTCGAATATCAGTTTGCTGTCAGCTGACTGGAATGACAGTTGGGTGCGTTCGCAAAGTGAATCGATGAGTGCATTCAGCGATTCCTGCTTTTCGTTTTATTTCTAGTCGGCACATTACATTGCCCCCCTCTTAGCTTTGCTTGCAGCTTTGGCGATCTTCCCTTTTTACGTTGTGGGCTGTAGAGCCATATTAGATCTCCCTCGTTGAACTTGGTAAAAATGCAACTTTTTGGTTCAAATTCAGTATTTTTAAAAAAATAACCCCGAAAATGGAGCGTGACTAAAAACTTTGTATGAACAAAATCTGCAATAAAGTCTCCTTTGCCTTACCTGCTATTTTTTTTCTTGCCTAAATTAGGTTTAAATTCGAAATTCCAGTTTTCTGGAAAATTTTGAGGCTTTTCTTCAATTCTGCTTCCAAATGTGGGCGTGGCCCAGAAAGGGTATAAAAAAATATTAAATTTTTTTTTTCGATCTGGAACACAAATATTGAATAAAATGCATTTTAAAAATTACCATTTGAATCGATGCCACGCCCACTAGGGATGGTAAAGCGATTAAAGCGATTATCAAAATCACGCTTCTTTAAATACAATTTTTTAAGGAATCCCAAAAAAGTATGTGCAGCATACAACCCTCACAGCTTACGTGATTAGTGATTAGAGGTTTGCACTGGTTCATGTCAAGCTGTTGCGCCTTTGATTTGATACTAAAAAGTGGAGTATCGTATTCAACTAAAAATAATACTTAATTTGCTTTTGAACTCCCATTTAACAAGCAAAATTTTTTCGATTTTCTTTTTTTTTCGATTATTTCTAATTTCTTTCTCTTCCCTAACTTAATTCAGAAGTACGATCATCAGAAGTACCTGGTGCTACCGTTATCGAGTCTTTGGCTGTATACTCTCCTTATGGGGGTATTTTTAAGTGTTTTAAAGAGAAACCCCCGATTTCTCAAAAAAAAAACACAATTCGCGATGATCTGGTGGTGGCCGGAAATTAAACAAAGCCTCCCCCCGCAAATTTACTGGAGTAATTATTATAACAACACGGATAAACATTTAAATGTTTTTTTAATAAAGTTGGTCGAATACTGGGTTGTAGTGGGCGCGTCTGTGGACAGATTCAAATAATTTTCTAACTTTCTAGCTTATCTTTACTCTCAGCCCAACTACCAAATTTAAACTCAACTTATCAAAACCTGTAAAGGCCTAACCATAATAGACTTAGATAAGCCTCAGTCGGCATTTTTAAATGTCCCATTACACACAATTCATATGCCACGGCTTAAGCTAGTCCCAACCCAATCAAGTGAGAGGTTCGACGCGGAAATTTGACAGCTGGTGAGATTTGATAAACAAATCTAATACAATTTCCGAATCGTTTACTTATGTATATATTTAAGTAAACGAACTCTCTTTAGACTTAATATGTATGTTATGGGGCATCGCTACCTTTTGGCGAAGTTAAATCGGAGTTTTTAATGTATTTTGACATTAGATTAATTCAACTTAATTCTATTACGGTTGGGCCTTAAGAGTTGTTTACGCACAGACTGACCGATGGACGGACATGTCCCATAATAAAGTCTCTTGTCGTTCTCGATTATATGTTGTACAAATGTAACATAAAAGACACTAAAAATTCACAAAGAACGGTACCCTTATTATCGTAGGTCCAACCACTTTAATTGACTCAACAAAATAAAAAATTCGGTGTCTTAATTGCAAATATATATGCTTGAAAATATGTTGCAGCCATTCCTTATGCACGTTTCCATCACTTGACGCAAAAAAAGAACTAACCTCCAGTGGTACTACCAGACGTAAGGCTGAACTTAAAGGGTCTAAAGCAAGTACATATGTTATGTATGTATGTACATATGTATGTATGCACATATTCGCAATCAGGGCAATACGTTGTTTAATTAAAATCTTCCTTCAAGTATTACACCCTCGAGAACAAAAGTACCATTCTAATGTTACACTACTTTACACGATCATTACACACACGGCTGCCACAAAACACAAAAATACATACATACATAAAAAAGGATCCCTAAAAATATTTCATATAAAATTCATTTTCTGTGACCCGATTTTGTGATTTACATTTTTTTTACTGACAGGCTGTATACTTTGATTAATTTATGTATACAGGTGGAAATTTGCTGTTAATTTTTGTCCATGAACTTTTTTTTTAATTTTAATAGCCTACATCCTATTCTGGGTGGAAACGAATGCAAAAATTAAAAAATCATTAAAATCGGTTCAGCCGTTCTTGAGTTATAATAAGTGGAACATACACGACTTTGTTTTATATATATAGATAAGGCTTATGTCTGAAAAAAGGATCGGATCGTTTTAAATGCTTCGAAAGAAAATCTTAATTTTGACAATCTTTCATCAAAAGCTTTCAAAAGATTTAATTTAAATCGCCCTATCGAATAAAATGTTTCATTATATTCATCCTTTGTTTGCAATTTGTTTTAATGGTAGAATTCATAAGCAAAACTTTCCCACCAACGAGGACAAAGAGGATTTCCGTGTTTTTATCGAGAAGCTCGCCAGCCTTTCCTATGATAATATTGAAAGTTTGCCGATGAACAAAACTTTCAGCATACCCAGTGCTAAGTATCTCGATATATTGTTCGAGCTGAAGTGGAATTTTGAACCGGAGCTGAGCAGTGGAACCACTGCCAAGATGAACATATACCAGACGATTACGGAGCTGGGCATCTGCCATTCAGTGAATACCCTCGTCGGCCAATATAGTTCTTATGAGTAGGTAAAATCTTTTTTGTGTTGCATCTTTCGATTTATTTGTTTTGAATTTTGTTGCCTGCAGCTACTGGCGGAGCAACGACTGGGGTTTGCTGGACCATGGCGATAGGGTGACAGTCCATCCTTTGGATGGGGAGATCTATGCACAGATTATCAACTTATCAACAGGATACGATGTGTACTTTCACAGTGCTGGAGATATTCCGAATATGTCTAAACAAAGATATACATTTCCTGAGAGCGATTACACAACTGTAGAGTTGATTGCACTGGAAACTTTTATAACACCCCAAGCAAAGGAGTAAGTTAAGCTACATAAGAAGATTAACGTAAGTAAAAATACATCTTGTGTTTGACGTCCTAATAGGTTGAAGATCAACCAAAGAAAATGTCGTTTCTCGCACGAAGCCGATGAAATGATAACCATGCCGATTTATAGCTACGGACTATGTTTGACGGAATGCAGAATGAAGCTCGCGCTAAGAGTTTGTAACTGTGTTCCACATTTTTATCGGAATCGAGGTAGGTATTCATATATTTCATTTGCATCCATTTTGTAAGACTCTTGCGGGTTCGTTAAATAAAATTCAATTTTACTTCTTAAATAACACAAAGAACTAGTTTATTTGTCACAAACCGCATATTTAAATTCAAAGTTCAATAATTTAACTTTACCACGATTAGAATTACTACTTATTCAACAAACACTTTATGTATTTTCAATTATTTCAATTTAACCACTTCTTACCTTCGGTTTCGATGTTCACAATTTAAAGATTTAAGCTAACTGAACTCCGTGCAGGTTAGATTTAAGATGTCACAATATGAAAGGGGGAGAATTTTAGAAAGATAATCAGAAAATTATTTCGTTGAGTGGCTGTCACCACCTTAAAATGCTACTGAATAGTGGATGATGAGTAAATAGTGAATGTCACAGATTGATTTTCTTTGGATGTTTAAAGGCCAGGGCATAATGCACCACTTAAACTATAACATTTTGTTTTGCCACATCTCAATTACGTCGCCACAAAATTAGACCAACAAAACCATTTAATCATATTGACAAATTTTGTTATTATTACCGAAAATATTTGGCCATATTGAGTATTTTGATTAATATAGGGTGATTTTTTAGCTGGTTTGGTTTTGGTAACACTGGTTTTGACAGCTGACGTGTGTTTAGTACCTTGTGTCACTGTCAAACAGCTTTAGTTTGGTTTGCAATTTAACCATGGATCGTCTTACAAATGAACAACGCTTGCAAATTATTGAATTTTACTATCAAAATTCGTGCTCGGTTCGAAATGTTCATCGCTCGCTGCTTCCATTTTATGGTCGGCGAGTTTGGTGAACAGTTAATTTCACGTTTCGGGCCGGTCAATTGGCCGCCTAGATCGTGCGATTTGACACCATTAGATTATTTTTTGTGGGGGAATGTCAAGGCTAATGTCTATAGGGACAAGCCCGCTTCGATTGACGCACTGGAAGCCAACATCCATGCATTCATTCGTAAGATACCGGCTGATATGTGTGAAAGAGTATGCCAAAATTGGACTCAGCGGATGGGCTACCTGAGACGCAGCCGCGGTCAACATTTGCATGAAATTATCTTTAAACATTAAATTGCAAAGTTCAAACTATCGATTCAAATAAATATTTTATTAATTTTTTCGATTTTTTTGTGTTTTTTTTTTTAAAAAAGTTCTCAACCTCTTAAAAAATCATCCGTTAAAAAAACAAGTGGAGAGTGGAACAGTGCAACAGTGCGTATGCAAAAACTTCAGTCCGTCTGTGACGGATTGTAAAATACCCTATCCTACCATTAAAGGAGACTGCCACATCTCCAAAAAGTGGGCGAGATATAAAAATATAATTTTAAATGCTTTAGACTAGGTGGCTGCATACATCACGGCCTAAGACTCCGCCTTTTTAACAAAAAAAATCACCTTTTTTATCGCCACGCCCACAAAAAGTGGGCGGAGACATATAATATACATTCAAAAAAATTAAAAACTGCTTATATCTACTACAACTTTTGTCGTATAATTTTTAGTCAAATTTCATATACATTTTTTGAAAAACAGTTATTTTAAGCTGCATAAAATCCCTTAAAATAGTGGACGTGGTCAATGAAAAGGCCAAACTTTCAAAATTTTCCTGCTTTCTCAAAGATAATAACAAGGCAATGTTACATACGGAAAATGAGTGCGACAGCACCATTGTAACATAGCTAAAATTTGAAAAAAATATTTTTTAAATTTAGAGACGGTCGCACATACAGGCCTGTGTGTAGTGGGCGTGTCTGTGAGCGGATTCAACTGATTTTTAAACTTGATCAGAAGGACTGGACTTCCAGCTAACTCACCAACCTTCAGCTCTCTAGCTTAAAATTTAAGGCCTTAAACCTTAAAAGTTGTTTACATTCGGACGGGCGGACGGACATGGCTTAATCGATTCTCCTGTCGGTCCCATTCATATCCCTAAAAGGACTTAAAGGTCTACGATTATTTCACTGCATTCCAAACCATACAAAAAACTTAATATACCCTGGGTAGGGTATAAAAATACCTACTTTTATAATCTATATTGGGTTGGCTAAGGCACAAACAAAATTACTGCCATTTTGTATACCCCATCCCATAGGATAGGAGGTGTATTAAGATTCTCACATAGTTTGTAACACGGTGGAATAATAATTATAGACCCCTAATTCCTTGAGGGCAAATGATCGAGACTGAATTCTGAATCGAATAAGCAATGTCCGTCCGTCTGTATGTCACATGTTTTTAGGCCTTAAATTTTGAGCTAGGGTGCTGAAATTTCGTACGTAAGCTCCATGTCATGCAAAACAGTAAAAGTGTAAAAAATTTTTGAAATGTGCCAACAGACACGCCCATAATCTGCCTGAATGCACAACTTCCTCTAGAGCTTTCAAAACTGTAAGACGATTTAAAAAGCTGAAATTTGACATTTAGAATCTCCTAATGAATGTAAGACACAAAAAAGAAAAATTCAATTGATTAAAAAGCTTAGCAAACGTATCGTTGCTTATGTCGGAAAGCGGCCCCTACGGCAAAGCCATACAAAATTAAATTTAATATTGAGAAGTGAAAAATTACAACAATTTACAATTCTGCAAACATTATAATAATGGCTAGTCCTATGATCATTTCAAACGCTGCCAGGCGAACATCGTTAGGAATCTCTATATTATAATGATGCTGATATAAAGTGACAACTCTTCCTACGGTTTCTTATAAGAGAACAAGTATTTTAAATACCAGTATATACAATACCAGTATGGGCTCGTTAATCTACTTTAGTATTCTCCTTCTTCTCACTGATTGGTGAACAGTATTATAATTTTTTATAAAATGCTTTCGTCATTGTATTCCTTGTTTCTTAAGTTTGCAGTCGGTAGCTGACAGTATTGGTAGCCACACTTGTGTGTTTTGAAACCATTTGTTGCTTTTATATGTTTTTCAAATACTTGTTCTCTGATGGGAAACCGTAGGAAAGAGTTGGCCCCTATTGAAATGATAATACTAGCCATTATTATAATGTTATTATTATAATGTTTGTAAAATTGAAAACGGTTGTAATTTTTTTCTTTTCAATATTAAATTTAATTTTGTGTGGCTTTGCCATAGGGGCCGCTCCCCAATATAAGCAACGATACGTTCGGTTAACTTTTTAATTAATGTACTTAAAATACCAGTATGGGCTATTTGATCTACCTTAGTTATTTACCTTCTTTTCATTGATTGGAAAAACACTCCGACTTGAGTTTCGAAGAGAGAGAAATGGATCAAAGACCGAAAAACTGCAACAGTATTATAATTTTTCATAAAATGCTTTCGTCATTGTCTTCCTTGTTCCTTAAGTTTGCAGTCGGTAGCTCGCAGTACTGGTAGCCAGGTGTTTTGGTACTGTTTGTTGCTTTTATTTGCTTTTCAAATACTTGTTTTCTTATGGGAAACCGTAGGAAGAGTTGTCACTTAATGTCAGCATCATTATAATATAAACTTTTATGACGATGTTTGCGTGGCAGCGTTTGAAATGATCATAGGACTAGCCATTATTATAATTTTTGTAGAATTGTAAATTGTTGTAATTTTTCACTTTTCAATAAAAAATTCAATTGGTAAACCTCCTTCAGTGGACGTGGCATCTGTTTTAAGAGTAAATTTTTAAATGCATTTTAGTCAATATTATTCCTCCAAATTGAAAAAACTTAGCTGAATATTTTATGTAAATACAAGACTTTGGCCCACGCCTACATTTGGAGGCAGAATTAAAGAAAAACCTTAAAATTTCCAGAAAAACATTATTTCGATTGGCCTTAATTGGAATTTAGGAAAGAAGAAAAAAAAATTAGCATGTAAAGATTCGTTCATACAAAGTTTTTAGCCACGCCCCCTTTCAGAGGTCGATTTTTCGAAAATATTGAATTTGAACCAAAAAAATGCATTTTACCTACATTCGTACCTACAAGCGTAAATTGGAAATAGCTGTGTTAATATTGATAGTTTGTAATAAAGGTCGGTTGAACCACGCCCCTTCTCGAAGTTTTCACTACCTATAAAATGTCGAAAAATAGCAATAACATCAGCATTTTACAATGTGGGATCGGATGGGGTATTCAACGGTTCGTTTTACAGACTGTAACTTCTGCGTATACACTGTTGGACTTACTCACTGGTTTTAATTACATAATCCCCCCATATGGAAATGAAACCTAGACCTTCTTAACACTGAATCTACGTAGCCAAACTTACCGTCGCGCACGGCCTTCGTTGCTACATTTTCTTATATCAAGATTCAAGAGGTAACTTAAAAGCAAGAAGGGGAGATTTTCAAGTCGGCAGTGTTTTAGTTGAAATGAAAATCTAAGTTTTGTTGTTTTGCTTTAATCTTAAAGAAAATACCTAGACAGCTGGCCAAAAAATAGGTGTGAGAAGCTTTGCTGCTAGTTTTTTTTGTTCGTGTTGTTAAATTACAACTATATTTTGCCAGCAAATCTTGCAACAAAATATTTTTTTATTAAGAAATGCTTAGTTCTGTTAGTATCTTAAGTATTTTATTTATTTTCGTTTCAATGCCATTTTTAACATTTGAAAAGTTGGTCATAAAAAAAGGTGTGCTTTGTTAAATTATTTAAATTTAGCGATTTGTTGCAAAAGCAATTATTAATAGTGATAAACGTTAAAGGTATCTTTGTTTTCTAATCACTTTACCACAGTTCTCGTTTAAGTTTTTCGTTAAACCATATTTAAAAATTGGTCGAAAAGTCCACTGCTCTGCTAAAGAAAAGCAATTAGTTCGGTGGTTAAGGGCGAGGGTGAAACCTCGTTGAAAAGTTCCACACCAAAAAAATGGCGGAATATTCTGTAGAGTGACGAAGCTAAAATGAATTTGTTCTCCTCGGATTCTGAGCTTGACGTAAGACGACCAAAAGGAAAAGAATACCGCCATCGCTAAACATTGAAGATCGTTTAAAAATTGTGAACAAGATAATGCTATGCAGCTGTTTTTTCTGATATGGTGTCGGTCCTATATTTTGTGGCAATAGCACCATTACGAAATATGGATGTAGAGACATAAGAAAAACGTACCCCTTCCAACAGGAAAACGACCCAAAACTTAAGGCCAATTCTAATGAAAGATTGGCTTCAGGATCAAAACATCTCTGTAGAAGTTAATCTTCAGGTCTTAATCTGGAGAACTTATGAGATGAACTGAAAAGAAAATTAGTTAGAGGGTCGTTCCTTAAAAATGGGAATCAACTGTGGTCAGCAGTGAGTAAAAGGAATGGTATTCCATTCCTCTTGAAAAGTGCCAGAAATCGTTACGATCAATACCACGTCGAAACCAATAAGTTTTGAAAAATGGAGGATACTCACATTATCAGAGCATATAAGTTAATGATTAGTAAGAAACACACCGATTTTTGAGGCCAAGCGGAAAACATTACTCCAAAAGTTTTTGATATCATTTTGATATCATTTATATTATCATTATTGTTTATTATTGTTTTTCATATTTTTTCAATAATATAAACTTAAACTAGTGGGAGGGTCAATCTGCTTGGGCGAATCGTTGGATACCCCATCCCAATTGACCACTGTCAAGCTCCGATTTGTGTCATAAATCTTGGTTGTTAAATTTCAATTTCATTTAACTTCAATTTTATTTAGAATTTCTTAATTAAAAATCTTCTCCCTAAGAAAAGTGCGTGGCATCCACCCCTTCTCAATAACATCGTATTTTTGGTTATATTTTTTATCAGAAGTGGTATACATGGGTTGATTACATTTTCATATTAAAAATTTGGTTTATTTAATTTATTCACTTGAGTTGATAGCTTATGCACATATCTGAACATCTTATAGTGCAAGATTTTTGGATTTAAAGCAAATATATCAAATAAAAGCCGTTTATAAACTTTTACAACTTTGATTTTTCATGCTAATAAGTATAAGCAGTAACACGTGTACTGCTTCGGGACCTAGGGGGAACAGAATTCAAGTTTCAAGTTCCTAGCTCAAAATTTAAGGTCTAAAAACTACCGACAGTAGGACGGACGAACATGGCTCATTCGACTTACAACTTGGTTTCGATCATACGCCCTGAAGGTCTTGGGGGTCTATGGTGATTATTTCTCTGTTACAAACTATACATCAAACTATACATAAAACAAACAAAAGTGTGTAAAAACATGCCAAAAATCAGTTTATGAACAAAAATCTTCGCACACCTATTATTTTTGCCAGCTGTGTATATTGTATTTCCAAGAAAAAATATAAAAACGAAAGGAAATGCTCATTTTACTATGGAGTCCTTGCCCAGAATGAACAAGAACGAAATTGGCACCAAATGAAAGTTGATTTTTTTTTTAAAATGGTCAATTGGAAAATTTAAATAGCTGTTAATTGGTATAATAGAGATTCAAGCTGTCAATAATAATGTGCGGTCTTAGTTTGGTTTCAGTTAGGGTTTTTTAATTAAATCATAAGTTAAAAACCATTGAACATAGCAAATTATTATTATTATTATAATTTATTAAAAAAGTAAGTAAAATACAATCTTAATATTAGGAGTCTAGCAACAAGCTACTAGGACTATCGGCTAGGTAGATAATCGTATTATCTAGTAGTTAATTTCTAATATGCTATTCTCTAATTTGACTAATGTTAGTATCTTGAAGACCGTGTCTTTGTTTATGTGTGATGGAAACTTTATGAGATAGAGTAAGTCTGTGTTGTTGGACAGTTGGCTAACGTGGGTCCTTATTTCTTCGCAGTCGAGGACAATGTGCTGGATTGTTAAACTGTCGTTCCTGTTGCAGAGGTGGCAGAGAGGTGGATCGGTTTTGGTTATTTTGTGGACATGTGTGATGTTTTTATGTCCTAGTCGGAGGCAGGAGAAGCATCTTATATGCTTTTTGGAGCAGTTCGCTGGGTAGATAACTTTTCTTGGACATGTAGGCATCAAGAGCAATGAATGCGCTGACAGCGCAGCCAAGGCCGCTGCAAACGAACCTCTGCTAACCTTCCCTTGTCACAATAAAAGAGACGCTACCAAAGCCATCCAAAAGTACTTCAATAATAACAAAATCGAATCATGAACATAGCAAAATATTATTCAAATTATTTTTCTATACACTGTATATATTTTTCTACGACACTGATTACGCTCAATTATGAACAATGATTTCGATAAAAAACTGAAGTCTTTCTTTTGCACATAGAAACTTCAGGCTCAAATATCTCAACTTCTCCTATGGACGATTTAAGAAATTGATGACTTTTAATAACAAGCTTTTCACCTTTCATCTGGTACCAATTCCTTTCAAGTTCATTCTGGGCCAGAAATGAACATTTCCCTTTCTCCGTGATTGAGTGAAACTCAACTAAAAAAACAAAATGTTCAAGTCTTATAATATATAAAGGAATAAATATATAATAAATATATTTATTCTTTATAAATAAAAGAATAATAATATAACAATAAATATAAAGGAATAAAAGGCCTGACCTTGTCGACTTCTTCATCGCTAAAGGGTACCCCAAACAACCTTACGCGAGTCAAAGAACAGATCTATATAGAGGTTGACCTATATACCTAAAATGTTGCACTCACAAGCTGATGGGTTCTAATAAAAGAATATAATAAAAAAAACTCTCACCTACTCAAAGCGTAAAGGATTTTACACTTTATGTAGGTGAGAGTACTAGCACGAGGGCACGTCTGTGAACCTGGCACCTCATTTTCAAAATTTTTAAGATTTGACAAGAGTTCTAGTGGCACCCGCAATAGTTCTATAGTTCCTCATACCAAATAAAAATAGCTCCGCGAGATTAAAAGTGATATGCACTATCCTAGAATAGTGACCAGAATCAGTAAAAATTTTAGCGAAATTTATTTTTTTCTGAAATAATTATTTAGGGATTTTTTTTCTTTTCTAATTTTTTTCTAATTTCAAATTATCGGAACTATTTTTTTAAGTATGAGGAACTATAGAATTATGTTGGACCTATAATTATGATGGACCTAAATTGTAAAAATGAGGTGCTACCGGAAGTTGGCACCTAATTTTTTTATAATGCGATTTTCCTATCTAATCTCGCGGAACTATTTTTATTTTGTATGAGGAACTATAGAACTATTGCAAGTGCCACTAGAACTCTTTTTAAATCTTAAAAATTTTGAAAATGAGGTGCCAGGTTCACAGACGTCACAAGGCCCATACAAAGAATTTACTGAAAATGTATGAACTCACAATAAAAGAGACGCTACCAAAGCCATCCAAAAGTACTTCAATAATAACAAAATCGAATCATGAACATAGCAAAATATTATTCAAATTATTTTTCTATACACTGTATATATTTTTCTACGACACTGATTACGCTCAATTATGAACAGTTATTTCGATAAAAAACTGAAGTCTTTCTTTTGCACATAGAAACTTCAGGCTCAAATATCTCAACTTCTCCAATGGACGATTTAAGAAATTGATGACTTTTAATAACAAGCTTTTCACCTTTCATCTGGTACCAATTCCTTTCAAGTTCATTCTGGGCCAGAAATGAACATTTCCCTTTCTCCGTGATTGAGTGAAACTCAACTTAAAAAACAAAATGTTCAAGTCTTATAATATATAAAGGAATAAATATATAATAAATATATTTATTCTTTATAAATAAAAGAATAATAATATAACAATAAATATAAAGGAATAAAAGGCCTGACCTTGTCGACTTCTTCATCGCTAAAGGGTACCCCAAACAACCTTACGCGAGTCGAAGAACAGATCTATATAGAGGTTGACCTATATACCTAAAATGTTGCACTCACAAGCTGATGGGTTCTAATAAAAGAATATACTTTATGTAGGTGAGAGTACCAGCACGAGGGCACGTCTGTGAACCTGGCACCTCATTTTTAAAATTTTTAAGATTTGACAAGAGTTCTAGTGGCACCCGCAATAGTTCTATAGTTCCTCATACCAAATAAAAATAGTTCCGCGAGATTAAAAGTGATATGCACTATGCTAGAATAGTGACCAGAATCAGTAAAAATTTTAGCGAAATTTATTTTTTTCTGAAATAATTAATTAGGGATTTTTTTTCTTTTCTAATTTTTTTCTAATGTCAAATTATCGGAACTATTTTTTTAAGTATGAGGAACTATAGAATTATGTTGGACCTATAATTATGATGGACCTAAATTGTAAAAACGAGGTGCTACTGGAAGTTGGCACCTCATTTTTTTATAATGCGATTTTCCTATCTAATCTCGCGGAACTATATTTATTTTGTATGAGGAACTATAGAACTATTGCAAGTGCCACTAGAACTCTTTTTAAATCTTAAAAATTTTGAAAATGAGGTGCCAGGTTCACAGACGTCACAAGGCCCATACAAAGAATTTACTGAAAATGTATGAACTCAGGTCAACAAACTTTATTTTTTAATGTAACAGGGTTACAGTAGAGCTCTTGCACTTACTCACTTGTTTTTGGTTACTATGCTCTTTTTTTAAATAAATTTAACAACAACTTTATAAGGCTCACCTTACCACGAAAACATGTACCTACCTACCTCTACCTGTAAACAGTCAACAACGTTGTTCTGTTAAAAATTTTAAGAGTCACTTCCACTGGATGAAGCATATAATATTATTATGTGTACATAGGAAGTCACTTGCAATCGCACAATGAACTAAAATAATTAATATTCGAAAGTAATTTCCCACTCATTGGTGAACTTTTTCAATTATTTTCCACTGAACTGTGTTGAACAATAAATTTACTGACCCTAAAGTGCATGCATGAAATAAAAATTACAACACAAAATAAAAACAGGAATGAAATTAAAAATGCGCATTTTTATACATACCCAAGAACATTCGTTAAATTATAGAAGTATTTTAAATTAAAAGCGGATTTTGCCAATTATAAACCGTGAACGTGCACTTGTTTTAATGTTTATGCAAGCACATCCCGCTCTTTGGACAGGCAAATCCGCGCATAATTGATTGTCTGGAGAGAAGCAGCTGTTTGATTTTGTAGCTAAGCAACGCTTAATAGACAATTTATCTAATTTCTGAATTTTAAAAGCCCAGTTTTAGTACATTCCGACCAACAGAGCTTAAAAAAGTCTGCTAGCAGCGATAGGCTTACGGTTGGATTTATTCTCCGAAGAACTATAAAGGTTTTCGCAAAATATTTGGACTCGGAAAACTCAGCTGTTTAGCTAAGTCCAAAATATGAGGTTTCTAGGTCTCGAAGCGGTATGACTGTAAATATTATTAAAAGGAATATAATAACCTATATATTCCTCAGGAACATAATAACAATGAGTTATATTTCATTGGATTTTTGTGTACAATAATAGTTTGTATTGCGGCCTACTTTGAAGAGCTGCGTGAAAAAAGTTATTCACTAAAAGGTATTGGACTTGGTAAAAGGTGCCCGAAAACAATTTTAAAGGAATATATTCGTAATTTAGTATGGATATAAGAAACACCCATATAAGAAAAAATCGCTTAAGAGATTAAGCGATTTTTTAATATTTTTCCATATAAAATAGAGCTGATATTAGAAATATGTTTATTAGAAAAATTCGGATATAAGAAACGATCTTTTATTCACAATACCAACATTTAAAAAGAAAATTCAATGCATGAAAAAAACATGCATTTTTTTTTTCGTTGAACTGGATTGAATTTCAAGAATGCATGCATACGTCTCGATTCAAGTACGCATGTAAACGGCTCAGTTGAACTAGTAACAAAAAAGACCGTCAAGTATGAAGACATACGCGGAGCGGTCCGTCTTTTGTTATAAAGTCATCTATATTCCGCAGTTTGTGTAACATTTTATTTATTTATTAAAATTATTTCTGGATATATTTTACAGTCTGTAATATACCTTTTTCGTAGTGCTGTCTACTGCTCTTATATTGGGTGATTCTTCTATATAATCATCACGCATCATAATAATCTATATATTATATTGAATGATTTTATATTGGGTTTTGTTACTCTAAAAATAGGCTGACAAAAAGCTTTACCGTTTCGAAAATAGAGGGAAGGTCATACTCTTTCTTGGCCTTTTTTAGGATTTTTATAATTTAAAACCCATAAAACAGCAATTTCAATTATTTTTAATTACCGTCAGACTTTTTGATCAATTTGACAACCACATGTGCTAGCATTTGCCACTTTTCTTAAATTCTGCGGACATGAATTTTTGAGAAAACGGTGAAAATAAGCTGTTTTTTATTTCGCTTGTTTGAATGGGCTTAAAAACTTAGGGTCGAAAAAAGCAATTTTGAAACGTTTTTGATGCAGTTCGCTTGCCTTTTAAACATTTCATACTTAAGCCAAATTTAAACAAGGTGGTCATAACATAAGGAACTAGAAATCTTTAAAAAACAGTTTTCGAAAATATTTTCACGTTTTTCAGTTAAATCTTCGAAGTTTTAAAACTTCCCGTTTCCGTTAGACTTTTTTCCAATAGCACAAGCAGCAGCACTAGCCTTGGATGTTTTTTTTTTAATTCTATGGCCACCGGTTTATGCGGAAACGGTAAAACAAGCCCCTTTTTCATTTCGTTTTTTAAATAGGCTTCTAAAAACTTAGGTTAAAAACAACAATTTAAAAAAATTTTTACGCAGCCTTCCTTCTTTTTATAAGCTTGTACTTTAACCAAATCTGAAAAAGATCGCTTATACCGTTAAGCTACTATAAGACTTAAAAAAATTGTTTTTGAAAATGCTTTAATGAAAATCTCAGAAGATTTTGAAATTTGAAAATGTTGAATTATTTCTTATACGTGTGATATTTTTCATAGAATTCCACCAAACAGCACCGGAGATAAGGGTGGTGGGGACACACACGTTTTTTCATGCATTTTTGCGATTTTTTTCGAAATGCGTTAAAACAAACAGCAGTACTCTAAGCACTTGGTTTACTTTGAGTTGCTTTATACGTGTGTTCAATATTGATTTTTGAACTTTTTTAGCGATAAGCCGTTCAAAAGTTATGGCCTTCAACACTTTGAAAAACGTCATGCATTTTGGACTCTTCATTTCTCAAAAACGTTTTGATACTTTCGAAAAGTTATATTTTTTAATTAAAGCTTAGTTTTTCTTAAACCTTTCGTTTTTCTAGTTTCGTTTTTCTACTTCTTGCCTACTAAACTTCTTGAAAAAAAAAACACGGAAAAACGTTAAGTCCATATTCACATGAAATTTCAAACTGTAATTAAACCGTTATTTGTACTTAAAAAAATTTGCAGTTTATACGCCAAATTTTGTCTTTCTACGACTTACCGTTCAGAAATAGAAAAAACGATTGGACGGACGGACGGACGGACAATGTAGCGATACCATAAAAGGTCCTTTTTCCATTTTTGGACGGACCGCTGAGAACGATGCGAACTTTCTAAGTTCGTTATTTTTATTGTATTTATTTGTATTGTATTGTATTATTTTTACAGGCCACGCCCCCAAAAATGGGCGTGGGATGAAAATTAAAAAAAATTAAACCCTACCCAGGGTATATTAAGTTTGTTGTATAATTTGTAACGTAGTGAAATAATCACCGTAGACCCCTAAGACCTTTTAGAGATATGAACAGGACCGTCAGGAGAATCGATTAAGCCATATCCGTCCGTGCGTATGTAAACCACTTTCAGCCCTTAAATTTCAAGCTAGAGAGTAAAACGTTGGTAAGTTGGCTGAAAGTCCAGTCCTTCAGATCAAATTTGAAAATTAGCTGAATCCGCCCATAGACATGCTCACTCAGGGCCTTTCTATGCGACCTTCTCTAATTTGAAAAAATACTTTTTTTAAATTTTAGCTATGTTACAATGGTGCTAGCGCACTAATTTTCGGTATGTAACATTGCCTTGTAATTGTATTTGAGGTAGTTTTTTTTTTAGTAAGTTTGCTGGTTTGTTCTTTTCATTGACCACGCTAACTTTTTTAAGGGATTTGAGCTTTAAATGACAGTTCAGGTAGGCTAGGGACTAAAGTTTTTACATACGCACTATTGCACTTTCCCACTTGTTAGTTCTAATTTCGCTGAAATCATGAGAAAATGCATTAAAAGCGAATATTAATGCTAAAAAATCAGGTTTGCCTAAAAACTCCCACTGAAAGTTGGCCGAGATAAAGCTTTTTATTTAACAAGCTAAGCAAATGGTAATATCTTAAATATTTGTAATATATTTCTTTCGATTTAGAACGAATTTACCGATAAGTCAGCTTTTTCAAGATTTTACATTTGCTATATTGCTCTGCACCAAAATTTTAGTTCCTATGTATCGTCTAACTTGGCCAAAAGGCATTTTCAAATAAAATATAATTTAGAGGTTGTCTTACATACGAGGCAATTGTAGGCGTGGCTGTGGGCGAATCTTCTCAATTCTAAAATCTTGACAAAATGAGAACTAAAGAACACTTCAAGTTTCAGCTTTCTAGCTCAATTTTAAGGATCTAAAAACTTTATAAATACGGACAGACGAACACACGAAGAGACGGAGAGACAAACGGACGGACGGACGGACATCGCTTAGTCAATTCAGTTTTTTGCAATTTGTTGACCTTTCATATAGGAAACTTGGTCTCTTATATAAGTTATTTTTTTCATATAAGAAACGTTCCTTATAATCGTGTTTTTATAAAGAACAACTCGGATATAAGAAACAATTTTTTTAATTGTTCCCCATATCCGTGTTGAAAACGGCAACTTACACACAGAAACTTTAAAGAACCAAAGTATAGCTCTAAGAATTTACTACAAATAGTATATAAAAAAACTTTTTATAGTTTAGTATAGCCGGAAAAGGTGGTCCCCGCGGCTCTGCGGACGACACCCTACCGGTGTTTCCGTACGATCCAAACGTGGCACTACCAGCCTGTTTGATCGAAACCGAGGATATCTCGATGGAAAGGGAGGAAGAGCTACTCGCTGAACACTCCGATGCTTCCGAAGAGAAATCCGGCCACAAAAAGGAGACCAAGCGCGGAAGCTGTTTAAGAAGGCCAAGTATATTTATGGCATTTTAACAGCCAAGGAAAAATCTTCCCTCACTCAGAGGGAACTATCTTCCCTTAAGTGGGCCCGGGAGACCATAGCTAACGACGTTGCCACGCGGCTTACGCCTAAGGTAGCTCGTTCAGCTAAAGTTAGGGGTGGTAAATTGGGAAGATCTGGAAGGCCGAGGGACGATGCCGCTACTAGGATATCCCTCGGAATCAACAGAAAGCATTTTACCGGAAGAGGAACTGCAACCCTAGGACCCAGTAACAAACTGGCCCAAGCGGGTTGCAGTAGTACCGAGGTAGTACCGAAAGGTAGTACCGAGGGGCATAGAAGAGAAGCGTGCGCCTCCAAGAGAACACGATCTTCCGAGGACGCTTCAGGAACGCCGAAGAAAGCGAAATGGGCGCCACCACCGTGGAGAGTCCCAGCAAGCCGAGTACGAGCCGGGCGGGCCAGTATAGCGAGGTGACGAGGAATCCACTACAGCTTGCTGTAGTAGACTCCAAGAAACTAAGCGGGCAGTACAGTGTTGAGTGTGGCAGGAAGATTGAACAAGTCCTCGGGGCAGCTATCATCAGCCACATTCTGAAAAACACGGGTACTAGTGCCCTGACCTACGGCAGAATGAAATGGTCTAAAGGCATTACGTACATCTGCAAGGACCAAGCGTCAATGACTTTGCCAAGACAGTAGTAAAAGGACTACAGCTATAAGATGGTGCGGAACTTAAAGCCGTTTCCATAGACCAGGTCCCAAACACAGTTAGGAATAGTCAAAGACGACATCCTCCGCGTGCTGCAAGCACAGAACCCCCAGATTGCGATGCAGGATTGGGAAATTATCAGCGAGGAAGAGCCGAGAAATGGTTTCAGGGGCTATATTGTCGCCTTCCGCGAGTTGCCCGGGAACCTTAAGGCGGAAAAACAGTTATTCTAGTCCTTTGCAGCTAGCGAGGTTACCCTTTTAGCGGACGTTGTCTTTTGTTGAATGATTTGCAATATTCGTTGCAAAAGTTAAACACAAAAGATATAATCCAACTTCAAATATTTATTCCATTAGAATAACTTACAAACTACATTAGAGAAACGTTTTCCTTTATGTACCTTATGGCAAGGAGAAGCTTGTAGAACGAAGTTCACTCGATGGTAGCAAGAAATGAAAAGAGGAAGATCTCTATTCTGCTCGCATGGTTATATCTCCTGTCATTAGATGAGAATGTTTATTCTGACAGTTGCCTACATTGCCCGACGTTAAATGTTGCCAATGTTGGATTCCTCTGATGCGGGTTTTTCTGAGTTCGCCACACCCTCAAGCTGATTAAGCGGACTGCGGAAGCAACGAAGGCGATTGACAGTGCGATGGAGGTGGAGAACAACGATAAAGGTGATGCAATAAACCTCCATCACAGTAGGGTTGCCACAGCCAACCTGAGGCTGTTCCTCGAGAGGGAGCAGCTGGACCCAGCCCTAATCCAAGAACCCTGAATTGACAAAAAGAGCAGGGCTTAGGATTAGGGTTGAAAAATTTCTCTCTTTACAATACAAAAAATAAAGGTAAGGCGAGAACCTGTATCGTAGCAAACGTGACATAACGGTGGTGGAGGTTAGAGGGACGGACGAGAACTACACGGTAGCGTTGATCTACATGCCATTTGACGACGGTACCTCGGTTCCCCCGGAATCTTTGAAGACGCTAGTGACAGCGTCCGAACAAGGTAAGAAGAACTTAGTCTTAAGCTGAGATGTCAATGCCCATCATACGATATGGGGAAGCTCATACATTAGAGGCGAGGATCTGCTTGATTTTGTCCTTAGCTCCAACTTTTTAGTGTGTAACAGGGTAAATGATCCTACCTCCATAACAGCGAATAGGAGGGAAGTTTTGGACGTAACTTTCGTGATTCAGAACAGCTCTGTTCAAGTAACGAACTGGAGCGTATCTAAGCAGGCATCGCTATCAGATCAACTACTGGATACTCTTTGAGGTACAGGTAGGCTCTCAGGCTAGGAAAGTTTACAAAAAACCAAAAAGGGCAAACTGGGTGAAGTACAATAAAGAACTGCGGAGGACTATCTCCCCCTGGCCAGACAGAGATCTCACTACCGAGCATGAGATCGATGATACAGTCGAATACATTACCGGGGTGCTCTCCAGCTCTTTCGAAAAATCCTGCCCAAACAGCAGAACAGGAGGGAAGCAACACCCTCCCTTGTGGAACTCCAAGATCGCGGAGCTCATCAAGAGCTCAAGGTCTAGATGGAACCTTGCAAAAGAGAGTCTTATCGAATGGACGGCCTATAAGGAGAGCGTAGGAATTCTGAAAAAGGAGATCAGATTCGCCTAGAGGAATTCATGGAAGAATTGTTGCGAATCAATCGAAACAACAACCGAAGCATCCCAACTGAGGAAAGTCTTATCCAAAGCGCCCATACCGCTATCTTCACTCAGGAAGACAGATGGCAATTGGACCTCGACACACAAAGAAACGTTGGATTTGCTGGCGGAAACTCACTTCCCACGAACTCACTTCCCACCGATACCTATGAGGATTACGCTACAGTAACGCAGGGTTCTCGGAGAAAGATGAAGGAAGAAAAGATCAGGGCTATAACCGAAGTAAAGAGGCTGGTCTGTGCGATCACCTCCTTCCATCCCTATTAAGCACCAGGGATGGATAGCATCCCCAAGCAGGAGAAACTATCATTCCATGGTTGAGTAACGTCTACAAGTCCTGCCTAAAGCTGTGCTATATTCCCAGAACTTGGAGAGAAGTCGGAGTGATATTCATCCCCAAGGCAGGGAAGGCAAATCACGCTACGGCAAAGGACTATCGACCCATAAGCCTGTCTTGCTTCATGCTCAAGGCGTTTGAGCCGCTTATTGACGTGTGTGTGAGAGAGCTGATTGGTGATAACTGTTTATCAAAATCACAGCATGCATACATGAGAAGCAGAGCGGTTGACACTGCACTACATAGAGCAGTAACGATAGTAGAAAAATCCTTGAAACACAAGGAGTACACTTTGGGTGCCTTTCTAGACATAGAGAGGGCTTTTAATAACATTGAGGCATACGCGATACTGCGCAGCTTGAGAAACGACCACCTAGATAGCAGTCTATGCGACTGAATCGGGCTCATGTTAAGCACACGAAAGATAAACTGCTACCTAGGCGAAGTATGCAGCAGACGAACCGCCAGCAGAGGAACACCGCAGCGAGGTGTCCTATCTCCGCTCATATGGACCCTGGTAATGGCCGAATTGCTAAAAACCCTGGAGACTAAAAACCCTGACCGACTCAGCTACGCACTCCGCATTGTTGGAAAATGGGTTGACGGTCGAGGAATGGGAATAACCCCCTCTAAGACAGAAGTTGTTTTTTTACCAGGAAAAGGGTAGTTCCACCCTTCAGCAACCCAAGAATAGGGGGAGTGGAGTTACCGTTATCCAAATCGGTAAGATACCTGGGCGTCACAATAGACTCCAAACTCTGCTGGAGGGATAATATAGAAAATCGTGTCAAGCGGGCATACGTGGCATTATACGCCTGCCGCAGAACGTTCGGAAGCATGTGAGGACTGCAACCAAACATGGTGCATTGGATGTATATAGCAGTTGTAAGACCCATCTTAACTTACGGTGCAGTTGTATTATGGAAGGGCATAATACAACTGCATATTCAAAGGGCAGCCTGCATGGGTATAACACGGTCCCTAAGGAGCACACTCACCGCGGCACTGGAGGTACTACTCAACCTCACCTTGGACATATAATGCAGCAGCAAGGCAGCTAAAACAGCTGTTCGCCTAAGGGAATCCGGACTGTGGTCCTCAAGATCTTATGGACACGCCTCTGTGGAAACTCAATGGGCTGCCTCCACAGATACTCCAGTCATGGATTACCTCCCTATGACATTCGCCTTCAACAGGAGATTCGCTACCAGAATACCTGAAAGAGGTGATTGGGAAGATAAGACCATTGCAGGAGATGACGAGATCGCCGTATATACTGACGGTTCTAAGATGGACGTCGGAACCGGCGCGGGCATCTTCTGTGGAGCTCTGGGACTGTGTTAATCTTTTCGGATTAATGATGACTGCAGCATTTTTCAGGCGGATCTGGCAGCCATAATCCAAGCTGCCTCCGAGCTAAAGAAACACAGCCCCGAAAACAAGACCATCACCATATACTCTGATAGCCAAGCGGCAATTAAAGCCATGGAATCAGACGTAGTGAAGTCAAGCTGTGAAACTATGCTACTACTATCTATCTAACTACTATACTATCACTTGGCAACACTGTAACTGTAAGTTAGGTGCCAGCTGCCAGGTCCCACCGATATATCGGGAAACGAAGAAGCGGACAAGCTTGCGAGATATGGGTCTGGGATGAATGCATCTCTAGCCCTCAAATCTATAAGAGTCCGGCTGAGTTCGATAGCACGTAGGATAGAAACTGAATCCCTGAGTAGAACCAACCGACGTTGGACAGAACTTGATACGTGCAGACACACAAGGGAGCTGTGGCCAGCGGTAAGCAAAAAGAGATCACTATTTTTGATCGGACTAGCCCCAAGGAATATCCGAGTGCTCACGGGAATCCTCACGGGCACTGCGCTGTAGGTCTACACGCTGAGCGGCTAGGCATTCCGCATAACGAATACTGCAGAAGCTGCAGGGACGTTGAAGATATTGAATCTCGGCAGTTACTTCTTCAACGAACTCGAAGATCTAAACAATGTCGATCTAAAGAACCTCCTAAGATTTGTATACAAATCCGGATGGGTCCCAGAGGGCGGAGCTTTGAGCTTCTAACAGCGGTCTATTTCTGTTTTCGTTCCAGGTATTAAGAAGGTTCTCAATGGACACAATGGACCCAACTGCTGGTCTAAGTGAAGCCGTGACTATTGTCAAAAGGGCATCCATCAACCTAACCTAAGTTCAAGCAAATAGAATGGAGGGCCTGTATCGGGAGTTGAAGAAAGTTTCTTCCTTGGCTGCTGATACACACCAGGCCTTGCAGGACCTTCGACAAAGCATACCTTGAATACGGAGGCCACATTCTTAAAGATTGCCGCTCAAACGAGAAGAAATACCCAGATTCGTTCGCCAAAGTTTATCAAAAATAGTCAGGGACGACAATGGCAGTTATGTGATGGAAGAAGAAGTACCAGACGTCGACCACAGGCGGTTAAGTTAAGATAACCTCAGAAAAAGCTTTGAAAAGCTAAGAAAACGTAGAGTAGGCTTCTGGAAGCCTACATGCGGATGATTATGGACGTGTATGATAGAGCAAAGACAAGAGTAAGATGTCCTTCCGGAGTCACTGAAGATTTCCCAATTAAAGTCGGTGTACACCAGGGAAGCGTCTTTAGTCCTTTGTTTTTCATTGAAGTCCTTGATTGTCTGATTGAAGGAAAACTGAAAAGTAGAAAAATCAAAAATAAGGAGACAATTATTGTGAACTGTATATTCTAAATAGTTAACGAAAACTTACTTATGTCAAATGAATTGAATTTTTGCTATGAATTTGGCCATTTTAAGAGCTAACGGGGTGGATTTTTCTCCATTATAGGTTTTGGGGTTCCTTATCACGAATTTTGGTCCATTTTTATTAAAATTTACAAAGACACCCTTAAATTAATAAAATCACCCACAGAGATCACAGTTTTCTGATAGTAAAATTGAACAATCCATTTCTTTACATTCCTGCTCATTAGGATCTGCATCATAAGTGCTCTTAATAGTTATATCCGGTTCAAAAATTCAATTGTCCAATTGTTTAAACAGTCACCTTCATTTACCTGTGAATCCTGAAAGCGATTTTCGTGTTTTTTGTTCCTTGCATATCCTTTTTAAGGAATATTTTTTGCTGATTTAAGGGTGAAGCCCTAATAATTTCTCAAGAAAAAACACTACCCGAAATTCATGATCATCAACCAAAAAAAAATATATAGTAGCAAAAAGTCCATCCCAATAGCTCTTAAAATGGTCAAACCCTTATTAAGGTGGAGTTTTAACCCCTTTCACTAACCGAAGGGTTAAATTTTTTGTATATAAATTATTATTATATGTTTCAACTCAAAGTCTGAAAGCAGTTTTTACGCACAATTTGAGTCAGAAAGTGTAAATGTGGCAAAATCTCCTTTTAGGGTTACTTTTGGCCCCCTTAATTCAACGCGACTGCTAACATTTTTATAAAAGATTACTTAATACACAAATTAAAGGTAAAACCATATTTTTTACACCAATTAGCACTCAAATCGAAAATATAGCAAAAACCCCTATTTAGGAGTATTTTTGAATGATTTAAGAGTGAAGCCCCAATTTCTCGAAAAAACAAACCCCGAAATTCATGATTATCGACCCAAAAAACTATAAAGAGCTAATCTAGTGGTGGGCGGAGGTTATACAACCAAAGCCGGAAATTAACGGGAGCATTTAGCTGTCTATGGTTAGGTTTTGTCCAAGGCATGCGTCGGTTTTGGGTGCCTTTTCTTGATGACACCATAGATATAGTTGGTTTTTCCCTCATTGCCTACTAAGCCCATATTCACCGCTTTCGACCAATACTCACGGTGCGGTGGCTTCACTGCTGACATCACGCAGCGTTTTGTCAATTATGTAATTGTCGTATGAGCATGCGAGAAGCTGTGAAAGATTGTTTGGCCGGAATTTGTGCAAAATTTTCTCCAGTATGATGTTCTCAAGTATGATCCTGTACAAACTGACAAGTTTGGCAGGCATGCCAAAACTAGACGTTACGCAATATTTGCTCGTCTCTAACATGCAGGCCGCGTAGGCCCTGAAATCGATGAGAAGCTGACTCGATTTAGAATTCCTGGGTTTGGTTTTCCCCAAGATCTGCAGCAGTGTAAAAATTTTGTCGATGGTTTACTTTCCTCGCCCAAAGCTACACTGGTGTGGTTCTACCAGATTGTTGAAAAATCGCTCAAGATGGTCACGCAGTAGGGCAGAATAGATCTTGTATGCGATTTTTAGAAAACTTATCCTTCTATTTGGCATAATTCAGAGGGTTTCCTTTGTTTAGTAGGTAATATTTTGACACAATATACAAATTGCAACTCGAAATTGCGCTCGAAATCGAAGAATTGATTCGTGAAAAGAGAAGAGCGCGTAGAAGATGGCAAGGCACGACGGCTCCCCCCGACAAAACCCTCTTGAACCCTCTTGAAGAGAAAGCGAATTTGTTTGCTGAACGTTTAGAAGTAACATTCAAGCCTTTCGACGGTCCGCCGTTGGCTGACGTTCTAAACAACAACGCGGAACCTGATAGCTTTAGAATGAAAAAAGTTTCGTTATAATAAACCAACTTAAAATAATAAGGCCCCGAGTTGCGAAAGTATTCGAAAAACTTCTGCTAAAGCGATTACAACCAATATTTTAGAAAGATGCCAGATCATCCATTCGGTTTCAGACCTTACCATCGCAAGCCTTCGACAAGGTATGGCACGAAGGCTTGATATATAAGCTACGGCAAAACTTGCCGGAAGACATGTTTAAAATATTGAAAAATTATCTTGAAGGAAGACTTTTTCGTGTTAGGTGTAGTAGTGAATACTCGAGTTTCAAGCAAATTCGGGCTGGCGCATCTGAGGGAAGGGTCCTAGGTCCAACCCTGTTCCTGCTCTACACAAGAGACATACCTCTAGATGACGAGACAGTCTTGGCCACGTTTGCGGACGATGCGGCCATCCTTGCAACATCAGTCGAGTCAACAACGAGAAACCTCCAACGAGCATTGGACAGAATTTGTGTCTGGACGAAGTCTTGGCGATTCGCTCTTAACGAGAACAAGTCTACGCATGTGAATTTCACTTACAGAAGGGTTAACAATTTACCTCTGTTCATAAATTCTGCACAAATACCTTATGCAAATGAAGCGAAATATCTAGGGATGACACTGTACGCTAAACTAAGGTGGAAACCACACCGTGAGAAGAAGAAGCGTGACGAGCTCGAGATTAGGCTAAACGAAATGTATTGGCTTATCGGAAGATTTTCGAAATTAAGCATATATAACAAACTGCTCTTGTACAAGCAGGTTTTAAAGCCGTCCTGGACACACGGTATACTACTTTGGGGTTGTACCAAGCCGAGCAACATGTCCATGTTGCAGACTTTCCAAAACAAGACACTAAGAGCAATTGTGAATGCTCCATGGTATATTAGGAATAGCGATATTCACAGAGATTTAGGAATAGCTATACCGTGAGCGAAGAAGTAACAAACTTTGCTCGAAAGCTGAATGCTCGCCTTCATGTTCATTGCAACAATGAAATGATCCGTACTCTCAACGAGAATCTTAACGATGTAAACAAAGAGCGACGACTACAAAGAACAAGACTCTTCGATCTAGGGACGTAGGGTGAAGCCGCATGAATGAACGGCTTTAGAAGGCGCATTCACTGGATAGGAACCTACCCAATGCGATAAACACTACGGAAGCGTAAACTACTTAATAAGTTAACTTAGTTGTAGTCAAGAAGTATTATGAGAGAGCGAAAATTTACTACTATGAAGTGCGTTCTTGCAGTTTCATAGTGTCTCTCATAAATGGGTGGTTTTTTAGCACGTGGAAATCGGGCATAACCAATATCGGCTACTTCGGTATTACATACCTGCTATAGTGGGCGTATTGGTATCTTTGAAAGATTTTAGCCTCCGTCCACCCTAGTATTCAAAAAAAAAAAAAAACAATATTACAATTTTCAATTAACAACCAGGGATTGCTAATATGAATTCCAATAATTTTTTCAGTGCACACTCTAGTGATTCGCAGTGTATTGCTATGTTTTTTCAGTGGCCAAACAATTTTGTAAGGTATTTATGTGTGTGTTTATTTAATTCATTCATCACTACTATTTGACGTGTAGTATGTTTAAAATTATTTCAATTCTCAAATATATTTTTATCGTCCATTCTGCCAAACTACAGTGTACTAAATGCATGGCATACAATTTGAATGCAATTTTCATTCTAACGACAAGTTGTTAGCTTTTGTTAGCGCCACTACGACGTGCGTTTCTCCTTTCTTTTTGTTCCGACGAGCACTCAGTGAGGACCTAGATTAATCCAATTTTCACAAGCCAAGTAATACTGCCTTTCTTTTCTCATTTTCGTTTATGTTTCTTTACATTCCATGCTCCATGTTACACATGGCTCCTTCAACAACGATCTGGTAACTTGAAACGGAAAAAATAATAAAATGAAAATAAAACAAATCCTATAATGGACAATAGTGAAAGGCGGAAGGATTTTGCCAGTTTGTGATTTCAATGGTCTTTCATGTTTGGCGCAAATAAAAAGTAAGTATCCTCTTCTTCAACTTTTATCCTTTATACTTTTCGTTGCTTTAATGTCCTTTTATTTGTTTTTTATACTTTTAATTTATCACGTGCACACTCCCACGAAGCAAAAATATAATCATTTATAAAGAGCTTAATCTATTTTGTTGGAATAGATTGTGTGGAGGGACTGTTGTAGCAAACAGTGGAAAGCCAGCACTGACCATGACACGGTGTAAAATTAAAGGCTTCCTAAGTTTTTGTCAATAAATTTTTGTTATTTTGTAAGGAGCTTAAGAAACTCTTAGAGCTTAGAGATATAATACTGATGCGGGGCTAACTGTAATTGGCAATGATGCACTTTGGTTATAATAAGTAGGCTGCAATGACGGTTTAAAGAGCACTGGTCCTGAAGTCTGTTCAAAACTGGGCTCTATAATGAATTGATAAGCAGTAATTTTTACCCTTAAGTGAGTTTTACCAGCCAATTCTTGAAGGCCAATTTCACAGTAGAATAGAAAGTCTTTTTTTAAAGTTAATGCCTATCCTAACTTGGTGTGGGTTGTCCTAAGATCTTACTAGTTCTTACTTTTTAGCAATGAGGGTCAGAAACTTTTACCTATTTACCGATGTTATGTTGACGATAATGTTGTTGTTGCGTAATACTAATTACCCTATAATTACCCTAGGGTGATCCCTACTCATGAAAAGCTATATCTGGAAATGAAATTTTATTATGATTAAATGAGGGTTCTTATTCCGTCTCTCGTCGGTATACTCTTTCACATATGCTTGATGTTCTGCTGATAAGTTATTTCCCCGTGATGTTAGTAATATTGCTCACCAAGTAATTTATTGGTCGCCAGTTAATCAAAATTTTCAGCGTCATTGTACAAAAAAGGTAAATACTTATCTAATAAATTGATTTATGAAAAACTGATTTATTTTGATTTATGATTTACGAAACTGATTTATTACGCAATTCGATTTTTTTATCCCTAATCCTTTTTGTCGTTTTTCTATTAAGATCTATCATTTAACTAAACCTACCACAAAACAAGTGGAAAAATGCAATAGTGCTTATGTAAGAACTTCAACTGTACCCAACCCTTGCCAAAAAAAAAAAAACTTTTCAGAAATTGTAACGTTTCCAGAAAGCTAAGCTAAACGCCCACCTTTTGAACTAAAACAAGTGAGCAAGAGTTTGTTTGTAACGAACTTTTAAATACCCGACCCTATGGCCTGATTCCATTACACCTATATACGTTAATTATTTGTATTGGCAATCAATTAATATCTAGTTTCGTCAGAATCATGAGGAAATACCATCTACCTTGCCCTTTTAATACCCCTTCACATAGGAATAAGGTTTACGTCATAGAAGAAACTTGCACTCTAAGGCTAAAAATAAAAAGTGTTTATTAAATAGTGAAGATTACAATTATTTTTAGCAACAATTTAGAGAACAAGCTAAAAAAACTATCTGAGAGTGAAAGAATGATTTTTCTAATAAAATAAGATAATCTAATATGGGGGAAAAAGCTAAAAAGGCAAAAATATAACTAACAGTTAATTTTAGTCATACAACTCCATTGAGTTAGTTAGGACAAAAGACTTAAGCTCTGTCCGGAACCGCCCAGTGTCACATGGTTTGACACAATAAAACAATAATGGTAGACCCACAAGACCTAAAGGTGATATATATGATCGAGACGAATTCTGAATCGAATAAGCCAATTAAAATAAAATCGCTTAACCTCTCCTAGTGGGCTTGACATCGAATTTTCAAATGCATTTTATTCAATATTTTTGCTCCAAATTCCAAATATGGAAAAAACACTAAACAATAGAAGATTTTGGGTCACGCCCACATTTGGAGGCAGAATTGCTCAAAAACCTTGAATTTTCCATAAAAACGCAATTATATAAATTGCGTAAATAGAAAATATTAATGAATTTTCTATATAAACTCATGAATTAGGCTTAAAGCATGTCAAAGCCGTAATATAAAAAAAAACCTAATTTATGAAAGGATTAGAAATAAAAATACAGTTTAGGTAAACGAGACTCCGTTCTAGATTTCGCTCTTAGAAATTTTTTTAGCGACGCCTCCTTTAACGGGTAATGAAAATATTGAATTTGAACCAAAAAACTGATGTAAAATAAATCTTATAAAACATTGTGACGTATACATAATTTGAAGGAAGACAAGCAAAGAAAGAAAATACTCCAATGGAAACTATAAATCAAAATAAAAAATAAAAACTTAGCGAATAGTTATATCTCTAAGACAAATATTAGAGATATAACTATTCGCTAAGTTTGTTACAAACAACGCATTGAGCTCCACCCGCTTTTAAGGGGTATTTTTTACGCCTTTTCTCATGATTCTAAACAAATTAGAATTAATTGATTTTAATTTTCAGAGTATGTCCATTTTTAGAGGCGGGGTCAATACAAAACATACTTACTTAAATTGGCACTACTTGAGCCTCCACCAACCAGCTTAAACCCAACCCTCTTAGCCGATGTATTTTGAACCCTCTGGCTATGTCAGTGTCACTGTACAGCCCGTACAGTTCGATGTTATATCTCCTCCTCCACTCTCCGTCTATGCAGACGAGACCATACCGGTCAACTTGTACCCGCGTTCTTATTCTTTCGGTCATTACCCAAATTTTAGGACCATGAATTAGGGTTGGAACGAACACTGAATTAATAACTAAGATATTCGATTTTCATATTTCATATTTATTTATTAATTTAAAATCATTAAAGTAGACTAATATTAATATCAATCTTTAAGTTATTAATGATTATGCAATTCGAAAAAGAAAATGACAAGTAACTATAAAAACTATAAAGATTTAAAGTTTTAAAATTTAAAATTTAAATTAAAATTAAAAAAGTGATAACTAATCAAACAGAAAATAAAAGGAAAAACAGCTCTTTTATTTTACATTTTAGGAACTCACCTAAAAAATAATTCAATTTAAAATCGATTCAAGTCTAATACAGGGTTATCTATCTGCCATGTGCCTAAAGAGAGTGTGATCAAAGGAATAAGCATAACAAATCCTTCTTACGCTGAGAGGAAGTGCATTCCAAATGCGGATGGCATGAACGAAAAATTGACGCTCAGTACATAAGTAATAATGCCGCGGCAGAACGAGAGTAAGAGATCGATTAGATTGTGCCAAAATTAGTTTATTGAACAAATATGAAGGCTGTTTGGAGATTATAATTTTGTGAAGAAATTTAACAGTGCAATATTGTAGGTATTGGTCTAATGAGCAACCAAGAATGCTTTTGCTATAAGCGGAAACATGATCATAGCGCTTCAAGTCATACATATATCGAACATCGATATGTTAAACGCTACATTAAGTTTTTTCTTGGTTTGATGCTTCTGCTTTGAGCTTTGATGCTGCAGAAGATTTCGAAACCGTAAGAAATGATTGGCATGAGAAGGGACTTAACTAGCCTAAGTCGAACTTTTAGTGGTGTATAACTTTGTGACAGCGATAAATTTCTTAGGGAGCCATAGATTTTTCCTATAATCGTGGTAACATGATCATCCCAACCTAGCTTAGACTCAAACCAGATGCCAAGATTTTTTGCTTTGGCAACATATTCGATGGGATCATCTCCAAGATATATGGTCGGGAAGCGGCTGGCATCTTTTTCAGTTCTACTGATGATCATGCATTGAGACTTCGTGGGATTCAGTTTCAAAAAGTTTTCATGAGACCAGCTTGAGATCCTGCGAAGATCCTCAGTTTCAGCAATAATATCACGCTTACAGCTGATGTACAATTGGACATCATCCGCGTATAAGTGCAATAGTGAATTTTTAACTGTTGACGGCAGATCGTTTATAAAAAGCATGACAAGAAGAGGACCAAGAACTGAGCCTTGTGGAACTCCTGCTAGTATTTCAATAAATTCAGATAATATGTTTTTGTGACAGACTGCTTGCTTTCTTCCCTGGAGGTACGATAAAATAAATTTTGCAGCCAATTCAGAAAATCCATACAAAAGCTTCAGTTTATTTATCAGTATGATATGATTAACTGTATCAAATGCCTTAGAGAAATCTAATAGCGTAAGAAAAGAAATTTGGTTACTATCTAAGGCTGTACGCAAATCATCGGTGACTTTAAGCAATGCTGTAGTACAACTATGTCTTTTTCTGAAACCTGATTGATTAACACAGAGTATCTTGTTCCTTTCGACAAACACTGAGATCTGCTGGTGAACTAACTTCTCCAGTACCTTAGACAAAAAGGGGAGGATTGCAATTGGTCTATACTCGGCCATAGAATTAGCTGTAGCCTTCTTTTTTAGAATCAGGACGATTTTTGCAAGTTTCCACGAACCAGGGAACGTCGAAGTCATAAGTATAGTATTGAAGACATGAGTCACAACGGGAAGCAATAACGGGAGTATCATTTTAAGAAATGATGGGTGGATACCATCAACACCAACATCCTTTGATTTGATTTTAAGAATAGCCTTGACTACATCTGTTTGTTCGACTCTTTGAAACTCAAATAAGCTGTTCTGGGCGGCACGTAGACGTTGGCTTGACAAAGATGATGCAGCTTGGATATCTGTGAACTGCCTATTTAGTTTGTTAGGATCAAGATCGTCATCCTCCTCGAATGTCTTGCGGCCCACACCCAGCTCACGTAAATGTTTCCATAGTGTTTTTGGTGGAAGTTTGTCATCAAAGTGCTTTAAACAAAATGTACGCTTCGCTCGTTTAACCTTAGTGGTTACCAGGTTTCGCAACTGCTTAAACGCGATAAAAAATTCAGGCAGCCTGAAATGTTTCCTCCTATTGTAGGCAGCGTCGCGTTTTTTCCTTAGCTTATCAATCTCCTCGGTAAACCAACTATTATGCATACATTTTACGCGCATTGTTACAACTTGAACATGTTTATTAAACAAGTGCACAATTCTGCTTTGAAGATAATCAACTTAAATCACTTTGTTCCTTCACTTTGTCTACAAAAAATAATCAGGAGTATACGTAATTTATCGTTCATACCATTATGCGCTTGGGACATTAATCTAAATTCAGACATCTAGAATCAAACACAAGACCTCCTCTCGCGCAAGAAAACCGAAATGCAAAAACAAAAACAAAAGACACATTAACAGGCGGCAGTTTTACATCTTAAATGGTAAAATAAAAAAAAAAATTGCAAATCAAACTGGCAATTAAAAACATAAACAAAAATATGATCACCGAAAAATAATAAGGCTGGAGCTGCAGCTTACATATGCAAATTTGAGACGTCATCATTGCATATTCAGCGGCAGCAAGTGAATCCAAGTTTCGTATGCATTCGATTAATAGAGGATTTCCAGTTAGTGTTTGTCTTACATACACACGTCCATTGCGGGTGAAAACTAAAGTCAGCTGGTTATGTTGTTTGAGTTGATAAGCTTTGCGGTAGATCAGATGGTAAGTGGCAGTGAGACTTTCATTTAAGAAAATTTTGCTGTCTGACTGTAGGCCGAGATCACGTAAACAAAGGGTTTTTTTTGTTTTCTTGTAAATTTGTCTTGCGGTTTTCAGAGTCCACTGACCTTAGGTTTCGTGCGGAAAGAGAGAGAGAATTTTTCAGAGTTGGTGCTGGCTCGAGTTCAAGTGAATTGCAAAGTGTTTTATACGTTGTGCTAAAGTCTTCATTTGGCATCGTTGGAACTCCATGAAGGATGACGTCGCTCGAGAGTTTTTCGCGTTCCATGAGATCAACTTTTCCTTTTAGCACAAATATTTCGCAATCCATTTTATTGCACGCCACAGAATCTGAAGCTTGCTCTAAAACTTCCACACGAACTGTTAGGCCAGCTAAAGTACGACTCACGTCGTCAAATCGGCTGTTGAAGTCAGATACAAGTTTGTCCAGCTTCTCCAGGAGATTGTTTTGGTTCTCCACAATGATACGTTTAAGCTGTGAGTTACAATCATGAAATTGTTTAGTAAGGCGTTTGTCGAGTAGTTTTAAATTGTTGCGTAGGCTAGAAACAGAAGAACTAATTTGTTTTGACAGTTTAGAAGCCAATCTCGTTGAACGGGGGTTCCCTACAAACTCAGCTTTCCTGATGACCTGCCGGCGCAGTTCCTTTACTATTGCTCCAGCTTGGCCAGTCCTACAGGACAACTCAGTTCCACTCTTTCCATCTTTCGTCAAAAAGATCCCGAGATACTGAAACTTCCCTACCTGTTCGAATGAGACTCCATTTATGTGCAGGGTACACTGCAATAAATGGGAAACAATCATTACTTTGGATTTGCTCACGTTAACCTTCATATCAGCCTCACCACAGATAGCCGTAAATCCATCCAGTGCTCGCTGAAGTTCCTCCTCGGACGATGCCAGGATAGCTTAATCATCTGCGAAAAGCAGATGGCTTATCCTGACGCAAACCATTTCGAAAGATTTCTCAAAAAGATCGCGCTTCACCATCCAGTCCATATATGCTGCGAAAAGGAGATGCAAGCACAGCCCTGGCGAAGTGCAATTCACACATCAAAATGAGACTTAATGGCTCTCAGAAGAGGCCCTTAAGCATAGTCGTACAAAAATCTCCAGAGCTCATCTCAAGGAACCCGGTCATAGGCCTTTTGCAAATCTAAAAAATACGCTTCGAACGGTTCAGCATACTCCCAGGCCTTCTCCATAATTACCTTCAGGGTAAAAAGCTAGTCGGTTGTGCCGCTGCCAGGCCCAAAGCCGCACTGCTCTTCCCACAACAAAGCCTAGAATACAGCTCTGGAACGCACTTTTAACACCTTCGTGAATACTTTTCCCAGAAGACTTAAGAGCGGTAAACCACTGCCCTATAGTTAGAGCAATCTCTCTTGTTCCCTTTTTTGAAAATGTGCACTATAACTCCTGTTTGCAATCGCTTGATGCTTTTCCGCTTTCCCAGGCTACCTTTATGACACGTGTAAGCCTTCTTCACCCATTCATAAGCCATGTTTTGCCTGGTTTCTTCAACTCCAGCAAGCTTCCATATTTAGCCTTTTAATCGTAGCAGTGACTCTAATCTCGTCTCTTAATCTCGTCAGCAGTGGAATCGCCACCTTCAGTGTCCTGTAGGCGATTGAGCAGTTCCGAAAACTGCTCGCTTCATCTGCGTCGTCTTAAGCGCAGATCGTTCTCATTTAAAGAAGTGTAACATCTAAGGATATATCCCCTCGTACGATATTTAACTTTTTTCCTCTGAGACGGCGAATAGTCTGCCAGCACACCTTGTTTGCAGATCTGTAATCGTGCTCTAACCTCTCGTTGAATTTTAATGAAGCCTATTTTCTGACCGCCTTATTTGAAGTTCTTCGCGCCTCAATCTACCGAGCTCGAGAAATACACTTCCTCCATTGATTCCACACAATATAGGCCCTCTTCTAATCTCTGATGGCTACTTGAACTTCACAGGTCTTTAACCACGCAGATCTTTTCTCCCACCATGCGCCATACCAAGCCGCTTCACTCCACAAACATTTCTTGCAGAGACAATAACTGCCGATGAAAACAGCTGCCATTCTTCCTCTACATATAAAAGGTCAGTTGGAGTTTTTTCAAACTTCTCCTTAACGTGCCGCGCAAATCGCTCCAAAGATTCAGCCAGCATCCTGTAACCTTTACTATCGTATGCGGGTCACCAGTCTTGGTTTTCGCCTGAGTGGCAAAGGAATACAGGAATACACAACACTAAGTGGTGTTCACTTGACAGCTCAGCCCCACAAACCGCGAACACTACAAATCATATTTTGAACCCACGATAGTACCACAAAGAAATCAATCAAAGTACCAAGTGTTTATGAATGTCTTCGTGTGGGAAAAGGGTGTTCATGATGGACAAGCCATAGGCACAGCAGAAGACCAACAAGTTCCCTCCGATCCGGTTTTGATCCAGTTCATCGTGCCTCCCAATCGCACTTTTCCAAGTAGGTACTATTGTCCGCACCCACATGCGCATTGAAGTCACCCATCAGGAAAAAGAAGCTCATTTCCGGCACTCTATCAAGGGAAGCATCAACCTCGTTCAAGAAGGCCGCATACTATGACTATGGATTCGATACATACATCTGCACTAAGGCCAAAGTCGATCGCTCAAGCCGAAGCTTTAAGATCAACCCTCCCCCCTCCTCCTCTAACGGAATAAACTCCAATACATTTTCCGATGGCCGGGGGCTTGTGAGTATCCCCACACCGGCCTGTGCGGCCATGTCACGTGGCACGCCAGACCAGAAGAGCTTCCACCCATCAGCGAAGCCTCTGGTTCCGGAACATTTCCAATTCTAGGGTTAATAGGTCTGAGTATTTAGAAACTCGTTACAGCCGAACGCTTTCACTTACTCAGTTGTTATCCCCCATCTCATAAGATAGGAGGTATATTAAGTTTGTCACATAGTTTGTAACACGGTGAAATAATAATGGTAGACCCTCAAGACTTTAACGGCATATGATCGAGACCGAACTCTGAATCGAATAAGCCACGTCTGTCCGTCCGTCCATCTGTCTGTATGTCACACGTTTTTAGGCCTTAAATTTTAAGCTAGGAAGCTGAAATTTGGTACATAGGTTCAAAGTTATCGGAAGCAATACAAGTGTAAAAATTTTTCAAAACCGCCCACAGACACGCCCACAATTGATGCATTCGTGCAACTACATTCAGAGCTTTCAAAGCTGTAAGACGTCTTAAAAGCTTGAAATTTGGTATTTATAATCTCCTGTTTATTGTAAGATACACAAAATAAAAATTTAATCGCTTTACCTCCCCTAGTGGGCGTGGCATTGATATAAAGGTTAATTTTTCAAACGCATTTTATTCAATATTTTTGTTCCAAATCGAAAAATTTTACTCAATATTTTATGTAGAAAACACAAAGTTCTACATTACGTTCATGCAAGACTTTGGGCCACGCCCACATTTGGTGGCAGAATTAAAGAAAAACCTAAAAATTTTCGGAAAAACGTAATTCCGACTGGCCTTAAGGATGATTTAGGAAAAAATTTTAAAAAAAATCAGCAGATTAGATAAATGGGATTTTATTCTAGATTTTGTTGGTACAAAGTTTTTAGCTACGCCCCCTTTTAGTGGTCGATTTTGAAAAAATATTTAGTTTGAATCAAAAATTTGCATTTGGAAATATCTGCATTTATAATCATTAATTATAATTTATTAAATTATGCATTATAATCTGCATTATAGATTGTAATTAGGGGTTGTTGGACCACGCCCCTTTTAAAAGTTTGCACTTCTTATAAAACCTCAAAAAACAACAATAACATCAGCATTTTACAATGTGGGATAGGATGGGGTATTCAACGGTCCGTTTTACGGACTGTAACTTCTCCGTACACACTGTAGCACTTACTCATTGGTTTTTCCTTAGATTGTATCGATGAAGCACTCATACACAACTACAAATACTTTATGGTCTATTGTAATAAAAATATATAGGAGGATTGCTTCGCTTGATGTCTGTTTCACAACAAGAGCGAGAGAGCGAGCGAGTATCTCGGGCAAGCCGAGCTGCCAATGAATGTTAATAAATGGCAATGTATGGGGTGGTTCACAATACATGCGTTATCGCTGTCTCGCACACCGGCCTTTTCGACACTTATGAGTTGTCACACGCTGTTCAATAGACCTTTTTTGGAAGACAATAGTTGTTCTGAAGAATACGCCTTGCATATGTGTAATAAATTCGACAAAATTTTACAAATATCTTATCTATTTTTACTTGTATTTTGTATAAGCGAACGATACTTCTAGTCTCACGTTGACGCTTCCGCTCTGGTTTCAATGTTGTGAGTTGGATGGTGATTTTTAATGGTGATTTTACCAACCATATGGTAATAAATGAAAAATACTCTTCCGTGTGTGAATATGCTTTTTTAAAAGCATGCGGGCGAAAGCAGCGACCAACGCCAAGCGACTAGGAATCTAACACATGCACCAGATGGCACCTATCCAAAGCTCTAGACCAGTTTTCATGCATTTGCTGCTCCGTTACCCATGTCAAGCGCGATGATTTCATCATCACCCCTGAGGCCACCTCTCCTACACAGGGTTATATGTGAACCCATTCATACTATGGAGGCATTCACATAGCATCATCATCCGGTATCCTTCCTTCCTTCCGGGATGATGCCATTTTTCGAATCTTTTACCCTTTCGCCAACGCTCTACTGCTCCAATTGCATCTGTAAGTATCAGATTTATAATATTTGCAGGGATTTAAGCTTATTCACCTGTACCTATAGCTATACTAACCTTACTATAGGGTGCGATTTCGAATTGCACATACGGATCACTTACAGGTGCTCGCACCTGTTCGTTGCTCCTCCACGAATTTCATCATCTCAAGTGTGTAATTTATAAAAATATCATCCTGTCTTTTTTCATGCACTCTGGTGACGATAACACCTTATACGTTATTTTTCCGTCATCTGGATGATGCCGCTTTTTCTGGAAACGAAACGACACATCACAAATGGGTTGATGTTGCGATGTGGAACGGTTACACCACATCGCGGCGATGGTAATCATCTGGGCGACAACACGTAGGGGAGATAATTTCACTTAAATCTGACACGCTGAAAGTTGACTGCAAATGCTTGGCGAATTGCGATGATTCTAATTTCTTCGTGCAATCCTATGTAAGTATTCCTTTAAGCATAATATAATGTTTTTATTGTTTTAAGTAAATTTTCAACCTCTTAAAAAAGGTCAAAAGAAGGCATGTCTCCCCATCTAGTAAATAACGGGCATAGACCATCTTCTGAGATTTCATACAAAGCTACAATAGCGAGCTTCCAATTTTCAAAAACTTCGAAGATTGACTCAAAAATGTAAAAACATTTTCGAAAACGATTTTTTAAAGGTTCCTAGTCTGTTAACGGTAATGCAATCTTATTTAAATTTGGCTGAAATATGAAGCATTTACAATGAAGGCTTACTACATTTTTAACAAGTGAGTAAGTGCAAGAGTTCGTCTGTGACAAACTTCTATACCCGACCCTATATACCGTGTAACACCAAATCTTAAAGTGCTTTGGCCCGAATTCATAGGTTATTTGTAAAGACCACGCCCCAAAGTGGTCATGGGCTAAAAATTTAAATCAATTAATTATATTTTCGTTTGAATCATGAGAAAATGCATTAAAAGCGAAAATTATTTCGGAAAAAACAGGTGTTTCCTAAAAATGCCCCTTAAAAGTGGGCGAATCTCAGAACTTTGTATCGAGCAAACTAATTAAATAATAATATCTATAATATTTGTCATAAAATTTCTTTTCGATTTGGAGTGAACTTTCCGAGAAATCGGGTTTTTAGTGGGCATGAGCGATATTGTGGGCTGTCCGATTTTTGCCTTGTTAAAGGTCTTGAGGCAATATTGCTTAGTACCAAAATTTGAGCCCCACCACCTAGTCTAACTAGACCAAAAGGCATTTTGAAGGAAAATGTGAAATAGAGGTTGTCTCACCTTGAAGTCAGTAATCGTAATGGGCTTGACCATTGACGGATTGAGCCAATTTTCGCACTTTGTGCAACAGAATACAAGCAATACACCAAGTCTCAGCTCTCTAGCTTGATTTTGAAGACGTCCGTCCGTCCGTATGTCACTAAATTTTAGGCCTTAAATTTTAAGCTAGAAAGCTGAAATTTAAGTAAACCATATGAGTAAACCATCAAACGCAATTTATTCAATATTTTTTGTTCCCAATTGGAAAATTTTTACTTAATATATTATGTAGAAAATACTTGGTTCTACATTTGATACATACAAAGCTTTGAGCCACGCCCATATATAGAGGCAGAATTCAAGAAAAACCCATTATTTTCCAGAAAAACATGGATTTTGACTGCTTTACTGAGGAAAGAATAAGAAATAAAATCTAGCACATAATGTATTCCTGACACGATGTTAGATTTCGTTCATACAAAGCTTTTGGCCACGCCTATATTTAGAGGTCAATTTCACAAATTTATTGAATTTAAACCATAAAATTAAATTTTTGCGTACATTTAAGCCGCAAACTTGAATATTTCTATGATTATATTGATTTTTGGTTGAAGAAGTTGTACTTGCCACGACCCTTTTAAAAAACAAGTTTAATAGGTAAAGCCTAATAAAGAATACATTTTTTTTTCTCTTGAAATGATGCATGAATGGTAGCGGGACGGGGATGGAAAACAAGAAAATATGCGTACGCAAAGTAAATAGGAATGGACCGAAGCTATTACATACGCACTGTTGCACTTACTCACTGGTTTCCTATTACTTTTGCGCTTGCAACTAAAACACTATGCATGATTTAGAAAAAATCTAGAATGAAACACAACTAGCTATCTTAAATTTAAAACACATTGCAAAACATTGCTGCTTATTTTGGTCAAACCATGTAGCAACTACACCACATTATACCACCACAAACTTAAAAGAAAAAGAAGTTTTATGCCATTCGTTTTTCAAGAGACAAAAATAAAAAATCACCCAATATAGAACAGTAGACTCCACTACGAAAAAATATACTATAGAATGGAAAATATACCCATAGGATAAACAATAATATAAAAACAAATAGGATTTTACACACACTGCGCAATTAAGGATTGCTTAATCTACCTACAACAAAAGCCGATAGACCGCCCCGCGGTATGTATGTCGTAAGTTTGTCGTCAAACTTGACGGTCTTTATACCCGATCGAGGGTATATTCAACAGCCGAGGGGAACCAGAGCCAACTTCTCAACAATGTGTGTTAATTTCTATATGTTAATTTCTATAAGGGGACCTACAATTTTCCGCCGAATCTGAACGGCACTTTGAGAAGCCAGACCCTTGCGGAGGTAGAAAAAGTTTTGTTTTCAGGTGATGATGGCAGGATTCGAACTCAGACCTCCTGCGTAGTAAGCATACTCACTAACCACTTTACCAGGGCACCCCACAAGAATTTGTAACACAGTGAAATAATCATCGTAGACCCTTAAGACCTTTTAGAGATATGATCGAGATCGGCAGGTGAATCGATTAAGCCATGTCCGTTTGTCTGTATGTGTGAAGGTTTAAGGTCTTCAAAATCAAGCTAGAGAGCTGAAACTTGGTACACGGCTCGGTTCTTTTGATGCACAGACAAAGTATGAAAATTGGCTTAATTGGCTTATTAGCCACGCCCACTACTGGCTTCAATGTGAGATAAACTATTTTTTCACATTTTCTTTCAAAATGCATTTTGGTCAAGTAAGACAAGGCGTATTATCTCAAATATTGGTATTGAGAAATATTGGCCTAAGAGCTCTAACGAGGCAAAAATTGGACCGCCCACAGTATCGACCATGCCCACTTTTAATATGTTAGATCTTTAAAAACACGATTTCTCGGAAAGTTCACTGCAAATCGAAAAAAATGTGAAAGCAAATATTGAAGATATTACTATTATACTATACTATATTACTTTTTACTAATTTTGCTCCATACAAAGTCTTGAGCTCCGCCCACTTTTAAGGGGCGGTGTTAGAAAAAAACGGTTTTTTTCTGAAATAATTTTCGGTTTTACCATATTTTCTCATGTTGCTAATGAAGTTACAAATATTTGATTTTAATTTTTAGGCCATGCCCACTTTTGGGGCGTGGCCTATACAAATAATATATGAATTTGCGCCATGAACCATTAGATTTGGTGTTACAGGGTAGGGTCGTGTATATAGAAGTTTGTCTGAGACGAACTCTTGCACTTACTCACTGGTTTTATTTTTAATTACCTTCATGTGTCCTATTCGTTGTGGCGCGTTTTCGGTAATCCATACATCCCCAAGTCTTGTAAAAATTTATTGGCAATATGCTTGTCAGGCGCCGTGGTGCAGTGGTTAGTGTGTAGAACCACTCACTGTGCACGAGGTCCCGGGTTCCATTCCCGACCGGTGCAATAAAATTGTCACGGTGTCCCGCCTCCGCGAGGGTCTGACGAACGCTCTGAGAGAATCATTTGTCATGAGATACCTGTCAATTCACCGTACGTAATCGACAAAAATTTTAGGTTTCTTTCATGTGTGTAAAAATACCAGTAACGCAGGCAATGCATGGTTGTGTAAAAGAGTTCAGTCAATGGCTACAGGTATAAGAAATTTCGAAAACAGCCCACTTTACTTTACTTAGTAACATGAAAAATCAAAGCTTTCGTAGGAAGCTGAAATTTGGTAAGCAATATCCTTGCTTAAGTGTGTTGTGATTGGCATTTAAAAAAAATGAATATCGCGCCATGTGGGTGTGGTGGTATTTAATTTGCATTCTAATAAACGGTTTTTAAACTGTGACTAAAACTTGCACTTTAAAATATCCAGATATTTGAAAAACTATCAGCACAGATTCAACTATCAGCACAGATATCAAATTTTTAAAATAACTAGTGAGTAAGTGCTACCGTGTGTACGCAGAAGTTACAGTCCGTAAAACGGACCGTTGAATACAACATCCTATCCCACATTGTAAAATGCTGATGTGATTGTTGTTTTTTGACGTTTTATAAGAAGTACAAACTTTTAAAAGGGGCGTAGTCCAACCGCCCCTAATCACAAACCATCAATTATAACGCAGATATTTACAAGTTACGCTTTAAATGTACTTAAAAATGAAATTTTTTTGGTTCAAATTTAAAATTCTTGAAAAATGGAATCCTAAAAGGGTCGTGGCTAAAAACTTTGTATGAACGAAATCTAGAATAAAATCTCGTTTATTTAACTTGCTAATTTTTTTTTTATTATTCTTTCTTAAATTAGGCTTAAGGCCAGTCGAAACTACGTTTTTCTGGAAAGGTTTTTTTTTCAATTCTGCCTTCAAATGTGGGCGTGAATCAAAGTCTGGTATAAAAGAAATGTAGAACTATGTGTTTTCTACATAATATATTGAGCAATTTTTTTTTTAATTGGCACAAAAATATTGAATAAAATGCATTTGAAAAATTAACCTTTAAATCGATGCCACGTCCACTAGGGAATGTTAAGCGATTGAATTTTTATTTAGTGTATCTTAGAATAAACAGGAGATAATAAATACCAAATTTCCGCCTTTTAAGACGTCTTTCAGCTTTGAAAGCTCTGGAGGTAGTTGCACAATTGCACCGATTGTGGGCTGTCTGTGGGCGAATTTGAAAATTTTTACACTTGTAGTGCTTCGGATGACAATGACTTATGTACCAAATTTCAGCTCCAAACGTGTGACATACAGACAGGCGGACGGACGGACTCAGAATTTGGTGTGAATCATATGCCCTTAAAGTCTTGGAAGTCTACCAATTTGATTTCATTTAAAGCTAAGAAAAAAAGGGGATTCGAGCTTTGGGAAATTAAGAGTTTTAGGAATGGGGTGGATTTAAAAGGGTCTTTTTAAGTGTGTTCTTGGTGCAGTTAAGGTTAAATGATTGTGCGTGGCTATTACAGATACGTAGCATTTTGGAAATAGGTTCAAAGTGACCATAGTTAGTGCGATGATATTTTAGTCGAAACAAAGGTACTGATCGGAGGTTCCGGGTGGTAGGGTTAAAGGTGATTAGCTGCAGGAGTTGAGGGCTAACAATGTTGCCAGTAAGAAGTTGGTGGATGAAGAGAATGTCAGCAAACTCGCGTCGCTTTTTTAAGGAATGCATACCAATTAATTTTAATCGGTCTTCATAGGTTGGCAAAATGAAGGGATCTGTCCAACCAAGGCCACGCAGAGCAAAGCGAAGAAATCTTCTTTGGACAGCTTCTATTCTCTGTGTGTGAATTTGTTGGTAGGGAGACCAAACCTGACTAGCATATTCGAGGAGAGGTCTGACGTAAGTCATGTAAAGAGCTTTGGTAACATAGGGGTCAGAGAATTCCTTTGACCACCGCTTCACGAAACAAAGTGCGGAGTTAGCGCGGCTGATAATATTGCTGATATGGCTACGGAAGTTTAGCTCGCTATCACAAATAACTCCTAGATCACGAATTTCAGTAATTGTCGGCACTTGTGTGCGATTTATAAAGTAAGATCTTGTGGTTCGAGCAGAACGTTTACGGGTGTAAGTAATTGCCTGACATTTATTGACGTTAAGGTCCAAAAAATTCGTTTTACACCGCATTGAAAATCGTTCAAGGTCGTTTTGTAGATATAAGGAGTCTAAGGGCGAGACTATTACCTAAGAGATTCTCATGTCGTCTGCAAAAACAGATAAATCAGAATTAATCATGACCATATTTACATCATTGATTGAAAGGATGAAGAGGATTGGTCCGAGATGACTGCCTTGTGGAACCCCAGAAGTTGCATTAATTGAATCTGAAATCGAAGATCTGCACAACACTCTGTATTGACGATCCTCCAAGTATGATTTTATCCGTTTTACAAAACTAGAGTGGAAACCTAGCATTTTAAGTTTAAAAACTATAACTTGGTGCGCTAGTTTGTCAAAGGCCTTGCTAAAATCGGTAGCAGTGGCATCAACTTCATTTCCAACTTCTAAGGCACACAAGGGCTTTGAGATAAATTCAGTAAGGTTTGTTGTGGTGGACTTGCCTTTTAGGAACCCGTGTTGGTCAATGGAAATAAGTGGCTTACAGTGAGTAAGCATTTCTTGGTAAACGATGCTTTCATAGAGTTTGGGTATGCACGATAGTTTAGCGATCGGCCTGTAGTTGCAAACATCATTCTTCTGACCCTTCTTATGTGTGGGAATGATATAAGAGTCTTTCCATTGAAATGGGAACACTCCAGTTGCGCTGGACAAACGGAACAAGGCAGTGAGAGGGGGCACCAAACTATTTATACATTTTTTAAGGACTATTGCCGGCAGACCGTCTGGACCGGGAGAATAATCATCTTTTAGCATTATAATCTAATCTGTTACTAGGGCTTGGGTTATAGCTTTCGAGACGAGAGATGTCTGTGGACAGTTACTCATATAGCCAAAGTAGTTTAGATCAGGTTCTGTGGTGGGTTCAGAGAACGATTGGCAGAAGAATTGTGCAAAAAAATTTGCGATTATTTTTGGGTGTGCTGACGAATCATTGAGATATTTTAAAGTTGAGGGGAAGCCGTCAGTTTTATTTTTAGTATTGACAAATTGATAGAAGCTTTTCGGATCAGATATAAGCTTGAATTGCATGCGGTAAAGATATTCAAGGTATAGTTGTTCGCAGAGCTCTGAAAAGCGACTAAAAACATGTTGATAGTTAGTGAAATCTGATTCGGAACGAGTTCTTAGGAATGCTTGCCATAATTTGTTCCTGGCGTTGCCAAGTGACCGTAACTCTTTGGTATACCAGGGCGGGGCTGACAAGCAATCTTTACGGACTGAGAATGGAACCGATTTCTCAAAACAGGCAAAAATTGAGAAACAGAATGTTGCGAGGGCTAGGCCTATATTTATATTTGTACTTTCAGTAATAAAGTCGAAGTTTATATTACTTATTAGATTATTAAGTTTAAAAAAGTTAGCTTTACGGAAGTTAAAAGCAAAAAATTTTCCGAGGCAATTTCGACATTGATATTATCAAAGGAAAAGTTCAGAGATAATGGCGGGTGTAGGGGGTCAATTGTGGTTAGAACATGAGCACTTTTAAAGACGATGAAGTTGTCCGTATCAGATGTAAAGACTAGGTCGAGGTGTCTATTCATTGAGTTGGAGATGCCGTTCATTTGGTATAGGCCGGAATTAGATACACAATCAATGAACAATATTTCTTTTTGGGACGTTACATTTGTTGGCACGAAGTGAGACTCATCCTCTGATATGGCCCATTTTAATGCAGGAAGATTAAAGTCACCCATAAAAATAATTCTATCTTCAGGATTTAACACTTCGGTTAGAAAGTCAAGTGCATCGATAATGGGGCGATATGACTCAATTGGTTGAGATGGATGAATGTAGCAGCATAATATATAGAGGCAGCGCTTAGGGAAAGTAATTTTGGCACAAGCCAACTCTAGGAAGTCTACATTGGGAATCTTAAACTCTTTGGAATCAAGTCGCATATGAACTGCTAAAAGGATACCTCTGCCGTTTGGGTTTTCTAGTCTTTTAAGGCCATCTTTACGGATGACATTAAAATCGGTAATAAACATTTCTTAATTTTTGATTTTTGGAATTAGATTAGTTTCGGTTAGGGCAAAAACATCGTAGGGAAGTTCCTGTGAATTTAAGTAAATCTTGGGGAGCTTGGAGCGGAGTCCTCTAACATTTTGATAGTAGAGTGACCAACACTTAACAGATTGGTTAGGATCGATAATAATTTCTGTAGTTATTACGGGTTCGCTGAAGGTGTGAGAGGCGTTTGGAGGCTTGTTCAGGAGGGATGTCGAAACATTCATGGTAACGAACAAAGATTTGCATCAGCTCATTTGGCTTGGTCGGGAGCCCTTCACGCTGAATTGAGACCAGTATGTTCATTTTTGTGATACCATCGATACAGAATGTATTTGGTTTAACATGCAGATAAGCTAGATATAGACGCACGTTCTCATAAATTCGCTGATCTCTTAGGCGTGATAAAATATATCGATTATCATCGTTCTGATCCGCCGCAAGTTGTTTTGTTAATTTTACCGTCGGTGGGAACAAATAGTCAATGAAAGACGAATTTATATTGACAGATGAAGGAGGGGTGTTTGGGCGTGTTGGGTGGTTGACAGTGGGGATTGATGGAGCGGGGCTCAAAGTGTGGGGTGAGGTAGGGGCAACAGAGGTAAGCGGGGCTGGGTTAAGGATGTGGGAGTGAATACAGTTAGTATATTTGTCGGTTCGAAAATTTGCAGCAGAAACAGCGGATTGTTTTGCGGATAGATTGGAGTCTGCGGTTAAATTAAAGGACACACGATTGCGATGAGGCTTAGGATCAGGCGTCGGAATAGGAGGGGAGACTTGAGGGGGTGCAGGGTTGTTACTTGTTGCAGGGGACAAGGTGGGGACTATCGGTCTGTTAGTTGTGTGCTGATGAAAAAGGGGGGTAAATAGGGGAAAAGTTCCAACTTTAAAGCTCCAGTTAGGGCCGGAGTTAAGGTTAGATTTAGAGTTAGGTTTCCTAGACTTATGCTTAATTTTATTGGTAGGTTTTTCATTTCTTACACTATTCAGTTTGGTAATTTTCAACTTTCCCAATTTTAAGGCATCGTCAGAGTGTCCCGAAAAGAGCCATGCGTATTTAGTAGGAATATCAAGTTTGAAGCGCTTTGTTTTGGAAACTGGTGGAACAATCTGGCAGTTGCTAACGGTGATGGAAAAATTCCGCTGGAAGAAGTTTGTAACCCAAGAGACGTCAGCATGTTGAGGAACGCCATTAATGATATTTGTGTTGGACTCACAGGCATTTCTGTTAAGCTTTTCGAGCCTTTTAATCCAATCATCGTGTGTCCAAAGAGTGCCAAATCGGTGTAAGAGCATCGAAGCAGGGTTGTCTTCTTAAGGAAGAAGATTCTTAACTGACAAATTCTAAATACAATTAAAGTTAATAGAAACTGAAATTTAAAACCAAGGCTAACGACGCGATTCGGAGCTTGACAGTGGTCAATTGGGATTATTCGGGAACGATTCGCCTAAGCGGATTGTAACCCTCCCACTAGTTAAGGCTTGGTATGGCAAACATGACAAACAATGAAGACAAAGCAATCATTAATACTGTGTGATGAGAGCTTTTACTTCTGTTAAATGTTTGAAGTACAATAATAATATTAAATCAAAATTATAAAATCTTCCAAAAAATTAAATTGGATCTCCAATATCAGAAGTAAATTCGTCAATGCACTTCATATCGAAACTGCAAGTTTTGTCTGCAACAGTTTTTGTAGCAATAGTTTTTATAATATGTTCACATAAAATACAATATCATACCGAAGATTCTTCTCCGATTTATAGAAATGGGTTGATTTTTGGGCGATGTGCACTTGACATGTGCTTTAAAACGAATGGGTGGAGAGTGGAGTGTGGTGGGAAAACTCCAATAAAAAGATCTTATATAAAACTCAATGTGAAATGTGAATTGGTTTTATTTTTGAAGTTCTTTTTTTATTGCAGAGATCAAGAGTTTGGTTCCTGGGTGCAAACTTACAATGGGGAATTATTGATTACCCGAAAATGCAATTACGTAGGGATGTGCTGTTTTCATTTGCGGATGTGCTGGGTGAGTAGAGTATGCCACCATAGATATCCATTTATGATTGACGTTCATTTTATCTTTTCTGTTCACTATGCATTATTCATTGCAGTTTATATTGGCGGTTTGGCAGGATTCTTTCTGGGATGCAGTATTTTAACGTTCACTGAAATTATATACTATTTTACTGCACGTTTTTTTAGGAGACTTTTTGGCAATTAAATTGAGCATCATACACAATTTTATATAGAAACAGATGAAGTTAGCTTGTTATATGTCTTTTTTATTAAATAATGTATATATATATATATTTCTGTGGTCTAGTATCTTAATTTATGTCTTTATCGTTGTGTAAGATTTCTTTTACTGAAATATTGATTCATTGAAAAATAAAAATATTTACGTGTTGTTGGTATATGTGCTGTTTTTAGAATTGTTTTTTATTCTCTATTTCCCAAGAATAGTGCAAATACAAGTTTTATACATGTGAAAATATAACATAGAGAAATAATAAAGACATGATAGAGACAGAATTTCGAGTCGAACAAGCCATGCCAGTCCTTCCGTCCGTGCAACACCAATTTTTAGGCCTTTCATTTTGAGCTTGAAAGCAGAGCGTAAGTTCTTTAACATCCGATATCCGAAGCAATAAAAATGTAAGCATTTTTTAATCCGCACCCAGAATCGATTTAAATGTCCAACTATCTCCTTATGTGCTTTTAAAACTGTAAGACGCCACCGTAAAAGACTGATATTTGACACTTTTGTGATTGCGCAATTTTGCGCATTTTTGTGATTGTTAGAACATAGAAATGAAAAATAACACGCACCGGCAGACTTCCCTTAGGTAGGTAAGGTAGGTAGGTAGAATAGTGGCTTATTAAATGCACTTAGGTCAGAAAGTAGGCCCATTGTACCGCCTGGTGGGTATATGACCAAGGGAGTAGGTTTGCGTGAGTTCTATGACAGCCAGCCAGTCTTTTCAATGAATTTTAATAGCTTTTTGACCGGTGTTTCACTAAGATCGCTTAGGCAGCCGTAGAAGTAGGAGCCTACTATGGATTTCCTGTACGACGCGAGTGCCGGGCAGTAGCGGAGAAAGTATCTTACGCTTTTTCCTCCTCCTCATCTAGGCAGCTTCTACAAAAGTCGTTTGAAAATAGACCTAGTCTTTTTGCGTGAAGACCTAATAGGCAGTGTCCGGTGATAATTCTCACTGCAGTGTTAATTTTGGAACTCCTTAAGGAGATCAAGCTATCCGATCTTTTTGGATCGAGGCGAGGTCAGATTTGCTTGGAGGTTAAACAAGTGGTGCCTGTCCTCCATCTGGCGTTAGTTTCTTGTATGCTGTGATTTTTGAGCTATAATTTGAAGGTAGCTAGGGGAGTACCTATATTACAGGAGATTTCATCTTCCGGCAGTCTAGTGGCGTTCTTAGCAAGTATCATCCTCACAGTTTCCCATGATGTCTCTATGACCTGGCACCCAGCACAGGCGGATGTGAAACTGTTCTGACATCTCATCAAGAGATGTGCGACAGTTAATAACTAATTTAGAGTTTATAGAGATTGATGTCAGGGATTTGATGGCAGCCTGGCTATCCGTAAAGATACAGATATCGCGGGCGGATATCACGTTCCACTTTAGCCAGGACAGGGCTTCACTAATTGCCATCATTTCTGCTGCATTGGTTGCGTAGGCAAAGGGATTTATTTAAGTTAAGGCTCTCAGAGAATACACCACTTCCTACGCCGTCTTCCGTCTTGGATCCGTCTGTGTAAAAGTGTATGGCGTTACCAAAGGGTATTTTACCGCCGTACCACAGGTCTCTGTTCGGAATCCGGGTTTCGAAGTTTTTCTCTGGGAATTATGAAGGTGAAGTATAATCCAGGTTCGTGGAAGTGAGATTCTGTTCGTTTAGAATATTGGCATGTCCGTAAACGTAATCACGCCATAGGGAGCATGCTTCAAGTCGGACTGCGCAGTTGGTAGCTGTTTGCTTACCAAAGATGTATAAGGGGGTAAGGTTCAATAGGATTTCGAGCGCATCCAGTAGGAGTGGTTCTCAGGGAACCAATAATACAGATACATGCTTGCCTTTGTACCTTTCTTAAAACGTTGAGATGTGTGCCGACGTTGATTATGGGCCACCACACTGCTACGCCATATAAAAGTATTGGTCTAATCACAGCTGTGAAGAGTCAATGCGTCATGTGAGGTTGTAGTCCCCATTTGCGCCCAATGGATTTTTTTTTTCGCTCATAAGCCTTCATCAAGAGCCGTGAAGGCTTTCCTAGCTCTTTCAGCTGTATTGAGCTTCCAGCTTAGTTTACTGTCCAAAATAAGGCCAAGGTACTTCACCTTATTTGAAAACGGTAGGATGGTGCCGTTTAAGGTGGGAGGGACAATGCGGGGGATTTTATATTTCTTAGTGAAGAGGACAATTTCGGTCTTTTGTGCATTAACACTTAGACCATTCTCAGTCGTCCATTTGTGGAGAAGAGTGAGGGCATGGTGCATTAAGTCTCTCAGTACTTGGGGATATTTCCCCGAGAAGGCGATGGCTACATCATCCGCGTAGGCAATCGTTTTGCAGCCCGCTCTTTTTGGTAAAAGTAGCAGCTTTATTCACCGTTACGTTCCAGAGAAGAGGGGATAGTACTTCCTCCTTGAGGTGTACCTCTTCTGGTCGAGCTTTTCAAGGAAGCGTGACCTAAAGTGGCATTAATTACTCTACTAGTAAGTAGTTCTTTTATTAATGCTACTAGTCCCGCCTCTATGTTTAACTCTTCCAGTGCTTGTGTGATTGCGCGCGGATGGTTGTAGTTGAAAGCGCCTGCTATGTGTAGAAAAACAACCATCGTATATTCTTTTTGGTTGAATGGTTTCTCAATGAATCGACACTAGTGTGTGGAGAGCCGTTTCTACGGATCTTCCCTTGCTGTACGCATGTTGAGATAGAGAAAGTTAAGACGGGTCTATAGTTGATCTTAGATGTTATCAATGAGCCTTTCTAATGTTTTAAGTAGAAATTATGATATGCTGATAGATCTTAGATCATTGAGATAAACGTGGGAACTTTTTCCCGCCTTAGAGATAAAGACCACTTTGATTTGTTTTCATCTGGTGGGGATGTGGCACAGAGAAAGACAGCCTTTAAAAATGGTCTCCAGCCAGGGGGTAATCAAGTCGGACGTTTGTTGAAGCTCGGCTGGTATTATGCCGTCAAGTCCTGGTGCAGACTTCCCTTAGTGGGCGTGGACGTGTACTAAGAACATATAAATAAGTATACGTATCTAGGTAGGTAGGGTAGGCACCCACACTTTCTTAAATAAAACTGTGCATAAAGCATAAAATCTGTGAACTAATGGCAAAGTGGGTGTAAGAATTTTAAACAAAAAATTTGCCACATAAATAAATGCCTACACATTTATAGCCAAATTTTTACGTCTTGCCTCTGTGGCTCATGCACAAAAGCCTTAGGTACACATTTCCATAAAGCCCCAGTTTGCATAAATGTATACAATTTATATTTTTATACATTGAAAATATCCTTACAACCCCTTCGGGATGGTTCCATAAATGTTTTGTGACATATTCGATCCGGAATGCATGCACGCACGCTTCTATCTAGACTATCTCGTCCCGCACGCACTTTCGATGGTATCCACCCTCTTACATCCAATTGAAGTGTAATCTGTAACCACCATCTATACCGTAAGCATATACCCAGTTCTCAAATTGGAAAAGAGAAATCGAAGCATGGTGTACCTACACTTAAAAAATCCATGTTGTTCATCACATCCTACGGCTTCATTCGATATTGCCATACTACCCACTGGCGCAGCCTGAGGACGTTGTTTTGTGTCTAGAGAATGAGCCTACAAAACGAACCTTACAATATTCAAGCGAATATAAATAACTCATTCGAATATATAATGCGGTCTGCAGAAGGGGGCTTTTGTCGTTCACGGTAGGGGTATCCCAATTGGTCCAAAAAAACAACTTGTGAAACCTGAAAAACCTTTCTGTTTTGAGAGTCTACCCCAAAACGAGACCACGGTGTACCGGTGAAGTACGTGAGGATTTTTTAAATTTCCTTTCAGTGTTTTTTATTTATCCTTTTTTAGCCCTTACCCTTAAAAGCGGTGGAGCTGGTGGTGTCGTTTGGAGATGAACACACTGTTTACGATACATTGGTAAACGAACCGTGGAATGCCAAAGAAAAGGGGTGTTAGTGTAATTCACAGGAAATATGATGATTACATCCGGAATTGCAATCTGGAACCCTGTGATGGAAAGCTATTTAAAATTCGTCTAAAGCAATTGCGCGAAAGGGCGTGGGAAGTTGGGTTATACTTTTGTATAAAAATTGTTAGCCTTACTTACTAGCCTGTAAGCTTGCTGACTGAGATCAATTGTAATACGATACTATGTATGTAAATCTTCGTAATCATTAACGCTCAATACCCATGCAAAAACCATAAGAGCTTCTTGTATCGTGTTCTATATGTCTTGCTAAGGTTTCGGTAGCTTTTATATCAAGAATAGCTCTTAGTAGGTGAAAGCGGGGATAGTAGACTCAAGAAGCGTTTTTCTATTTGAACGACTGGTTTTTATCCTAACATAGGGAAGAATAAAACTAACAAAACTAAGCAAATAAGGTACACCGAACTCTATTCTAGATTTTGCTCGTACGAAGCTTTTGGTCCCGACAGCTTAAGGAGTTGATTTTTCAAAATTATTGCATTTGAACCAAAAATTACATTTTAATAATTAATAAAATAGCTTACCGAGCGCAGGTATCATTGCTTATATTGGGGAGCAGATCCTATGGCAAAGCCTTACAAAATAAATTTAATATTCAAAAGTGAAAAATCACAACAATTTACAACTCTACAAACATTAAAATAATGACTAGTCCTATGATCATTACAAATGCTTCCATGCGAACATCGTCAGGAAGGAACCTTAAAATTATAGTAAGAGTTGTCACTTAATGTCAACATCATTATAATATAAAGGTTCCTGACGATGTTCGCCTAGCAGCGTTTGAAATTATCATATGCGTGTCTGTGGGCTGAAATAAAAAAATTTAATACTATTAATAAATACGATTTAGTTATAATTTTCATAAGTAATTTAAAAAATTCTTTTTTCTTATTTAGTAAAAAAAACCTAGGAAAAACCCCTGAAGAAGCAAACAAAAAATTTGCGAAACGTAGGGTGGAAATAAGAAATTAATTGACTTTCATTTGCATAAGAATAATACGACAATGAAAACTGTGGTCATACCGGTCGTAGTTAAAAAAGACCGTCAAGTATGAAGACACACACAGAGCTGTTTCTATTTTCTGTGTTTCTGTTTTGTGTAAAATTCTATAATTCTATAAAAAATTATTGCCTGATATATTTCACATTATATTGTATAGGTACTTTTTTCGTAATAAGTACTCTTTTCTAAGGGAAGGATGGCAAAAAATTTTTGTTTACACTGTTTTCTAATTATTTCTGAAAAAAACTGTTATAAGTTTATTGTTTTTTTTTAAGATTTATGTGCAAACTTAACGTTCATATGGCAGTGCTTGTGTCGAATTTGGTTGATGTTGCATCATTTTAGTCAGCTTACTATAGTGGTTTCACGCACATCTCCGAAATCATTTACAATTTCAAAACTGATAAAGCTTTTAAATTTGAATCTTGAAAGATGGAATACTCCCGTTATTTATGAGGAATACTCCCGTTATTAATTTCTTACCTGTTATCGTTTCGGAGAAAGAGGAGGACAAAACGTTTTCTTGGCCTTTTTTACCATTTTCAATACGTTTTGCATACGTTTTTCTGACCTTGTTTTTAATTTTCAAAAATTTTTTAAATTTCAAATTCATGAAACAACTGTTTTGATTCTTTTTCCAATCGCCGTTAGACCTTTTTCCAATAGCACACTCACCCAAGCTAGCATTGGCTGTTTTTCTTAAATTCTGGCGGAACCGATTATTTCGTAAACGGTAAAACAAGCTCTTTATTTTACTATGTTTTTTAAATAGGATAAAAAAACTTCGGTTGGAAACGGCAATTTCAAAGTTTTTTAATTTGTACCAAAACTGATCAAGATGCATAATTCCATTAAGATTCTAGGTTAGGGTCTCAAAAACTTTGAGAAACGTCATTCGTTTTCAAAATTTCAATATTTCCAAAAAACTATTCTTCACTAAAGTTCAAAATTTACTTAAGTTTCTATTTTTAGTTGATGCCTGCTAAGCTTCTCAAAATAAGTACGTTAATACTTTTAGTCTATTTTCGTATGAAATTTGAAACTGTAATTAAACCGCTGTGTGTGCATGAAAAAATTTCCCTACTATGTGTTTTCTGACTATTCCCGAAATTTATAAGCACACCAAATTTCGTCTTTCTACGACTTACCTTTCAGAAGTTATAAAGTAAAAGGACGGGCGGACGGACGGACAACGCAGCGATACCATAAGAGGTACTTTTTCGCTTTTTGGACGAATCGCTGAAAAGAGAAAAATTTTTTGAGTCTACTACCCCCGCTTTCCTCTTCCTTATTTAAGCCTAATTTAGAAAGAATAAGAAACAAAAATTAGCACTTGGGGTAAACCAGACTCCATTCAAGAATTCGTTCATACATAGTTTTTAACCACACCCATTAAGGGTAATTTATACAGAAAATTTAACTTAAACAAAAAATTAAATTTATGTAACTGGAAGGCGTACCAGACTGCCAGCCCTTCATCTTGCTTCGCATAAAAAAAGAAGAAAGAATGTTATAAGATAAGATAAGAATTATTATTAGATAAGAATAAATCAAGCCCAAACTCAATCCTTAACAAACGTATCTAATAAAAATGGCACCAACCCCAACTTTTCGATTTGCAATATCGCCTTGCTTAATCCTTATATGCCACATATTATATACCGTATACCACAGGATTGGAGTACAAAATATAAAGTTGGAAACAGGCAAAAATGTAACATAGTGAAATAATAACGGTAGACCCGCAAGACCTAACGGGTCATAGAGCAATACCTAAAGGACAAAATGATCGAGACCGAATTCACCAACTTTTAGGCCTTTCGAGCCAGAAAGCTGACATAGTAAGTAAGCTCTCTGGCATTCGAATACAAATATCCCAATACAAATCTTAACATTTTTCAAATCCGCTTACAGACAATCCACAATCGGTCTAAAGGTGCAAATACTTCCAGTGCTTTCAAAGTCGCATAGAAAACAAAAGGCATGGAAAACAAAAAAAATAGGAATGGAAAGGAAAAAAGGAATAGGAAATGGGTAGACCGCGGCCCGTTACACAGTAAACGGGTCCTGCAAGTAATTTTACCCTGAATGGTCAAGAAGTAAAAAGTTATCATAAAATACAGCAATTACCAAGCTAAATACTAAGCCTTTCTTTTGCTGAATGACCAGATTTATTAAGAAATGTGCACATATCACCCTATAAAATTATTTTCACCCTTATATAGTTTCTGCTTATCATAATCTTATAATGTCTTAGAGGCACATTTTTAAAAACTAAAATGTTTTTAATTTTAATAAAACAATTAACTTTTATTGTATACCTTAACTTCTCACCCTAACCAAATTTGAGCAAGATTGTTGTTATAGTTAGTTAAAAATACCAAAAAAAAAGTTCAAAAACAGTTTAAAAGTTTTCAAACCGAATCTCCAAATTTGATCTATTTTATTGTTATAACAAATTTCCCGTAAAAATAGGAGTTAATTTCTGATACGGGGGATTTTTTTGTCAATTTATTAGCTTTACAGTCGAAAAAAGTCGAGGGGCAATATTCTTATCATGGATTTATGGATTTTTATGGCGAAAAAAAAAATTAAAACCGCAGTTTCAAAACTTCTTTACTTTCTTTTAAATATCTATATTAAACGTCAGTTTCAGCATAAGTTGCTTTATGTGCGCGAGCAAAGAGGCTAAGTTTTCCATTCTTGCTTTCTCAAAAACTTTAGAATTAAAAAAAAAGATACATTTTTTAATTAAAATTTCAAAACTCACTTTGCCCAAATTCAATTTTTAAAGTTCCTGGCTGCGAAACTTTTTGACAATTTTGAGAGAACCTCTAAACTATATAACGTCCTTAGATGTGCATGGCGACTCCTTCAATCTTTTCAAAACAAATTTTTACAAAACATTTTTTTAAAATCGGGGAATATTTAAAAGATGTTTTAAATATGTAAGTTATTAACTTATTCAGACATTTGATCTTGTTATTGTGTAATTAGAGTAAGATTTTTCACTTAAATTTAGCAAAACATCAGTACTTTATAATAATTTGCACTAGTATAAAATGTATTCGTACAACTGGAGGTAGCCGCAACTCGCAAAACTTGAAAGCTTTCCTTCAAGTAACAAAGAGGTCATATTAAAAGTTAGTACAAAATCTAGCCCCTTAAAGTGTTAACATATGGACGAAATTTTTTCCCGAATAATCTGATGCACAATATTCCCGAAACTCATAATAAATATACGCGAAAAAAAATCTACTGTGAAACAACATAAACATGAGAAACAACACAACAAAGTGTCTGACATAGGCAGCATACTGGATTACATTATTGTATCTATCATTCGTGCTTGCAATTTAATTACAAATATTCACAGAGCTCTTGGAAATCCAAATGACTGACCATTTTTTGTATTTTATCCCCGGGGAAATAAGAGAAATCTCTGTAATATATCAGCAGTGTTTATCAGAAAAACAGAGATGAGCCAAATGGGGGCACAACGAGAAGTGGATACGCTTAATGGGGGCAAACGCAGAAGCGTACACCAGCTTCTCCCTATCTGACACTCGAATGGAGGATGTTTTCATTTTGATGAACTATTACCCTTTTTTCAGTTCTTGTGGTAAGGGTAAGGGTAGGTACTCTTTCTCTGTGCGGTTTTCGGGTATATGAATTAAATTGAATGACTTCATTTCTCGCCATGGTTGTGACTTTTGTAATATGTCCGGTGTCAAGTAATGTATACCAATAAATTATGCACCCCAGGATGATATTTGAGAGTTCAGGATATTCGCAGTTTTCCATTTGAAATTCTTTATTTTTGAGATTTTGAAGGAACTACGCAATAGACATTATTTTGTATGTTCTCGGAATCAAGAGTTGTTTGTGAAATTAACATAAAGTTAATTATGTATTATTATACCTATCGACCTATCTTAGTTGTAATGGCAAGCTCGCCTTAGTGCCAACTTGAGTGGTTTATTGAAAAAGGTAAACTGAAATACACAGTGATTGCAAAGGTCAGCTTTCGATCGATTTCAAAGTATTTTCCAATCACAGTTATACTATATACTATTAATATACTTCTACTTATTCCTACAACCCCAATTGACTGTATGCCCTTATTGAATAAATGCCCACGATATCTTTTAAGATCCGTGGGCATTTATTCAATAAGGGCATAATATACAGAAAAAAAAACTGAATATTAGAAATATAAAAAAATATATATATATTTGAAACGCCTCAGACCTTCAGGGCCCATTTTATTTTTGAAGCTAAAACGAGTTATTTGCTAATAAAAAAAAATTGGAAAAAAACTCTTCGAAACTTTGTTTAGCGGCTCATTCTACCTATCATATGTAAATTTAATCAAAATCGGTTTCCTTGGGCATTTAAGGGTTGCACTTTGAGACTTTGTGTTTGAAGACTTTTCTTAACTTATAATCTGATCTTAAGCATTAGTTAGAGGGAGAACTGACTGAGGGAGGATAGGATATGGATAATAAGACACTTCCTTAAATTTTGTATAGGCTTTTTATAGCTATACATGTGACAATACTAAGCTGGTTACAATCCGCTAGGAATAATCGTCTATTCGGTATTCAGGACGCACAAAATAAATACGTTTAGTCGTAGAGTGGAGTTGAAATGTTAGCGGACGGAAGTGTCGAAAGAAAAAACCTTGTGCGGTTCACTGGCATGGTGGCAACTACCTCCAGAGTTTTCAAAACTGTAAGACGTCCCAAAAGTCTGAAATTCGACATTTAGCATCTTTTAATGAATGTAAGACACAAAAAATACAAATTTAATTGGTTAACCTCCTCTAGTAGGCTTGCCATCTATTTTAAGGGTAAATTTTCAAATGCAGTTTCCCCAAGATTTTTGCTCAAAATTGAAAAAAAATTGCTTAATACTTTATGTATAAAACGCTTAGTTCCTAATTCTGTTCATACAAGACTTTGGGCCACGCCCAAATTTGGAGGTAGAATTAAAGAAAAACCTAAACTTTTCCAGAAAACCTTAATTTCGACTGGCCTTGAGCCTAATTTAGGAAAGCATGAAACAAAAAAGTAGCAGGTTAAGTAAACGAGACTTTAGTCCAGATTTCGTTCATATAAAAATTTTAGCCACGCCCCTTTTAAGGGGTCGATTTTTCAAAAATATACAATTTGAAAAAAAGTTGCATTTTTACGTACATTTAAGTGAAACTTGGAATTATCTGTGGTTTGTAATTAGGGGCGGTTGGACCACGCCCCTTTTCGAAGCTTGCATTACTTATAAAATGTCAAAAAATAACTATGCCATCAGCATTTTACAATGTGGGATAGGATGGGGTATTCAACGGTCCGTTTTACGGACTGTAATTTCTGCGTACACACTGTAGCACTCACTGGTTTCTTACGACATTTCCATCCGCTAACATTTCAACTCCACTCTACGACTAAACGTTAGAATAGAGGGGCCGGTACGGCTTAGTTGTCATCATAATTGTTATAATTTTCTTAACAAGACATGTTGGCAAAAAATAAAAAATTAAAAGATGTTTGGTTGGACCTGGATTCGACCCCAGGACCTTCCAATCTTCGATCATAGGTGCTACCATCTGCACCACAGCCCACTTCCATCTCGGGTATCCAAATAGCCCGTTTCTCTGCATAATTATCTAGAGTTTAACATGTTAACATGTTTTCTCTGCATAATTAATGGCACTTAAAACCAACAACATGTAATTACAAAATAAATACGTTTAGTTATCTCTAGATAAATGAAGGTATTTTATTCCATTTCTAACTTGTAATTAAATCTTGCACATTCGCGAATACGGGATCAACAGTCAAATTTAAATTCAAATATTCAAAACTAACAAAAACAACAACTAAGGGAAGAATACGCAAAGAAAGAATCAAAAACTTATTTTTTCCGAATTTCCAACTAAACCTATTGAATGAAATAAAAGCGAAGCAATTGATAATCAATTGTAACTTACGGACAAGGTTGGATGTTTCTCATTTCTTAAGTATTTGTCCAATTGTGGTGCGGGAAAACTGTTTTAGAAAAAACTTATTAAACTGTATCTGAAATTCAAGTAAGCATTTCAGATCAGAATTGGGTTGTATGTACTATCCCGCCACATAAAATGGCCATGCCCAAAAAAGGGTGTCTTTGTTTTTTTGATGGCACACTAACGCGACTTAGTGGGATGTGTAAATCACTTCTATGCATACAATAATTATTACTATGTCAGCTCAGCTCTAAAGTACCTACATCCGGTTTTCAACTATGTAACCTTATTACTTATATCATCAATTATTTTATTATTTATGGGTACATTCTCCTCTCGCTATAATCTCATAGTTATCATAATTGTTATATTCAGTATTTTTCCAATCTTTATTTTTTTTTTTTTGTATTTTTTCTAATGTTCTCTTAGACTTTCACGAAATAAAGCTGTATGAAATGAAATTGTATTCCGCGGTTATTTTTTCTTGCATTACAAAGTATAATTCGAAATTGATATTATTTCCCCGAAGATTTAAATTTTAAGTCCACGCCCCCAAAAGTGGGCGTGGAGTTAAAATTAAAATCAATTAATTGCAATTTCGTTAGAATCATGAGAAAATACGGTAAAAGCGATCATTATTTTATAAAAAAACAGTTTTTTCCTAAAAACGCCCCTAAAAGTAGGCGGAGCTCAAAACTTGGTATGGAGCAAACTTAGCAAATAGCGATGTCTTTAATATTTGGTATATAATTTTTTTTTCTATTTGGAGTTAACTTTCCGAGAAATCGGGTTTTTAAAGATCTAACATGTTAAAAGTGGGCATGGTCGATATTGTGGGCGGTCCAATTTGGTCCAAATGGTTTCGGGCAATATTGGTCAGTTCAAAAATTTAAGCTCTCGTGATTTGTCTAACTTGATTAAAAGGCATTTTAAAAAAAATATTTAAATAGAGGTTGTCTAACATTGATCATCACCACGTTGACCGATTGAGCCAATTTTCACATTTTGTCTGTGCAACAAAAAGTCCAAGCCGTGTACCAAGTTTCGGCTCTCTAGCTTGATCTTGAAGACCTAAAACCTTCACACATACGGACGGACGGACATGGCTTAATCGTTTCACATGTCGGTCTCGATCATATCTCTAAAAGTTCTTAAGGGTCTACGACGATTATTTCACTGTGTTACAAACTATGCATTAAAATTAATTTACCCTCGGTCGGGTATAAAAAACCGATTCTCGTGATCTCTCTTTTTCCTTCAAAGAAGCCGGTGTTCCTCTGTCTTCCTCTGCTTGCGAGCAGCTCCAGTCCTTCTGTGCAGAGACGCTTTGTATGCTTTCTGTTTAGCTGCATGTGCTTGCCGGCACTCATCGTCAAGCTAGCGGTTTAGTTGTGGTGGCTGCGTGAAACCCAGCGCTTCAGAGCCGGAATCTCTGATGGCATTAGCCATCAATACTTGATGCTGGCTGCATAGGACATCGTTGGAGGTGTTGGGAGACTCGGTTGAAGAAAAGCCTGGCGATATCTTGCGACTGTAGCCAGCGGACGTCCAACTTCCTCAGTATTTCCATTTATTGGCGTTGGCCATGATATAGTCCATACTAATTCACTTGGCCAACGGTCGATTGCGCAGAGAGAGGATTAAAGAGAGCAAAAATGTTGCGAAAGAGATCCAACCAGTAAAGGTTTTCGCCTGAAGTTCGCAATGCCTAACCCACGTTTACATGTCTTAGAGCTAAAATGCTGTTGTATAAATACGACGTTTAAATAATTGGATGCACAGAAACTAGCTGAGGAAGAATTTTCAAAAATAACAGTTGAAGATTGGCGCAAAGTATGTGCAAAAGTTATAAGAACAGAGGAGGAATACTTTTCTCATGAGCTGAGGTGGGACACAATGTCGGATGCAATAATTATCAATCCCGGAGATGATTCTTCAACCGATTATGAAACTGGCAGTTCTTCACACTGAATTTTATGTGCCTAATAGTAGCTATTTCAAATAAATCAATTAATATTTTTACCTTCAGTTAGTATTAAAACGTGTTTTTATAATTTTTACTTTAAACCAAATCTAGAAACACAATTCGTATGCTGCTTCTTCGTTTTTGCTGCTCGCTTTAAATCTGTTTGATATTATCTCACAATAATTTACACTTTTAATCAAAGTGGTGGGTTGAAGAAGCCTTAAAAACTGCTTTTCATAAGAAAATTAAAAATAGACGAAAGTACACAATTTTGTCTGTAATAAACCCACACAGGAAATCATGCCTGCAGTTAATGGGTAGAATACATAAATCGCTTAAGTTCGCAATATATATATTTTTTTTTACCTAACTTTTTTTACTTACTTTTACCTAAATGGCCTAATCAAATCTGATTAGCAAAAACTTTTTGCTGTAAACTGCAATTCACTTACTGCAGTAGTTCTCTAACTTTGTCTACTAACACCAATACCTACACGATCATCACAAGCAGTAATGATCAATGAAAGCACAATGAGTAAATCCAAACCCGTAAACCTTCATACAGACTCAGTCACACAATCGATTCATGCGAAATATTCTGCTTCTTTTATCCAATCGTCATCCCACCATGCGCAAATTCTATTCAGAGCCAATCAGACAAAAAAGGAAAAAACGAAACACGACCAATCTATTTTTTTTTTAATATCATAATATAATTTTCTCCAAGTAAAGTTGTCATATAATGATTCTGCCAACTCTCGCACCCCAGCAAACATAACTAACGGAAAGGGGGACACTCTCTCCGTCCAATTTGTCGGGCGTACGCGGAATTGTAGACTTTTTAAAACGGAAAAGGCTGCACTGGCGTTAGTAGAGTATACCACTGCTCCGCGCGGTTTTCTCTCTCTCATGGTTTGCGTGTGTTAGTGCGCACGATTTATCGGCGCGTTTTACGTGCCCAATCCTTTCTGGATTCGCGGCTTTTTCATTCCACTTGTGAGTCGGGTTTCCATTCTTTCCCTTGATTCTGCTACGCAAAATAGAAAGTCCATTTGTCCAGCAAAAAAATACTCAAACATTTAAAAAAACTTTTATTTGTTCTCATTTTAATTCATTCTGGTCTGCTTCTAGTAAACAAATCGCATTGTACAGAGTTCTTTGTTATTGAAGGCGTTTGCCAATGAAGAGAAACTTAATTTTGTTGTTACTCCTGCTAGATAAAGTGATTTTTACAGTAATAAAAATAAATACAAGAATTTATCCGCTCCAAGTGGACACCAACACGTTCCCACACAAATCCACGCTCACTCGTATTTACGGTACTCTCTCGCGCAAAATGCCTGTAAAAAAATTAAAAATGGCGAAAAAGGGATTGAAATTGGTAAGGAAATCTCCATTTGCTAGGGGCATGACCCAATACTGTTTGTTGGGGCATTTCCTCTCACAGGGAGGTTACATTTAAAAAAAAAAAACAAGGCAATGATTGTACCTCGGTGGAAAATTGCCATTCCTGCAGTGCGTTCCTAACCACAGTGATGTAGCTGTGGCGGTTGTAGTAGCGGTAGTAAGAGCTGTCAAAAGTTAAAACACATGTATTCAGTGTATTGCGCACACAATGTGTGTCTGTGGCGGTAGTAAGAGTTGGCCAACTTTTAACTTTCGTAGCGCTACGCGGTTGACAGCGCTACACGGTGGACAGTTCAATACAAGTTAAGGAAACAATGGACGAATAGGACGTCGAAAAGTTTATTGAGATAGTTAAATAGCTAAAGAAATAGCTAAAGAAATTTTTTGGAATTTGTGTCATCCGTTGTAGAAAAATATTAAATCTAGTTCAAATTAACTCAGAGTATCGGCCATTGTTTATAAACGAGGTTTTTGTTCGGCATAGCCGCGCTACACCATTGTGTTCAATTTTTTTCCGTACTATGCCACATGGCTCCGCGGCTGTACTACGTACTACTGCTACATACCACCGCTACGGCCATTGTGGTCCCACGGTAACTTCAGTATAAAGGAAGGGATATGAAGAAACCACCCTCAGTGAGATCACAACCACTGATCAGATATAATGAGATAGGCGACTTGCAATCCTGACACATCCGCAAAAAAAAGTAACGGGATCTCTCTCCTGACCCTGTCTGTGAATGCATGTGAAGTGAGCAATGGAGATGTTCAGTGAATCCATTAAAAAATGGCGGAAGCTGAGATAATTTGCCGTCTCAATCATTCAAAAAATATAAACAAAGTAAACAGCCTCCATTCTTTTTTGGTTTATTTTGTTTTACAAATAATTATTATCTTCTTAGTAAAGGAAAAATCTGCCGCCCAAGCGAGTGCCCATTAGGAATAAATTTTTGCCATGCACATCGGGTCAACTGAAAATCGAATTTGTTTTGATTACACTACACAAATGTCAAAAGACATCTGATTCTGGTTTGCTGAGTTCAGTCCATAGGTAGAGTTCAGCACAATTGAGGTGGAAATAGGAGGTGGCTAATCTTTGCTATTGGGAGTTTTTTTCCTTTTTGCTAATTTTTTCTTTAAAATAAACAATCAAGCTATTTGATTGTGTGCATAAATTTTATTAACTAATGCGTTTTCTTATAAAAAATTACGTGAGACTTTCTAGTCTAAACTTCTTATAAAAATTAGTTGCAAAAAGAATTTGATAAATTTTCCAGTAGTCCGAAACACATTTTAAAAACAGTTTTTTTTTTATAAATTAATAGGCACATTTAAACAATACTCTGTTAACTTTTAGATCAATGTTTAGAATAAGGAGTTTTTTCCCTCAATTTTTTATTTGTTTTCGAATGATTTTATGAATAGTTTCAATAGTTCGTTTTAATTATTTCTAGTTCATTTATCCAATTATAAATAGTAATCCAAATAAATAAATTGACGTCTCAAGTCGACAAGAAATAAAAGGAACAAACGTAGGGTCTAGATACGGATAACGTTTTTATTCACATGGAACAAATTACAGATCCCATCACGAAAAAAGAAATTTTTCGCAATTGCACACAAAATTGAGAAAAATGTATTTCAGTTTGATTTTTAAAAAAAAGTTTCAATCACACATGAATAATTTTTATTTGAATAGCAGGAATTGTTTGTTGATAAAATGTTATTCAAATAAAAATTTTATTTAGCTATTTGCGAATTATTGCAAATAAAATTGATGGCATGATTGAAATCAAGTCAAATGATTTATTTGAAAATGTATTTTTATTTCATTGTGGAAATTCAAATAACTTCGGAAGGTACAAATTTAAAAAAAGTCTTAAGCTTTACAAAAGAAAATTTTAAAGCAAGAGATTTTGTATATTATAATCTCTTCCAATAGTTTGAAATTTTGACATATAATCCATTATATTTGATTTCTTTGAAATCATCTGAAAATCTATTTTTTTTCCGTTTTGTTCCTTGTGACAACACGGATTTACGAAGCGTTAAATTTTATCTCATTGGTTCAAAGTGTATTCAAACAGACGAGCTATCCGTTCTTCTGTATATCTCTTAGATGGTCCTAGGTCTTTATTTAAATATATCTTTTACACGAATTTAAAAGACTGTACATTTTTTACCAGTATATTTAAGGCGTCACTGACAAAGTCACTAGAATTTAAGAGCAATACAGAGAGAAACAGATCTTACCACCAGAAAAGGTGATCTTTTAAGCAAGACTAACATTTACCCAAAGATCGGTTCCAATTCTAGACACCAGTGTTGTATATGCTGTGCCTTTTAGCTGTCATCGGCATTCATTGGACGAACCCGGCGAAGTATTTCACATCGTTTGAAAGAATGTACAAATGCTCTGAGCATTTACAGTTAGTTAGGAGTTAATTAAAGACAAATTTATCTTACGCAGACTTTTCAAAATAGACTCAAATTTTTCTTATAAGTTTAATCACTTCTTAACAATAAAGCAAAATCAAACACAAAAAAATACATGAATTTTCAACAAAAATAAAATAATAAAATATATTAAGTATTTTCTAGAATTTTTATTTCAAAACTATTTAAACATTTTTTCAATCAAACAAGGCCTACAAAGTTCACACAAGTCTTAAGTTACACGTAAGTCTTACCCAGGGTTTCACTGGTATTCCAAAAAACACTGAAGTTCTTCCCAATAGTAATGATAAATATCAATAGAGTTTACGGCAAACAATAATGCTAAATCATTGTGTAGCAGAGTATGTTAGAACTATAGCAACCGACAAAGAATCGACAAGGTAAATGTCTCTGTTGCAAATAATTAAAGTAGTTTTTCTATTTTAAATCTTGAATGAGCGTAATTTGTGTATCACTCTAATATTTTATATTGCCTGCACAAACAAAGATTTCATCGTTTTTCGCAATCAATTTATTCATTTCTTTCTTTTCCATGAAAGCGAACAATGCAGCATTAAAAAAATAATAAATAAACTCTTATTTGAAAGGAAAAATCAAACTTTCTTGCACGAGATTCGGAAAAGTCAACTTGTCTGCTCGGAAATCTGAATAAAAACTCCGAACGATTGCCACGAATCGATCCCCGGTATGATGACCTGAAACGCAGTCGATATCTAAAATGTGTAGCCTGAAACGCACTCAAAACCCAAAATTAGCTGGACCAAGCGCACTCATTTTGGCCTTGGAGGCACAAATCTTGCTTCCAAAAAGCAAATTTGAAGAGACCTGCGCCGTTGAATGGCCAAGTGATTTGGTATGCAATATATCCGCAGCTTTACCTTGGCTACAACAAGGTAGTGATCCGAGTCAATGTCACTGGAAGGTGAATTGCGTCGATAGCTTATGTGGTCAATCTAGTTGACCATTGATCGGGAGATCTCCATGTCCCTTTGTGGATATTGAGAACGAGATGCGGGAAAAAGCTTGCCACTTGGTGTATCCTTTTTCTTTCACTGCTGTGTTGGTATAACAAAGAACTTTTGGATATGCTTTGCATGTGTGTAAGTTGGTATCCAATCCAATCAAACTTGGATTGGATAATCGGATCATAAACTTGGATCATCGATTTAGGGTGATGAATAAATAATTTTTTTCCAGATTCGAAAATACAGATCTTCGAAACTGAGTTCGAAATTTTAGGTGGAGGAGGTTTTTCCTTTTAAATCGAGAAAAAAGGTAGTGACATCGTGTTGGTAAAAGATCTATGTTGTGTGTTCATATTAAATGTCCCTTGTTACTCTTAAGAGGGTGAAGCCTTCTTCTGCGACCTATTTATAGAACTAATTATAAATAGGTTCAATCAATCTCTAGAGCTATTGCTGCTTTTAATGAAGTCTGCACTTACATAGGTATGTTGATTTCTTCTTCTTCTGCTGAATTTGTAAAGTTCAGTCCGAGGCGGAGCCAAGGCTTCTAAAAGAACCCCGCTAAAAGAGTCATTTTTTCAATTCACACTGCAAATATTTTGCTAACCTCGAACTTTCAAAACGAAATGTGTAATAGTAAGCAGGCAGGCACCATTTTTGTAAACATTCGATCCTAGGTATCTTCTACTTCTATTTAGGATTTTTTTTTTGTTTTTAATACTAGAATGGACGGAGGCTTAAACTCCAAAATCTTTCAAAGATACCAATACGCCCTCTATGGCAGGTGAAACTGCCAGAACGCACTTCATAGTAGTAAGTTTTCGCTCTCTCATAATACTTCTAGACTACAACTAAGTTAACCTAACAAGTAGTTTACACTTCCGTAGTGTTAATCGCATTGGGTAGGTTGCTTTCCAGTGAATGCACCTACTAAGCCGTTCATTCTATTAAGGATAAAAACCTCCGTTCAACAAAGCCTTCTCTTTTCTTCCTCCACGTGGCAATGCCTCTCTCATAATACTTCTAGACTACAACTAAGTTAACCTAACAAGTAGTTTACACTTCCGTAGTGTTAATCGCATTGGGTAGGTTGCTTTCCAGTGAATGCACCTACTAAGCCGTTCATTCTATTAAGGATAAAAACCTCCGTTCAACAAAGCCTTCTCTTTTCTTCCTCCACGTGACAATGCCTTGTCGTGAGCGTCATCTTCAATGACGCTGGTGTGGGGGCTTAAGACTCAACCGGTTACGAAGATTCAACCGGTTTCGGCCGGCTGATGAGTAGCGAACTAAGTTTTGCCAAACCTGATTCTAGTGGTGGTGTGAGCGTATTGTGAACCGTGCTGAAGGATGCAAGGTTGGGGATCAAACCAACCGCGTACGAGCTCTCTCAGGCACCTTGGCGCGGGCTTGTTATACTTCGCCTTGCCTAGGTATGGCGGCTCTGCCTGGGTCGACTTTTTATTTCTGGCCTTACTCGTGGGAACTAAATTGAATATAACATGGATAAACAAAACAAAACAAAAAAATTAATAAAACAAACAAGCCCTTTCTAGGCAGAGATGAGTGAAGACGAGCTTCCGAATTCACCAAACTCTCTATACTGGTAGGGGCTTTAGATAAGACGGGACTTTCCGCTAGCGACTGTGAGGAGTTCGAAAGAACACTCACCTTCGATAGCGATTTCATCGGTGAGCAGGCTGGCCACCTGGCGCTGTCGCTGTGCCTGCTGCCTTCATCGCTGACGGAAATTTAGAGGGATCATACCAAATTGAGAGGAGTGCTAAGACAGCTGGAACATTCGCAGTCGATGCGTTCCCCGAGGCTGAAGGAGAAAGTGGAATCAGCTGGCTCAGCCGCTGCACCTACTGCCTCTTACACCGTTCACTGAAAAAATTATTGGTTGTCATATTGACAATTGCCGGTTGTTAACCATAAATTGCCACAATGACGAACAAAATTTTCAATATGACGTAAAACTTTTGATAGCATTAAATACAATTGACAGCCAAATAATCAATATGACAACTGTCCGATTGTCAATTTTTGGTTTTCAAAATGACAACAAGGGTTCATCATATTGACAACCAAATTTTCAAGTTGTGAGACGAATTCCAATTGAAGAACATAATTGTAATATTAACAATCGCAATAGTCAATGTGACTACTAAGTTCGTCAAATTGAATATCTCGATTGTCAATACGAATACTCGCATGAATGAGTCATACAAATAAGCAGTATGCAAAGCAATATAAGTGCTGTATTCCAAATCTTCACATTGATGAACCTAGTTGTCATATTGACAACCACAGTTATGTCAATGTGAAAATCTTTCTGAATGAGTCATAAAAAGAAACGTTATCCTGCGAAAATACAGCACACATACTTCATTTTCAAATTATCAGATAGGAAAACCTAGTTGTTATATTGACAATTGCAGTTGTCAATGTGTAGAACTTGCTTTAAGTATTCCTCACATTGAAAATGGCAATTGTCAATATGAAGATTGTGATTTAGGTCTGATTGAGCTCATCATGACTGAGCATGATTTCACTTCAGTTCTGCTACGTTCGTGAAACCGCACGCAACGGGCCTTGTAAATAGTTGTTTTGTGAAAGCAGCTGAAAGCAGCTTTATACAAAAACGCAACTTTATGTAAGTATCCGATTGCAAATATTCATTTATATTCATACCTATATACATTAAACTTTTTACGATATAACTTTTTGTTTTTTTTTCTTTTCAGTTTTTTTTATTTTTTTTTCCACAGATTTCTATTTGGATGTAAATATCAAACAACATTAATTAAAAACTATTTTTTACAGACCTCAGTTATTATTTTTTATTTTAAGTTTTTGCGTTTTTTGTTCCTATTGTAATATTTTCGGCCTGGGGTTCGTCGAATAAAACTCAATTTCACTTTTGCAATCACACAATGAAACACTTTATTTATCAAACAAACTTATTTAAACTCAGATCACACTGTTATTCAACTTTACTATTTAGAATTCAACACTTTATTTCAACTCAATCACTTTTTACTTTATTACCGATTTTCACAAGTCCACGTTTAAAATATAACTGTGCCGTACGAGCCTGCCACCCGTGTATTTATACAAAATTAAGCACCTTCTAGTACGTTCCATACCCCCCTTGGTAATTTTCCATTGGTACTCCTCCGCTGAATTCCAAGGAGGGGAAATCGAAATTCGAACTTCGGATATGACAGCTGCTGTCAGATGACTGGAATGACATTTGGGTATGTTCGTTTAGTGAATCGAGCGGGTGCGTTTGTAGAGTGAAACGATGGGTGCATTCAGGGACTCCTGCGAGTTGTTTTATTTCTTGTCGCCACATAACATTGCCCCCCTCTTAGTTTTGTTCGTCCCGAACAAGTACGTCATCATTGCTTCCGTGGTAGCGATGTAGGCGATCAACATGGACAACTTTCATCTTCGCTCTTGGTCCTCTTTGGATTCGGAAAACGACATCATTAATTCGCGTTACAACTTGGTAGGGACCTTCCCAGTCCTTCTGAAGCTTTGGCGATCTTCCCTTTTTACGATGTGGGTTGTAGAGCCATACCAGATCTCCCTCGTTGAACTCGGGTGCCGTTGCTCGCGCATCGTATCTCGTCTTCATGCGGTCGCTTGCAACTTTTATATTGCTTCTGGTTCGCTGGTGGATGTCATTAATCCTTTCTCTAAGGTCAACCACGTAGTCCTCCTCGCATGTGGGTTCTTCAGTGGGAAATCCGAATTTAAGCTCACTGGGTAGCCTGGCAGTTCGGCCAAATAAAACTTCAGATGGAGTATATCCAGTTGTACTGTGAATAGCATTCCGGTAGGCCATAAGGAATAAAGGTATTCGCCGATCCCAATCCCGTTGATTCTCGTCCACGACTTTAGAGAGATGTTCCTTCAGCGTCTTGTTGAAGCGTTCCACCATTCCATCTGATTGTGGGTGAAGAGGTGTGGTCCGTGTCTTCTGTAGTCCGATTGCTGCGCATACTTCCTGGAATATCTTCGACTCGAAGTTTCTTCCCTGGTCGGAATGTAATTCCATTGGCACTCCAAACCTGCACACCCAGTGGTCCACTATCTGATCGACAACGGTTTTCGCTTCTTGATTTGGGATCGCAAATGCCTCGGACCACTTGCTGAAGTAATCGGCAATAACCAGGATGTAACGATTACCGCTTTCAGTTTCCGGAAACGGTCCTGCGATGTCGACGGCGATCCTTTCAAAGGGAGCACCCACATTGTACTGGTGCATTTTACCCCTGGTTTTGACTTTGGGTCCCTTACTAACAGCACAAGTAGAACACTTCCGACACCAACTCTCAACGTCGCTTTTTGCACTCAGCCAATAAAAACGTTCCCGTGCTTTTTCCAGGGTTTTGTTGATGCCCAAGTGCCCACCAGACACTCCATCGTGCATTTCCCGTAGAATCTCCTGGACTTTCGACCGTGGAACCACAAGCTGCATCTTAAAGGATTTTCCATCCGGCATTTCCCATTTTCTTCGCAGAACGCCATCTTGTACATGGAGAGAGTCCCACTGCACCCAATATGCCTTTAATGTGGGACTTCTGTCGGATATATCCCTTGCGCTCGGTTTCTCTATAGATTCCTTCCATGCAATCATTGGCTCAATGTCAGGGTCTTCTTGTTGTGCGTTGCGAAGTTCCTCAGTACTCCAGCCTTCTGCAGGTTCGGCTCTTACTCGCTGGACAGTACATTCGTTCTTTTCCTCCTGTCGCACGCAATGCTTACAATTGGGCTCACATGGTCTCCGGGATAATGCGTCGGCGTTGCAGTGCAGTCTTCCTTTGCGATGTTGTATCTCGAAGTCATAAGCCTGCAATCGCTCGATCTATCTTGCGACTTGGCCCTCAGGATTTTTAAACTGCAGTAACCATTTGAGCGCGGCGTGGTCGGTACGCAAGATGAACTTCTGGCCGCTCAGGTACTTCTGGAAATGTTTCGTCGCCAGTATTAAAGCAAGGAGTTCTCGCCTGGTAACACAATAATTTCTCTCTGGTCGGGTAAGCACTTTGCTGAAGTATGCTACGACTTTCTCCTGCCCATCGTGTAACTGCGACAATACTGCGCCAACACCCACATTGCTAGCGTCTGCGTCCACAATAAATGTCTTGCCGGGGATGGGGTAAGCCAGTACCGGTGCTTCGCAAAGTCGCTGCTTCAGATGCTGAAAGCTTCTTTCGCACTCACCTGACCATTTAAATTGTCTTCCTTTCTCAATGAGCTGGTGCAGACACTTTGCAATCCCGGCGAAATCTTTGACGAACCTCCTGAAGTACGTAGCAAGACCGAGAAAGCTCCTTAGCTGGTGTTCGTCCTAGGGAACTGGCCAACTTCTCACAGCTTCGATTTTCTCTGGATCCGTCTTCACGCCATCCGTCGATATCACATGCCCCAGATACTTTACTTCTGCTCTGAAGAGCGCACACTTCTTTGGATTGAGCTTTAAGTGTGCTGCTCGAAGTCGTGAGAAGACCTCCCTCAAGTTGTCGCTATGTTCTGCAAACGTCTTTCCCAAAACGATGACGTCATCCAAATATACCAGACAGGTTTTCCACGTCAGACCATGTAAGACACGTTCCATAAGACGCTCAAAGGTGGCCGGAGCGTTACACAGACCAAATGGCATTACTGTAAACTGCCAAAGCCCATTGCCAGTTGTGAAAGCGGTCTTCTCTTTGTCTTCTGGATGGATCTGTATCTGCCAGTAGCCACTTTTCAGGTCGAGAGTGGAAAACCATTTTGCTCCAGAGAGTGTGTCCAATGTGTCATCTATTCGAGGTAAAGGGTAGCTGTCCTTCTTTGTAACATCATTAAGCCTCCGGTAATCCACGCAGAATCGAGTGCTGCCGTCCTTCTTTTTCACCAGTACAACAGGCGACGGCCACGGACTTTTCGAGCTTTCGATCAAACCTTCTTTTTCCATGGTCGATATCATCTCGGCGGCCTCATCCTGTTTAGCCAACGGAAGTCGTCTGGCAGGTTGGCGAATTGGTCTAGCATCTCCGTTGTTTATGCGGTGTTGTACTAAGTGTGTTCGACCATAGTCTCCATCCTGTGAGGCAAATATATCAGCAAACTCGCCAATTAGATTTTCCGCTACGGTTTGCTGCTCCTGATTTAGCTCACAGTCTCCGAGTATAGTCTTACATACCTCGGCCAATTTAGATGGAGAGACAGGACTTGCAGGCTCACTCTCAGCCATTGTCGAAATGGCTGCAACGGGCACACATCTTCCGATCACCTCTCCTTTTCTGAGCTTAACGGTGCGCTTATTTGGGTTCATCAGTCTTACCGGCACCATGTTATCCCTGGGCTCTGCAAGAATTTTTCCCACGACGTAACTTTTAAATTCACTTTTGTTATCTGGCTCGATGAGATAGAATCGGTGGTTCCCAGAATCACCCTCCAAACGTGTCCAAAGAACTGTCTCTGAAGAGGGCCACAGAACTTCATCGCCTCCCAGTATTGCTCGAAGATTCACAGCGTTGTCGTTTCCGTATACCATAGGGATCTCGACGGTTCGATACCTTAGCACCTGCATTCGAAGGTCAAAAATTACCTCGTGTGCCTTCATGAAGTCCACTCCAATGATGCATTCGTCGCATATGTCGGCTACCAAGAATGCATGTGAGAAGGTCAATCCCTCTAGTTGTATCTGTAGCTGCACCTCCCCGTATACTTTCGCCGCTTCTCCTGTAGCTGTCTTCAGACTGTAGCAGCTGGTGTTATGTAGCCATGACGTCTGAACAAGGTCTCTTCGGATGATGGAGGCCGTGGCACCTGTGTCGATAGTGGCCACGCATTTTCTGTTTTCGATGATTGCCTCTACTGTCAGACTCTTGTTGCAGCGTTTTGTTTGCGAGACTTGGATGATGGTTCTGGGGGCGTCGATTCCATCAACCAACTTCTGCCCCGACATCCTGCCAGATGCTTCTTCATTCTGTCTCCTTCTAGCGCAATGTGGGCAACCCGCTTGTCTAGCTGAGGCTCGGCACTGTCGCTGCAGGTGTCCCAGTTTGTTACAGTTCCAGCATCTCATTTGTCCCCGAGTGGTGTTCGTGTTTTGCCTTTCGATGTCGATGCGTTGACATGAGCACTCTAGACCAGCCATTTCCCTTATGCGATGGCTACCTTGCGAAGCTTGGTCTGCAGCTTCCATTGTCAGGGCGAATGCTAGTGCTTCAGCGAGAGTCTTCTTACCTGCCATTCTTACAGCCATTTGTAGCTTTCCATCCGCAATGGCATTGGTAAACGCATCGGTTGCCAACTCGTTTATTATCTCCCTGCTGGTGTTGGGATAAGACAAATTCGCTAATCGCTCGATGTCGGCTTGCAACTGTTGAAGCGTCTCACCCCTTGTCTGAACTCTTCAACGCAACTGGACCCGGTAAACTTGTTGCATGTGGTCGTCGCCAAACCTCATCTCGATGGCCTTCACCATGGCATCATAATCTTTTTGTTTTTCTTCAGGGATGGTCTGCAGCAGTTCGGCAGCTGTTCCTCTGAGCGCAAGCGTGAGAGCAATTGATTTATCTTCGTTGTCCCAGTTGTTTGTCAACGCTGCAGCTTCGAATTGTCTCCTATAAATCGGCCACGATGTTTGGCCATCGAAGACAGACGGCTGCATTTCTTTGCGTCGTGGACCGTCGGGCAAATATTCTCGCACTTTCTGTTTCTTAACCAACTCCAGCTCCTTAGCCAATTGTTTTACTTCCGATTTGACTTCAGTGAATTTTTCCTCCACGCTTTCAATTCTTTGATCTACTGCCTGGAACTTCTCCTCAAAAAACGCATTCTGGGAATCAAGTTTGCTTTCTAGAGCTTTCTTCTGCTCATCGAACTTAGTATCTAGCTTTTCATCGAGAGCGTTCTTTTTGGCCGCTCTCCAGCTTCTCGAATTTGTCTTCGAGAGCGTTCTTTTGTTCTTCGAGAGCGTTCTTTTGTTCTTCGAGAGCGTTCTTTTGTTCTTCGAGAGCAATCTTTTGGCTACTCTCCATCTTTTCGAATTTCTCCAGAAGCAACTTCATGAAAGCGGGCATTTCATCGGCAGTACTTACTGTGCTTTGTTGCTGTTCTTCTTGAACTTCGAACAGCATCGTGTCTGGATGTCCACCTTCCTCGGTAATAGCGTCCTGGAGTCAGAGCAACAATTCCCTTTTGAGCCCCGAAGTCTGGAGGTTTCTTTTACCCAATTCCGCTTTTAACTCAGCTGTTGTCAACTGTTCAATTTTTCGACCCATTTTGAATTGTCTTCACACAATTTTCACAACACAATCAGTTTATGTCTTATATCTGTTCCAGAAAATTCACTCGCGAATAAACAAATCACTGAAACCGTTTTTATAACTTAGTTAATTATAGCTTTATCGCACAATCAGCTTCAATGTATCCGGAATATTCCACAATCAAATTCGTATGAGTCACCGACACTGTTTACACACACGATATCTCTGGAAAATTCCAACTGTTCCGGAAAATTCCACTGTAGAATTAACCCGCACAATTATGAGTTTTATCCCCAATTTCTGACACCAATGTAATATTTTCGGCCTGGGGTTCGTCAAATAAAACTCAATTTCACTTTTGTAATCACACAATGAAACACTTTATTTATCAAACAAACTTATTTAAACTCAGATCACACTGTTATTCAACTTTACTATTTAGAATTCAACACTTTATTTCAACTCAATCACTTTTTACTTTATTACCGATTTTCACAAGTCCACGTTTAAAATATAGCTGTGCCGTACGAGCCTGCCACCCGTGTATTTATACAAAATTAAGCACCTTCTAGTACGTTCCATACCCCCTTTGGTAATTTTCCATTGGTACTCCTCCGCTGAATTCCAAGGAGGGGAAATCGAAATTCGAACTTCGGATATGACAGCTGCTGTCAGATGACTGGAATGACAGTTGGGTATGTTCGTTTAGTGAATCGAGCGGGTGCGTTTGTAGAGTGAAACGATGGATGCATTCAGGGACTCCTGCGAGTTGTTTTATTTCTTGTCGCCACATAACACTATTGTTTTTGTCTTCCTTTCTTTCTTTCTATATCTAGTTTAAGTTTATTCGTATCCCGATTTATTATATGTGACCAAATACTTTTAATAAAAAAAACTTAACCTAAAAAATTGTTTTTCTTTTCAGTTTTTTAAATTTGATTTTGTTTTTAAGTTATTTTTTTACTACGTTTATTATCAAAATGATATCAAAACGAAAAAAATAAAGATAAAAATATATCAATTTGGTTTTGCTTAATTTTTCTAGTTTTTATCCATTTTCAGTGATTGTGATCCAAATAAAGCTTACGATTATTCGGGGTTTTTAATTTGGAAAGCCAAATTTTCAACCTCTATCCCATAATCCATCCGAATGCTGTAGCCAATAGTTTGCATTGACTGTAAACTGTAGCCAATAGTTTGCAATAATCGCATTGACAATTTCGGTTTTCAATATGAAAATCGAAATTGTCAATTTGAAAACTACATTCTTCTTATAAGTTTTAAGGCTTTCGCGGTTGTTAATTGACATGACAAGAAACTTTTCGGATTAACCGCGTTAATAACTATTTTTAATGAGTACAATGATGTAAGATCTTGGCTTTCTTCTACATTCTACATTCTTCTTATAAGTTTTAAGGCTTTCGCGGTTGTTAATTGACATGACAAGAAACTTTTCGGATTAACCGCGTTAATAACTATTTTTAATGAGTACAATGATGTAGGATCTTGGCTTGATCAAAATGGATCCAGTATGGTGTTCATCTGGATTATCCAAGATATGCTCGCATATTGCAGATTTTTCCCGTTGTTTTTTAGTCACCGCACTGATGTGTTCTTTCAAACGGGTTGCAATACTCCTTCTGGTTTGCCCTACATAAGACGACCCACAGCTACAGGGAACTGCATAAACGCCCGGCGTTTGAAGAGGAAAGTAATCTAACGTCATCTAACGTAATACCTAAGGCCGCCGAAAGATTACTTTCCTCTTCAAACGCCGGGCGTTCATGCAGTCCCCTGTAGCTGTGGGTCGTCTTATGTCTGGCAAACCAGTACAGTGCAACCACCTTCATCCCAAGGACAACAACAAGATGAGTCAGAATCGTCTACGCACCGCTATAATCTACGCAGCCGATTTCAGCGATAACATTTTCATAGCAGTTTCCCGGTGAAACGTTCGGGGTGAGTCTAGTATTGTACTTATTAAAAATAGTTATTAACGCGGTTAATCCGAAAAGTTTCTTGTGCATTCTTTAAACTGACGATTTCGATTTTCAATATGAAAACCGAAATCCTCAATATGAAGAAAATATTCATCACATTGGCGATTGCGGTTTTCATATAAACAATTAAGATTGTCATATTGAAAACCGTCTTTGTCATATTGACAACCGATTAAATTTGATGAATAGAATTTCGTCATATTGACAATCGCGATCATTGGCTCAAAAATGACAACTTTTTTCTTCAATATGATGAACTTTGTTGTCAATCTGACGCACCTTTTTGGTTCAGTGTTGCCAAGAGCGTGATGAATACTCACCAAAGGATTAAGTTCCTGCTTCGCTGCGCCCAGCGCAAGATTGCGAAGTACGAGGGTCGCGACCACGGACACTTAAGTAGTTGGGAAAGATCTGTCCTGGAGGGAGCCAAGGCCATCTTGGCCAATTAACTGCCAAATCCAGGGATGGTAAACAAGGGCAATGCTTCTGTTGGCAAGGTATGGAAGCTCAAAGAAGGGGCAAGAGTATCTTGCAGGAAGGACAGTTTCAGCAGCAAGAGAAGCAGATCGGATGACGTCGTCGTCTTTCACTGTAAGTGCATCTTCTCCCCATACCAACATGGGTTCATTAAAGGCCGATCGACAACCACTAACCTTGTCGAGTTTGTCTCAAAGTCCTTGCGCGCCCTCGAGGATGGCAAAGAACTAGGGGTTATTACAACCGATTTTAGCAAGGCTTTTGACAAAAGCTCGCACGAAATTGTGATTTTCAAACTCACTGCTCTCGGTGAGTTTGAAAATCACAATTTCCCCCCCCCCCCCCTTCTCTTTATCTAATGGATTAAATCCTATCTGGAAAACCGACAATATAATGTTGTCTTTCGATCTTCTATATCTGATACTATTGATGCCACCTCCGGAGTTCCTCAAGGAAGCCATCTTGGGCCTTTGATATTTGTTCTCACTATTAATGATGTCTGCTACATTATCTTATCCTCCCACATCTCTATCTACGCTGATGATATGAAAATCTAAACGTATATCTTCCCCAGCTGACTTCCACGTTCTCCAGTCCGATCCATAGGTTTACAATTTGGTGACAGCAAAACTTTCTTGTGCTTAATGTAAGCAAATGCAAAGCTATTACGAACTCCCGTAAGCGGCTTTCCCCGGCTCCAAGGACTTATTTCCTTGGTAATGAAGCTGTTCCAACTGTCAACTCTTTGGTTGACTTCGGTGTGATCTGCGACCGGGAACTTAATTTCCGCCCCCACATCGATAACATCATCAAACGTGCTGATTCCGCCCTAGGTTTTGTGAAACGTTGGTCAAAGGAGTTCTCGAATCCTTACGTCACGAAATCACTATATGTCATATTCGTTTGACCCATCCTCGAATATTCTAGCCAAGACTGGTCCCCTTCTAACGGTATCCATACCTCGCGCATCAAGGCCGTCCAACTAAGATTTATTCGTTTTGCCCTTCGTGGACTACCCTGGAATGACATTTATAATTTACCGCCTTATAGGGATCGGTTGAAGCTGATCAACATACAATCTCTGCAAGAACGACGAGAGGTCGCAGCGGTGCTCTTCATCCATGACCTTCTTAGCGGTAATATTGACTGTCCCACACTGCTCCACATGATTTCCCTAATACCAATCCACGGAACCTACGGTCCATGCCTCTCTTCCGCATTAACTCCCATCGAACAAACTATGGCTACCATGAGTCTATGTCTAGAATGCTTCGTCTTGCAAACTCCCCTCTATTTTACCTTCACCTATGAAAACCCTGCCTCAGAAATGCCCTTTACCGCCGTACCCGATCCCCTTAGTTATATTTTCCATTAGATATTAAGTTAATTAAAAGTTTAGATTGTTTAAGTTTAGTTTTATTGCTTGTATTAAGTAAATAAAGTGCCCCCGCCGGGGCGTCAAATCAAATCAAAGCGTGGAGCCGAACGATGCAAAAAAGTTGAAGGCTGGTACTTCATCTGCCTTGCGTCTGAAGCCGAGCGACCCAAATGACGAGCTTCTCGTTGCCGTGGTAAACGAATTAGAGCCGTGCGGTCTGACAATCGACCAGAGTTGAAAGAGTACACTCTGCCGACGGCATGGGTATGGGTTCCGTGTCCTTACACTTAACACTTCTCGGCGTTCAAAATCGGCAGCTGAAGGCCGATTCGTGGAGAGTCCTAAAGACAGGGCCTACAGCAACACGGGCAGCATTTTCAGCTTGCGCTTAATAGGGACTGCTAACTATACCTGGAGAAATCGAACGGTATGGTAAGATACAGCATGGGGAGGTTGATGGTCATGCCATCGGCCAAAGGTAAGCAGGTAGATGTTCCCCCCCAAGATAATGGAAGTGCTGCAGATCAACCTGCATCACAGTAGGGAATATGGTGGTATTCTAATAAAAAAAATATTAAAGGCATTTCGTTTAGAAAATTATAGCTCAGGTGATCTAACGGCGGCAGTATGGGAAAGGGAGGACGGCAAACCACTCTGTCTGTCCTCGGCCCTACGACTCTGAGGTAGTCATCCCGGATAAACTCCTAAGCCTGGCAACGCAAACGGACTGGATGCTGGTGTAGGGCTGCGACGCTAACGCCCATCATTCACTATGGGGCAGCAGTGACGTAAATGCAAGAGGTGAGTGTTTATATGATTTTATTATATCTTCCGGCCTCAACATTTGTAATGGAGGAAATGCACCCACTTTCGTGGTAAGAAACAGGCAAGAAGTGATAGACATTACCCTTGCCCCAAGCATGAAAGGTTTAGAAATTAGGGATTGGAGAGTAGTTGATGATGCGTCAATGTCGGATCACCGATGGATACGCTTCAAACTGAGCCTTCAGTTCAGGGTATGCAGTTTTCAAAGAAATCTCAGAAAAGCCGAAAGGGACAAATACACGGAGGTGGCGCAAAGGCACCTGGTTACTCAAACGACTATCCTGGATGAGTCTGATGACTTAGATAGGGCGGTTGGAAATCTCAGTAGGGTATTAACTTTGGCTTTCGAGGCGTGTGTAAAATAACATAAAAGAGCACCACCAAAGTGGTGGAATAGGGATATAGGTCAAAAAAGGAAAGAGGTTAGGAAACTCTACAATGGGGCTAAGCTTTTTAAATCCTTGATAGAAAACTTCTATGGTCCAAGCATGTTGAATCTAAAACCGAAAAAGCATTGTTCACCTTCTGGCAGTGCAGAGGCGCTTTTGGCAAGACATGGGGCTTATCTCCGAAAAGGGTCCTCTAGATCTATACTGCCATGGTTAGACCACTCCTCTCATACGCATCGGTTGTTTGGTGGAACAGGCTTTCGTGGAAACGTGTTACTGCCTCTTTTGCCAAGCTCCAAAGAACGGCTTGTCTTGGCTGCACAGGGGCCTTCCCTAGCACGCCGGGCTTTGCTCTAGATGCTTTGATGAACCATACCCCCCCCCCCCCCCCCCCCCCTTGATATATTTATCAGGGGGTGTACGCTGAAAACCACCTTTCGCTTAAAGAGAGGTGGTTTTTGGTACCACACACATTGGAATTTTGAAGAACTTGTTTGAGAATTGTCCTTTGACCCCTGTCTTATGGACATGCCCTCTGACGCAATGACCCCAGAAATCCTTTTGCGACAAAATTACCAAGTCAACTTTCCTCAGGTAATGGAATGGCTTCGGCCAGACTCTGAGCCTGGGAAAGAATGCCATCGTATTTTCACGGATGGCTCCAAAACCGGACAGGGGTCTGGTGCTGGAGTCTTTGTGGAAAGCGAGAACATTAGACTCCACTACACCTTAGGTAAATATGCGTCTGTCTTCCGCGGAGATTTTCGCTATCCTAATGGCTATGCGCTATATTGTGACTAACAGGTGGAGGGCAAGAAGCATATGCGTTTGCAGTGACAGCCAAGCCGCTCTAAATGCGTTGCTCAACCCTCTTACCTCGTCCAAGATAGTGCTCGAACTCAAGAATTCGTTGAACTTAGTCGGAAGGCTAAATGCAGTGAATCTTGTTTGGGTTCCAGGTCACACTGGTATCCAGGGAAATGAGATCTCTGATGAGCTTGCGAGACTTGGATCAGAAGAGGTTTTCTCAGGACCCGAACCTGCCTTAGGCCTGCCTGTCACGTCTGCCATTGATACTTGGGTTTCTCGTAAGCACAGGGCTCGTTGGCGTGACTGCGATGGTTGCAGACAGACTAAACGACTACGCCCGGACATCTGCGAGGGGTCAGCGTCTTTTCTTCTATCTCTTAGGAGAATCGATTGCAGACTTCTTGTAGGCGTCCTTACCGGCCACCAAGCCGGTAAGGACTGAAGGCCGGTAAGGACGCCTACAAGAAGCTCCTTCTCATCTTTCTTCGAAAGACGGGTAAATTAAATACATTAATGTAAGGTGTCTGCATGGTAGTACAATGGACCAGTAGTTGTGTCTGAGTGCTCCATCGGATAGTAGCAACCTCCAACAAAAGAAGAAGAAGCTTTTTAAAACTGACAGTACATGGAAATGGAATGAGTATGGCGATTGTAAAAAACAATTTAAGTACTAAGTAAGAAAGTCACAAAGGCTTCATGGCAAGGATACTGCGAAACCAGCGCCGCAACAGATGAGGCCTCGAGGCTACCAGATAATAATCTCGGGGACCGGGTGGCATTCTCCCGATCTTGCTGCCAAAAGCACCGGAGCTGGCAATCCAAATCTCCAAATCATGATGGGAATTCTCAGACACAGTCAAAGAATAGGATACATTCCCTCAGCTTGGAGGGAAGTTAAGGTGATTTTTATACCTAAAGCTGGCAAGCAGGGACACACAGCCTCAGACCAATATGTCTCTGATCCTTTACGATCAAAACCCTGGAACGGCTACTAGAACTACACATTAGGACCAGATGCCGCAATGGCTTTGTAAATGAGTCGCAGCATGCATACGTGCAGGGTAAGCCCACAGAAACCGCCTTGCATGAGGTGGTTGGAAAAATAGAACGGAGTTTACACTGCAAGGACTTTGCTTTGGCTGCCTTCCATGACATTGAAGGGGCTTTTAACCACGTAGAGCGCAGTTTCGTTGTAAAAGCTCTAGTAGACGCTGGCACTGAACAGGGTATTATAGACCTGTTCAGTGAACCAAAAAAGGTGGTGAAAATAACGAATTCGTAGATTAAATTGACGAAAAGGTGGTCAACATACACCCTTCTAATCCTTTTGTTGTTTTGAATAATCCTTTTATTCAATTTGAGTAATTGGTAGTAGCCTATCAAAATGAAGAAAATTCGTTTAATCTACGAATCTATGTTAATCAATTTATGTTTGCTGTTTTAAAGAATAATATTCAAATTGAATGCCTCTGGACCTGAATTATTGCTGAAAAAATGATAAAAGATTCGACCGTGATAATAACATCAATGACAACAACAGGAAACTTCATTAAATGATTTTCTTTTTTTTAGAAAAGAAATAACTTTAGTTTTTTAACGCCTCAATTAAACGATTGATGGCCGAGCTCGATGTGTCATAATTGGTGGTAAATATTTGTATGAATGTCCAAACCAGGATCGACACTAATGGGTATTGAATCTTGAATATCTGGAATGAAATAAAAATAATCAGTTTATTGTAAATAAAAGCAAATAAAAGTTGGCTTATAATTATATGCAAAATATGCCATTATTACTGCCGCCAATGATGAATTGATTTTTAAAAGAAAAAATTTTGTCATGCATCGTTTGATGAACTTCGACAATAATAACAACTATTTTTTTTATAAAAATTTAAAAAGTTTTTAACTCACCAAAAACGCGTTGTCAACAGCAAAGCAGCATAAAAATCTAGACAAAATTTACACATTTTATATTTATTTTACTTTTTTATTTTTTATAAATTATGTTCTTTTCATTTTCCTTTTTTTTACTTTCAAAAATTTATTTGTTACTTTTGCACGGCTCACTGAATATTATCTTAAACATAAAACGGAAGCGTTCGTTTTTATTTTAAAGTGATGTACAGCAAAAAAAAAAAAGAAGGAAAGACACTCATAATATTGACGAAATTTATTCCAATCGAGGAATATTTCATAAGTATTAGTAGAATGCCGCAAAAAATGGAATACATCAGTTATTTGACAAAACTATTCAAATCGAATAATGCTTCGGTTTGATGGAAAATATTTTAGTTTTTCTGAAATTTTAACGATATTTTATCAATTCAAATAAAAAGAAATTCTTAATTTGAATATTTTCTTAATAAATAAGAAATTAAGTGTTTATTGATTGGAAAAAAATTCTTTAATTACAAACTACTTAAAGTTAAAGAAAACTAACCGAAGTATTACCTTAATTGATGAATGTGTTGTGGATTTGAATATAATTTTAAATAAAAGTTTTTCAAATTAAGTATTTATTTCGTTAATTCCACGATCGTTTCTTCAATCAAAAAGCTAAGTAAAAAAATTATTCTCCTTGAAAAAAATTTATTAATTTCATAAATCAATTTGTTTATTTGAATAATAAAAATTACAAATAATCATCGATTTCGTAAAAGTCTTTAGTTAAAATTTTACGAAAACTTTTAGTCAATTTTGCTATTAAAATATGGTTCACTGTGGGTTAGCAATATGCTTGCAAATTGGAAAATTAACGGTTCGATTGGGAAAAGCGCGGTTAGAATGTCTGTTACCAGGGAAACACCTCAAGGTGGAGTATTATCTCCGCTCCAGTGGGTGCTGGTTATCAACAACATTCTAAGGAAGATAAGTGCTATGGGTATCAGTGCCACCGCATACGCAGATGACGTGGTGGTAATGGTGCAGGAAAAGTTCTTAAATATCTTAAGCAAATCATGGAGGGTGCTCTGAGGACGATGATCTGGACCAAAAGCTGTGGTCTCAGTGTAAGCCCTTTAAGAGCGGAATTGGTTCTTTTTCCTAGGAAGTACAGGATACCGCAATTCAAACTGCCCAAGTTAAATGGAATGAAACTATACCTTTCAGATAGCACGAAGTATCTGGGTGTAATCATGGACAAAAGAATGAATTGGAATCTTAATGCAGGGGAAAGAATTAAGAAGGCTTATAATGCTCTTTTTATCTGCAGGAAAACGGTAGGGAAAACTTGGGGCTTAAAACCCGCCATGGTTCACTGGTTGTACACTGTGGTGGTAAGACCCATACTTACTTACGCCTTGGTTTGCCTTGGTTTGGTGGAAAGCAACAAACAGAAAAACAGTGTAGGGAAAAAGAACGCGCCTGTATAGCCATCACAAGTGTGCTCGCTGGCAATTATAGTGTGTTACGACTCACTAATTCAAATCATTTTAAGAGCAGTAGCTACGGCTTGGCACGATCCTGACGGAGCTACTACCAGGCAATCCAACACTAACGGATGAAATCCCTCCCTGATGGACTTCGACATACCGTATGATGTTATCTATCCAGGGAAGGAAGACTGGGCAAATAATGAAACTATCAGGCCTAATAAAATTGCAATATTCACAAATGGCTCGAAAACAGGGGAAGGAACAGTCTTCGGCATCTTCTCAAAAGACCCGGACCTTAAGGTATATCCTTAAGACTACCGGATACAAGCAGTGTCTTTTAATCAGAGGTTCTGGCTGTACTTAGGGCAGCCGAGCTTTTGCAGATGAGATCGATATCCGGAAGTGATATCGCCATTTACATCGATAGCCAGGCTACGCTCAAGGCAATGGAATCGGACAACATTAAATCTGATTTAGTCAGGGGCTTTCGAACAATGCTCAAAGCATTGTGCAGTCAGAACCGAGTGAGACTGTGCTGCATGCCAGGACACTGCGGTATAGAGGGAAATGAACAAGCAAGAAAAGAAGGTCACCTCGAAAATAGTGTGGTTGTTAATATCAAACCACCCCTGTGCGTAGTAAGAGTCCAGTCTGAGCGGACATAGGGTTTCTGGCCATGTTTTAACCGGAAAGGATCAAAGGGACTATTAAAAATGAGCAGGGTCAAGCTTAGGGCTTTAGTGGGAATTCTGACAAGTCACTGTCTCCTGCGAAAACACGCGAAGAGGCTGAGGCTTTCTGACACGGATTTTTGTCGCTTTTGCTGCGATATGCAAGTGGTTGAGAATATGACACAGATATTGTGTGAGTGCGAGGCAATTTGACGTAAACGTAGAAAATTTCTAGGGGAATATTTCTTTGAAAGTTTAGAGGAAATAGACGGCACAAACCTTAGGGGCCTTCTGGGATTTTACAGGGTTGTTTTGCCTTTTGAATTGTTAAATTCAAGTGGTTCCCCCGGGATCGCGATGGGCCCTTTTTGGTGCCTAGTGTTTGTGTGGCCTTTGTTATTACCACACCCCTGTTTAACCTAACCTTATCTACCTAAGCCCTTTAACGCAAGGCTATTAATATTTCTCACGCTCAGTCACTTAAAATAAATATGTAGGTAACTACCTATAATTTGTGTTCGTGACTCAAGAAAGCTCATTGTCTGTGAAAATATTGTAATGTTTTCGTCTGGGGTTCGTCGAATCCAACTCAATTTCACTTTTATAATTACACAATGAAACACTTTGTTTATCAAACAAAACTTATTTGAATTCAAATCACACTGTTATTCAACTTTACTTATTATTATTATTATTATTTAATATGACAGCTGCTGTCAGATGACTGGAATGACAGTTGGGTATGTTCGTTTAGTGAATCGAGCGGGTGCGTTTGTAGAGTGAATCGATGGGTGCATTCAGGGACTCCTGCGTGTTGTTTTATTTCTTGTCGCCACATAACATTGCCCCCCTCTTAGTTTTGTTCGTCCCGAACAAGTACGTCATCATTGCTTCCGTGGTAGCGATGTAGGCGATCAACATGGACAACTTTCATCTTCGCACTTGGTCCTCTTTGGATTCGGAATACGACATCATTAATTCGCGTTACAACTTTGTAGGGATCTTCCCAGTCCTTCTGAAGCTTTGGCGATCTTCCATTTTTACGATGTGGGTTGTAGAGCCATACCAGATCTCCGTCGTTGAACTCGGGTGCCGTTGCTCGCACATCGAATCTCGTCTTCATGCGGTCGCTTGCAACTTTTATATTGCTTCTGGTTCTCTGGTGGATGTCATTAATCCTTTCTCTAAGGTCAACCACGTAGTCCTCCTCGCATGTTGGGTCTTCAGTGGGAAATCCGAATTTAAGCTCACTGAGTAGCCTGGCAGTTCGGCCAAATAAAACTTCAGATGGAGTATATCCAGTTGTACTGTGAATAGCATTCCGGTAGGCCATAAGGAATAAAGGTATTCGCCGATCCCAATCCCGTTGATTCTCGTCCACGACTTTATAGAGATGTTCCTTCAGCGTTCCACCATTCCATCTGATTGTGGGTGAAGAGGTGTGGTCCGTGTCTTCTGTAGTCCGATTGCTGCGCATACTTCCTGGAATATCTTCGACTCGAAGTTTCTTCCCTGGTCGGAATGTAATTCCATTGGCACTCCAAATCTGCACACCCAGTGGTCCACTATCTGATCGACAACGGTTTTCGCTTCTTGATTTGGGATCGCAAATGCCTCGGGCCACTTGCTGAAGTAATGGGCAATAACCAGGATGTAACGATTACCGCTCTCAGTTTCCGGAAACGGTCCAGCGATGTCGACGGCGATCCTTTCAAAGGGAGCACCCACATTGTACTGGTGCATTTTACCCCTGGTTTTGACTTTAGGTCCCTTACTAGCAGCACAAGTTCACTTCCGACACCAGCTCTCAACATCGCTTCTTGCACTCAGCCAATAAAAACGTTCCCGTACTTTTTCCAGGGTTTTGTTGATGCCCAGGTGCCCACCAGACACTCCATCGTGCATTTCCCGTAGAATCTCCTGAACTTTCGACCGTGGAACCACAAGCTGCATTTTAAAGGACCTCCCATCCGGCATTTCCCATTTTCTTCGCAGAACGCCATCTTGTACATGGAGAGAGTCCCACTGCGCCCAATATGCCTTTAATGTGGGACTTCTGTCGGATATATCCCTTGCGCTCGGCTTCTCCATAGATTCCTTCCATGCAAGGATTGGCTCAATATCAGGATCTTCTTGTTGTGCGTTGCGAAGTTCCTCAGTACTCCAGCCTTCTGCAGGTTCGGCTCTTACTCTCTGGACAGTGCATTCGTCCTTTTTCTCTTGTCGCACGCAATGCTTACAATTGGGTTCACATGGTCTCCGGGATAATGCGTCCGCGTTGCAGTGCAGTCTTCCTTTGCGATATTGTATCTCGAAGTCATAAGCCTGCAATCGCTCGATCCATCTTGCGACTTGGCCCTCAGGATTTTTAAGCTGCAGCAACGTTGCAAGACCGAGAAAGCTCCTTAGTTGGTGTTTGTCTTTGGGAACTGGCCAACTTTTCACAGCTTCGATCTCATCCGGATCCGTCTTCACTCCATCCGAAGATATCACATGCCCTAGATACTTAACTTCTGCTCTGAACAGCGCACACTTCTTTGGATTGAGCTTTAAGTGTGCTGTTCAAAGTCGTGTGAACACCTCCCTCAAGTTGTCGCGATGTTCAGCGAACGTCTTTCCCAAAACGATGACGTCTTCCAAGTATACCAGGCAGGTTTTCCACGTCAGACCATGTAAGACACGTTCCATAAGACGCTCAAGGGTGGACGGAGCGTTACACAGACCAAATGGCATTACTGTAAACTGCCATAATCCACTGCCAGTTGTGAAAGCGGTCTTCTCTTTGCTTTCTGGATGGATCTGTACCTGCCAGTAGCCACTTTTCAGGTTAAGGGTGGAAAAACATTTCACTTCAGAGAGTGTGTCCAGTGTGTCATCGATTCGAGGTAAAGGGTAGCTGTCCTTTTTTGTGGCATCGTTAAGCCTCCGGTAATCCACGCAGAATCGAGTGCTGCCATCCTTCTTTTTCACCAGTACAACAGGCGACGCCCACGGACTCTTCGAGCTTTCGATCAAACCTTCTTTTTCCATGGTCGATATCAACTCGCCGGCGTCATCCTGTTTCGCCAACGGAAGTCATCTAGCAGGTTGGCGGATTGGTCTAGCATCTTCGATGTCTATGCGGTGTTGTACTAAGTGTGTTCGACCATAGTCTCCATCCTGTGAGGCAAATATATTAGCAAACTCGCCAATGAGATTTTCCGCTATGGTTTGCTGCTCCTGATTTAGCTCACAGTCTCCGAGTATAGTCTTACATACCTCGGCCAATTTTGATGGAGAGGCAGGACTCGCAGGCTCACTCTCACCTATTGTCGAAATGGCTGCAACGGGCACACATCTTCCGATCACCTCTCCTTGTCTGAGCTTAACGGTGCGCTTATTTGGGCTCATCAGTCTTACCAGAACCATGTTGTTCTTAGGTTCTGCAAGGATGCTTCCCACGACGTAACTTTTGAATTCACTTTTGTAATCTGGCTCGATGAGATAGAATCGGTGGTTCCCAGGATCACCCTCCATACGTGTCCAAAGAACTGTCTCCGAAGAGGGCCGCAGAAGTTCGTCGCTGCCCATTATCACTCGAAGATTCACAGTGTTGTCGTTTCCGTATACCATAGGGATCTCGGCGGTTCGATACCTTAGCACCTGCATTCGAAGGTCTGGAATTACCTCGTGTGCCTTCATGAAGTCCACTCCAATGATGCATTCGTCGCATATGTCGGCTACCAAGAATGCATGTGAGAAGGTCAATCCCTCTAGTTGTATCTGTAGCTGCACCTCCCCATATACTTTGGCCGCTTCTCCTGTAGCTGTCTTCAGACTGTAGCAGCTGGTGTTATGTAGCCAGGACGTCTGAGCAAGGTCTCTTCGGATGATGGAGGCCGTGGCACCTGTGTCAATAGTGGCCACGCATTTTCAGTTGGCGATGATTGCCTCTACTGTCAGACTCTTGTTGCAGCGTTTTGTTTGCGAGACTTGGATGATGGTCCTGGGGGCGTCGATTCCATCAACCAACTTCTGCCCCGACATCCTGCCAGATGGAAGGATGTCGGGGAGACCATTCTGTCTCCTTCTAGCGCAATGTGGACAGCCCGCTTGTCTAGCTGAGGCTCGGCACTGTCGCTGCAGGTGTTTGTTACAATTCCAGCATCTCATTTGTACCCGAGTGGTGTTCGTGTTTTGCCTTTCGATGTCGATGCGTTGACATGAGCACTCTAGAGCAGCCATTTCCCTTATGCGATGGCAACCTTGCGAAGCTTGGTCGGTTGCTTCAGGCCAAATGCTAGTGCTTCAGCGAGAGTCTTCTTACCTGCCATTCTTACAGCCATTTGTAGCTTTCCATCCGCAATGGCGTTAGTAAACGCATCGGTTGCCAACTCGTTTATTATCTCCCTGCTGGTGTTGGGATAGGACAAATTCGCTAATCGCTCGATATCGGCTTGCAACTGTTGAAGCGTCTCACCCCTTGTCTGAACTCTTCGGCGCAACTGGGCCTGGTAAACTTGCTGCATGTGGTCGTCGCCAAACCTCATCTCGATGGCCTTCACCATGGCATCATAATCTTTTTGTTTTTCTTCAGGGATGGTCTGCAGCAATTCGGCAGCTGTTCCTCTGAGCGCAAGCGTGAGAGCAATTGATTTATCTTCGTTGTCCCAGTTGTTTGTCAACGCAGCAGCTTCGAATTGTTTCTCGGCTGCATTTCTTTGCGTCGTGGACCGTCGGGCAAATATTCTCGCACTTTCTGTTTCTTAACTAACTCCAGTTCCTTAGCCAGCTGTTCTACTTCCGATTTGACTTCAGTGAATTTTTCCTCCACGCTTTCAATTCTTTGATCTACTGCCTGGAACTTTTCCTCAAAAAGCGCATTCTGGGAATCAAGTTTGCTTTCTAGAACTTTCTTCTGCTCATCGAACTTAGTATCTAGCTTTTCTTCGAGAGCGTTGTTTTGTTCTTTTTGGCCGCTCTCCAGCTTCTCGAATTTGCCCAGAAGCAACTTCATAAAAGTGGGCATTTCATCGGCAGAACTCACTGTTGCTGTTCTTCTTCAACTTCGAACAACATCGTGTTCGGGTCTCCACCTTCCTCGGTAATAGCGTCCTGGAGTCGGAGCAACAATTCCCTATTGAGCCCCGAAGTCTGGAGGTTTCTTTTACCCAATTCTGCTTTCAACTCAGCTGTTGTCCATTGTTCAATTTTTCGACCCATTTTGAATTGTCTTCACACAATTTTCACAACACAATCGGTTTATGTTTTATATCTGTTCCAGAAAATTCACTCGCGAATAAACAAATCACTGACACCGTTTTTATAACTACGTTAATTATAGCTTTATCGCACAATCAGTTTCAATATATCCGGAATATTCCACGATCAAATTTGTATGACTCACCGACACTACTTACACACACGGTATCTCTGGAAAATTCCACTGCAAAAATAAACCGTTTTAGTCACCGACGCTATTTACGCGTACTTTCTCTAGAAAACTCCACTTAAAACTGTTTGACACACTAACACTGTTCCGGAAAATTCCACTGTAGAATTTTCCCGCACAATTATGAGTTTTATCCCACTTCTGACACCAATGTAATGTTTTTGTCTGGGGTTCGTCGAATAAAACTCAATTTCACTTTTATAATTGCGAATGAAACACTTTATTTATCAAACAAAACTTATTTGAATTCAAATCACACTGTTATTCAACTTTACTACTTAGAATTCAACACTTTCTTTCAATTCAATCACTTTTCACTTTATAACCGATTTTCACAAGTCAACGTTTAACCCGCGTATTTATACAAAATTAAGCACCTTCTAGTACGTTCTATACCCACTTTGGTAATTTTCCATTGGTAATCCTCCGCTGAATTCCAAGGAGGGGAAATCGAAATTCGAACTTCGAATATGACAGCTGCTGTCAGATGACTGGAATGACAGTTGGGTATGTTTGTTTAGTGAATCGAGCGGGTGCGTTTGTAGAGTGAATCGATGGGTGCATTCAGGGACTCCTGCGTGTTGTTTTATTTCTTGTCGCCATATAACAATATTTTTTTTTTTTACAAAAAAGATTTTTGCCTTTTCATTGCATATCGACTCATTTACTCATAGAATCCAAAAGCCAAAATTTCCTGCCGACAATTACTCTGACTGCGACTCTTCTATATGTTAACATAAAAACAAGGCCATATACTTATCCATTCTCCTAAAATGTTTGAACACTTATTTTGCTCAAATATCCTTGTGCGATTGGAAAGACTTCAACTACCCAAAAAAAACATAAACACTTTTTCACTAGGGTCATTAAAATGTTTAGTGCTTACCATTTGAAAACGAAGGAAATCTCATCGGAAATTCTTCATCCATTTGAAGAAAAAGGATAACCATTTTCGTTGTGTATTCTTTTTTTTTTGTTCTATTAACTCTTATCTTGCCAAGCAAGCACAATTGATTAAACACATTCAAATAAGCAAAACAAAAATTCTACCTCACTTAGTAGATTAATGAGCTTTTATTTTAGGTAGTTTCATTCGTGTTAATCATCCTTATAAGGACATGTGCGAGCATGTTTTTGAAGGTGGTTCGTAAAGAAAAACACTGTAAGGAATTTACTTGGGGTCCTTGAGGGAATTTTGAATGACTACAGGGTGGGGTAGATGCCTGTGTGCACCTTGACTCTTGAGCTAGTGTTTTAGTTTTCACACTTAAGCACGTTTCAAGTATTATGCTCTTATCTTATGATTGTGCAATTTTAAGGGACTCTTAAATGTTTAGGTTAAGTGTGTTGCGTAACAGTGTTTCCCGAACGGAGGCAGAGAGTTCTTTCAATGTCATACAAAAATGCTTAAGAATTTGAATCTGGATAAAGTAAACGCATGCATATCTATATGTATAGGTACGCCATGGGACCAAATTATTGTAGCAACAGCTTAAAGCCTTAGCCTAGTAAAATAATGTTAAAATGTGGCCCAATCCTTTAAAAGTTCTAGAATATTTTTATACCCTATTTCACATTAATGTAGAAATTAACGTTTGAATCAAGCAAAAATATAACTTAGAGAAATAATAGCAATAGAACCCCAAGACCTTAAGGGCATATGATCGGTACCAAATTCTGAGTCGCACGTAAGCTTTCCGTCATTTGAAGCAATACAAGTGTTAAAACTTATCAAATTGACTCACAGACACGCCCACAATCGGTCTAAACGTGCAAATAATTAGTTTGTCGCAACTAATCGCCGCCAAACACTTTATTGTTTGACACATTGTTTGACATTGTTAGCTTCAAAAAGTGTTCCTTTTTTGGAGTGTAGAAAGCTGAAATTTTGTACAAAAGCTTTCTGTCATTCGAAGCGATACAAGTGCTAAATTTTTTTTTATCCGCCCAAAGACACGACCACAATCGGTCTAAATGTGCAACTACCTCCAGTGCTTTCAGTACTTCTTCCAAAATTAAAAACTGGTTCCTCATAACATTTTGTCAATACTATTTTCTTCTTGAATTATTCATTGTTTGTGGCGAAGCTTTTTTTTAGAGTTTCCTCGAAAAACTTAAAGTTAGTTTAACTTAACTTAACTTTAGCTTAACTTAACTTTAACTGCAATTTAAATTTTTTTATCGCAGCTTTCTTTCCTTTTGTACGCTTTGTACTTGAAAAAAATCTGAACAAGATCGGTTTTACTGTAAAGATATGTACTAGAAGACTAAAAAAATTGTTTTTGAAAATACTTTTCTGTTTTCGTGTTCAATCTCAGACGGTTTTTAATCTTAAAAATTCGTTATAACTTTCCTTAAAATTTTGAATGATTTCTGATACGTGTGATTTTTTTCATATGATTTGTCCAAACAAGACCGGAGATAAGAGAAGGGGCCCACGTTTTTTCATGAGTTTTTGCGATTTTTTTTTGAAAATACTTTAAAACGGCAGAAATAAAGCTCTTTCGGAAAAATTTGACTTAAGCCCTTGGTTAATTTTGAGTTGCTTTATACCTGTGTTCAATATTGTCTTTGTGCACTAAGCGGTTTAAAAGTTATGGCCTAAAACACTTTGAAAAACGTTACCATTTTCAACTCTTTATTTCTCAAAAACTCTTCAATATTTTGTAGAACTAGGAACTCGTAGTGGCACTTTGTCTTTGAAAATCACAGAATTAATACCCATGTACCTATTAATTCTGTGATTTTCTAAGAAAAGTGCACTGGGTGGCGCTTTTTATACCCGACCGAGGGTATATTAATTTTAGTGCAGAGTTTGCAACACAGTGAAATAATCACCGTATACCCCTAAGACCTTTTACAGATATGATCGAGACCGACAGGTAAGTCGATTAAGCCATGTCCGTCCGTCTGTCCATATGTATGCAGTTTTGAGGTCTTAAAAATTGAGCTAGGAAACTGAAACTTGCAGCGTTGCTTAGTTCTTATTTTGTACAGACGAAGTATGAAAATTGAGAAGATCCGCCCACAGCCACGCCCACAATTGGCTTGAATGTCAGAAAACCTGAAATTTACATTTTATTTCGAAATGCCTTTTGGTCAAGATAGACAAAACATATGAACTCAAATTTTGATGGAGAGCAATATCGACCAGAAGCCTTTAATTAGACAAAAATTGGACCGCCCACTCTATTGACCATGCCCACTTTTAACATCTGAAATCTTTGAAAACCTGATTTCTCGGTAAATTCATTCTAAATTGAAAAAAAAAATATGACAAATATTAAAGATATTTCCATACGCTAAGTTTGTCGCATACAAAGCATTGAGCTCCGCCCACCTTAAGGGGGCGTTTTTGGGAAAAAACTGTGTTTTTAAGTATTAATATTCGCTTTTAATACATTTTCTCGTGGTTCCAACGAAATTAGAGTTAATTGATTTTAATTTTCAGCCTACGCCCTTTTCTAGGGGCGTGGTCAATACAAATAATTCTCATTCAGTATATGTCAAATAAGGAGACCAAAAAATTTTAAATTTGGTGTTTATGAATAAAGAGGGTCGGGTATTTAGAAGTTCGTTACAGACCATCTCTTGCACTTACTTACTTGTTGATTTTATTTTTTGTTTTATTCCGATGTAATATTTTTGGCGACTATTTTCCAAAAAAAATTCTGGCGACTTAATTTCACCCCTGTGAATGAAGAAAGCATGTCAGTGGGCGGATTTCTAAAACTAAACGCTTATACTACTTTAAGACCAAAATAATTCAGATATGTAGTTGCAGACTGTCTACATCGCAGTTCAAGGCCTTTCAGAATATGTGGCACAAAAGCAGACGGACGGACGGATATGGCTTTTTCGACTCACAATTCCGTCTCGATCATATGTCCGGCTCTGCTATTAAGGCTATAGTCTTACAAATTCCTATTTATTGGACCCGTGGGATGGTATAAGGCCTTCCGAGAGCTAAGATAAAATCCTGTCTAACATAACAGAGGCGACGGTTATGCACAAAACCCAAGAAATCAAGAAAATCTCTGTTTTCTTAATTTGCCGCCTTCAAAAATTTGCAGCTCTGGGCCCGGGCCCCACTGGACCCTAGGGCTAATATTTCCCTGTCTACAATGGGTGTGGCCAGTCAACGTAGCATTACCATAAGAACAACTCTATTCCATTTTTGGATCGGCCGCTCAAAACGTAAAAAAAAGGTCAACACCAATGTTTCTGGTAAAAAAAACTAGATATATACAAAACGTAAAAAAAAGGTCAACACCAATGTTTCTGGTAAAAAAAAACTAGATATATACAGCTTTAAGCATTTATGAAACTCCTACTTTAGCATCAAACGATCAATTCGATGCTTTGCAGACGCGGATAATGGCCGGTTTATCTTTACAATAATTAATTTTAGCCTCGACATTAATTGAAATAGATTTTCCGCTTCTTTCTTGGCTATTGTAGTCCACTATGGCATGCCTTGCAAGTTGCAAGTGTTGCACAGAGATTCCCGAGATTCCACTTAGAGACGCTCATTCGGAAGTCGCGTATTATTTTGCTCAATCAACCTTATGAGTTCTCGGGATATGTGGACTTAGGCGTATTTGCATTACATTATAGACAAATATTAGCTAGTTGACTAATAAAAATGTTTAATTTTTGTAATTTTTTGGTCATAGAAAAAAAATTTACACTTGGACACTTGGCTATTTACTATGATTAAAAGAGCTTAAGTAAGTAAGGTTTAAAAGGACAGAAAGTATATCCTATTTTAACAAAGCACTGCTATGCGCCGGAAAACCAATAAATGGATCAAAGAAAGACTAAAAAGCTCAATTTTCATTTAAACGTGACGCTTTTGGTTCAAAAAAAAAAAAACCAAAAACCAATTTTTTTTTTTTTTTTTGTTCAGGTGGTCAAAGGATAGACATGTGCACTCAAGAGGATACAAGCATCCACAGGTTTTTCTAAACCCACCTCCGTCTATCAACTCCTACTCTCACCTCCCCGTGGCGAACACCGGGTGCCTAGTACCTCAACTGGAGATTGGGTTCCAACCCCTTTGGAAGGTTGTTAGGGGTAGCAGACGAGAGAGGGGGGGAGGAGTGTTCCCACTAAGGCACTTCTCCTTGCATCCGGACGGCAGCGGAGGAATTCCCCAGATGGAACCAACGGTGGCGTCCATAGTTCCAGTCAGGCCGAACTACTTAGTGAACACCTTATATGGGCTACTACGACGTATTCGGAGCTCAGGCCTATAAGGAGCGGGCTATCCGGCTCTCCGTCCTTAGAGCTAAGCAAAGGAACTGGTCCTCCAGGTTGGGGGTCGTGCCGTCGGGGTGACTTCCCGGCCACGTAAAGAAACACCAGTCACGAAGCAGAAACAAGCCTCGGATTCGGACGGATTTACTGTTGACGACCAATGCAAACGAGAAAAGGACAACGAGCTCCGGATCTGCACGTGGAATGTTAGGTCCCTTAACAGACCACGTGCAGCCGAGCAACTAGCGGAGGCTCTTAACGACTGCAAGGCAGACATTACTGCCATCCAAGAAATGCGGTGGGACGGGCCGGGCAAAAGAAGGATGAAAAACTGCGACATCTACTACGGCGACTGCTATCGGCATCAAAGACAGCGCCTATTTGGATGTGGTTTCGTTGTTGGAGGCAGACTTAGGCAAAAAGTCTTGAGCTTCAACCCTGTAAGCGAGCGCCTCGCGACGATCCGCATCAAGGCTAAATTCGCCAACATTAGCCTGATATGCGCACATGCCCCCACAGAGGAGAAAGATGACGAGACCAAAGATATGTTCTACGAGCTCCTGGACAAAACTTATGAGCAGTGCCCTAGCTACGACATTAAGATTGTCCTAGGTGATTTTAATGCCAAGCTAGGAAGGGAGGGCATCTTTGGTCGTACTGTCGGAAAGCATAGCCTGCACGACACGACCTCCGATAACGGATTCAGGCTGATCGACTTTGCTGCGGGGCGACACGTTGTGGTAGCTAGTACACAGTTCCCGCATCTCAATATCCACAAAGGGACATGGAGATCTCCCGATCAATCAACCGTCAACCAGATTGACCATATTGCGATCGACGCAAGGCACTCCTCTAGTATCATGGATGTCCGAACTTTCCGAGGGGCCAACATTGACTCGGATCACTACCTTGTTGTAGCCAAGGTACGGCTGCGGATATCCCGACCAGCGCCAAGTAATGGAAATACTGTGAGGAAGTTTGACGTCGGCCGACTACAATCGCAAGAGATCGCCAGGTCCTTCTCCAACCGAGTCTCTCAAAACCTTCAACGAAGTCCTATGCAACCAGCATCGAGTATTGATAGCCAGTGGCAGAGACGCCGCCTCTGAAGTGCTGGGTTTCACACGGCGACCACAACGAAACCCCTGGTTTGACGATGAATGCCGGCAAGCACATGCAGCTAAACAGGAAGCATACAAAGCGGCGCTGCACAGAGGGACTAGAGCTGCTCGCGAGCTCTACGAGCAGAGGAGGAGAGAGGAGCACCGGCTTCTCCGAAGGAAAAAGAGAGAGCACGAGAAGCGCGCGGTTGAAGAGATAGAGAAATGTTACAACAGGAATGAGGTTAGAAAGTTTTACCAAAGGATCAAAAGGTCCTGCCAAGGGTTTAAACTTCGAACTGAAGCCTGTAAGGACCATCAAGGGAACATCGTTGTAGAATCGCAGTCGGTGCTGAGGATTTGGAAAGACCACTTCTGCAGACTGTATAACGGCGAGGACGAACCAAATACCGCTGTCAGGCAGAACGAACCATTCAACCCGGGCGAAGACGTTACCGACGAAGCATACGAACGATACCGCCCACCCGACCTGGAGGAGGTGAAAGTAGCTGTGTCTAAGCTCAAGTGCAACAAAGCAGCCGGAGCAGACGGCCTAGCTGCCGAACTTTTTAAATCCGCTGGCGATGAGCTGGTTAGGAGCATGCACCAGCTCATCTGCAAGATATGGTCGGAAGAAAGCATGCCCGACGAATGGAACCTCAGCATTGTTTGCCCAATCCTGAAGAAAGGAGACCCTCTGAGTTGTGCCAACTACAGAGGCATAAGTCTTCTTAACATTGCATACAAGATCTTTTCTGCTGTACTGTGTGAACGCCTGAAGCCGTTTGTCAACAATCTGATAGGCACATATCAGTGTGGCTTTAGGCCAGGAAAGTCCACCATCGATCAAATATTCACACTGCGGCAGATCTTGGAGAAAACCCACGAATTCCAAATCGGTACACACCACCTCTTCATCGATTTCAAGGCCGCGTATGACAGCATCTATAGAGACGAGCTATATAGCGCAATGTCTAGTTTTGGCATCCCTGCCAAACTCGTCAGTCTGTGCAGGATGACGATGGTAAACTCACGCTGTTCCGTCAAGGTCGGCAAAGACCTCACCGATCCCTTTGATGTCAAAAAAGGATTTAGACAAGGCGACGCGCTGTCATGCGACCTCTTTAACATCATACTTGAGAGAATTGTGCAGAACTCTCGCGCCAACACCAGAGGTACAATCTTTCAAAAGTCCGTTCAACTACTTGCATACGCAGACGACATTGACATAATCGGTAGAACAAAGCGTGATGTCAGTGAAGCCTTCGTGAGTATTGGGACGGAAGCGGCGAATATGGGTTTAGCAGTCAATGAGGGCAAAACCAAGTATATGCTGTCATCAAGAAAAGACACCCAACACCGACGTCTTGGACAAAACATCACCATCGACAGCTATAACTTTGAGGTAGTTAGGGACTTTGTCTACCTGGGTTCCGCTATCAATTCAGACAATGACACCAGCGCTGAAATCAAACGAAGGATAACTCTTGCCAATCGCTGTTTCTTTGGGCTAAGAAGGCAATTGAGTAGCAAAGCCCTCCCTCGAGCAACTAAAGTGTCCATGTATAAGACCCTCATCATCCCAGTCCTGCTTTACGGTGCAGAAGCATGGACCCTGTCAAAGGCGGATGAAAACACTTTAGGCTGCTTCGAGAGGAAAATTCTTCGGACGATTTACGGTCCCGTCTGCATAGACGGAGAGTGGAGGAGGAGATATAACATCGAACGGGCTGTACAGCGATTCCGACCTAGCCAAATGAGTCAAAACACAACGTCTACGATGGCTGGGTCATCTAGAGCGGATGGACACCAACGCCCCGGCCCGGAAAATCTTCGAATCCACACCGCAGGGACGACGCGGTAGAGGAGCACCGAGACTCAGGTGGCGCACGCAAGTGGAAGGGGACCTCAGCCAACTTCGCGTGCGAAACTGGAGACGGCTAGCTAGAGACAGAGCTACCTTAAGTAAGTAAGTTTTTGGTTCAAATGTAACTAGGTAGGTATAGGTATAGGGAGCATGCCATTTTTTCCACCAATCCTACTTTTTTAAGGCGTTGCCTTATTTTGTAGGGTAGGTAGGTAGGAAAAAGCAGCGTGTCGCAGACGGATTGAATCTATTAGACCTATATTGAATTTTGCACTTTTATGCTAACTAAATGTTACATTAACCGTTCACTCGTAGACAAGTTAATGCAACATGGGCTAGCAATATTATTTGCTTGCAAATTTTCTGAATGTTGCTGCTGCTTGCTTTAAGAACTCTTTGCCATATACTTTTGTCATAAACCTCATAGTCGATTAATAAAAAAGGACGTTTTAGCAGAATGTTTTTACCCACTGATGAGCATCAGCCATGATTGTAAAGCGAAACCATTTGCTTATTTTTGTCAGAAAAAAAAAGTTTCAGATATCTAAATTTTTTTTATTTAATCCTTTTTAAGGCTGACAGCATGTACCTTATGGTATTAGTCCAACTCCAGGCTTACATAATGCTATGTATACTGCTATGTTAATCACTTTTTTAAATAGTACATATTTGTTTTCTTTTTTAGAAAACAGGAATTCTGCATCTACACCCTCTTCAAACAATTTTTTTTTTCAATTACAGATTGCATGCCTTTGTGCTTCTGTAGCAGAATTTCCCCTCTTGCAATCCATTAGATTCATGAGAAAGAAGCTGAACAGTTCAAACTCAATGATCCATGTTATTCATAATTTCAGTAACACAAATAGCCGAACAGTTCCCTTCCCCCAGTTTTTATTGAAACACTCTTACTTCCACTTAAATTTACAAAAGCGAACTTTATATTCAATCGTTCTCGGCGTGCCTCGGTCGTCGCCTCCGCCCACCCTGGTACAAGAAGCGCACTTTATCAATCCTTGTGTTCACTTCACTTCGCCAAGGAAAAAGCTAAGCAGATACAGAGTACAAGGAAATAAGGAGGATGGAATCGAAAAAAGTGCAGATACACAATATTAAATATTTGTTTAGAAATATTGAAAACGATGAAAGATTGATGCTGCTCTGTTTTCCTTGCATTCTCCCTCGCTACCCATTACTTACCATCTATCTATCGTGTCTGCAGAGAAAGGATCATCATTGAAGGAGAAGCATGGTTACAAAGAAAATTTATTATCGCCAATCCATTCTCAAATAAAATGGACTAGAAGAGGGAGAGGTGCGTGTAACAAAAGGAACACCAATGTAAACATCTTAGTCATTCAGTTTGCCATTGCCGCCCCCACCCGGTCACTCAAAAAGACTTGGTAGGAAAATAGTCATATACCCAAAAACAAGAGGGTCGAATCGAAGCAAGAGAAGCTGGAAGAGATACCGGTAAAAATGACGTCGGAAAGGAAAAAATATATATATATTAGCTTTTTGTTTGGGTTGGTTTTTTTTATCATCTGCTTCTAGTGCTAGCTCCAGTGCTGTATGTATTGGGTTATGCGTCACTTGGGGCGCCTTGAAAACCACGATACAAAATTTACTTTTCTTAGTCTTTAAACCATTTGTTGTATCATTGATCCTACTTGAAAAACGGTGTCAAGAAATATCTTTGTCAAGTATGAAATTCTTAGTAGAGCAGTGCGCTGGCCAGTATGCGATTTCCTAGACGTTTTAATAGGAACTGATTTCAGGTATATATATGCAAAAACGATTATGCTTGATGGTTCCGCTGTTCAAAACACCTTAGCAAGCCGTGAAATTTTGATAAGATAGCTGTGCATGTTTTTGAACAGTAAATTTAGCATTTATATCAGTCCAGTTGATAAAGTTATGCTTGTGTGAGATGCGCATGGTTGCATGATTTTAAGAGCTGTCAATATTACTAAAACTGCAGTGTTTTTCGTGTAAAAGAAAGCCCGCAAAAAGTTTGCCTACACGCTCGCGATTTTGCTAAACTCAGCATTTTTTCTTTTACAGAAAAAAGCTATGTAAGATTAGTAAAGGGGTGTCGATGACAACCAAAGAGCCCAGACCGCTTATAGTTAGGAGGGTCTAGGAGCGCGGGCGGATAAATGCTCTTTCTATCATTCTCCATCCTCCACCACCAACTCAAGAGACACAGGCGCGATACCCAGGCGGATTTCGGAGATGTTCTTAACCTCATCACACCACCTGTTTCTTGGCCCATCAGGAGGCGACCCGCTCGCGCATCTCGTATCTTCAAACTGTAATAAGATAAAATTTTAGATAAAACATCAGCTACCCAGAATAGCCACAAATAGGTAAACCACAGTATGCCACAAATAACATAAGGTAAAAACTAGTGGTGGTCGAATTTGGGCAAAGAATCGTGTTCATTCTGTAGCTCAAGAGTAGCTTGGCAGAGCATTACTCGCGACATGTAAGGGCTGCCAGGATCGTACCCTGCTGGTGAACTACACACGGTTTTTTTTTGACATTTTCGTCCGCTGATATTTCAACTCCACTCTACGAATAAACGTAAGAATGGAAGGGCCTTTACGGCTTAGTTTTCATCGCGATTGTTATAATTTACTTAAGAAGACAAAAAAAATGAAAAAAATATAAAAAGATGGTTGGTTGGACCTGCAGTCGAACCCAGGATCTTCCAGTTGTCGGTCATGGGTGCTACCATCTGCATCACAGCACAGCCCACTTCTATCTCGGGTGTTCTAATAGCCTACATTTCCTCTCTGCATAAATAATACACGTAAACCAACACCAATCTACAAGGCAAGCGTTCATTGCAATTTATTGTCTGAATACATATTTTCTATTTCGTGTTAACTCAAAACTCTTAAAAATAAAGTAAATAAATATCTTCTCACATCCCGGGGCACTGGTTCAGTGTTATAGGTTCGCCTTTGCTGAGACAAGAAATAAAAAAAAAACTACTTAGTTCCTTATGTATTCTGAGCTTTTATGTAAAACTTGGCCCAGCCGGAGTTCCCGCTTAACTTGACAATATTCGCCCCTGGTAGATTTACTGGTTACTGCAATCTTGTTCGCCTCCTTAAAGAAGATTGTCAAAAAAATCGGAGCCTTTGTCTACAGACACTTGGAAACCGGCAAATAAGGTGGCCCAAATTCCCTTCCGCTTTGGGGTCATGAAGTAAAAATGCAGTTGTCTTGCAGCTTTTACCAGTGGAGTACTATGCAAAATGGTTTTTTTTTTAATATTATGCATCAACTTTTTAATGCTGTTGCCGTATCGTACCCTATACAGGGTGTTTCCAAATTTGATGCAAATATTTTGACACGAAATTCTTGGGTATATTTGAAGAAAAAAATTGTTGTACAGCATGGGCCTATCTCAAATTTTGATACCACTTATTGGGAATTTAAGAAAACACCTACTTTGAGGTACCTTGACCCATACTAACACAAATATCTCCGCTAACACTTACAACAGGTACTTCACTTAGAACTTAAATTTTAGAAGAAATGGTACTCCTTTTAACTGCATTAAAAAAAAATTTATGACTTTTTTAACTTTTGAGATATTTGCTTTTAAGTCGGAGCCTTTTTCCCTGCCCATGACATTTTTTTGACTTTCAAGACACATTTCTGCAAAAAATGCGTAATAAACATATCGGTAATTTTTTTTTTCTAGTGCATCTAAACTTAATAAAAATTGCTAAGCCAAGTTACCCGAAAAACCCACAGATTTTATGATACTTGGGAAATTCCATAGCAGGTAAAATTATGAAAAACTCGATTCATAGTGTTCAATTTCTATTATTCTGAATAAAAGTGCTTGTGTTTGGTTTATGTTTTTTTTTTATTTCATTAAGTTAACTTTACAATCAAATAAGGTGTTCAAAGTGTCCTCCTCCATTTTGTATGAATGCTAGAGCCCGTTTTTGGATTGCGCTGTCAACGTTTATTGAGGATAACTCCTGCCTCACTTGTGACGAGGCTTGGAGAATGCGATCTTCTAAATCATTTAGAGTTGATATTTCTGTAGAATAAACAAGTTCTTTCATTCTCCCCCATACAAAAAAATTCATAATTGTAAGGTCTGGAGATCTTGCAGGCCAGTGAACTGGTCCATTTCTTCCTATCCAACGACCAGCGTACTTTTCATCCAGCCAATTCTTAACCTCGCGACCAAAGTGGGCTGGGGCTCCATCCTGTTGAAAATATGACGAAGCTCGTTGAGTTACCGGAACATCCTCCAGTAGATCTGTTAAATCATTGCGCAAAAATTCCAGATAGTTTGCAGAATTCAGTGTGGGAGGCAGTTTGAAGGGACCGATTAAGTTGTTTCCAATAACACCTGCCCACAAATTGACGCTAAATCTGTGTTGAAATGATGACTTTCTCCTTGTGTGTGGGGTTTCCGCCCCACACACAAGGATTGTGAAAGGATTGTGAAAATTTGTAATCCCATCTCTAGTAAATTGAGATTCGTCCGTCCATAGGATTCTGCTTATAAAACCGTTGTCATCCAAGTTCCGCTCTAACAACCAGTTGCAAAACTCAAGTCTCGGCTCCAAATCACTCGGAAGCAGTTCCTGCACAGGTGTATGGTGGTATGGATACAAGTTTTCCGTAAGCAGGAGACGAACAATTTTATGTGTTGAAACATTAAATCGCAAGGATAAGCGCCTGATGCTGATTGATGGATCATTTCCAACCGCTTCCAGTATTCTTTCATCAACTGCAATTCTTCCTGGTGAAGCTCCTGCGTTAGGTCGTCTTGTTGAAACAGATCCCCTTTCCCGAAGTCTTCAAAACGAATTTGTAAATACGCGGGGATTAGGTACTCTTCGGTTAGGATAAAGCTGATGGTATCTTTGTTGTGCTCTAATAGAACTTCCGTTGCACATCCCATAAACGTAGATAATATCGGCGTATTCTTCGTTTGTAAAAGATCCCATTTCAAGTAGGGTTTCTTAACAACTGTTGTATCACCTCGGCTTCAAAAATGACTTTGATGGATTTAATTTTGTTTTCTAACCTTTTATGCAATTTACATTAGGTAAATTTTCCAACTAGGCGACCAACCTCAAACTTAATCCTTTTTGGGATTTAACAAAAAAATGATAGGGAAATTACCTTTTTATCAGGTACTCTCATAAAAATGCATGCTCTAAAACCTACGTAAATTATTAATACATAGTCAAAAAATCATTCTTGTTGTCAATCGCGGTAATAAAAGTAGGTAACAAATCATATTTCCACCTTATACCTGTCGCGGCTTCGTGAAAAGAGTTTTTCATAATTTTACCTGCTATGGAATTTCCCAAGTATCATAAAATCTATGGGTTTTTCGGGTAACCTGTCTTAGCAATTTTTATTAAGTATTGTTAGGTGCACTAGAAAAAAAAAATTACCGATATGTTTATTACGCATTTTTCGCAGAAATGTGTCTTGAAAGTCAAAAAAATGTCATGGGCAGGGAAAAAGGATCCGACTTAAAAGCAAATATCTCGAAAGTTAAAAAAGGAGTACTATTTCTTCTAAAATTTAAGTCCTAAATGAAGTACCTGTTGTAAGTGTTAGCGGAGATATTTGTGTTAGTATGGGTCAAGGTACGTCAAAGTAGGTGTTTTCTTAAATTCCCAATAAGTGGTATCAAAATTTGAGATAGGCCCTTACTGTTGAATAATTTTTTTCTTCAAATATACCCAAGAATCTTGTGTCAAAATATTTGCATCGAATTTGGAAACACCCTGTATATACGAAATTTTACAAAAAAATAAAATGCATTACAAAAAAGTGGGGTGCCGTGTGTGTGCTTACTACGCCGGAGGTCTGGGTTCGAATCCTGCCATCGTCACCTGAAAAAAGACTTGTTTTTTTTTCACGGTCCCCACCTCCGCGAGGGTCTGACAAGCCCTCCGAGAGTATCATTTGTCTTAAAAAAAACTTCTCAAAGTGCCGTTCGGATTCGGCAAAAAATTGTAGGTCCCCTTGTATGTAAAGAAATTAGCACACCAGCATACATTGTTGAGAAGTTGTCTCTGGTTCACCTCGAGCTGTTGCGCCACTCTATTTATTTATTTATTACAAAAGATATATTTATTAGCATTTTGTAACTTTTTTAGTTTAAAGTTTTAGTGCGAAATGTATGTAACCACCTAGCATAAAACATTCAACCGTTTTTGGTAGGGAAGGGTATTTTGCCATCCGTCGCAGACGGACTGAAGATTTTACATACGCACTGTTGCACTTTTCCCACTTGTTTTATGTCTAACATTTAAATGGGCTCAAACATTTAGGTTGGAAATAGGAATAGCTAAATTTAAATGCTCACTAGCCGTTTTCGAAAATGGTTTTACGTTTTTGTAACCGGCAACACACTTAATAGACAGGTTATCTTAGATGAGATATGAGCGCATCGCCCGCCTCGTAGACCAAGAAACAGGTGGTTTGATCAGGTAATGAACATCTCCGAAACCCGTTTGGGGATCGCGGCAGTGTCTCTTGAGTTGGTGGCGGAGTATCGGGAACGATGGAACCATTTAGCCGCCCTCGCTCCGCGACCCTTCCAAGGATAAGCGGTCACCGAAAATGTTGATGATGATGAGGGTTTTATTTTTGTCTTTTTCATTATTTCTTTGTTATTTTCTTGTAACGAGCGGGTACAAAAATTAGAATCGCTCACTGTGGGGCTTTGGGGAACGAAGAATAAGAATAGGGTATACCGCGGTGCGAAGCTATTGCTTACGCCCTGTTGCAGTTAGTAAGTAAGTAAGTAAGTAATTTATTTGAATTCATGTATGTACAAAGTTCCAATTTTTTTTTTAGCCAAATAAAATAAATTTGGCCTTGGTTTGAAACCGTCTGCCAGATGAAAACTCAACATAATTATTCTTAATACAATTTAAATTTGTACATGATAGTGAATTTAATTTAAATTAAACAAATTTTTTGGTAACAAAAAACAAATTTAAAAATATTTGGAAATTTTAAAGTGTTGTAATGTAATGAACTTTACTTGCCACAACAAAGATGGAATTTACGTTAACAAAAATAAGAAATATACACAAGGCGTGTGTTAAGGAATGGTTAATCTGATAATGTAATTAGAAATCAATAAAGTCTTTTCTGTATCTTAAGGCTTCAGTGCAATAACTGGTAAGAAGCTTCCAGTCCCTCCCTTAGTTTTGACTTTTCAAAGTATAGAAATCTTAGTTCTCTTAAAATCGGACACACAGACAGAAAATGGTATGACGTTTCTTGTTCCTGCAAATTACACAAAAAACAGAGTGAACTGCGATCTTTAAAGTAAGGCTTGTAATTCAGGTCGAGGAGTTCTCCTCTTATTCGAAAGATTTGCGAGATCTCATATATGCTCCGCTCATCTGAGAAATAGTTCAGGTCACCTAAATTATACACCAATTTTGGGTACACAGATCTACGAGAGGAGCCTTTAGCCTTCTCTATTAAATCTGACCGCAGCTTTTCATCTAATGACCTCAAGACGTTAAATAAGTTTTCTTTCAAAGATCCGTCTTCCATGTTTAAGGATTGCACTGAGGCTCCGCACATCAAAAGAACATCTTCCCATTTCCTAAACCAGCTGATATTTTTTTCTATACTATGTTTCGCGAGAATTTTCGGGAGGCGATTATCTTCATAGGATAGTACTTTTCTAACGTATTCAAAATGAATTTTCAGCGTAAACAGGTAAATAGGTGGTAGACCAGTTTCTAGGAGTAGCATGTAATTAGGGGTTGATAGCGGTAAACTAAAGCTTTTCTTCAGAAAAATGCGTTGTAATTTTTCCACCTCATCATGTTCTTCATACCCCCATACCTGGCAACCATATGTCATAATAGACCTTAAAGCTGCTTCGAAGACTTTGAACTTCACACTGTGCGGAACATTTCTTCTTCTGTATAAGCTTTTCCAAGTTGAATTGATTGCTGACAACGACCTCTTTAGCTTATTCTGGAAGTGTTTTTTTAGATTGAGCTGTGGTGTCAGTAAGATACCCAGATAGTTATACTCCTCAACGACCTCAATGCTTTCACCATGTAAAACCCATCTCTCGTTCCTACAATACCTGCCTCTCCCTCTTCTAAAAACCATTACTTTTGACTTTGATGTATTAATCATCAAGTTCCATAAACTGCAGTAAGTGCTGAGTTTATTTATCATGAGTTGGAGGCTTTCAGGTGAATCCGCAAACATGACTAAATCATCGGCATACAGGAGGCATTTTATTCTCAGGCCAGAAATTTGGATTCCGTTTGGCAAGGCATCAACTATGTCGTTGATGAATAAAGCAAAGAGTAATGGCGACAGCAAACATCCTTGGCGCACTCCACTTAAGGTTCTGAACCATTCCGACTTTCGCTCACCATCCCATACCGCCGAAATTGTATTTTCATAAATATTCTTGAGTACATTTAAAATTTTAGTTGACAAACCCAGGGCATTAAGCTTATAGAACAGTGCTCGCCGATCAATGCTGTCAAAAGCGGCTTTGAAGTCTACAAACATTGCATATAATTTTTTCCCATTTTCCAGGTAGTAATCTGCTATATTTTGTACAGCGAAAAGGTGATCGATCGTTGAGTAGCCCGCGCGGAAGCCTGCTTGAAACTCGTTTAGCAAATTGTTTTCTTCTACCCAAGCTTCGATCCTTTTCAGTATGACCCCTGTAAAAATTTTGGCTATAATGTTTATAAAAGAGATACCCCTGTAATTTTCAACATTATTAATGTCACCTTTTTTGTGGATCGGGAAAATTAGTGAATTTTTAAAACTTTGAGGTACTTCAGCAGTATGCAAAATTTTCGAGTAAACTTTAGCTAATTGTGCTAAAATATTTGAGGTGCATTTTTGAAGAACTCTTATGGAACTCCATCATCTCCAGGTGCCTTATTATTTTTTGCCTTGCTCAGTACCAAGAGTATTTCATCCGGCGTAACATCATGTTCAAAAGAGTCTAAAATCACAAAATTTTCAGCGTAGGACATTGGTTCTGCGGTAAGAGTTGGATTTAATAGGTTTTCGAAATAAGCAGCTAAATTATTTGCATCTAAACTCTTCCCTATTTTAAATCTACGGCCATTTAGTTCGTTAACAATCTTCCAGAACTGCGAAGAATCTCTTAGATCGCTTAACTTCCTTGCTATCCCCGAGAAGTACTCTTTTTTCTTTGTTTTGCATAACTCTTTATATTGTGCATTAGCCTCTACGTAAGCTTTTCTGAAAAATTCCCCATTTCTTGTTCGTACTAGTTTAAGGAGTCTAAAAGATTTAGCTCTAGCTTTTTCGCATTCTTTGCAGAACCACTTCTGTTTTCCTCTTGCTACAGTTCCCCTTTCTGTAAAGGAGACAGAGTTTTTTATAGCTTCGGTGAGAAGATCAACTGAGTGGCTCGTGCTAACTTGACTTAAGTCAGTTTGCTCAGCAAATTGACTAAGTCGGACTTCATAGCTCTCTTTTTTATTTTCCTTCCAGAAAAGCCTAGGTAACAGGCTGACATCAGTTTCCGGTCTTATTTTTCCCAACATCACGGATACTGATATGGACGAAAATCGAAACGATTAAATTAGTCCGAAGAAATTAGTCCGAAGGAAGGTATGCCCGCAAGACCACAAAATGCTAAATAAATTGTTTGAAATTATATTATACGAATAGATACAAATATGCACCTATATTTCAATCAAAGCGTTAACTCGTTTCCACATATATTTCCTACGCAAATAAATCGATTTCTTAGTCAAAATATAATCCTTCTTTACTGTTGTAACGAAAAGAAGACTAATGTGCCAAATCTCCACCATATCGGAAGACAATGTCGTTCATCTTGCCAGTAGCTTCTTATTGAGCTTACTCCAATAAATACTGCTTGGAATCCCATGGCAATTGTTGAAGTACGAGCAAGGATTTATGTAAATTTTTCATTTGTTTGCTATCCATTGTGCGCAGTTTGAATTGAATTAACATCAATAAAATATCCTTATGGGGATTGTTGGCAATAAATTTTTCAAAATCTAAAAAGAGATAACGTTTGCGCGATGCAACGTTTGTTATATCACTGAAAAGGATATAGGTAATGAAAGTATCCATGTGGACACATGAGTAAAAGCTTTTGTGTAAGTGTGTAGATGTCTCAGCCGTTGACGCATTCATCTACCATCGCTCGAATTATTTAAGCGGCTTTCTGCTTGGTATTTGGTCATAATCTCCAGGCTGAACTTTTCGCTTGTTGTGAAATATGTTGGGGTAATGAAAATGCAGTTTTAAATGCAAGATACGTTTAAGCGAGCGATAGCTGAGGTGAAATTAAGCATACGCCATTGAGGTGAATGTATTAGAATGCTTAAACATAACGCAAAGCAACAAAAGTTGCTGTTGATACATATGTTTGTGGAGTTCTACTTATTTTAATTTTTGGCTTTTAATGAGATTGGCCTAAGCTCCAAAATTATTTTTATTCATGAACAACAATTAAAATGCGTTTCCTTAGCGTAAATTTATTTCAAAGAAAGACGAGAAGGAGCTTCAGTCATAAGGCGCCAAGTTTATGCTGAACGGCATACTCACCACGTCAGTCCCATAAATCTGCCAGTTTATAGGTACGAGCAAAGGCAAGACAAACAGATGAATTGTGTCGATATATCGTCGTCTTCTCCCCAGGCAGAAAAGGTGATGATTTCGCTCAACCCTAATACATTCATGAACTTACCATAAGTAAGGACTTATGGTAAGGACTTACTTATCGCCAGTAAGGACTTCTACAAGAAGTCTTGTATAGATTCTTTAAATTGTAAATTAAATTACCATACCCTAAGGCAAACCCTCCGCAAAAATGTACTAATTTGCTTACTATAACAACTCAATTGGCTTCCAACCCAGGGAGGGTTTCTGCCTTGTTTACAGTAGCCTATCATCGTCTGCAATGCTGGGTGGGCATGCTGCTTCCAGTCGTCTAGATTAAGCGCTCGATCGTTGATCCTGAGTATGGATTTTAGGTCTCGCTGGCGGATTAGATCTGAAATGAATTTAAGTCTTTGAACCTAACCTCCCTTAGACCTGGGGACTTAGCTTCAAAGACCCTCGTTCAATATGACCGAGGTATTTTGGTTTTTTTAGTAAATCCACATCTTGTTATAAGGGACAGAGCAAAGGGTCCGATTTTATTTATTATTATATTTGTATTAATTATTAATAATTATATAAATAATTTTAGTACAATAATTTCATATTTTTTAGGAATAGATTTATTTTCTTATGGAATAATTTTATTAAGTGTTTGAATTTGTAGATTAATATTAATAGCTAGTTCTTCAGTAAATCAATTTCCATCAAATCCTCCATGTGGTTTGAAGTTTCTGTTCATCATCTCAGTGAAAAGTGTTCCAATTATTTTGCTGCTTAACTCCATCGAAAGTAGTTTTGCTCGCTCAGATTGTAGTTTAGTGTAGCACTCTCGATGACACCATACCTCTCCCGTTTGTCTGTTAGCTGTATTATCTCATATAGTACCCTTTTCATCTGCATTTCTGACAGCTCTCAGAAGTTGACCGTCATCCCACAGTTTGATGCCAACTCCACCCAATCCTTCATCTGGCAAACTTTAATTTTGAGTAAATAATACGCATTCAACTTGAGGGTAGCTATGAAGTTGGATGAGAGACCCGTTGCTAATTCGTACATGTACTTGAGCGTATTGAGAAATAATGTAGGTAAAAGATCCTTCGCAGAAAGAAGCGCTGCACATTTTGAACAGCATCGAACTTTTTCGTTCCCCAAACCTGCGCACTATACAGTGAAATGGCTCGCGCTGTAAAGGTGAATACTTGGAACTTGGAGTCCATGGATACAAATTTGCTTTTAAAGAAGCTGCATTACTTTGCAATTACTGGGTTTGGCTATCACCCACTGAATTCAGGTGGTGGTATCTATCTGCCAATATGACTTTATCATCAGCATATAAATATTATCACTTTTATCCGCAAAAGCCCTAACAACACTACACACGGCAGCCAGTGATACATATCATCAAACGAATATAATAGTGCGAAAAGTAGTGGACTTAGGTTGCAGCCTTGTCGAACGCCGCATTTAAATGTCAATTTTATCAGAGGTTTCACGTCCGTTAAAGAAGACTTCCATGAGAAACTCCGAGATTATACAGTTTGTAGAATAGTGCCTGTTTATCATTTCAAATGCAGCCTTGAAATCTACAAAAAAAAAGCCTACAGTTTCTTGTTTTGACTCATTCTCTGCTTCAGCACGCTCGGCAATATAAAGATCTTGTCTATATTGGAGTACCCTTTGTGAAATCCGGCCTGATATTCGCACAATTTAGAATTGAACCCAATTGTAAAGAAAGTTAGGAGTTGTTCGATGTTATATCTTCTCCTCCACTCTCTTTTATGCAGATGCGACCATAAATCGTCCGAAGAATTTTTCTCTCGAAAAACCTAAATTGTTTTCATCCGCCTCAGGGTCCATGCTTCTGCACCGTAGAGCAGGACTGGGAGACTTTAGTTGTTTGAGAAAGGGCTCTGCTAGTCAATTGCCTTCTTAGCCTAAAGAAACAGAGCTTGGCAATGGCAAGATATATTCCTCGTTTGATTTCAGCGCTGGGGTCATTGTTTCAATTGATAGCGGAGCCTAGGAAGACAAAGTCCCTAACTACATCAAAGTTATAGATGGTGATGTTCTGTCCAAAACGTCTTGATGACAGCATCTGATTGGTCTTGAACGTTGAACCCTCGTTGACTGCTAAACACATATTTGCCGCTTCCGTCCCAATACTCACAAAGCCTTCACTTGCACCATTCTTTGTTCATCCAATTAAGTCAATGTCGTCTGCGTATGTGAGTAGTTGAAAGGGCTTTTGAAAGCTTGTGCCTGTGGTGTTAATTTTTCACAATTCTCTCAAGTTTGATGTTTAAGAGGTCTTAATCCTTTTTTGAAATCAAAGGGCGTGAGTTTCTATCGTCATCCTGCACAAACTGACGAGTTTGGCAGTGATGCCAAAACTACATTGCGTTATATGTATACAGCTCGTCTCTATAGATACTGTCATACGCGGCCTTAAAATCCATGCAAAGGTGGTGGGTATCGATTTGTAATTCCTGGGTTTTTCCCAAGACCTGCCGCAGTGTTAATATTTTATCGTTGGTGGATTTTCCTGGCCTAAAGCCACACTGATATTATGTGCCTATCCGATTGTTGACAACCGGCTATATACGTTAACACAAAAATGCGGAAAAGATCTTGTATGCGATTTTAAGAAGACTGATGCCTCTGTAGTTGGCACAGTTCAGAAGGAATCCTTTATTAAGGGTCGGGCAAACAATGCTGAGGTTCCATTCATCGCGAATGCTTTACTCTGACCATATCTTGCAGATGAGCTGGTGCATGCTCCCAACCAGCTCAGCGCCAGCTGATTTAAAAAGTTCGGCAGCTAGGCCGTCTGTTCCGGCTGCTTTGTTGCACTTAAGCTGGGACACAGCTACTTTCGGTGCCGTGACATAAGACCAAGCGACATAAGACCAAATCTCGAAATTTGGCCTTAAGTCACTTTGTGAAAGTGACATAAGACCAAATTTTATCATTTGGTGTTAGACACTTTATAAAGCGACATAAGCCCAAATTACCAAAGTGTCATAAGGCTAAATGTTATGCATCAAAATTGGAATGTGCATGCAGCCCCCCTGCAACCCCCTACCAGCTTTTCCTTTACTTCCCCTTTGGACCTAAAGTGAAATGTAACTTAAAGCCAAAGTGAGCTTATGGCGCTTTACAAAAATGTCACAATGCCTAACGGCTGAGTTTGGCTTTATTTCACTTCAAAATATCAAGTGATAATTATATCACTGTCAAAAGCACTTTATGTCGCTTGGTCTTGTGTCACGGCATCGCTACTTTAACTTCATCCAGTTCGGATGGGCGGTATCGTTGGTATGCCTCGTCGGTAACGTCTTCGTCCGCGTTGAATGGTTCGTTCTGCCTGACAGCGGTATTTGGTTCGTCTTCGCCGTTACACAGTTTGCAGAAATGGTTTTTCCAAAACCTCAGCACCGACTGCAATGCCTCTACGATGTTCCCCTGATGGTCCTTATAGGCTTCGGTTCGAACTTTATACCCTTGGGAGGACCATTTGATCTTCTGGTAAAACTTTCGTACCTCATTCCTCATTCCTCTTCTAACATCTCTCTATCTATTGAACCACGCGCTTCTCGTGCTCACTCATTTTCCTTCGGAGAAGCCCGTTTTCCTCTCTCCACCTGTTCTCGTAAATATAACAATATTTGGGTACCAGGTAACAGAGCGCAACTTAGGTCATATTTAAGTTGCATTACTAAAGTGGTCAAATTTACTTAATTCTTCGCCGTCTTACGAGAAAGCTTAAACTAGTTAGATGGCTTAAACCACCCAACGAGGAACCGCAGATAGAAAAGCTTTAGAGGTCTGGTCAGGCAAGGTAGCTGTGTTACATAGGTACCATATACAGGGTGTTTCCAAATTCGATGCAAATATTTTGACACAAGATTCTTGGGTATATTTGAAGAAAAAAATTATTCAACAGTAAGGGCCTATCTCAAATTTTGATACCACTTATTGGGAATTTAAGAAAACACCTACTTTGACGTACCTTGACCCATACTAACACAAATATCTCCGCTAACACTTACAACAGGTACTTCATTTAGGACTTAAATTTTAGAAGAAATAGTACTCCTTTTTTAACTTTCGAGATATTTGCTTTTAAGTCGGATCCTTTTTCCCTGCCCATGACATTTTTTTGACTTTCAAGACACATTTCTGCGAAAAATGCGTAATAAACATATCGGTAATTTTTTTTTTCTAGTGCACCTAACAATACTTAATAAAAATTGCTAAGACAGGTTACCCGAAAAACCCATAGATTTTATGATACTTGGGAAATTCCATAGCAGGTAAAATTATGAAAAACTCTTTTCACGAAGCCGCGACAGGTATAAGGTGGAAATATGATTTGTTACCTACTTTTATTACCGCGATTGACAACAAGAATGATTTTTTGACTATGTATTAATAATTTACGTAGGTTTTAGAGCATGCATTTTTATGAGAGTACCTGATAAAAAGGTAATTTCCCTATCATTTTTTTGTTAAATCCCAAAAAGGATTAAGTTTGAGGTTGGTCGCCTAGTTGGAAAATTTACCTAATGTAAATTGCATAAAAGGTTAGAAAACAAAATTAAATCCATCAAATTCATTTTTGAAGCCGAGGTGATACAACAGTTGTTAAGAAACCCTACTTGAAATGGGATCTTTTACAAACGAAGAATACGCCGATATTATCTACGTTTATGGGATGTGCAACGGAAGTTCTATTAGAGCACAAGAAAGATACCATCAGCTTTATCCTAACCGAAGAGTACCTAATCCCCGCGTATTTACAAATTCGTTTTGAAGACTTCGGGAAAGGGGATCTGTTTCAACAAGACGACCTAACGCAGGAGCTTCACCAGGAAGAATTGCAGTTGGTGAAAGAATACTGGAAGCGGTTGGAAATGATCCATCAATCAGCATCAGGCGCTTATCCTTGCGATTTAATGTTTCAACACATAAAATTGTTCGTCTCCTGCTTACGGAAAACTTGTATCCATACCACCATACACCTGTGCAGGAACTGCTTCCGAGTGATTTGGAGCCGAGACTTGAGTTTTGCAACTGGTTGTTAGAGCGGAACTTGGATGACAACGGTTTTATAAGCAGAATCCTATGGACGGACGAATCTCAATTTACTAGAGATGGGATTACAAATTTTCACAATCTACACACATGGGCTGCGGAAAACCAACACACAAGGAGAGAGTCATCATTTCAACACAGATTTAGCATCAATTTGTGGGCAGGTGTTATTGGAAACAACTTAATCGGTCCCTTCAAACTGGCTCCCCCACTGAATTCTGCAAACTATCTGGAATTTTTGCGCAATGATTTAACAGATCAACTGGACGATGTTCCGGTAACTCAACGAGCTTCGTCATATTTTCAACAGGATGGAGCCCCAGCCCACTTTGTTCGCGAGGTTAAGAATTGGCTGGATGAAAAGTACGCTGGTCGTTGGATAGGAAGAAATGGACCAGTTCACTGGCCTGCAAGATCTCCAGACCTTACAATTATGGATTTTTTTGTATGGGGGAGAATGAAAGAACTTGTTTATTCTACAGAAATATCAACTCTAAATGATTTAGAAGATCGCATTCTCCAAGCCTCGTCACAAGTGAGGCAGGAGTTATTCTTAATAAACGTTGACAGCGCAATCCAAAAACGGGCTCTAGCATGCATACAAAATGGAGGAGGACACTTTGAACGCCTTATTTGATTGTAAAGTTAACTTAATGAAAAAAAAAAAACAAAAACCAAACACAAGCATTTTTATTCAGAATAATAGGAATTGAACACTATGAATCGAGTTTTCCATAATTTTACCTGCTATGGAATTTCCCAAGTATCATAAAATCTGTGGGTTTTTCGGATAACTTGTCTTAGCAATTTTTATTATGTATTGTTAGGTGCACTAGAAAAAAAATATTACCGATATGTTTATTACGCATTTTTCGCAGAAATGTGTCTTGAAAGTCAAAAAAATGTCATGGGCAGGGAAAAAGGATCCGACTTAAAAGCAAATATCTCGAAAGTTAAAAAAGTCATCAATTTTATTTTAATGCAGTTAAAAGGAGTACTGTTTCTTCTAAAATTTGAGTCCTAAATGAAGTACCTGTTGTAAGTGTTAGCGGAGATATTTGTGTTAGTATGGGTCAAGGTACCTCAAAGTAGGTGTTTTCTTAAATTCCCAATAAGTGGTATCAAAATTTGGGATAGGCCCATACTGTAGAACAATTTTTTTCTTCAAATATACCCAAGAATCTTGTGTCAAAATATTTGCATCGAATTTGGAAACACCCTGTATATTTATTGATAAACAGTGATTTTAAGTTAAAATCCCTTAAAAAGTGGGCGTTGTCAATGTAAAGGCCAACGTTTTCTGCTACCTCGAAGACAATTACAAGATTACAAAGAAAACAATTACAAAAATTAGATCGCTAGCTCAATTGTAACATATTTAAAAAAAAATTTTACCCATGAGTAATTGCAACAGGGCGTAAGCAATAGCTTCGCACCGCGGTATACCCTATTCTTATTCTTCGTTCCATTCCTATTGTCTTTCCCATTCCTTTATTTTGTGGTTTACCATCGCCTTCCCGTTACCAGTCCTGAATCATTTATGAAATAAAATAAAATATTTTGTATGTGTGAAGTTTTTAGGTCTTTAAAATCTAAATGTATCTTGGTTCTTATTTTGTATAGACAAAGTATGAAAATTGGTTAAATCCATCAACGGCCACGCCCACTACTGGCTTCAATGTAAGACAACCTCTATTTAAAATATTTTCTTTCAAAATGCTCTTTGGTCAAGTTATACAAGGCGGTGGAACTCAAATTTTGGTACAGAGTAGGTAATATTGGCCCAAAACCGCCAAGAAGGCAAAAATTGGACCGCCCACAATATCGACCATCCCCACGTTTGAAAACCCGATTTCTCGGAAAGTTCACTCTAAATAGAAAAAAAGTTTTATGACAAATACTAAAGATATTACTGTTTTCTAAGTTTGCTCCTAAAAAAATTTTGAGCTCCGCCCACTCTTAGAAGTGTTTTTAAAAAAAACTGTTTTTTTTTCGAAAAAATTCTCGGTTTTAACGCATTTTGTCATGATTCTAACGAAATTACAATTAATAATTCTAATTTTTAGCCCATGTAATTTTGGGGCGTGGCCTATACAGATCATATATGCCCTTTTTGGTGTTACACAGTATTATACGGTCGGCTATACGGTATATTAAATTGTTTGGTTGAAATGCAATAATTATGTAAAATCGACCCCTTAAAATGGGCGTGGCCAAAAACTTGAAAACAATGAAATCTAGAATAGTTTTCGGTATACTTTATGTGCTAAATTGTATTGCTTATTTTCTTTCAGTAAGGCTAAAAAGCAGTTGAAATTTATGCTTTTCTGGAAAATTATAGGTTTTTCTTTATTCCTGTCTCTAAATGTGAGCGTAGCCCAAAACTTTGCATAAACTAAAAGTGAAACTAAGTATTTTCCACATAATATATTATGTAAAAATTTTCCGACTTGGACCAAAAATATTGGATAAATTGCATTTGAACGGTTGCTCTTTCAATCGATGCCTAAAGGGGCGGTCAACTGACTTTATTTTTATTTTTTATGTCTTGTAATCATAGGAAGATGCTAAGTGTTAATTTTCAGATTTTCACGAGTCTTAAGCTCGAGTTTTGAAAGCACTGGGGAAGCACATAGGTAAAGCACATTTAACACTTGTATTGCATCGGAAAACAGAGAGTTTACGTACAAAATTCCAGCTTTCTAGCTCGAAATTTAAGGCCTGAAAATTGGGGACGTACGGACGGACAGACGAAGGTACGGACATGGCACATTCGTCTCAGAATTCGGTATCGATCATTTTTACCCTTATTTCTCTATGTTATGTTTCCGCCTGTATCAAACTAAATTACTCCATTCCTGTAAAATTGGGTATAAAAATTGGAGGTGGTCGCACGCACAGGCCTGTAGTGGGCGTGTCTGTGGGCGGATTCAACTCATTTTCAAACCAGCTCACTCACCAACTTTCAGCTCTCTAGCTTTAAATTTGAGGCCTCAAAGTTGTTAACATACGGACGGACGGACATGGCTTAATCGATTCTCCTGTCCTCTTGGACTCCTATTTCACAGCGCTTCAAACAACTACACTATTCAGGGTAGAAACCACAGAACCAACAATTTGGTTGATATACCTAAATATATCTTAGAAACATCTACTCTCACAAAAAATTATATCTTTTTTATGAAATGCCCAGAGCTTCATTTCGGTCACAGCAAGTTTTCAGTAGATGTAAACGTTACCGAGATTCTCACCGAAAACTGCTTTTGGTGACCTTTGAACCACAGTAGAATATTCAGCGGCCCTCGGATCGATGGGACCTTTCAAAAAAATTTATAAAGTTTGGCGTTTTTTTTGCCAATTTCAATGCGGCTAATATTGGATATATGTACATAGAAATATTGCAAAGTCGATCGACACACGCAAAATCTAACGTTATGTGAACGTCGCTGCCCTCTTACTTTTCTATCGTCTTTTTGCAAACAATGCGGCTCCCTGAAATCGCGCCATAGGAAATTACGCGAAAAAACGGAAATGGAAAAAGAGCCAAAAAATCTACATACAAATTTTTGGCGTTTTTCCTAAGATAACACACCAAATTTTTTTGGCGTAAATGCTAAACTTTTCGGCATTTTTTCCTATTTTTTTGCTTTTTTCCAAAATATGCAAAAGAGCCAAAAAAAAGTTTAGAAAACAGTCAAATTTTATTTGGCGACGTGTCTCCGAGGGAAACGCGACCGCGTCGGGATACGCGCAATGAATCCACTAGTCGCACCACCCCCAATACCTGGGACCCCCACACCCCACCATTTCTCCCGACTTTAGTAATAACCCAAAACAGCTCCTTCGGTGCATGTAAATCAGCCCTAAATCTAATTTTTTTTGTCTTTCTTCTACACCTCATTTGGAAATTGAGCCAAAAAAGGTCTAATTTTTCTGGTGTAATATCCGTTTAAAATTTTCTATTTTGATCTTTTTCCTAAAAATTTCGCTTCATTTTCTTGAAATTGGCGTATTTTCCTTTTTGGTTTTTGACGTTTTTTCTATATGGAGGAAGCCAATAGCCCTTTATATTCAACGGTTATACTCGCTTGGGATTTTTAACTTTACCTAGCTTAACTTAACTTAACCAACTCTATAGATTTTAGGGGAAAATAAGGCAATCAAAGTGCCGCATTCTGAGTGAGCTACGACCAGCGAATCAACATAGTCTGGGTGCATACAAAAAAAAAGAACCTGCCACACCTCCAAAAAGTGGGCGGGATATAAAAATATAACTGTTAAATGCTTTCTACAAGGTGGTTGCATATATTTTGGCCTAAAACTCCGCCTTTTAACTAAAAAATTCACCTTTTTTTAACGCCAGGCCCACAAAAGTGGGCGGAGGCACAAACAGTAAACACATAAAAGTTAGAAAATGCTAACATTTACAACTTTTGTCATATAATTTTTTTGTCAAATTTCGCATATATTTATTGATCCCTTAAAAAGTAGGCGTGGTCAATGAAAATGCTAAATTTTTTTGGCTACTTCCATGCGAACAACAAGGCAATATAACATAACAAAAATGAATGCGCTAGCGCCATTGTAACAAAGCTAAAATTTGGAAAATTTGGTCACACATACAAGCCTGTAGTGGGCGTTTCTGTGGGCGGATTCCGCTAATTTTCACACTTGATCTGAAGGACTGGACTTCCAGCCAACCCACCGAATTTTAGCTCTTTACCTTAAAATTTAAGGCCTAAAAGTTGTTTACATACGGACGGACGGACGGACATGGCTTAATACATTCTCCTGTCGGTCCAATTCATATCTCTAAAAGGTGTTAGGAGTCTACGGTGTTTATTTTACTGCGTTACAAACTATACATCAACTTTATATACCCTGGGTCGGGTATAAAAATATCAATCTGTCAGACGGCCATTGGCCAAACCAATGAGACTTTTGTTTATTTCTGTTAAATACTGTAATTTACGTCTTTTAGCAATCCAATAAAAGTCCTTTTAACTTGAACTTGAGCTTCTAGCTTAGGATTAAATACACCTCATGTCACACTTGAACCCACTTTGAGACATACTCTTAAGTTTAGAGTTTCTTGCCTACGCTTTATATGTATGTATATGATCAACGCGAATGTGAAATATCCAGTCAAAAACACGCTTTTCCACCCAGATTACCCTTCAACTATTCACAGCAAAGGTTCATCCTAAGGTACAACCTAAACTCCAGGGTTTCTCCTACTCAATCTCTGTCCTACTCTCTTTAACACAAAAACTTGTATTTTATAAATAAATAAATAAATAAATAGAGTGGCGCAACAGCTCGAGGTGAACCAGGGCCAACTTCTCAACAATGTATGCTGGTGTGTTAATTTCTTTACATACAACTTGTATTTTATGCCTAAGAATTAAAATCTAACGGTTCGTTTGAACTGATTGTGACTTTTACATTCGCTCTGTAGCGCTTACTCAGTTCCTTGGCATGTTTTCGTGAAAATAGGGTAGATACGTAATACGAAACAAGTCATAAATTACTCAAATTATCTGTAAGAAACACATTGTATAGGCGAAAAAAATATTAAATCAATTCGCAGAATTCGACCAGGCTCTTTTAAAGCTTTTTGTGCTAGAAATTTGTACGATTTTTTTGTTCTCGCCCCAACCAGAAAATTGTTTAAGCTAACGTATGATTCTATTGTAGGAAATTAACAAACAAAAAGCTTTTGCTATCTGGAATACAATTCTTTCTTCGTATTCGTAAGCAATTCGTAAAGCAAACGAAATGAAGCACCTCTAAATGTTTTGCATTCTTAAATGTTCGATCACTTTAAGCCCAATAACGTTGGCTCAAAACTATATTTTACTGTATCCTTGGAATGAAATATGGCAAATATTACATCAACTCATTTACATAACCAAAATAAACAGGAAAAAAGAAAAGGAACTTCGGCAAATATATTGATATGGTCTTTATTTTTTACCAATAAAAAAAAACATTTTGATTATTCATTTTTAATATTTTTTCTTTTATTTTCCGCATATGTTCAGTCTTCGTACAAGAAATAACATGTTTTTATACCTTATTATACACTTTTTTTTTATATATTTTAAAATATACAAATGTAATTTACAGTTTTTATTTATTTAATTATGTTTGTTTATTATGTGATGTATTGTGCTTAATTTGTTACTCAAAAAATATTTATTTTGTATGCATGTTAATCAATTATTATTGTTGATTAACGGGTGGATAAAGTTATTTTCGGTAAAAAAAATATTGATTTTCATTTATTTTTTAGCTTTTTTATGGTAGTATACCCTTATACTGTGATTAAGCATAATTACACTTTAAGTTTTCGTTTAATTGGAATATAAAATGGTTTGAGTGTTAATATGTATCTGTATTATATATGGCACCATTTATCGGCATGCAAACGCTTGTTTTTACTTTGCTTGAAGTATTTTCATATAGGTTTTTGTTTGAACATAGGTAATGATTGTTTATCTTTAAGTTATAAAAAAAACACGTGAGATTATGTCCCAGTTAAATATTTTTGTTACCTTACAAGCTTCCATTTGAAATGATCTCATATTACGGTTAAACGAAAAATTTTCTTTTTGTTAAAAAGTTTTTGTTTTAAATCTAATTTTTATTCATAGGATTTAAAAATTTCTTTAGCTTACTTTCGCTAGATTCTTTGTTCATGTTTATAAAGGAGTTTATTTAAAAGTTCTAACTATTTATTTACAGGCTTTCTCTTTCTTATAGTATTATATGTACAAAGTTTTGTTTGTTAATTTTTTATATTGTCATTTTTCCTTTAAAAGATATGGAAATATAAATAAATTTTTATTTACAAGAAAAAGCATACTTGTTAGGCTAGCGTATGCTTAGCATTAAATCTGAGCAGTGAAATCCTGATTTTAAAAAAAGGATGAGCACATTGTTAAAAAAAGACGATAAAAAATTAAGTTATATTGACTCTATTTAAAACATTATATTTATTTGCCTTTTGAACCAAAAACTTAAGCTATTATTTAAGAAAATCAGTGCCTACAGTATGAGATTGTATAAGTTTTACACCTACTGCACACACAAGGTTTTGTAGACTTTACTTAATGATAAAAATTATCTAAAAACAAAGTAAATTCAATAAACAATCAAAGTCGAACAAAATTAAAACAACTAAGGCAATTTAGGGATAAGTTACTTTTTGCTGAATAGCTTGTGCGACATTCATGTGCATCAGGCACCTCGCACCTATATTACATTTTAGAAGCTTCCGTATTGGTAGACTTTCGTATTGGTAGGCACCATAAACTCCATTTAAAGAGATCGCAGTCCCAGGTCTCCCGTTTATATAGTGTATACAAACGTATATTGGTAGACTACTTGGAATGGAGGTGTTTAATTGTCCCAAGGTTGAAGACATCATTTTAATCACTTGCAGCTTATATCAAGGGAACTTCAATTTAAAAGCCAGGAACGGAACCATGAACCATGAAAGAGGAAAAAAGGTGGCAAACCAAAAACTAGTGAAAGCTATCACACTTAATTTTGAATGTCAGCTTTTCTAAAGAAGCATTTTGTACAGGTCTTAAGCCATTATATTTAGAATTATGTATTATGTCACACGCAAGTCATGATGTGCTAGATCTCATGATGAACTCTTCGAAGTCCCAAAACTTCCCGTTGGTTTCCCTTTTCAAGCAATCCCGGCAATATCGGCAAAGTTTTGGCAGCCTTTTATTCAACGAAAATGGGAAGAAGTGTATTTTCTTGGTTATTGCAATTCAACGCTTGTCATCAGTTACAGAGAAATTGTACTCTTACGAATTTGAATCTAGATCAAACTTCTTGTAAGATTGTGCTATACTATTCAATGAAGCATCTGAGGGAACAGGATTCTATTGTGCGGATCTGGCTGTATTGGTCAAGTGCCTTCTACGGACAATAATGCTGTGTTAGGGTCCCCACTTTTGCTGAGTTAGATAAATAACACGTAGGATAGAAACTGAATGCTTGAGTAGAACCAACCTACGTTGGACAGAACTTGATACGTGCAGACACACAAGGGTGCTATGGCCAGCGGTAAGCAAAAAGAGATCACTACTTTTGATCGGACTAGCCCGCAGTAACATCCGAGTACTCACGGGGCACTGCGCTGTGGGTCTACACGCTGAGCGGCTAGGCATACCGCATAACGATTACTGCAGAAGCTGCAGGGACGTTGAAGAAATTGAATCTGTTCGTCACCTGCTCTGCATATAGGTACTAACATAGGTGGCCTATCTTTGTATGGTGAACGTATTTGGAAAGAAGTTTAGAAATAGCAAGCACACACCGCGCCTGCTGTACGCAATTTTGCGCAAAAATTAAGTGAGACCGGTAGGTCAGGACCCTTTGGTCGTCGTCATAGACAAGAATGTGGCTTCTGTAGCTGGGCCTAGGAGTGTGAGTTATGAGATTCAACTCTCGCCATCGATCTTAACAGCTCAATATTTCAGGCACTACACTGAGCACATTTCTGCACGACATCGAGTTATAGACCACGCCCACTATTTAAGGAATTTGAATTCAAACTGACCGTTTTTCAATAAATATACTTACATATATGAAATTCGACAAAAAATTACATAAAGAATGTTGAAGATATAAGTATTTTCTTACTTTTTTGTGCATATAGTATATGCCTCCGCCCACTTTTTGTAGGCGTGGCTTTAAAAAAAGTGTTTTTTTATTTAGAAAGTCGGGGTCTTAGTTCAAAATTTATGGAACCACCTAGCATAAAGGTGTATTTTTACATCCCACTAACTATTTGGAGGCGTAGCAGTTTCTTTTTTAGGTAGGATAGAATTACAAGTACTTATCTTTGAAACTTTAATAGAGAATAGAGTGGACCAAGAGTTTCACACCTTTGACGACTAAATCCTTTCCCTCGCATGAGAATCGTCCCATGGTACGAAAAGCTGCATCTTTTGAAACAAAAATTACTTCGTTAAACAAGCTAGATGAATAAAAATTATGGCTTAATAAACAACTATGCTCCTTAATTTAATGATTTGAAACTTTCAAGTTAAGCTGTTGTTGAGAACAAGTGATCTTTAGTTTCAACCAGTTTTGAAGATCAGTCGAATCTTTTCTTGCCAGTTTTGTAATTTGCAAACATTGTTAAGATTCAGACTGACCGAAATTTTTTTTGAAATTTATGTTGCCTAAATGTTAAGTACTATGCAGAGTTCCTCAAATTTTATAAATTTTTCTTTTGCATTTTTCGCCTCTTTGATACAAATTTCGCAGTGGAAACAAATTGATTCAGAATAAAAATGGTAAAATCAATCATGTTGTAACGTTCTGTAATTAAGTCTTTAGTCTGTAATTAAGTAAATAAGCCTAATCCATTATTGAATATAAATCTAATTCGTATTGAATATTATAAAGGCTGCATACGAAGCAAAGGATGCAAATAACGCGATTCGCCTAATTTAAACTTTTCGCGTTTATCCAAAAATACTATTAATATTGTCGATGGGTAGTGCTATTGCTCTTATGGTGACCTAGTAACATCATTTCTTAGTTTATTATAAATGTTTTAAAACATCTTGGCATTTTGACACAGTCTTAACCATAGAATAATTGCTCTCAATAATTAAAGAGAAAAGAAGGGTTATTAGTTTCGGCCCAATTTTATTCTGGCAAGAATACTGATTGCCATTGTCATTGTAACTTGTCATTTCGATTTTATATTGACATCAGTAGCTTAAAACACATAGCCGCTAAAGACAGTCAACGACATCCTTTTGTAAAAAGTGGAGAAATTCAAGATAGCTGCAATCAATTCAAGGAAGAAGAAAGATTAAGGTGTGCAAAGTCGGTAAGTGGCTAAGGCTGAGCAAAAAGTCTAAAATTATGTCGTTTTCTCTGTCTTGTCGAGAAAACGATTTTGTATTGTTTTGGAATCTGTCTGTGGCCGAGTTTAGATACCTTGTCACAACATCTGATATGGCAAACTAAGTCGGAAGCCACATATTGCATTTGCTACTCTGAAAAAAACCTTATACATTTGGTAATCTACGCAAATTGGTGCCTTCTAACCTTCTCGTTGCTATTTATAATGCTATAACAAATCCCCGTTTGGAGCAGGGGATAACATATTGGGAAAATGCTTTTCTAAGTAACTTACAGCCCCTCATTGCAGCCCAAAAGAAGGTTGTGAAGCCAAGCAGAGACCAATCGTTCCCGTTTTTCAAACGTAAAAATATTTTGCCATTGCGAAATCTGTATGTTTACAAAGTTTTAAAGCTTTGCCATCAACATAAAAAATAAAAAAATAAATAGAGTGGCGCAACAGCTCGAGGTGAACCAGGGCCAACTTCTCAACAATGTATGCTGGTGTGTTAATTTCTTTACATACAAGGGGACTTACAACTTTTTGCCGAATCCGAACGGCACTTTTGAGAAGTTTTTCAAGACAAATGATACTCTCGGAGGGCTTGTCGAACCCTCGCGGAGGTGGGGACCGTGAAAAAGAACAAGTCTTTTTTTTTCAGGTGACGATTGCCATCAACATAGCTCCTTTTATATTTGACAAGCTGCCTGCCGATATACGCAACCCACATAAAAAAAATAAAAAAGGTCTTGGTTCAAATTCTACCTGTGTCACCATAAAAACAGACTCTTACTTTTCACGGTCCTCACCTCTGCGAGGGTCTTGCAGACTCTTCGAGAGTAACTATCGTTTAGAAAAACTTCTCAGTGTTTTTCGGATTCGGAAAATTTATGGAAAATTGCTCAGAAAATTCTAGATTTCAGTTGCCAATGCATGAAATGACATTAGATGGCGTAAATTTTTCCGAAAAGGCGCCATCTTTATTCTCCTTTTGTGAAAAAAGAATGTAGAATAAGTCGTTCACAACTAAGGCAGATGGCAAGAAACTGCGATGGAGTAGTGAAAGTTTATAATCATTGAAAACCTCACAAGATGTGTTCAAAATTTGCAATAATTTTACTATTCGGGCTGTGTATGTAGATCTGATTTTAAGTTATTTGAGTATAAATAAGATGACTTGAGTTCCAATTTTACTTAAAAACTGATCAGAAATTCAGTGTTAAGACCTTATCAAGACCTTATTTTCCTGTAATATTAGCTGAAGCAAAAGCCAATCTGAACTTAACTGTTTTAGTTAAGGACTCCAGGAATTTCTGAAAACATGCAAATTAATATATCATTTTTATTTGCTTTTCTCAGAAAAGTAACAGTGAAATATAGCGAAGTGAACAACAATGTCAAAGTTATCATAATTCCATTCATAAATGTAATGTTGAATTGCAAGTGCTATTTTAAAATGATTTAGTTTTAAGTAGTGAATTCAGAAAAATAAATAGTAGGTACGTGTTGTAGAGTGTTTTTCTCTTAGCTGGGCACAAAGATTTGAGAGAAGCTGTATCGAGAGAATCTGGTACCTACACCACATACCTAATCTGAGCAAAAAAAAAAAAAAAAAACAAAACCTTAATAAATAAAATTAATCAAAATATTTTAAACTGCCATATTGCGTGAATTTTTTAAATGATACATTGGTGATTAAAAAAGTTGGTATCATCCAAACGCCCCTAAGCCTATGTTCTTTAGCTATGTTTAATTTTTACAGATATTGCTTTAAGAATATGTTTTTTTTTATCGTGTGCCTCAGCAGATTTAGATAAATAATATTTAAGTTTTATATATTTTTTTGTTGATGAGTACTCATTTTTATTTTATTTAGTTTTTACTATCTTTAATAATATTTGCACTTTTACGTAATTTTTTAAGTTGTTCTTCCTTTGAGTCTATTCTAACGAATATTTTATTCGCGTCCCTTGTTTCAATTTACTTTGTTTATTCTACAAATTCCTATAGTTTCCTTACATACATACTTTTTTAATGCTATCTTATTTTTTTTTTGATTCCGAAGAAACAAAAAAATGTATTGTAAGTGAACTATTTATAACTATTGTATCGGAAATATATGCCTACAGCTAGTTAACACCTGTAGTTGTAATTTATTGTAGAAGTATAAAAAATTAACAGTAGTACTCTTTTTAAATTTACATAACCATATCGCATTTACAAAAAAAAAAATATCGGTCCTTTATTGGTGTCTTCTTATTCGTTAGGCATCTTTTAATTCTCCGCTTTGAACTGTATTTATCCCAACTGTGAGTAACACTGATTAAAGCAATAACGAGTTTTATTATCCTTTAAGAGTCATACATAGACAACGTGCGGCTTTGCCATCGTGTGTGTATCAGGATACTCGTAGTGGTCGAACTTTTCGTAGAGATGTTCAGGTTCGTCAAGGGCTTCTTTGACAGGCAACTCCCATGGCTTTAAGGCACGATACTCATTGGCAATCGCTTGGGCGGCCAGATATCGTTCCAATTCGAGTTTGTCGACCTCTGGGTGGGTTTGAAAATGATGGTGCGATGGATGCTGCTGCATGATGCGGTCGTGTACATTTACCACCGCCTTAACTGAACGACGATCTTGCAGAAGTTTTCTTCGTCTTTTCACAAACCTTAGATAGAAGACGATACTTGCTCCAGTCATCACCACAACTACACAGGTTAATATTGCACAGACAATGGTGACAATGTGTGCTGGGCAGGTGATTTCGCTTTCGGACATTGAGTGCAAAATCCGGCGTGTCCGTTTGTTATCCTGCCAGATATCGCAACCGATTAGATCGCTATCGAGTTTAAGATAACGTGACGATGGTTCACTGTCTGAATTGTTGTCAGCCAGTCCTTGTTGTGTAGTTGGTTCATCAAAGTTACCCGTTACTAGTCGCCATAGCCAGAGAAGCGAGCAGTTACATTGCAGAGGATTCTCACCCAGATGGAGCCGCTGTATCCGGTCAACTGGAAACTGTGCTGCGTCTAAAGTTTGCAAGTTGTTGCCTTGCATGGAGATTTCCATAATATTTGGGTTGCCTTGGAAAAGGCGCATAGGAAGATCCGAAAATAGAGGATTTTTGTTGAGATCGAATGTTTGTAAGTGAGTGTTGTCGACAAATGCTCTGAAAATAAACAAAAGGATATTGTTACGTAAGATTTATAGTAACGAAGCCTTTGTAATTCAGTACTTAATCTGCCATTTCGAATATAATAAAATGGTCGAATGATATTTACGATACTTTAAAATCATTAAAACAAATATATTAAATGCCTATTAGTGAAATTAGTTAAACTCCGCTCAACATTAATATGATTAAATAATCGCGAATGTCCTTGAAGCTATTAATTTATTTAAATTAACAATTATTTGTTATTGATTGAAAGTATCGGGAACTAATATATAATGGGGTTTTGCTTGAGTATAAAAATTACTAAAATTTATAACAAAGATTTTGAACGCATACCTACAGTTCATCATATCGGGAAAAGAAAAACCCTAGACAAATACTATACAGCTGCCATAAAAGAGTGCTTATTTTAGGAGCGGATTCGTCCTGGGGAATCGGCTGAAGTCAAAAGTTATTGACTTCAAGCCAGTTAGTGATCGCCTTGTTGTGATCCGTATCAAAGGCCTTATGTGTGCACACGCCCCCACTGAATACGCTGAAGACACTGACAAGGGTAGGAGTTTTATGACCTCCTGGATAGAGCCTACGGAGCATGTCCGAAGTACGATGTCAAAGTTGTACTCGGGGACTGTAATGCGTAGGGGGGAAAGGAGAACATATTCGGTGGTTTAGTTGGTAAGCACAGCCTCCACGACTCAACATCAAATAATGGCTACCAACTTATAGATTATACGTAGTTAGTTATACGATTAGCACTAGGTTATACGTAGCATTAGGTTTCCAAGGCTCAGGATCAACAAGGCAACTTGGCGGTCTCCAGACGGTCGAACTGCCAACTAAATAGACCATGTGCTCACTCATCGATGCAAGCCACAACATCTAACATCTTAAATGTGCCTACTTTCCGAGGGGTAAACGTCGACTCTGACCATTTTCTTGTAACTATAAATTCAGAGCTCGACTTTACAACGAGAAGAAGCTATGAGCCGCTAAGAAAAAGAGCATGAGGCGTTTTAGCACACTTGGCTTAGCCGGAGCCTACAGCGAGCACTTGTGTGAGAGACTCCCCGCTTGGCAAAAGTTACACCGTAGAAAAAAGAGGGCCTACGCAGTCTCTCAGCTGAAGGAGATCAAAGAGTCTAGCGATCGAAACAAGACTAGAAAGTTCTGTAAAGCGACTAAGCAACTGACTGCTGGTTTTAGAACTGAAACGCCAGGCTCTTCAAAATAGCGGAAGAGGTACAAGAGAGAGAAGGAACTGTACCAGGAGAGAACGAGAGCCCAATGGACCAAGAAGAAGTCCCACCACCTAGTATTGAAAAAGTTTGCCTAGCTATAAAGAGTCTTGAGAACAACGAGTTCGCCGGCTCTGATGGCTTGCCTGCGAACATAAATGACTGAATAACTAGATCTTCAACTTCGGACATGTAAAAGCTTTGCGCACAAACTTAAATAGACGAATTTAGTTAGTGGGCAAAGCTATAGAAATGTGAGTAAATTTATCTATTCCTCAGTTCCACGCAATTCCACTTCGGAGCTTTTACATCAGCTGATCGCTTAAGGTAAATTGTTGTTGCATCTTTTCACACATTCACTGACATAGAAATTTAAAGATATAAGGGCTAAACTCGTTTTGCTAGCGTATTAAGATTTGAGTAACGTTCTCAATCAGCCTTGGAGCTAGAACTAAGGATTCTTAGAGCTCCTAGGGCCGCCTGGTTGTCAGAGAATAGGTGGAACATTACATTGATGAGATTTCTATTATTAATGCATTGGGCTGCTGTGTTAATCGCAAAAAGACCAGCTTTAAAGTTTTTTGATTCTTTGCAGAGGGGTATGTGTTTTTGTCACCTCGGTCCTACTTTACCAGCCCCAACTCCCTGCTTCGACCCGTCAGTACCACTGGGTGCCGTCATTTAGCTAATTTGGATTTTGCTAGTCCATTCTCATAACCCAGCCCTACTTTGTCAGCCCATTACTACACATTGGCTAAATGTATTGAAGGAAGCAATTCCATTCTTCTCTTTTCGAGATCGTGCTAGATTTAAATGTTAATCTTTTAAAATAAAAACAGGATAAAAGAATCCAAAATGTCCAAACGTTCACCGGATTTTGACAAGAAGGGGCATTGGTAGTGCGCGGAGCATCAAAGATTGTTAATCTTTGAAGACTATCTTCAACAGATTCCTGCAAATATTAGGGTATATATCGACGATACCTACATCATGCCCCGCTCTATGGTAGAGCTGATCTCTAGTGCCATGATAGAAGCTTTTATGGCGATTGAAGAACAGATGAATTTGTTGGTCGTGAGGTAAATGCTTTCAAGAAACAAGCAAACATCTGGTTGCGTCTGCACTTTAGGCAACCTAGGCAACCGCTGCTTGCTATTTTGGTTTAACAAAACAAATGTGTTTAAAACTCCTCTCACGAAAAACGAGAGAGGAGAAAACAGAGAAGATGAAATTATGCTCATCTGTTTGGAGGAAAAAATTCTACAGTGAAACTATAATGCTGAGTGCAAGGGGGTGAGTGGTCGAGAATTTGACAATCTTTTAACACTTGCATACCACAAGCTCCATACTTATGACAACCAAGGCTGGAAAGCTTTATTATTATGTGAAAGAGATGCTCTGATTTGAATTTTCCAAGGTGTTGAAAAATTCTGCAATTGCCAAATTCTTTCCAATTGTTTGCATATAGTGGTAACCTGACGCAAAATGCAAGGATTTGAATCAGCCTTTAAAGACCATGTTTTATGTGTACAGAACTTAAGTTGTCTTGAGCGAAGCGGGTAAACCCACGTAACCTCTTTCTAATTGCTACGATTGCACTACACATTAATGAGTCTAACTCGTTAATTTTTCTTTTTTTTGTCACTTGTAGTTATTTGCAAAGTCTTCCTGGATATGGAAACCATTTCGTTTGATTGTTACACATATACATATGCATGTTTGTAAATAAAGTCATCGTTGATTCCCCCACAGAAGCCACTGACTCCTGTGCTCTCGTGTGGCGGAAACTTCTACTTTGCATTCCATTTCAAAACCTTCTTTGACATAACCCCAAAACCTCGCATGCTGTGTATAGCTACTATGCTTCCATGGTGATTGCAGTAAGTAGAAATCTCCGTCACAGCCACAAGGTACAAATCCTAGTACCCAATCCTTAACTGACAAAAACACGAGTGTTATGAGATAGAAAGCTCAATTATATGTCGGTGTGTTGTCTTTGCATATACAAATGGAAATACGAATTAAGAAACTCTCCCGTGGGTATCCAAAACCGCCATTTCCACCTCTACCTTCAATACTTCACAGAAACGACCGTAACAAGGGTACACAGTAGCAACAGCAGGATGTTTGTGCTGCATTTATATTTGCATAACCTTGTCACGTATGTGAATTAATTAATCGAAAGGGGGGTAGATGGAAAGCTTTGCCTGAAATTAGTCGAACTGTCACAGTGCGGAAGGACTTTGCGTTCTTGAGCTAAAATAAAGTTACAAAACCGTATGCGGTAGTTATTTAGTTTGGGTGATGGATTTTAAATGTGTTGTGTAAACGCTTAAAGCATTATTATGAGCTAATTTTTTGTAAAACAAAATCATTCTATTGTGTTGTGGCGACAAGCAGTAAAAAGACAAGTAGAAATCGCTGAGTGCAACCATCGATTCACTTTTCGAACACACCCAACTGACATTCTAGTCAGCTGACTGTGAACTGATATTCGAAGAGGAATAGTGTTCTTGATTGTTCCTACAGGAAGTACTAAAAGGTGCTTAATTTGTATAAAAAACGGGTGACAGGCTCGTACGGGACAGCGATATTTTAAACGTTGACTTGTACATGCACATAATGTTTGAGGCTTGGTAAAATAAGCGGTTCGAAAGTTTTGACCGAAAGTTTTAAGAACTTTGAAAAATGAGATATTTACAAATAATATTATGCTGTAATCTTAATATTAATATTTGTTACCTCAAATTCTCAGTCCATATGCTCAGTAACATTCATATCAAATGAACGGTTCATTTATTGCTTTGTGCTTAATATTTTTACTTTTATATTTCTTTCGAGCACTTTCAGATTTTCAGACTCATTGTGTAAGTCACTTTGAGAAAGTGACATAAGATCAAATTTTGTCATTTGGTATTATACACACTTTATAAAGCGACATAAGCCCAAATCACCAAAGTATCATAAGGCCAAATGCTACGTGCAAAATCGGAATATGTATGGAGGTCATGCTGCCCCTGCAACCCCCTTGCCTGCTTTTCCTTGATTTCTCCTGTGGTCCTAAAGAGCAATGTGACTTTAAGCCAAATTGGGCTTTTGTCGCTTTACAAAAGTGTCAATGCTAAACGGCTGAATTTATCTGTATGTAACTTTCACATAGTGACTTAAGACTAAATTTAAAATTTGGCCTTATGTCGCTTGGTCTTACGTCACGGCACCGATGTGACTATACCCAAACGGGAAATATGCCCGTGCATGTGCATGTGTTTGTATAACTTGCCTGGCAGAGTCTTGGAACCGCTAACTGTCTAGTCTAGAATAGTTACAGACACACCCAGTGCCAGTTGGAATTTTTCAAAAACTGTTCGAGGGTTGTGAAAGAACTGTGTGTTCTGTGCATTCTGCATGTTTGAATTGACCCAAAAAGCAAAAATTAAAGTCGTTACGTCCTGTTGTCCCTTCTAATTAAGCCCTAGGTAATATTGTATGGTAGGTATTGTGACGGTTGATCTTGGATGGCGCTTACAGTTGCAAAATAAATGAAATTGTTATTAAAGCATTTATAAAAAATGTTATGTTTCTTGGAATCGTCCTCGGAATAAAGTGAAGAGTTCTGAGAAAATAGAAAGAGGAGCCGTTTATTAGGCCGTTTATTATTTTTAGGCCTGTTTATACTTGACCTAAGTTCCTTTTCTGGAAGTCCTAGCTGCAAAATGGTTCAATCTAGCTATCTACAAGAAAAATCTGAACCATTTTGCAAAACTGTTAAGTTAAAACAGACGGACGGAACACCAGAATAAGAAAAAACATTTACGGTCTTTAAATATTAAGGCTGATTTTTAAGCACTTCTGTCTTGGAGTGAGATATATTAAACTTCCTTTCGGAACCCATTTTTATTAGCTTATAAGAACCTAGTGGCCTCATATAGTAGCTTTTAAATTCCTTTGTTTTGACAAAGAGTATAAGTCGCGAGATGAAAAGAAAACTGTTAAGTCTAACACCGTTTTATCTGCTGTTTCAATTTAATGAAATATTCCTTTTAAACTTTATTGTAATACACTTGAATTTAACTTAAACTTAAGTTCAGTATTTTCTTTATCGATATCTTGCTCCCCCTACAGTTATATGAAAATTTTTTGAGTTTTCCAAAGTCGTAATCGCATTTTCCTAAAAGGGTACAATCAAAAACCGAACTTGTTATGCCAAGCAGCACAAAACGCTCACCACAATGTGTTCCCCATTAAAGAGCACACCAACACCATATGGATGAATCAAGGGCCTACTTTAAAATAATTATACAAAACCCAAACGTACCCCCATGTCGACTTATTCCATTTGTAATCCCTTTTTTCAAGGGTTTTTGATACGTTAAAAGGAACCTCATTTTATTTTGCAGAGAATATAATGAATGCCATAAAAAAAATTTATGCTTTTATCCCAGGATAACCACTCGTATTTTTAATATGTGTGTATATAGTAGATGTATCCATGATCATGTGTGTGTATATTTCGAGAACATCTTTTGGTGTTTTAAGTAATTAGTAAACCGACATTATAAGTGGTGGTCTGTTGTAAAGTATACGACAAGGGTGTCTTTCGCAATGGTTCAATTTAGATTGAAAATTGTCCTCAACAAGTTTTGAATTGTTTCCAAAATATGTAACCCGTCTATGCAAAGCGGGTAGGAGAAATTAATTTGGTTTTTTTATGCATAATTTCTCCTGGTCTGAATTTTAAATAAAGTGTGTTTTTGCGAAACATTACTACACATCTCATAATTTATTGCCCATCTGACAAGGAACATGAGACCCCATTAATTAGTGATATAGCTATTAAGACAGCTGGAAATATTTTATGTGCGAACATCATAAAGCAATATTTCATAAGTTCATATTGCTAGATGATAGTAGATGGGTATATATGTATTTGACAGGCGAAGAAACATTGTGTGTGGCATTTTTAATTACTAAATACCTTTCCAAACTATTAATACCTCAATATGTGTGTCTAGCTCAATTCACCTTTATACTCTGTCCAATAAATACTGTAATGTTTTCGGCCTGGGGTTCGTCGAATAAAACTCAATTTCACTTTTATAATCACACAATGAAACACTTTATTTATCAAACAAACTTATTTAAACTCAGATCACACTTTTATTCAACTTAACTATTTAGAATTCAACACGTTATTTCAACTCAATCACTTTTTACTTTATTACCGATTTTCACAAGTCCACGTTTAAAATATAACTGTCCCGAACGAGCCTGTCACCCGTGTATTTATAGAAAATTAAGCACCTTCTAGTACGTTCCATACCACCTTTGATAATTTTCCATTGGTACTCCACCGCTGAATTCCATGGAGGGGAAATCGAAATTCGAACTTCGAATATGACAGCTGCTGTCAGATGACTGGAATGACAGTTGGGTATGTTCGTTTAGTGAATCGAGCGGGTGCGTTTGTAGAGTGAATCGATGGGTACATTCAGGGACTCCGGCGAGTTGATTTATTTCTTGTCGCCACATAACATAGCCCCCCTCTTAGTTTTGTTCGTCCCGAACAAGTACGTCATCATTGCTTCCGTGGTAGCGATGTAGGCGATCAACATGAACAAATTTCATCTTCGCTCATGGTCCTCTTTGGATTCGGAGTACGACATCATTAATTCGCGTTACAACTTGGTAGGGACCCTCCTAGTCCTTCTGAAGCTTTGGCGATCTTCTCTTTTTACGATGTGGGTTGTATAGCCATACCAGATCTCCCTCGTTGAACTCGGGTGCCGTTGCTCGCGCATCGTATCTCGTTTTCATGCGGTCGCTTGCAACTTTTATATTGCTTCTGGTTCTCTGGTGGATGTCACTAATCCTTTCCCTAAGGTCAACCACGTAGTCCTCCTCGCATGTTGGGTCTTCAATGGGAAATCTGAATTTAAGCTCACTGGGTAGCCTGGCAGTTCGTCCAAATAAAATTTCAGATGGAGTATATCCAGTTGTACTGTGAATGGCATTTCGGTAGGCCATGTGGAATAAAGGTATTCGCCGATCCCAATCCCGTTGATTCTCGTCCACGACTTTAGAGAGATGTTCCTTCAGTGTCTTGTTGAAGCGTTCCACCATTCCATCTGATTGTGGATGAAGGGGTGTGGTCCGTGTCTTCTGTAGTCCGATTGCCGCGCATACTTCCTGGAATATCTTCGACTCGAAGTTTCTTCCTTGGTCGGAATGTAATTCCATTGGCACTCCGAACCTGCACACCCAGTGGTCCACTATCTGGTCGACAACGGTTTTCGCTTCTTGATTTGGGATCGCAAATGCCTCGGGCCACTTGCGCAACTAAAAATATGCTCTTGTCGATTATTTTTTATTTTTATGTCGATTAAAAATTCCTATCTACATGTGCTACTACAGGTAAGAGAACAAAAAAAGGCACACAAAAAAAGCAAAAGAAATTTTGAGGCCTGTGCCCATGGGGTCAGTTAAAGCGCAATTCACAAAAAAGACTTTGCTTCGCCTCGGTCTGACGTTTTCGAGTTCAGTCGTAAGATTTCAACATTTTATAACACAATGTAGCTTCGGCTTCAACGGCAATCGTGAGAAGAAAACGTAATTGGGCGTCAAAGCAAAGCTCTTGTTTAAATGTTCTGATATTTGCTTGGCCTGGCAGCTCAAAATTTTCAATGCACGCGGCGCTGAGGATAATAATTTTTAGTATTGATTGGGTACACATAAAACCAAAATAAGTTAATAACTCAAAAGACGAAGAAAAAAAAATTTTCTTTTTACGAAATGTTATTTGAAAGCCGATTCTGAAAGCCGTCGTATCGTAACATGACGGGGACGATGCCAAAGCCTCGCTGGGGAGCTGCCTGAAAATTTTTCCAAATGGTAAAAATTTTTGTGGTGTTCCTTTTTCGAAACAGGTCCGTCTTTTTCTATCACAGCTACGTGAGAAAAACGGGTGGAACTATTGACACTGCAGGGAGGAAGTGTGAAGAAAACCAGTGTATAATTTGTGAGTGAAGTCATGCATTTTAATGCTGTTTAGTACACTTCCGCAAATATCCTGTTCGTCACACGGTATATTACCTGTTGAAAATTTTACTTTTTGTTCTATAAAACTTCAAAAAAATAGAGACAAACTCGATTTTTCCTTTAACGTTATAAAAAAAATGTGTAGATTTATTTGCGGGTTGAAAAAGTGTTGTGTTTATTTGACATTGAGGTTTTTTGTAGGACAACTTTGACAATAAAACAATTCAAAAATAATTTCGTTAAAATCCGCTAATTCACAATAGCTGTTTAATGAATATTCAACATTCTCCCGGGCCGTGGACGATTTAAAGGGAGTCCGCAAACATTTCGTATTTAACTTGCAACAGTCTTTTATTGGCACCTTCCATCGCCTCTGTGCCATTCCTGTTGAACTCATTGGAAGACATGAAATGAAACGATAGAACTAATGGTTATCGAAACATAACATAAATCGAAAAACGCAATCAAAACAAAACAGAAAACCAACGTAGCATACGAGAAGAATAGAGACAACGTGTACACATTTTGCGATTCGCTTTCTCTCTTTGGTTCGATCGTGTCGCTGCTTTGGGAACTGCTCAATGGATTGTGTGTTGCCGTGCTGATTCCTTCCGTTCCGTTTTTTTCGCGTCTTTGAGTTGTGCGTTGTCGCTTTTGATAGTGAATTTTTTTTCGCAAAATTCAATTTGTAGTTTATTCAACTCAATTTCGCAATTAAGTTTTATTTGTTATTCTCGTGCAAGTTTTTATTTTGTACAATTAATTAATTAATACATAATTGTATGTTTGAGTTAGTTAGTTGCTAAAAGATATATGTTTGATTTTTTTTTGTTTCGGTGTTATCTGTGTTGTGTTGATAACCTTTGTGTGCTTTGTTTCGTCTTGAATTAATTAAATCGATTTGGTTTTAGTTTAGAGGACTGTATTTTATTGTTGTGTGTAGAATTCGATGTGTCGTGTCGTGGATTTTTTTTGAAAAACAATTATCTTTTCCGTGTAGTGTGAATGTGAGGTTGGAATGAATGTTCATATTTGAGTGTGACGTGTTTGTGTTTATAGACTTTTATTTTCTATATTTTAATCCTTTTAAATATCTTTTCATTCTTTTAAATTTATATTTTTGGATTTTTATTGTATGAATGCAGATTGAGTGACTGGATGGGTTGGTTGTGTCTGAGTTTCTTTTGTAAAGATCGAGGATATTTATTAAGTTTTTGTCTTATTTAAATAAGTGTTTGTGCCTCATTGGTGTCGTTCGAAGGCAGCCTACAAATATTCGTGATCGGTCGTTTGTATGTTCCTTTCTGTGTTTTTAAAGTTACCACGCGAACCAAGTTTTCTTTTTCCGTGTGCGTTTCCAATATTCGCGCGAGTGCCCATTGTGTCAGTGGCAGACGTTCATCTTTGACAAGCACTATGTCTCCGACGTTCGGTGGTTGTTCAACTTTCGTCCACTTCGGCCGTTGTTGGACTCCATTTCGCCAAAAATTGTCCGCGAACGCCTGGATCCGTTTCCATCGTTCAAGATAGCACATGCTTTCGGTTGTTATAGCTGGCTGCGGTATAGCTACTAGTGGTTCGCCGATTAGGAAGTGTGCTGGAGTGAGAACTTCTAGAAGGGTGCTAAGTTCCTCGAACGTTAGCCTTTCTTCTCCTACTACTCGTCTTAAGTGGTATTTAACAGATTTCACTCCGGCTTCCCACAAACCACTGAAGTGAGGAGAAGCTGGAGGAAAAAATTTCCACTGTGTACCCTTATGAGCTAGTGTGTCTGCTATTTCAGCCCAATCGTGTTTTGCGTCCCTCAGCATACGATTAAGTTCCGCGTTTGTTCCCATAAAGTTGGTTCCGCAGTCGCTGTTGATTTGCGAACAAATACCGCGCCGTACCGTAAGCCGCCTAAGCGCCGCTATAAATGCCTGAGTTGTGAGGGCTGTCACAACCTCGTGAATAGCCTTGGTTGAAAGGCAGATGAAAATCGCGAAGTATCCTTTCCACGTCTTGGTGTCAATAGGGCCCGCGTAGTCGACGCCTGTGTTGGTGAATGGCCTAGCCATTTGAGTTCTCGACGCAGGTAAACTCCCCATTAATTGCTGCATTGTTTTCGCTTGCTGTCGGAAGCACGTATTACATCTGTGAATGGTCCGCTTGACATACCTCTTTACTTGCATGATCCAGTACATAGTCCGGATGTATGCAACTACTTGCTGGACTCCGCCGTGTTGAGTTCGTTTGTGTGCGCCCCTAAGCAGTAATTCTGTGAAGTTGTGGTTCGGTTTTAGAATCACGGGGTGTTGTTGGCTATATGGCATCGCTGCGTTTTGGAGCCTTCCCCACGCGAAAAATGCCATCACCGTCGATGAATGCATTGAGAGACAATAGTTCCTTTGGAGTTGTTGCCTTTCTCTTTATTTGTTCCAATTCTGCTGAAAACATCTCGTTTTGCACCAATTGAATTGCAAACAGTGCCGCTGATGCCGATTCCCTTGGAGTGATGCATCCTTTCCTCCTTGCTGCTCGTGTTGATCTGCAATTGTGTGCAAAACGTTGGCAGATTGCCAAGACCTTGACGAGGCGTGGCAACTTAGAATGGTTTCGGATGATTTCAGCAAAATATCCAGTGCCGAGTACGTTGCCTAAAGCTGCATGATGAATTTTGGCCGTTTTTCTTCATCTGTCTCTGCCGCTAAAGGTTGCTCTGGAAGCTCAAACTCCCAATCGCCTCTCAAGAACTCCGGGCCTTTCCACCATAGCTCCAGTGTCGCTAACGCCGATGGCATAACACCTCGTGATGCCACATCAGCTGGGTTGTGATCCGTTGGAACATGATTCCAGGTTTCATATTTCGTGATCCTCTGGATCTCTGAAACCCGGTTGCTGATGAATGTCGTCCATTTGGCCGGAGGTGCTCGAATCCACGCTAGTGTAATAGTAGAATCAGACCATGCATGGCAACGTCGTTCTAAAGGGATGTTATAAAGTTTGGCTGTATAAGCAAGTAACGCTGACAAGATGACCGCTCCGCATGGTTCCAGTCGAGGAAGGCTTATTGTTTTGAGTGGTGCCACTTTCGTTTTTGAAATGAGAAGTCGCATGTGAATTCGGCCTTCTGCATCTAAGACCCTGATGTACACAGCAACTCCATACGCTTTGGTTGACTCATCACTGAAACCATGCTGTTCCGTAACTTGACAACTTTGGTTTGTGTTGATCCATCTAGGAATTTTAATCCCTTCGATCGATGGAAGATCCGAGCGCTTCCCACTGGGTTTTGATTTCGTTGGAAACTGGTTTATCCCAATCTGCTCCCTAGCTCCACAGCATTTTTGCCTTTATGACGCAAGGCGATATCCACCCAAGTGGATCAAACAGTTTGGCTATGCCAGACAGGATGGACTTCTTCGACACTTCCTCGCAAGTTGTGTGAGTGTGCTGGAAGGTGAAGCAATCGTGGCCTGGAAACCATTTGATACCTAGCGTCTTCACATGTTCCGAAGTGCCAAGGGGTAGATCGAAATTGATTTCGCGATCTTCTGCTGGAATATCAATAATGAGTTCCCTCGTGTTGCTCGTCCATTTTCGCAGCTTAAAGCCTGCAGACAAAAGGACTTGATTAACTTCGTCTCGTTTTTGGCAGGCTTCATGGATGGTCTCACCTCCGCTGATTAGGTCGTCAACATACATCTCGTCCCGGATCGCTTGTGCTCCTCTAGGGTATTTTCCCGCTTCATCCTTGGCGACCTTGTGAGTCATGCGAATGGCCAGACAAGGAGCGCTTGCTGTACCGAACGTAACTGTCTTCCACCTAAACGCTCTTAGTCGGTCTTGATCGCTCTAAAAAATTATTTGATAATACCTATCTTCTGCCCTGACTAAAACCTGCCTGTACATTTTTTCGATATCAGCAGTAAAGGTATATTGATATCTTCTCCAATTGAGAATTATATCGATAATATCTCGTTGGAGTTTCGGGCCGACAATCAAATAATCGTTAAGTGAAGTGCCGTTTGAAGTCTTGAAAGCGGCGTCAAACACGACTCTGAGCTTTGTCGTGGAGCTCGCTTCCTTAAAAACTGTGTGGTGTGGAAGGAAGTAGTGGGTTGGCGAAGATATGACGGTGTCGAGTTCCAAATCCACTTCTTCCATCTGACCAAGAGCCAAGTACTCCATAATGTATTGGCCGTACTTTACTTTGAAGTCCGGGTCCCTTTGGAATCGCCGCTCCAAATGGTAAAACCGTCTGAGTGCGCCTTCTTTGCTGGAGCCTAGAGCAGGCTGCTTTACTCCTTCAAAGGGTAACGCCACCTCAAATCTCCCGTCTGACCTCCTGGTCGTGTGGGTCGTGTAGTGTTTCTCACAGGCGAGATACTCTTCTGTCCCTTGTACCAGAAGCGGTAGCTCCTCGACCTCACAGAACTTCCGCAGCTGAGTGTCCAGATCAACGAACTGGTTGAAGGTTTTTAGTTGTCTTGGTGCATCACTGGTGACTTTTCCCAAAATTATCCATCCCAGTTCCGTGTTTTGGGCGATCGGCATTCCTGGTCCGGATGGTCGTGATATTTCTGGGAGAAGGATGTCTGCATTGACGTCACTTCTGAGGAGGATATCGATTGGCGCTGGAGTGTGAAATTTTGGATCTGCCAGGTCCAAGTTTTTTATGTGTGGCAAGTTGTTGTATCATCTTCTGGGCTGGGAGAAGCCCAGTCAGCAACTTGAATACAAAGGCCTTGGTGCAGCCAACAAACGCCGAAATTCGAGAAGTGAACGTCAACTCGACGAAATGGGTGCTGTTGCCGCTGCTGACCTTCCCTAGCCCTGATACCTTAAAAGTTCGATGACGTTACAGATTTAGTAATTGAACAGCTGACTCGGTGATGAAAGTGGCTTCCGAGCTTGGGTCGATCAAGGCACGAAGGTCGACGTACCTCCTATCGGCTGACAATTCCCCTAATACTGCAGTAGCTAACAACACTTGTGCTGTTTGGGTTTGAGTGGAAAAATGGCTTCTCCGCACTTCCCCAGAAGTTGATGGTACATGTCTCAGACAGTTTTCACAAACCTTGGCTTGACGCACGGCCTGTACCTTTTGGTCGACTGGTAGCCCTGCAAACCGTTTGCATTTCCTCAGCGAGTGCTGCCTCTGGTTGCACACCTTACACTGATACAACTCCCTGGAGCTGGTTTGTGCTTTGGCGTGAAAAGCGTTGTCAGTGGGTCTTGGAAACTGCTTTGGGTTGGCGCTGGACCGAGAAGCGTTCGACGTTGAACCTTGCTGGTCTATCGCTTCGAGAGTCGGGAAGCGCGTTTCCAAAAACTCCTTAAATTGTTTTATCGTTGGCAGATCTCTGTTGCTGCCAAGCTTTTCTTCCCACAGCTGCTGCGTTGAGCTGGGTAGCTTATGGAACAAAACGTGTATCAGTATAACGTCTCAATGTTCTACCAATACCCTAACTTCTCCTTAGTCATCACTGGCTGACTAAAGAACGTTTTAAGTAAAGCAGCTACCAAAAGACGCTTGTGGTCGTACCTTGCTTCCAACAGTTCCCAAGCCTTTTTTATTGTTTTCAGCTTCCAGATCCAGGTGCTGAATAATGCGCTCCGCTTCGCCTGTGAGACTCGACTTCAGGTGATGCAGTTTCCGAACATCGTTGAATTCTGCTTTGTTGTGTACCATCGATACGAACATGTCATGGAAAGATCGCCACTTAGTATACGAACCGGAAAACGTCGGGATCTTAGCCGTTGGAAGCCGAAGATCGTCTTGAAGCACGAACGTTGACTCACATGCCGGTTGTGCTGGCCCTGACGTTGAACACAGGTCGATTGCATCCAGCAATGCGACACGATAGTCCAGGTAAATACTGTTTATTTTCCCGAAGACCTCTACTAACTTATCTTTCTCTGTTTCTTCCTTAGAAAAGATACGCTCGTGATATTTCCGTGCTGCTTCCATGTTCACCTCTAACATCGCCAAACGGCTCTTTAAATGGTTTGCTGACGCTTTTTTTTGTTGCGCTTAAGCTGCGAAACGTGGACACCTCATTCTCCATTCGAGCCAAAAGGCCAAGTTGGAGCTCGCCAAACGACATATTTGGTTTTTTTTATATAAGTAATAAAAATTATAAAAAGAACTAGAAAAATATAAGGACTTACGTGGCGCCTTTTTGGATGATAAAATTGTAGAAATTGCACGACGCGTTTGTAAATATTTTTATTATTATATTGCGCGACGCGTACTATTTTTTTTTTCAGTGTATCTTATTCATAGTTTCTGACAAGTGAACTTTGCGCTATATGTACTTGCCTTTTGCAAGGAATCTTGTATTTGCAATGTATACTTGTTTTATGATTTTATGTTTTACTGCAATTTGTGCACAGCTAAACTTGTTAAAACTATTACCCTTGCGTTTCGTTTTAGATATGTACTTCACGCACTTGTACTTTATCTCTTTGAGCCACTATGTTGAGTCTCTACTATATAGTTAGTCACGCACTTTATTACACTTTATTATCTGGCTCGAAATGGACCAAATGTTCGGCACACGGTATATGACCTGTTGCAAATTTACTTTTTGTTCAATAAAACTTCAAAAAAATAGAGACAAACTCGATTTTTCCTTTAACGTTATAAAAATGTGTTGATTTATTTGCGGGTTGAAAAAGTGTTGTATTTATTTGACATTGAGGTTTTTGTAGGACAACTTTGACAATAAAACAATTTTCGTTAAAATTCGCTAATTCACAATAGTTGTTTAATGAATATCCAACAATCCGTTTTCTTTCGCTTAAACTGTTTATGAAAATAGGACAAAGATTAAAAAATTTAAAGGAAAATTCCCAAACATGCTAAAATATTTCCTAAAAAGGCAAAAATATGTTGAAATAAGCTCTTAAAACTGAAATATGCAAAGTATGCATTTATACAAAAAATATGCACAAATATGCCCAAACGAATAGGGCTCAAAAGGCTTAGTTTTCGTTTTTGGATTACACGTATTGCTGTGTAATCCAATTTCAATTACTACCTTCCAAAAAAACATGCTTTTGCATATTTCTAGTTGCCTTGGTAATTACACATTAGTAATAAATATGAGAAGGAGAAATAATTAAATAGCTTACGCCATTATGGAAAGTTCCCAAGAAACCCTTGATTGATGTAATTTTTTTTAAAATATAACCCCTTTAAATTTCGAATGAAATTGTTGTGGAATTTTACTACATATTTACTAGCTTCAAAAACAGGGTTTTTTTTTATACCCGACAGAGGGTAAATTAATTTTAATGCATAGTTTGTAACGCAGTAAAATAATCACCGTAGACCCCTAAGACCTTTTAGAGATATGATCAAGACCGACAGGGTCTGTCCGTATATATGCACTTTTGAGGTCTTTTAAGTTCAGCTAGGAAACTGAAACTTGCAGCGTTTTTCAAGTTCTCATTTTGTACCACAGCCACGACCACAATTGGCTTGAATGTCAGACAACCTCAAATTTACATATTATTCCAAAATGCCTTTTGGTCAAGATAGACAAAACATATGAACTCAAATTTTGGTGGAGAGCAATATCGACAAGAAGCCTTTAATTAGGCAAAAATTGGACCGCCCACTCTATTGACCATGCCCACTTTTTACATCTGAAATCTTTGAAATCCTGATTTCTCGGGAAATTCATTCTAAATTGAAAAATATTAAAGATATTACCATTTGCTAAGTTTGTTGCACACAAAGCATTGAGCTCCGCCTACTTTTAGGGGGCGTGCTTGGGAAAAAACTGTTTTTTTAAGTATTAATATTCGCTTTTAACGCAATTTCTCGTGATTCCAACGAAATTACAGTTAATTGATTGACTTACTAACTTGTTGTCTTATAATCCTTATGACCCGACACTGATTGTTACTTTTTTGAAAAGAATACGTCAGCAAGACGTCCAAGCAATTTCGAAATTCCACTTCCGACGTAAGTATACGATAATAAATATTAATAATCGAACCACGAGGCACATTCCTCGAAAAGTTAACGCACGCTGGATGCTCAATTCCATTATTCGTGCTCTAAAAAAATCTTCACCGCGTGTGGCAACTAGAAGCAGCAGACGTGGTTTTATTCAAACATCCCTTAGCCACTTGATGTAGGACCTTCGGAAGAACTAGACTGTACCCCTACATTTTCAATCCACTTAGGGGTAGTAAGGTATGCTTAAAATGAGTCGGATTTCCACCCTACAACAAAAGGGTGGAAATCCGCGACGTAAAAGGGCATAACTTACAGCCAAGACGTGCTAATCCAAAATTCAAATTTGTTAAAACTCCTTCCCCCAGTCATACAAACAAGGACAAACATGCCAGCTGATTGACTTGGTATATGTGATGGAATTGGCTGGCGGTACCACACTTGTACTCATTCTAGTCATGTTTTCCGTCGTTCCAGCCTTCTCTGCACTGGAGTCGTTGTCGTCCTCATTCATCGACATCCTATAGTATTTCGTTGTTTAAGTGCTTCCGGCGTGTAAGTACACTCTTGGTTCAACATTAAGGAACATACTTTGGCGTTGCCACTGAACCGAGCGCACGGTTTTCACCAGTCTGTTGGTTTAGGCCAAAAGTCTTTCCACATTTACTTATAGGTAGGTAGGTATATACGTACATATAGGTTCACTTTTCTCTACCCAGGAGTACCGACATCCTGTTGGAGTATTTTCGAGGTTGAGTAGAGCAAACATGAACTTCCGTATTTTGATTTTATTGGTAGTAGCGCACAAGAGGTAAACTTGGCAAATATTTATTAGATGGAAGATGACGACGACGACGAACATCAAGACGACCGACGGTGCAGCAGACCTTCGTCTGATTTTACCAGCTTACTCGTACCCTAGCAGTCTGGTGGTTTCCCAACCGCATATCCTTCAACATTGTGCTATTTAAACGTTCCACGGAAACTCATACACACACATGCTCATGATTGATTTCAATTGAAATGAAAAGAAAATCAGATCTTACGCTTGGGCGAGTCCTAGCGACCTCTAATGGAAAAACCACAAAATCGAAGTAGATTTTTTTCATTATTCTTTCATGATATTGGGGTTATGGGATGGTGGCACAAGTCAGAGGAAGTAAAATCAACAATTGCACCGATGAATGAATTGAGGTTCTACAAGACCACAAACTTTTTAGACACATCAGTGGTAGATGGGGTTTGATGACGTAAATCGATATCAGAAATAGGTTGCTTGGGTTGAGGGTAGGTACACCTGAAGAAAATTGGGTCATTGTTAGGTTGTTTTCGCGACAAAATTGATTCTGATATACAGTAGAGTCAACAGGTAAATTAAGGGCAATCGTTCGCAAAAGACCGTCATGTAGGTATGAAATCATACATAAGCGGTCAGTCGAATTTTGTTGAAGATTCAGCTTAACTAGTCTGATTGTTAAAATTTTTGGCATACCTACATTTTTTTTACCTCTTTCGTCTGAATTCTTTTAGAAGAATTTAGGTCAGACACGATTATTTTTGGAAAAATTTGAATGAATTCAGCTTTTATATTTTAACACGATCGCCGTTACCGTTAAGATACTAAAAATAGAAACTTTAAAAAAATAGTTCATAAAAATACTGAAAGGCATGTTTGCAAGAAAGATTCCAGCTTTAACAGGTTTTGAATTTTGAAAGTTTGTTGCCTAGTTTTCATTAAAATTTTGAATTATTTCTGATACGTCTAACTCTTACAAAATATTTGGCCCAATAGCAACGGAGATAGAAAGAAGCACCTAATTTCTTGAAATTTTAAATTTTTTTTCGCAAACAGTTCAAAAAACAGTATCAAAACTTTTGAACAACTTAAGCACTAGTTTACCTTTGAGTTGCCTTAAAGGTGAGTTCAATGTAGACTATGTGATGTTTTTTATTTTCTAGAAATTTTCTTTAATTTCTAAAAAAGTTTGCAATGAGAGAGAAATATTTTTGCTTTCTTGTAGCGTTTCGATGGGTATAGAATTTTTTTTATTAATGTTTTCAAGCATATAGTGGCATATCGGTCACTGTAAGTTTCATTCAATTTCCATAAATACACACTTTTTAAAAAATTACTATGCAAAGTTAAATTACTTTTTATAACTAAAAACGTAGTTTTAGTCACTTTTAAAAGCATATTGATGAATGTTCGGTTAAAGAAACCGACATGAAAAATTACGAATGAAGATGGTATGAATGATGGAGAATTGAAGAGCAAAAGTTTTATTTAGATCCATTTTAGTCCAAAAGGAAATCAATTTTACTGAAATGAGAAATTTCTTAGGATAAACAAAGAATGAGCCAACACGTCAGTGGTCGCAGTTCTGAATGATCTGTACAGCATTTTCTGCAAAGAATAAGGCGGATGTTGCATTTATGCCAGGTACACTGGTATCAGAAAATGGATTAAGAAAGAAGAATTATGCTGAACGGACGACATATTCCAGCGGGATAAAGGCTCAAGCCTTCATTTCCCGGAAGATTATAAGGTGAGCAAACACAGTTTTTGAGTGCCCGTCTTGAAGTACGGATTTTAATCTAATCGAGAATTTCTGTGGAATATAAGCAAGGCATGTGTATGCCAACAGACGCGAGTTCAACGGTGTACAAGAGCTTCGAGAAGGCATAACTGATCAGTCGTCAGTGGACTGCTATAACCACGGTAGAATTGAACAACCGTTTTCAGTCATCGCCGACCCCAGTAAGGGTTAATGGGGGTTTACAAACTGTTGAATTGATCCTCTTGTGCTAACTTAAGATTTTTTTAAAATAATATCGTGTTTATTTGTGACAACAACTTTGATATTTATACCCGACCCAGGGTATATCAAGTTTGTTGCATAGTTAGTAACGCAGTGAAATAATCACCGTAGGTCCCTTAGACCTTTTAGAGATATGAATGGAACCGACAGGAGAATCGATCGACCCATGTCGGTCCATCCGTTCCTATGTAAATAGTTTTTAGGCCTTAAATTTTAAGCTTACTTACTTACTTAAGGTGGCGCTACAGTCCGGGGTGGACCTGGGCCTCAGCCAACAAGCTTCGCCAGCCAGCTCTGTCCCTAGCTAGCCGTCTCCAGTTTCACACGCGAAGTTGGCTGAGGTCCCCTTCCACTTGCGTGCGCCACCTGAGTCTCGGTGCTCCTATACGGCGCCGTCCCTGCGGTGTGCATTCGAAGATTTTCCGGGCCGGGGCGTTGGTGTCCATCCGCTCTAGATGACCCAGCCATCGTAGACGTTGTGTTTTGACTCTTTTGGCTAGGTCGGTATCGCTGTACAGCCCGTACCGTTCGATGTTATATCTCCTCCTCCACTCTCCGTCTATGCAGACGGGACCGTATATCGTCCAAAGAATTTTCCTCTCGAAGCAGCCTAAAGCGTTTTCATCCGCCTTTGACAGGGTCCATGCTTCTGCACCGTAAAGCAGGACTGGGATGATGAGGGTCTTATACATGGACACTTTATTAGCTAAAGAGAGGGCTTTGCTATCAATTGCCTTCTTAGCCCAAAGAGACAGCGATTGGCAAGAGTTATCCTTCGTTTGATTTCAGCGCTGGTGTCATTGTCTGAATTGATAGCGGAACCCAGGTAGACAAAGTCCCTAACTACCTCAAAGTTATAGCTGTCGATGGTGATGTTTTGTCCAAGACGTCGGTGTTGGGTGTCTTTTCTTGATGACAGCATATACTTGGTTTTGCCCTCATTGACTGCTAAACCCATATTCGCCGCTTCCGTCCCAATACTCACGAAAGCTTCACTGACATCACGCTTTGTTCTACCGATTATGTCAATGTCGTCTGCGTATGCGAGTAGTTGAACAGACTTTTGAAAGATTGTACCTCTGGTGTTGGCGCGAGAGTTCTGCACAATTCTTTCAAGTATGATGTTAAAGAAGTCGCATGACAGCGCGTCGCCTGGTCTAAATCCTTTTTTGACATCAAAGGGGTCGGTGAGGTCTTTGCCGACCTTAACGGAACAGCGTGAGTTTTCCATCGTCATCCTGCACAGACTGACGAGTTTGGCAGGGATGCCAAAACTAGACATTGCCCTATATAGCTCGTCTCTATAGATGCTGTCATACGCGGCCTTGAAATCGATGAAGAGGTGGTGTGTATCGATTTGGAATTCGTGGGTTTTCTCCAAGATCTGCCGCAGTGTGAATATTTGATCGATGGTGGACTTTCCTGGCCTAAAGCCACACTGATATGTGTCTATCAGATTGTTGACGAACGGCTTCAGGCGTTCACACAGTACAGCAGTGAAGATCTTGTATGTGATGTTAAGAAGACTGATGCCTCTGTAGTTGGCACAACTCAGAGGGTCTCCTTTCTTCAGGATCGGGCAAACAATGCTGAGGTTTCATTCGTCGGGCATGCTTTCTTCCGATCATATCTTGCAGATGAGCTGGTGCATGCTCCTAACCAGCTCATCGCCAGCGTATTTAAAAAGTTCGGCAGCTAGGCCGTCTGCTCTGGCTGCTTTGTTGCACTTGAGCTTAGACACAGCTACTTTCACCTCCTCCAGGTCGGGTGGGCGGTATCGTTCGTATGCTTCGTCGGTAACGTCTTGGCCCGGGTTGAATGGTTCGTTCTGCCTGACAGCGGTATTTGCTTCGTCCTCGCCGTTATACAGTCTGCAGAAGTGGTCTTTTCAAATCCTCAGCACCTACTGCGATTCTACAACGATGTTCTTGGTGGTCCTTACAGGCTTCAGTTCGAAATTTATACCCTTGGCAGGACCTTTTGATCCTTTGGTAAAGTTTTCTAATCCCTCTCTATCTCTTCAACCGCGCGCTTCTCGTGCTCTTTCTTTTTCCTTCGGAGAAGCCGGTGTTCCTCTCTCCTCCTCTGCTCGTAGAGCTCGCGAGCAGCTCTAGTCCTTCTGTGCAACGCCGCTTTGTATGCTTCCTGTTTAGCTGCATGTGCCTGCCGGCATTCATCGTCAAACCAGGGGTTTCGTTGTGGTGGCTGTGTGAAACCCAGCACTTCAGAGGCGGCGTCTCTGATGTCATTTTGGCAATGTTGCCACTGGCTATCAATATTTGATGCTGGCTGCATAGGACTTCGTAGAAGGTTTTGAGAGACTCGGTTGGAGAAGGACCTGGCGATCTCTTGCGATTGTAGTCGGCCGACGTCAAACTTCCTCACAATATTTCCATTACTAGACGCTGGTCGGGATATCCGCAGCCGTACCTTGGCTACAACAAGGTAGTGATCCGAGTCAATGTTGGCCCCTCGGAAAGTTCGGACATCCATGATACAGGAGGAGTGCCTTGCGTCGATCGCAATGTGGTCAATCTGGTTGACGGTTGATTGATCGGGAGATCTCCATGTCCCTTTGTGGATATTGAGATGCGGGAACTGCGTACTAGCTATCACAACGTGTAGCCCTGCAGCAAAGTCGAGCAGCCTGAATCCGTTATCGGAGGTCGTGTCGTGCAGGCTATGCTTTCCGACTGTAGGACCAAAGATGCCCTCCCTACGACAATCTTAATGCCGTAGCTAGGGCATTGCTCATGAGTTTTGTCCAGGAGTTCGTAGAAAATATCTTTGGTCTCGTCCTATTTTTGTCCTCTGTGCGGGCTTGCGCGCATATTATCGTCGCGAGGCGTTCGCTTACAGGGTTGAAGCTCAAGACTTTTTGCCTAAGTCTGCCTCCAACAACGAAACCACATCCAAATAGGCGCTGGCTTTGATGCCGATAGCAGTCGCCGTAGTAGAGGTCGCAGTTTTTCATCCTTCTTTTGCCCGGCCCGTCCCACCGCATTTTTTGGATGGCAGTAATTTCTGCCTTGCAGTCGTTAAGGGCCTCCCCTAGTTTCTCGGCTGCAAATGGTCTGTTAAGGGACCTGACATTCCGCGTGCAGATCCGGAGCTCGTTGTCCTGCTCTCGTTCGCATTGGTCAAAAAAAAAATGAAAGCTAAAATTTGAGCTAGAGAGCTGAAATAAGGTGAGTTGGCTGGAAGTCTAGTCCATAAGATCAAGTTTGTAAATTAGCTGATATCGGCCCACAAAAAAAAAATAAAAATTAAAAAAATACTCTTTCCAAATTTTGGTGCTAAATCCCTCATTTTTGGTAGGTAACATTGCCTTGTAATTGTTTTTGAGAAATTCTCTTTCAAAATAAGTTTGGGCTTTTCTTTGGCCACGCCCACTTTTTTAAGAAATTTTAGCTTAAAATTACTGTTTTGCAATAAATATATATGAAATTTGATTAAAAATTCTATGACAAAGGTTGTAGATATTAGCATTTTCTAACTTTTTTGTGAGGTGCGTGCCGTGGCGTAGTGGTTAGTGTGTGTGCTTACTACGCCGGAGGTCTGGGTTCGAATCCTGCCATCGTCACCTGAAAAAAAAATACTTGTTCTTTTTCACGGTCCCCACCTCCGCGAGGGTTTGACAAGCCCTCCGAGAGTATCATTTGTCTTGAAAAACTTCTCAAAGTGCCGTTCGGATTCGGCAAAAAATTGTAGGTCCCCTTGTATGTGAAGAAATTAGCACACACAGCATACATTGTTGAGAACTTGGCCCTGTTTTGGTCTCGAGCTGTTGCGCCACTCTATTTATTTATTTATTAACTTTTTTGTATTATGTAGTACATGCCTCCGCCCACTTTTGTGGGCGTGGCGTTACGAAAAAATGACTTTTTGAGTTAAAAAGGCGGAGTTTTAGGCCAGTTTCCTTTTTGGTTTTTTCACTTTTTTTGTTACTTTTGACAAATTTTTAATGTTTGAAAAATTTCATGCTTGAAGTTAAATAAAAACAGCTACAACTATCAGCTTCGGCTTCACATTGTGTACGCCCTTATGAGAATACGTGTTATTAAACTTTTTATCCTGCTTCATCTACAACATACTACTAACCAGGCCTTTATTGCTATCTATTTTATAATTTTTGGGCGTTAGATATTTTATTATTTAGGTGTTTTTTCAATCATATTCCAGCACATTCCTTGTGATCGATTATTTTTGCACTACGAATGGGCTCTCACTGAATCCTCTAAAAACTACGATCGTTCTCTTTATGACAAGGAGGAAGGTCACTGGTCTAACTCAACTTGTGGTCAAAGTTGTCACTATTCCGCTACCCGATGAAGTCAAATGTTAGGGAATAATCCTTGATAGAAAACTTCTATGGTCAAAGCATAATTCATCCAAAACTGCAGAAACATTGTCTACTTTCTGCACAGTGCAGAAGCGTTTTTGGCAAGAAGTGGGATATAACCGAAAAGGGTTCTCGGCATATATACTCGATGGTTATACAACTCCTCTCATACGCATCGGTTGTTTGGTGGAACAGGCTGTATCGAAAACGTGTTACTACCTCTTTTGCCAAACTGCAAAGAACGGTTTGTCTTGGCTACGAGACAAGAAGCGAGAACATTAGACTCCATTACCCTTAAGGTAAATATGCGGAGATTTTCGCTATCCTAATGGTTCTATTTTGACTTACAGGTGGAAAACAAGAAGCATATGCGTTTGCAGTGACAGTCAAGTCTCTCTAAATGCGTTGCTCAGCCCTCTTGCCTCGTCCAAGATAGTGCTCGAACTCAAGCATGCGTTGTACTTAGTCGAAAGGCATGCTGCAGTGACTGTTGTTTGGGTCCCAGGTTATGCTATGGTATCCAGCGTAATGAGATCACGTAATGAGAGCTTGCCAGAGCAGATTTAGAAGAGGTTTTCTCAGGACTCGAACCTGCCTGTATCTTTTATCACGTCTGCCATTGATGCTTGGGTTTATTGTGAGCAAAGGGCTCGTTGTCGTGACTGCGATGGGTGCAGCCTGACTAAACGACTAGGCCCGGACATCTGCGAAAGGTCAACGCCTTGCCTTCTATCTCTCAGATGAATCGATTGCAGAATTTCTTGCGGCGTCCTTATCGGACACCAAGCTTTTTCTAGACACTTGAATATGTTAGGCTTGAGCGAAACCACCACCTGTCCTGTCGGTATGGAGAGCACGAGGATACAGCAAAACACTTCCTCTGTAGTTGCCCTGCCTTTGCTCGCTTTAGGTGCCAGATTTCTGGGGCTGACTGGGTGAGTGCCGAACACCTAAATTCTTCACCAGTGAAGCTCCTTTCTTCGAAAGACGGGTAAACTTAATACTTTATTGTTCGGTGTCTGCATGGTAGTGCAATAGACCAGTTGTGGTGCCTGAGTGCTCGACCCGATAACAGCAAACACCAACAAAAACGTAAAACGATTGTTCCTTTCAAGTATTATATATAATTGACTAAAATTTAGTAGTTGATCAATTGTGGTATCACTACTTAATTTTTCACTGTGCATTTTCTCCCACATTACGCCTTGCATTACTTAACATTTGTACATTTTCCTTTAGACCCTTTTGAGTTTAAAACTTTCCAAAATTCTGTAGAAGTTCTTATAGCATGGTCTAACTTCTTTTGGTGAACTTACCTTGAATCAATCTTTATCAGTCGATCCAATCGATTTAAGTGCAACTCCCTCAGATGAAATAAGTTAAGCAAGGCCACAGCTGGAATGTGTGTAAATCGATTTCCACTTAATGATAGATAAGTTAGATTCGACAATTTCGACAGTTGCTGCGTTGGCACAATCTGTAAATGAAAAAAAAAATGAATACTTGCTTAAACGATTTACATAGGTATAATCTTCTAAAGGCAGCTTACTTTGAAATGTAAAAATAACAGAAAGTGCAGCATTGATAAACGGATGGCATGGCAATACGATAAGCTACAACATATTGATGCCCCTATGATTAATTAAAGGAAACGATATGGCGCGCAAAATGAAGCAAATAAATACGAACGCGAGGATGCGAACACATCAGTTCAAACAATCGAACGGTAGCTATGCAAATTGAGTTGCAAGGATGTGGAAGCGTTTTTTTAAACTTTTCTCTCTAAACAAAACAGTGGGAATTGTACCAGATGATAGGATTGGGATCATACACGTATAACTGGTGGGTGGTAAGTGAGAATACGATTTAGATGATTCTTAATCAAGGTGCTGCGCCACAGTGAAAGGACGATGCTATTTCAGTTTATACTCCCAAAGAAACAACGTTACCGGTGGAGACGACGGATATGATGATGATTGTCTATGCAATTTAGCTGGAGATTCATTAAATTTGCGAAATTGAATATTCGATTCTCATTAATTGCTATTTCAGCTCGTTTGATGAATATAAAAGAGATTCTTTGATGAATGTTGGAGAAAGATAACATTTTTGATGATCTGACGAATATGATAAATTGGAAAAAACAACTGTAAGAAAAGATGAATTTAATGAAACTGGTATAGCTAACTCAAAGACTTGATTGCTCAATGCTGCTAAATTCTTTAAAATCGATATTATTCGTTCGCTGAACATAGTGGTCACTAATAAAACTGTGCCGTTTAAAATGAGAAGTAATCATTACTTTTTCAGGGTGGTTGTCAGGAGGCGGCAGTAGACATATTTTCCCTATTTGTTTTGATCATAAAAAAATTTCATCTGCTTTAGTAGGCACATTGAATATTAGGCACATTGAATATTAAAACATTTTAAAGATATACCAAACTTTTATATAATGTTTCTTATTTCAGTGAACCTTTATCTTATATGTTTTATTATATTCCTTTTTTTAAACTTTTAACAAAACATTATTGCGGGTGTACCACGATATCTCGAAAGCAAAAATCTCAAAAGCAAAAATTTCGAAAACAAAAATGTCGAATACCAAAAGTCATGAAATATGAGATTAGTCCAGTAAAATTAGACATTGACCCGATATAACAGGCTGAAAATTGGTGGAAATGTCGAGGACGATGGCCTAAAAAGTCTCAAAAGTCCTTACAAAACGAAATTAGTATTAACACAAAAAAAGTAATAAATAATTCATGAATAAATAAATACAATATTTCACAGATATTAATTTAATTAGTAATAATAAATAAGAAAATAGATATAATTAAAAATAAATATGAAAGTGAGAAAAACCTTAAAGATTATCTATGTATGTTGTCAAACTCGAAATCAACTCGTTAACTGACCTTATACAAGAAATGTCTTATCGACTTTTTAATCTAGCGATATGATCTGGAACCATCTGGATAAATGAAGCTCTCGTGTTGAAAAGTGCCAAGGTAGATTAAAAACCATTTTACGCTCTGTGTTCTGAGAAACCAGGTTATGTGCAATAGCCCCAAACTGAGGACTCGTAGAACACTATTGCTTGAAAAACAAACTCGTATCGTTCTCGATACGATCTTATTGTCATTACTAAGTCGGATTTCCTGTTGATGAAGGGATATGGTAATATATTTATTGTATTTTTGACTTTGCGTAAACAGTTGCACAATTTTTATAAAGTGTAGCCGGAAGTTTAATCTATAGTCCAAGCAACGAAGACAAAAAAAAAACCGAATAGGGGAAATAGTACAGTTGCAGAGAAAGGTGTCCTAAACAACATACCGAAAGTACTTATGAGTGGGGGCGGAGCTAACGGATGGGCAGAGCTTTGAAAGTCACTTTTTCCAGTTTTTTGCGAATATCTCAAAAACTATGGCTTGCAGCGAAAAGCTATAATTAAATTAATTAATATAAAGTTCTCTATATAAAAGATTATAAAAAATTTTCCACTGGGATCAATTCTTACGGAGGAACAAAAGGGGGAAGCAAACAATTTCAATAAACTTGAGTTTTATTGATAAAAAACAATGTCAGTTTTTCTATACTTCACTAGCTTTCTATTTCTATACTAGCTATACTGGGCTATCGGTTTTCACCTCGCATCTTTCCCTAGCTAAACCGCAGTGATTGGGTCGCAGAGGGATACTAAGGGTCATACATAGTTTAATAATCATTCAACTTTTTAAATCTAAAAATATTTAATAAATCAACAGAAAAACCTCTTCAGAAAAGGTCACCTACTTTTTTTCGAAAGGAAACACAAAGGGGGAACAAGACTTTTCAAGGTCTGTGAGTCACCAGGAAGTATCTACTGCGTTTCTTTGGAAGAGTTCACTGGGGTGCTGTTTGAAAGCCAGTTACTGTCAACCAACTGACAAAATTTCAAGGAACTGTCATAGATAACAAGAGTGACAAAAATGTAGAATCCCGATTTTGGGTTAATAAAAGGGAATAAGTCATCTCTCTACGATGTTTTGCCGTTTCATGTTTAATAGGCTGTGGGTTTTTTCTTAACCGCATGAAGTGGAAAGCATCTTCCACCAATCCACCATATCTATCCACTATGTGCCATCAGTACCTACGTTGCCTACGTTTAAAAATATTATGGTCAAAATTACATGGTGGTTTTCGATGACTGTACACACACTGATTTGAAAAGCACGAACCGAGCTTAGGAGAGGCGAAGAGGGCTCAATAAAACTTGTGTTCACATTAAATTCAGAGAGAGCCCAGTCATCATAATTTAGAAAAAGCATTTTCTTGCCAATGAAAAATTCAAAACAAGGCTGATTCAAAACTTGCTTACTGAGAAGATTACAACAACAGGACTACAAACTTCAATTGCTGCAGTAGAATTGATACAGTGGCTGGCCTGGATGAAGACTTGCTAGCCCTTTTTATGGGATTGGCACCAGCATCTGCAAATATATTATATGCGAAGCCAGACCGTGGGAAGGGGCAGATAGTCTTCAAAACGATACTCCTACTCCACAGCTTCTCCGGATCCGACACCACCTCGGCGATTGATGGCAAAGGCAAGGTAGGAATCGCTAAGCTATATCTGGCCTTGGAAAAGAGTTCGCAATACTTTTAATAAATCCTGAGTGCATCACCTGAGTGTAATGAAAAGGTTGGCGAGATCACTCTGTTTCAGGAAGATAACATAAGCAACCACAGCTACGGAACATTTTTGAGAACATTAACGAAACTCAAATCTGACTTGGCCACTCTTTCTCCCACCCGAGGAGCTTCGGAGCAGCACTTGTTTAGAGTTTACCTTCAGATAAACATGTTTAAGTATTATTGTTGTTAAAGAACATTTTTTTTTTTGCAATAGCTATAAAGCTTTATGCTATAAATACATATTTTGGTCTATACTTTTATGCACCCTATCAGGTAGAGCAATGGCAGCCCCCTGCCCTATCACAGGCTCAATGGGGTTGGACTAGGGAAAACGATGGTGTGCTAAGCCCGGGAAGAACCAGTTACATCTGAAACTATAATTCTAAACACGATATTTTGCCGTTGAACGACAAAAAATCTATTACAAATATTATAGATATTATTTGCTTAGTTTGCTCCATACAAAGTTTTGTGCTCCGCCTACTTTTAGGGCACGTTTTTACGGAAAAACTGTTATTTCCGAAATAATTTTCGGTCTTTACCCATTTTGTCATGATTCTCAAGAAAATACAATTGATTGATTTTAAGTTTTTAATTTTAAGATTTTATACTATACAAATAATATATCAATACAGGACAAAAAAAAAAGCTTAAATATATAGAAGTTTGTTACATGCAGACGAACTCTTGCACTTACTCACTTGTTTAGGAGGGGAAAGTCGGACATATAAATACAATAAAGAATTAGGCCCAAAACTGAACCTTGAAGGAATCCAGCACAGATATTAAAAGTGTGGAAGGACAGATGTCAACAAAAACTTTTTAGCCACGACCAGACAAAAGTATTGCAGAATTTTTATTATGTGTATGGAGGTTTAGTATACAGTCCAGTCCATGAAGACAAGAAAAAAAAACGAATACGGGAAATAAATCGTGTAGAAGCGATTTTTGGCACAGTTACGGGGAAGGTGTCTTAAAGCATACCGAAAGAACTTTTGAGTGGGGGCTTTTTTATGGGCGGGGTTTTCGAGATAGCTTTTGAGATAGAAATAAATTATTTAGAGGTTTCTAATCCTATCAAAACCTACGAACTTTCGAACTTTAAGGTCGTCGGACGCAATGCTTTTGAGATGGTCAAGTGAAAACACACTTTCTCCAATCTCGTGAACGCGGGTGTTGAGAGAAGCGATTGCATTTTTAACAACGTTTGCAGTACCATCATTGTTGGTGAAATCAGCACCAAGTGATTTTTGCTTTTTCAAGCCTGAAATACGTAATTGAATTACTTTCTTTTAATGCTGGTATATGTGGTTTTTCAAAATTACTTTTCCAATATTACAGAAAGGCTTACTGGCTTCATACATGCCTTGCAACTTATGGTTCCATAGTTTACTACGAAACTCTGCTTTAAAACTCTTTAATACAGCGTTGCACATCTAGAGCTCATAGAGATCCTCAGAGTCACTAAATCTTGTCCACCTAGCCCTAAACATATTTCTTATCTTAATTGTCTCAAGTAACACACAAAACTTCCTTTTTAGGAACAGCTTGCTTGACGCTGTCAAGAATACAGACATGAAAACGTTGACACTTTGGTCGATTTCGGTTATATTAGTGTACCTAGATATAATCAGGGTCAATGTGATCAAACAAACTTATTCGTTTGCGTTAGGTGATCACAAAAATATTGCTCAGAACATTAATTTGTTTATGCATGCAGAAAATCAGCCTAAGTGTAGGCAAAAAAACCAACTAACCAGAAAGCTTGAAAACTGGGTACCCATCTGATTTTGACGGTGATTAATTGTGTCCTGTCACAAGAAAATTGTGATGATCACAGGCTACACAGATGAATTTTTGTGATTTGTGACATCACTTATCACAGATCATCTTAGCAGATTCAAACACCCTTGGTCTTACTCCACTTGTAACAAATGGTATTTGTTCGTAGAATGTAGCTTCTGGACCGCGTAGCAGTATCTGGACCGCTTAAGATTCCGGACAAACAGATACCTAGTAATGCAATAGCATTACTGGCAATTGGCAATATCAAAAGCCAATTTGCAGAAAGGACTGTTTTTATATGCGACACACAACTTGACACCAAAGTTCCTATTGAAAGTCCCACTTGAAGTCATCGGGAAGTGCCTTTCGAATTGTGATGTTGTTAAAAAAAACTGTGAATGGTATAGAAAACAAAGTCCGTTTCTCTTTTGAATGCCATTCGTTTTTTATAGACCTAACTTTTTGGAACTTTTGTGTCGAATAAACTCGTTTATGGAGCCGGGATTGTATTAACTTCATCTGCATTCGTTGCTTATATTGGCCGACTCAGGCAACCTTTTTTGCTCCCCAGACTCATGCAGAAAAAGCAAAAGCGAACTTTACGAAGGCACTCTGAATCCATTGCCGCCGCCGACATCACCATATTTCTTTTGCATGCATTTTTCGCTCTCGTCCTTTCAGCGAAGCAGGTACACATGATTTTCAGCTTCCAGGATCGTGAACAATATAGAAAGGGAAAATCTTCAAAGTGACCCAGTTCTTACACAGAAATCAGAGAAAAAGAAAATAAAAAGGGAAAAAGGCGGCAAAGGCAGCGCCAGCGTCGTCGTCGGGAAAATTATGACCAACCGTCGACAAACTGTTGGACCGAACATAAGAGCAGTTCAGGGACCTCTTACACTATGAATATGTGTGTTAATAGTAAAGTTCTGCTCCCTTTCTACAGCGTGCTGTTTTTCATTTGAACTGCAAACCTCTAACGCATAAAGGACCCGCTCCAGTCACCTGTGCTCGCTGTGTTCTTCTCCGATGCCGCCTGCTTTAGTAAATTAAGCAAAGGATACTACCTACCGACTTTCAGTGGTAAAATCAAAGCAAATATTTTCTTTGATAATTAATGTTTGCCATATTTTAATTAGATTTTAATTTTGAGTGCTTGGCAAATAGCAGGGGGCCAATGCAAAAGTATATAGAAGCTCTGGTTGCAGGCAACACAGGAGTTCTGCATGATGAATGAATAACGTAGTGCGGTGTGTGCACAACTAGTATAGTTATAGCCGTGTGGCAACTAGATGGTCTTGAAAAGCGGATGGATGCAAATATTTGCAGCGAGCACTTTTGTTGTTGGTCTTGGAAGTACAGAATCCACGGCCAATTAGGTGAAGGTACATAAAAGCCGGGAAGCTGTGGTCCGGTTTCGTTATGAAACATGAATCCTTTGTGCGAGGGTGTGCATTGTAAGAAATTGCTCTTCATTTGGTTTTAACTTTGTGTGAGAAAGGTTGGTTTACTTAAAAGAGACGTTTGTTCGCAGTTCATTTAAGTTAAGAAAGGAACTGAAATTGAAAGGAATATGCAGAGCTCTAAAAAAATCAGAATGGCAGTCCGTAATGAGGCACACAAGGATTCGTAGTCTTTTGAAGAACATTTATTCTAGGGTGTACTTTGATTAGTTATTTTATTACTATGTTTTGAGACCTCTCAACTTGATGAACTGTGTCCTTTCAAATCATGAAGATCTGACTGTCTGACTTTGAGTACCCTACAATATCTTAGAGAACGACCTACATTTCTTTGTGTTGTGCTCCTGTTCTGGTATGGTAAATAAAATGGTATAGGTATAAGATTTCAGACCAAAAACCTAATCAGGCAAAAGGGCTATAATTGTAATCAAATGTGCTCGACGTTGACTTAAGTCCTTAAAAAAAAACTTCCATAAAAATGTGAGAGTCGATAATTATTAAGAGCAACTTAACTAGAAGTGGAATTTTGCATCTCAGACTCGGGCCTCGATGCTTTATTCTCGACCTCGAGACGAATCCCGAACGTATTCAGTACTGTGCTAGTGCGCTACCAAAGTTAATTAGAGGAGTTAAGATAGTTGAATTAGTGTCACAATACGGTTAGTTTTAGAGAGTGGCAAAAAAACTGAACTGTGAAACAAAACAGAGTCAGGGCTCAGGAGCCTGGCCTAGCTCGAATAGTTCTGCTAATCCATTGTGGTTGTTGACAATTAAGGGCGACATTTTGTTAATTGAAAATCGAAATAATATTTGCATCTGGACAAAATGGATTTATATAATGCCTATTGTAAGAGCGGACTGAAATCCACTAGAAGAAATAGTCTTCAACATGTCATAAATGATACTGTCAGGAGTATATACTCCTTGTGAGGACACTCTTGGCAGTATAGTAATAACTGATGGAAGATGAACTTGGAGGTCAAAATCCAGTAGCGTCTGATTGTGCGGCTTAATGGACGGGCGTCTGTTCTCCAGGTGAAGATTGGCCAAGTATAAACCTGGCAGATAGGTATAAAATGCTGGAAATTACGCCTGGTACATCTATAACACTTTTTTCCCACCAAAAAGTCGTTTGTGTGCTCAAAATATGATTTGTGATGTTTGTCTTTTGAAAGGAGTTGAGCTACCAACTGATGATCACCTAGTGTTGTGCAAATTGCGCACTAACGACAGTTTTCCGTTGCCACAATGCCACCTAGGCGAAAACGAAGACGGGTGACCCGCATACCCGGTGGAAAAGGTCACAGGATGCTGAATCTGACTATATCAGGGAGCGATTTGCACGGAGAAGTTTGAACAAGTTCCTTTGTTCAAACTGACCTTTTGATTGTAGAGGAAGAATAGCAGCTGTTTTCATCGGCAATCACTGCCTCTGCGAAAAATGTTTGTGGAATGAAGTGGTCTGGTGTGACGGCTGGCAGTATGAAAAGAACTGCGTGGTTACAGAGAAAAAGAGAGCTTATATTGCTCTCGAGCCCGGCACATTAAGGTGCGAAGAACTGCCAATATGGCGGTCGTGACAGGCTTGGAAAAAGTAACAGACCTGCAAACAAGATGTTTTCGCAGACTATTCGCCGTGTCGGAGGAAAGCAGTTAGATGTTGTACAAGGGCTTAAATCCAAAGACGGTACACTGCTTTCAATTGAAAACGACATCTTACGCAGATGAAGCGAGCACTCTTCTGAGTTGCTCAATCCCCAACAGGGCACAGAAGATGGCAATCCGCTTGCTGACGAGATTAGGGCGGAGACTAGTCCTACAGTAGATGAAGTCACTGCCGCTATTAAATCGCTTAAGGTGGGAAAGTCTGCTTGAGCTGATGAAATCCGGCGAGAAATGCTCAAGACAATGGGTAAATAAGGTGTTAAATAGCTAACACGTGACAGTATGGTGGCCTGGTCAAGAAAGGTTGCTGTTACTATAGCGCTAAATTTCTCTTAAGTCTTCCGGGAAAAGTATTCGTGAAGGTGTTTGAAGAGCTTTCCAGAGCTGTAATCGGACCTTTGTTGCAGGAAGAGCAATGCGGCTTTGGGCCTGGCAGAGGCACAACCGATGATTTAAGCATAAATACTAATGCTTAAAAGCTGGGAGGAAGGGTGAAGAAGAATCAGTTTGAAGCTAGGAGTGCTGCGGTTAAAATCGAAGAAGGTCTGGTTCGAGTTAACCTCCCGCAACATACGGGAGACAGGTTCATTGGAGCTATATGATGTACGGTGGGTAGAAATATAGAAGAGGCGTGGGCACCGTAGATTACGAGGGTTAGTGTTAAAGAAAATTAAGTTATGGAGTGATGCGCAGTCGATGGAGACTGAGAGCAGACTATGAGCGAAAAGAAGGTCAGCAACACCTCTACGTTCTTCAAGTGAATTCAGGTTGATAAGTTTGAGATGGTCGCGATATGAAACAAGATGAGAGGGTCGTTCCAAGCGAGACCTCGAAGAGCGAACCGAAGAAAGCGACGTTGAATGTTTTCAATCCTTGATACATGCACTTTATGATGGGGGACCAAACTTGACTGGCGTATTCGAGGAGGGGGCGAACGAAGGAAATGTAAAGGGATCTAGGGATTCGAATAAATGGCGTGATATCCCATCCTTTTGATGTGTACATTGCACTTCGCCAGGGCTTGGTTCGCCTATCCTTTTCATAGCATATATGGAGTGGAGGTGAAGCGTAGTTTTTGGTGACAAGCCAACTGCTTCTCGCAAATGATTAAGCTATCCTGGCATCATTCGAGGAGGAACTTCAGCGAGCACTGGAAAGGTTTGCGGCCATCTGTGCTGAGGCTGAGATGAAGGTAAACGTGAGCAAATCTAAAATTATGGTTGTTTCCCGAATTTCTGTGCAGTGTACCTTGCGTTGGCCAAGCTGGACCTTGTAATAAATGAACCGCGCCATCAGGAAAGCTGAGCTTGGAGTTAAAGCAAAAATTTCAGTTTTTAATTCAGTTTTCATTGCTGAAACGATTTCAATCGTGGGTACAAGCTGCCGACATGAGATTTCTGAGGTGATTTGCTGGCGTTGCTCTTAGGGATATTGTTAGAAACTTCAGTATTTGTCCCTCTCCGTGTGAAACGATTGATTCTTCGATGGTTTGGACACGTTCCTCGCATGCTTCATAAAAGACTTCCAAGAGAGGTCATGTTAGCCGAGGTGCAAGCACGTCGTCTCCCTGGTAGGCCAAGCCACAGGTGGTGGAATCAGGTAAAGAACATCTCCGAGACCCGTCTGGTGATCGTGCCTGTGTCTCTTTGAATTGGTGGCGGAGGATCGGAAACGATCGAAGAACCACTTAGCAAGCCTCGCTCCTCAACCCTTTTAAAGATAGGCGGCAAAGTAGAAAGCGATTGATTGATTGATTGACTATTTGAAGAGGCATATATAAGGATAACCAAAACCGCAAGATCCAACAAATTTTTTCCTGCAGATGGTTGTTTTTGACGACAACGGGACGAAAAATCGGAAATTGCCTTAAATTGTGCAGCAAAAATACATCTCCAGCCAATTGTTGAGCTTAGTGTACGCTTTGTTAGTACCAACAATCTTTTTAATAAATCCACCAAAAAATATTTTTTTTTTTTTAATAAAAAACTGGTTTAATTGTCCCAGTAAAAACTATAATGTCAACATTATTAAAGCGTGTTTGAATCATCGTCCCAAATTATTATTGTACGAACATAAGGAAACATTAAGGAAAAAAAATAAATATTTTAATCCACATATTCTTTGTATCCAACCCATGGTTCAAAATATCTACTTTTTAGTTCAATTTATATTTTAATTATATTATTTTGATAAATAATGATAAATAACATCTCATAAAAGTTTCTCATTTTAGCCAAGGAAATCCAATAAAACCAAGGAAAGAGAATTCTGCACTATGTGGGCAAGAGCTGGAGCAATTCTTTATAAAGATGAATAACCTGATTTTTCACTTGTACCAGGCAAGGAACTCCAATGAACCCGAGGAATTCTGCAGAAAGTAGGAAAGAGCTTGAGGAATCTTTTATAAAGGTGAAGCATCTCATTTTTCGCTTCTATCAGGCAAAAACTCCAATTGACCAATGAATTTGTATGGGAGGCACAACAAACATTTTTCGCGATCACCATACTTAGTTTAATTGTCAATTTTGAATAAAATTAACAAATAAATATTTCAGTTTCCGAGGCCACAATTAGCAATTGAAATCAAACCGAACAATCGGATACTCAAAGAGAATGTTTTGTTTTATGGATCTTTACGGATCTTAATCGCGAGCGAACCTAAATTTTTTTTTGATCTATCACGAACGAAAGATACAGAAAAAAAATTGACACAGTTCGTTCGCGTTAGAACTATAAGTTTTTATAAATCGAACATTTTATCGTTCGCCGGTTACATTTTTTATGTTTCGTGTAAACAAGGAAGGAGAACTTTAAAGATCCATATTATTCTTATGGTTAGAGACATATCTTACGAACCCTGAATTCTTTAGACATTTTCTAATGATGAAACTCAGTCTTTGGATACGACTTAATGGAATAAATGTTTATAGAAAGAGAGTATGAAATTTTTAACGTTAAAATTTTTTCCCAACAAGAAAACTGGGCAGATTTGTTGAAAACATAATAGAACTTATGTCATTTAATGAAAATAGACAACCTTTCTGAAAGCAGTAATTAGACTGAGGTTTGTAAAAAAAACTTTTCTTAGCTCTCGAAGTTGCAGTTTAAAAAATTGTGAATTTTGCTTGCAGACTACAAAGGTGAACAATTTAGTACATTTTCCATGAAAGTAAAGATAAAGTATTTTTGCTGCCGATAACATGGAGAAAAAGTATAATTTGCTTTCAAAACTTTCTTATTATGCCTTCTTTGGGTAGAATTTTTTATCTAAGTTTATTTATTTGTCTTTTCTGTCTACGACCCAAAGAACTTTGATGCAGCTATAGTGCCACAAAAACTGTAAGCGTTTTAAAATTTTGCAAAAAAACATGTTCGCAATAAAATAAAGGTAGATTTTTGTTCATTTGTTATTGTATTTTGATTACAAGGAAGTGTTCAAAGTTTTACAGTAAAAGCAATTTTAACGTTATAGTAGAAATAAATAAATAGAATGGCGCAACAGCTCGAGGTGAAACAGGGCCGAGTTCTCAACAATGTATGCTGTGTGTGTTTATTTCTTCACATACAAGGGGACCTACAATTTTTTGCCGAGTCCCAACGGCACTTTGAGAAGTTTTTCAATACAAATGATACTCTCGGAAGGCTTGTCAGACCCTCGTTAGAAGGAGTCTAACGTAATTGTAGTAAATGCATAATAATGATGTGGCTAAGAAGCGTGTTTTATTCCTAATTTCTGGCTCCACTGATGTATAAAGCTGGTTGGGGTCGACCTAAAATATTCCCGAACAATTGTAAATTATGAAGTTGACAGAAATAGTATTTTTTAGATAGATGTATTATAGGTATGTAAGCAGGTAGGAATTACATTTATTTGAAAAACCTTGTTTTTTTTTAACTATAATCTCGTTTCGAATGGATAAAATTAAGTAAAAGAAAGCATCATTAGTGTCCAATAAATTTAAAAAAAAAAAAAAATCAATTTAAGAATTTATTGCTGACTATGTGCACTTTAATATATTTTAGCAACATTCCTTTTTGGAAGTGCAGCACCCAAATTCTGTGCACAAAACTCCATCAATAAAAATCTCAGTCCCAATTGCAATGTCAGTTGAAAAAAAATTGACACCACTAGTTACACCCAGAATTCAAATTAAGTGCGCTCTCGTTCTGTGTTTTGCAATCGCGCAAATGTATCCAATTCAAAACTTCAAACTGCATTGCTGGTCAAAAGTTCGATTCCAGAAAAATGCAAAAAGTAAATCAATAACAAAAATGCAGGGAAAAGAGAAATATATCGAAAACTCATCCTCTTTTAATGAATGTTCTCAAATTAACGCCAATGTCCGGCAAGAAAAAAGTAAAAAGGGATCTGGCAAAAAAAGACACCGGCCAACAAGATAGATATACAAATGCTGCATGACGCCACTACAAACCAAGCAAACTCGCCACAACAACAAGTGTACATTTTAACGTAATGTCCTTGCAGTTTTTTTTCTCTTCCCGCGCCCTGCTGATAACGAAATGACGTTGACTGAATCAGATACTGCTGCGGTTGTGCACAAAATTTACATTTAAACGTCCCGTCCGCAAGTGATGAATTTTTTTTCCTGCATCCTGAAGTGTAATTTCAGTTTTTTTTTATAAATTCGCTATTTCTCTTTTATTCGGCTAAATTCTTCCTCTAGTTGAGAGCAATACAAGAATACCTTCATATTTGGAAAGGTTTGGGAAAAGATTTATGGCGAACTGCTGTTTGAGTGAAATTTTGAAATAAAACTAGTCTTAAATAAAAATATATGCATATACATAATATTGTACTCTGGAGTCTGAATAGAGATTAACGACCAGGATTTACATATTTTCTCATACGTTTTTGTCTTTTCTGGAACAATGCCAAGGAATCCATCATAGGTAAAGGAAATTCTTCTCCTCTATATGCATAGTAGCTACACATGCAAACATATCTTGTGGTTATGCTCTATGCTGGAAGATTTGATTTCCTTTGATTCAAATGGGAAACTGATATCCTTTGCGATGCATGTAACCTGTTAGTTGAGGTTCTTGCATGTGGGTAGCAATGGCCAAAAATATATTGCTCGGATGCACTACCGCTTAGCTATACGGGCACAGAATGGTATGTCAGTCATCTCATGCTGGTAATGAAATTTTCGCAAGGACATGCTATTTTCCCTAAGAGGAGAAAAGTCTAAAACAATCTTCTAACTATACTATAGAATACTATAGAATTGTTGGTGATGTTAACAAACTATCTAATGTTGTCTGTACTTGTTAGATGTACAACATAAGTTTGTAAACCTTAATTCCATCTTTCAAGTGGCGCTGCTCCTTGGTATAAGAGTCAATAAGCCCTACACTAAAAAAAAAATAGTAATATAATTATTCGTAGTCCAAAATTAACCCAAGAATTTTTAATTTTTGGTTTAAAAATGAAAGTGTAAACTTAAAAACAATAACATATATTCTTGATTCAAAAATGAGAAATTTCAAAACAGAAATGTTAACTGTTGCCTCTTGCCTCAAAAACATGCTGTTGGCGTTGCAAATATTTGAAAATTTATTCCTGTTACAAGCCTTATCGTAACTGCTGCTAGTGGCTTTTGCTTTCAGAACAAATCTCCGAAAAAGGTAGAAAAACAAGTGGGAAAGTGCAACAGTGCGTATGCAAAAGTTTCAGTCCATCTACGACGGATTGCTAAATACCCGACCATCATCATCATCATCATTTTCGAAATGCCGCTTATCCTTTAAAAGGGTCGCGGAGCGAGGGTGGCTAAATGGTCCTTCCATCTTTCTCAATCCTCCGCGACCAACTCAAGAGACTCCGGCGCAAGAGGTTCTTTACCTGATCCCACCGCCTGTTTCTTGGCCTACCAGGGGGCGACGCGCTCGCATCTCGGCTAGCATGACCTGTCTAGGAAGTCTGTCAGGGGGCATGTACCTGCGATCTAATTCTTTCGGTCATTACCCAAATTTAATGACCATAGATGAGGGTCGGAACGAACACTGAATTAAAAACTGAGATCTTTGCTTTCACTCCAAGCTCAGCTTTCCTGATGACCGGCCGGCGCAGTTCCTTTACTATTGCTCCAGCTTGGCCATTCTACAGGACAATTCAGTATCACTCCTCCCATCTTTCGTGAAAAAAACCCCGAGATAAATATACCAAAAAACCCATACCAAAAAAAACTGAAACTGTTGAATGCTTTATACTAGTTGGTTGCATACATTTCGTTTTAAAACTCCGCCTTTTTAACTTAAAAAAATCACTTTTTTTAACGCCACGCCCACAAAAGTGGGCGGAGGCACATAGTACTTATATATGAAAGTTAGAAAATACTAATATCTACAACTTTTGTCATAAAATTTTTAGTGTAATTTCATATATATTTATTGAAAAACAGCCGTTTTAGTTTAATTTAAAAGTGCGCGTGGTCAACACAAAAGGCTAAACATTTTTGCCCACTTCAAAGACAATTACAAGGCAATGTTACATACCAAAAATGAATGCGCTAGCACTATTCTAACATAGATATACGTCTTTGGGCGGATTCGGCTAATTTTCAAACTTGATCTGGTCCAATGGACTTAAATTTAAGGCCTAAAAGTTGTTTACATACGGACGGACGGACGGACGGACATGGCTTAATAGATTCTCCTGTCGGTCCCAGTCATATCTCTAAAAAGTCTTAGGGGTCTACGGTGATTATTACACTGCGTTACAAACTATACATCAAACTTAATATACCCTCGGTCGGGTATAAAAAACCACTTTACCCGGCTAAGATTCGAACCGAGGTCAGCAGTCTGATAAGCAAGTTATTACAATACTAAAAATAAAAGAGCAAATTATTCAAACTAAGAAAAATTTTTTTATTTAAAAAAACTTAGTTGCCGAATATTTAATTTTTTTTCCTTATGTAAAACTTAAAGCTACCTTAAAATAAAAATAAGACTTAACCTAACTTGAGATATGTTACTTGACCATCTGCATATGCACTTTGTTGTGTTTTTTTTTATAATTTTTTTATGTATTTTTTATCAAGTGCTGTGTTTTCTCTTTCTTTTGTTTTATATTTTTTGGGGTTTTTGTTTATTTTTTTTTTTTGTCACCAGAATTGTTGGTGCTGTTTTCGGGCATTTTTTACATCGCGGAAGAATACCGACCAACTGAATCGGAGACGCTACTCAGCGCTCCGTACGACCGACGTCTCGGTTGTAGTTGAGTCGCCTGCCAATTGCTGTCCGGGCAACTAGGAAGATTAGGGACACAGCCGATTTATCCTGGAACATATAGAGAATCGCCTCTCTATGGGGGCGAAAGCCATTAAGATGCCCACTTTCATGTGACATGATGTTTGGGTAATAAGCCCCCGAAATCAGGTTATCCATCGAGGTCACAGCTCTTGCAATGTTCCTTCGAGTCAGCTTAATCAGAAATTTATCCAATCTGATCAGATCCGCCCTATTGTAAGTCCTATACAATAGGCGGATCCTCGTTGGAAAAGTGCTTCGTGTACTTGGACTCTGGATTTCGATACAAGTGAAGGCAAGCCCAAAGACAAGCCCTCTTGAAAACCCGATTCCTTTCCATCCTACTTGGCCGGATATGGGCCATGTAGCAGATAACCTTCACCCTCGCATTGAGTTTGCTGCTATAAAACATTCTCTTTGTTTTAGGCAAAGCCACCCAGGGCTCTGGATAAAGCAACATCTAGATGTTTGTTCAAATATAGATATTTATCTAGCCAGAGTCCAAGGTATCTAACTACATTTTTACACGCAAGAGGAAGCCTGTGCTGTCCAAAGATAGAGAACTTTCGCTAGTTATTTTTGGTATCCCTAGAGGCGGCGTTCTGAACAGAATGGATTCCGACTTCTGGAAATTGATCCTCAACTTCCAGTCGTCGAAATATTGCTGAATTTCGTCGAAGTTATGCTACCATATTGCTACAATGACCTCGAACTTAGGTCCCGATCTATACGCGATCGTACGCTAGCGCAAAATGAAGAGATCCTATAAGATCAGCCACGTAAATATTGTAGAGAATCGGCTCCCTGTTGCAGACCGTTTTTAATATCGTACGCTCCAATATAAGTCACGTTGCTGTCTTTCACGACACTTCCTTCAAACTTTCTACCGGAGAGCATGTATAGTAGAGGTTTGCTGATGTGTAACCCATTCAACTTGCAGAAGAGCCCTTCTAACTATACGGTATCAAAGGCCTTTTCCAAGTCAATCAGGCAGGCACGCATGCATTGGTTCTTGTTTTTGTTACATTTGATATCTGATTCTGATACCGATTAAGAGGTGGCATGACGGCCGCCTTGGAACCCAAGGCGGTTTATCCGGCAGTATTTTATTGTCCTCAACCCAATTAGTAAAGGCTATATTGATCACCATTTCGAATAAATCGCTGATATTCGGAAGAAGACTTATTGACTGGATTTTTGCTGGATTGGAGTTATCCTTCCCCCTTTAGGAATCGGATCAACCACAGCTATTTTCGAATGCTCTGGAAATTGTGCATTTTTCAGCTAAATAGAGTGGCGTAAATTTCCCCCGCTCGAAGCCCAATGTTTGATATTTCAACGATTTTTTCTTTTTAAATGAGTCGAATATCGGAGGCTAAAGGAAGCAGTTCCTTTAGCCTCCACTTTCGTCTGCAGATCTCCGATCACGAAATAGTCGTCATCATCAACAGCGTTACTAGGAGCTATTCCCGCTGCTATAAGTGCTTGCTCGTTGGTTGTCGTTCAGGGGTTTTTCAGACAAAGTAGTTCTTTGTCATCGTTCTTCCGAAGCACTTTATTAATCTGGGGACACATTCTCGAGTTGTCTGACCTAATGGCCCCGAATCTTTTTACCCTAGTGCAAATTGGCATAGAGCCTGTAATTTTTAGCTGGATGTCCGCGATCAACGTCTTCAAAGTCCTTACCTCCGCGCTTTGTCTGTGCGTCAACCGTCTGCGCAAGTTTTTAAGACTTGTAAGCAGTCTACTTTTTTGTTCGTGTAGTGTGTCGATTGTTGCATTGCGGTAACTGTTATTGGTTGGACAATACCAAGGTATCGTACCGCCCATTGTTTGTTTAATTATCTCAATTTAATTTCTAATTAATTGCGCCATTTCTAACGCGGCTAAAGAAATTCTCAATGTGTACAATATCCTCGTGGCTTTGGAATATAATAGGTTGTTGTGGAAAAGACACAGCCAGCTAACCGAGTAAGGGTCAGTCGCCGTCCACAGCTGAGGTAAGCTTGGAAAACATTGGGTCTTATGGTTGCAGCAGACATCAACAGCTGTTTCTCGTGAAAGTCCTCTGATAAGACTTAATGTTTCTTATCTAGTAAGAACAGCAGTAAGAACAGCAGAGCATCAAGCGGACATCAGAAAAGCAAAAACAACAACAGGACTAGCACAGCACATAGCCGACACTAACCACACAGCTGATTTTGACAAAATACGAATCTTAGACATAGAGAGAAACCACAACAAAAGGTATACTCTGGAGAGCATACGAATACAACAAAATATAGAGAGAAAGCTAAACACCAAAGAGGATCAAGACTATATTAATACTACCAACAGCCTAGCTTTAATTAAATTGTTAAGAGAAACATCTGTGATATACATGTTAAAGTCAATTCTGTTTTTTCGTATAATTTTTTCGTTTGTTTACTTATTCATTTAACTGTGTGTGTTTTTCAATTTCAAGTAAAACAAAAACAGAGAAGGGGAAAAAACCATCAAATTCACCAATGTAACCAAACAAAAACAGTGAGTCAAAAAACAAGAACTTTAATGTAAGAAATAATAACTTTAACCCTATGGTATTTAGTTTTTCAATAAATTTCCCCCTTGAGGAAGTTGGGAAGCTCCAACGAAACGTAGGGACAAGAATGAAATAGTGTTTTTATCCTTATTTGCTTCGAAAATAAACGAACATCAAGCCCGAGGAACAAGTTTTTTCCGTAAAATTGATATCAAAAAACTGTTTCGTCGCTCGTACAAGCTTGTCCTAAGGATGTGCTTAAATTCGCCTGCTGACTCGTTAGTTTATCTATCTTGGTATTTATGACAAAATTTTGACACAAATATTGAATTCACAACTTATATGCATGCAACAATTTACCAATTTAAAGACCTCCAAAGACCTCATCGTTTACCAATTTATAGATGCCATGCCACCGGAGATTTATAATATGTAGCAAAGATGTAATCTGTCAGTTGAAAAAGTTCTGCCAAGGTGAGGAGGGCTGTTAAGAAATAATGATGTTAAGAAATCAAACAAGTACATATCTCTTTTGGTTGTCCCACTTAAGCCGACCCAAATGCTGGTCCTAGAACATCCAAGGATTACTCTCCTTTCATTTGCCTTAAATCTGAGGAGATCAATTCTGTCTAATGAAAATTCTCACATAAAATGTTAAAAAAATATTTCCGCTGCTAGCCCCGAGGACGTGCACACTTGGAAAATCTTGTTAACGAACACCTTCCGCTTGCATTGTCTTGTCAACACTTTTTTCGTTTTTCATGTTTTATCCCAAATAGCAAATAAGCAAAGTTTCCAATGTGACGATAAGCAAGACGAAAAGGTGGAGGAAGAGTTACCAGGGCAAATACCAGGACTTAAACTAACCTGCAAATCTTCGTTAATAAATGACGTCTACCGAACACAACCGACAGACTCTAAACACTGACAGCTGCAAGGGATCCATTAGAAGCAAACACAAAGCTTTACATTGTATATAATAACGAGCAAACGTTATCGTAAGCGCTGCTACATCAATGGCACACGTTTCGTACAAACTGCAATATTCTTGGACCATTCTTTACCCTCATACATGCAGCCTGTGTCCGTCGGTTGCAAAATCCTTGGAAACTTTGAACGGATACAAAATCGGCAACGAGATTTATTCATTAAAATTTATTAGTATCCTACGAGACGTTAGCGGGAAGATAGGAAGTGCAGAGCATCCTTACAACTATAACCAACGTTGCTGTGACCATTCCGAGCAACCAGTTACTGATTATTACCGCAGTGGGAGGGTTTAAGGATATACATTTCCTCCTATAAAAAAAACAACATGCATTTAAGGTATGTGTAGTACTGGAATGTAAACCGTGTTTTGGAAAGCGCTACACATTATTTAGGTATACCTACGTGCATCAAACCACTAAAATAAAAAAAAATCCTAATCGCCTTATGCTGTTGCTATAACTGGCAAAATTAACAATCACATCATAACTTTGGTAAAATGGAAATCCCTGGGCAACGTCAAGTTATGATAATTCATATGAGGGTTGCTCAGAAAATGCGATAAGGGTACATAAAGTAATAACCGTTTAAAGCGAACCCAGTTGGAGAGGTATAAACTTTCGGTTATAAAGAACCATTTCCCACAGTCGCAATCAATAGGTTCATTCGAGGAAAGCCCTAGTGCGCACTTTTTCCCTAGTTCTGCGTTCGATGAAGGTAAGACAACATCCCAGTCCAGCTTGCGCTTTATTCGATGACAGCACTGCGGGGCACAATTTCCGCACTAAAGTGATCTGAGGATATTGTCGGGGCAGAAAGTTCAGTGCTTTGAAAATTTTACATTTCAGTTGTTTGTCAATAAGTTGTTTGGAATTAAGCAATTTTTCTAACGGTATGTTTGAGGACAATTGAAGCCTCATGAGAAAATTAATGGCGTATTCTTTTTGAATAGTCGTCATCACGTTAAGTGTCAAATTGTTTTGACTTCGGGTGCGTTTCTTTATTCGTTCAACTATACCGGCCGAAGTATCTGCGGTTTTTTATTTATTCGGAATATTGCGATAATTCCGTTTTGTGTTTCTTTATTCGTTCAGAATATTCGGATTGCATTCTATTCATATTAACTCCCGAGGTAGTACGAATTAGAACGTTCGGAATATTCCAACTTAGTATTCCACATTTTCCATTCCTTCTACAGGATGAATAAAAAAACGCACCCTTCATTTTGTTAACATTTTTTCATTTTGCAGAGTGATTTCGTTCCCGTCGGTTTTTTGTACTTTTTAATAAAAATTTTTACTAAAAAGCTTTGAGCTCGAGATATTAAGTTATTTTTTATTGATTTCATACAATATCAGTCGCGTTGTAAGAAATCACGAATGAAAAATCAGTCGTGCCGTCTCTTCACACACACAACCAAAGCTACACCCAGCTTCCGCCGTCAAATACTACGGTGGCGAAATTTCGAGCTCGGTGTCGACACCGAACTAATTCGGAGTTCAAAAGAACATTTACAAGAGCACGATTCCGTTCAGGTGTTCGTGAAAAGAACAATTTTTTTCTGTATTCCACACTGCCGCATTTAAGGAGGTGGAACAAAAGTAAATTCCGACGAAGATTTCAAAATTCCAATTAGGAGCTCTTTAATTGCGACTCATGTGAGTTTTTTAAAGCGTTTTGCAACAAGAAATAAATCTTGGATGGGCAAATCAAAGTAAAGGAACGATTTAAATTACTTTAATCCACTTTAAGCCATTACCTTAAGCCACTTAAGCAATTCCAACTTTATAGCATTTGTTTAACTTTTTTCATTTGTTTCGCTTATACATATAATATTTTTATAATAATATTTCGAGTGCATAACATCTGATTTAAAAATATAACTTTTGAGGTTTTCGCGACGGATAATAGAAATTTTGAACGTTTTTCGGATATTATTTATACACGGTAATATCCGACAAACATTTAGAGTTTTAAAACGCTGCCATTGCAGTGTAGTAAAGAAATAGGACATCTCTGACTGTGACTACCTAACCTATTTGGCCGATTTTCGGGTTTTCGAATTTTTAAAAGCATTCAGTCATTCATTTTAAGGTATGTACTATTATATTTTTTTTTTTGTGAGTCTTCTATACTTATTATTGAAACGCAAAGTGACAAAAATAATTTTTTGATATTCTTCTTGTTCAAAAAACTGAAAAAAAATAAGTAAGTAACTGCCCGAATGGTCCTGAACTCATATGTTATTTGTATAAGCCACGCCCTCAAAAGTGGGTCTGGGCTATAAATTAAAATCAATAAATTGTTATTTCGTTAGAATCATGACAAAATGCTTTAAAACCGAAAATTATTTCGGAAATATACTGTTTGTTTCCTAAAAACGCCCCCTTAAAGCAGGCGCAGCTCAAAATTTGTATGGAGCACCAAACTTAGAAAATAGTAATATCTACAATATTTGTTATAGAATTTTTTTCGATGTGGAGTGAACTTACCGAGAAATTGGGTTTTTAAAGATCTAACATGTTAAAAGTGGGCATGGTCGATATTGTGGTCGGTCCAATTTTTGCCTTCTAAGAGATTTTGGTTTATTATTGCTCTGTACCAAAATTTGAGTTCCTACGCTTTGTGTAACTTGACCCAAAGGCATTTTGAAAGAAATTTTGAAATAGAGGTTGTCTTACATTGAAACCAGTAGTAGGCGTGGCCGTTGGCGGATTTAATTAATTTTTACACTTTGTCTAAACAAAATAATAACCATGGTACACTCCAAATATGAGCGTCCCAGCTCAATTGCTAAGACCTGAAAATTTCACACATACGGACAGACGGACAGTTGTACGTAAAGCTTAATCGATTCACCTGTCGGTCTCGATCATTTCTCTAAAAGGTCTTAGGGTTGGGGTCTACGGTGATTATTTCACTGTGTTACAAACTTGTTATTTCCCGCCAGGATATAGACTGGTGGAAGACGATCTTGATCGTATGTATGGGTCCAATTTTATCATTGGGGGTGACTTTAACGCGAAGCATACTTTTTGGGGCTCACGATGCAATTCAACAAGAGGCAGATTACTGTACAAAAATAGTATGAAGCGTGGGGTGGACTTTTTCTCCACGGGTAAGCCAACATATTGGCCAACCGATAGGAATAAAAAGCCTGACCTTGTCGATTTTTTTCAGACCTAACCATTCCACAATAGATCAAGTCTACAGAATAACGCATGAAATTGAAAAAGCCTTAGAAGGGAAAAAAATATGTTCAAGTGCTTTCCTCGACGTATCGCAAGCCTTCGACAAGGTATGGTACGAAGGCTTGAAATATAAGCTACGGCAAAACTTGCCGGAAGACAAGTTTGAAATATTGGAAAATTATCTTGAAAGCAGACTCTTTCGTGTTAGGTGTAGTAGTGAATACTCGAGTTTCAAGCAAATTCGGGCTGGCGTACCCCAGGGAAGCGTCCTCGGTCCGACCCTGTTCCTGCTCTGCACAAGACATACCTCTAGATGACGAGACTGTCGTGGCCACGTTTGCGGACGATACGGCCATCCTGGCAACAGGTGAATCAGTCGAGTCATCAACGAGAAGCCTCCAACGAGCATTGGACAGAATTTGTGTCTGGACGAAGACTTGGCGAATCGCTCTTAACGAGAACAAGTTTACGCATGTGAATTTCACTTACAGAAGGGTTAACAATTTACCTCTGTTCATAAATTCTGCACAAATACCTTATGCAAATGAAGCGAAGTATCTAGGGATGACACTGGACGCTAAACTTAGGTGGAAACCACACGTAAAGAACAAGCGTGACGAGCTCGAGATTAGGCTCAGGGAAATGTATTGGCTTATCGGAAGATTTTCGAAATTAAGCATATATAACAAACTGTTCTTGTACAGGCAGGTGTTAAAGCCGTCCTGGACATACGGTATACAACTTTGGGGTTGTACCAAGCCGAGCAACATGTCCATGTTGCAGACTTTCCAAAACAAGACACTAAGAGCAATTGTGAATGCTCCATGGTATATTAGGAATAGTGATATTCACAGAGATTTAGGAATAGCTACCGTGAGCGAAGAAGTAACAAACTTTGCTCGAAAGCTAAATGCTCGCCTTCATGTTCATTGCAACAATGAAATGATACGTACTCTTAACGAGACTCTTAACGATGTAAACAAAGAGCGACGACTACAAAGAATAAGACCCTTCGATCTAGCGACGTAGGTTGAAGCCGCATGAATGAACGGCTTAGTAGGTGCATTCACTGGAAAGCAACCTATCCAATGCGATTAACACTATGGAAGCGTAAACTACTTGTTAAGTTAACTTAGTTGTAGTCAAGAAGTATTATGAGAGAGCGAAAATTTACTACTATGAAGTGCGTTCTGGCAGTTTCATAGTGTCTCTCATAAATGGGTGGTTTTTTAGCACGTGGAAATCGGGCATAACCAATATCGGCTACTTCGGTATTATATACCTGCTATAGTGGGCGTATTGGTATCTTTGAAAGATTTTGGAGTTTTAGACTCTGTCCACCCTAGTATTCAACAAAAAAAAAAAAAATTAATATACCCTGGGTCGGATATAAATGACAACAGGTGTTTTGTTTTCAAAATTTTTACATATTTTGACTCAAGTGGCTTGCGTAAAATGAAGTTGATAAGATCGAAACAACTCAGAAGTTATAAGCATTTTTTAGTACTACCATTTCAGTTAATAAACTTAAATGATTTTAGGCGTACACTCGAAAACCGTGGAGCATTTCAGCCCCGCCATATTTTTCTTTTGAACCTCAAGAAAATTGTCTATGCCTGAGGTTTTTGCGAAACGGTTTATATCACCGTTACCGAGATAATGGGGGGACACATGGTTTTTTAGCCTTTTTCTTCATAGCCTTTTTGAAAAATAATTTTTGAAATGTTCTTGAAGTTTCGGGCTAAATTTCAGAATCTGTTAAATATTCAAAAATTTCTGTAGTTTTCCCGAAAATTGCAAATAATTCCTGATGTGTGTAATTTTTTTCCAATCATTTGACCTACAGCAGCGGAGATAGTGGTGGGGACAAAATTTTTTCCACAATTTTTTTTTTTCAAAAATATGTCAAAATCGCAGTTTTTAGACATTTAAACCAAAATTTGATTTAAGCCTTTTCTTAAACTGCGTTTGCTTTATGTGTTTGCTTAATATCGTTTTTTTATTTAAGCAATTAAAAAGTTATGATATGACCTTAAATACGTTGCAAACGGGCACATATTTTCCATTCATTATTTGTCAAAAAATTTTCAATATTTTGCAAAAATTTGAAATTATTATGAAAATTCAATACTTGTTTTAATTTTTCTTCTTTCTGGCTTGAAAACTTTTTAGGATAAGCACTCAAAACACTCTTTGCCTTTTTTATCATCAAAATCCAAATTCAAACGGTTATTAAACCGTCTTGTGTGTATATCGTTTTGATTTTTATACCCGACCCAGGGTATATTAATTTTAATGCATAGTTTGTAACACAGTGTAATAATCACCTAAGACCTTTTAGATGTATGTATGTTCGAGACTGAGTTCGAAACAGGTGGTTTGATTAAGCCATGTCCGTCCGTCTGTCCGTATCCTATGCTGTTTAAGGTCTTTAAATTGAGCTAGGACCTAGGAAACTATTTTCAAAACTATTTTAAAAACTATTTTAAAACGGCAGACGGCACTAAGCCATGCTGTATCATATATATATTTCAAATAACCTTTGTACTTTTTGAAAAAAAAGTTCGAGAGCGAGTTCGAAACAGGTGGATTGATTAAGTCATGTCCGTCCGTCTGTCCGTATCCTATGCAGTTTTAAGGCCTTTAAATTGAGCTAGGATACTATTTTAGAACCTATTCTTAAACGGCGGACGGCACTAAGCCATGTTGTATCATATTTATATTTCAAAAAACCTTTGTACTTTTTGAAAGAAAAAAAAAGAAATATATATTGAATTGAATTGCATTGAAATTGAGCTAGGAAACTGAAACTTGCTTTTATCCTTGATTCCCTTGATTTGGAACAGACAGTACAAAAATTAAGAAGATCTGCCCACAGCCACGCCAAACCTCAAATTGACATTTTATTTAAAAATTCATTTTGGTTAACTTAGACAAGGCATATGAACTCAAATTTAAGTGCAGAGTAATAACGGCCAGAAGACTTAACTAGACAAATGCTCACTTTTAACATGATAAATCTTTAAATCCTGATCTATGGGGAAATTCACTCTAAATCGAAAAAAGTCATATTAAAGATATTACCATTTGCTCAGTTTGTTACGTACAAGCACTGAGCTCCGCCTACTTTTAGGGGGCGTTTTTAGGAAAACACTGTTTTGTAAGCACTTATATTTGCTTTTAACGAATTTTCTCATGATTGCAACGAAATAGAAAGAATTGATTTTAATTTTCATCCCACGTCCATTTTTGGGGGCATGGCCAATACAAATAAAAATAATTGCCACACAGTACATGGAATTAGGCCATAAACTTTTTAATTTGGTGTTAACGGGTAAAGAGGGTCGGGTATTTAAAAGTTCGTTACAGACGAACTCTTGCACTTACTTGTTTTTCTCTGACTTTGTAAGTGTGCTACATTTCATTTTTCTGCGACTCACAGTTCAAAAGTAAAGGTCCGGATGGACGGTTGGACGGACAATGGAGTGATACCATAGGTGAGGTCCTTTTTCTATATTTGGACGGACCGCTAAAAAGGAAAAAAATTTTTTGAGGAACGCGGAAGAGGCTCTAACTTTTGGCGATTAGAATTACACGGGCTTTCCTGTCAAGCGACTATAACTGCAAAACTTATATTCACATGTTTCAAAAATACTTCCATTCGCACTTGAAATGCTCTGGGAAAGTAACGAAAAGTATAAGTAACAAGGATAAACGTCTTATTTCGAAACTGTTCCTAAGTTAATTCGGGATTTCGTAATGCGTAATTTCATAGGAAGTGCACATATGAAGTGATGCATTGATGCTTTGTAAAACGCTTTGTAGCATGATCAGTTATTCTTATAAAAAAGAAAATGATCATTACCCTGGCTAATTTTCTTCTTCTTTCTCTTAGGCTCAAGGTTATGATCTGAAATGATTGATCATAACCCTCCCCCCACTCTTCTGCGTTCCTAATTGTCCGCTTGTGGGGTACGCCGATTTGACCTCAGAATATATCGGCAGGCCACCTACCCGGTTTTGGCTCTCTTCGTCACGGAAGCCAAATAAATGCTGTTGTCGTTGCATTTGTGTGATCCATTAATGGTTAAGCCTTCCTCTCTTTCGCGATTGCGCTGGAAAGTTGATTAGCATTTCCTACTTGACAGGGTTCTTAGGATCTTTCCCTTAAATATGGCAATACCAACTGAGCCGGTGGTGTTCAATTTTTCTGGAGATAGGTTCTTTTACATGGAGGCTAACAAATTTTTGCTAATAACAGAGTTAAAGTCAATTTTTCATATTAAAAGAAATATTTTAGCTTTGCAAACTTTTAAAGTAATTTTTATTGCGAGTAAGTGGTCTGTATTAAATTTTTAGCTTGCTTGAATCTTGGTTTTCTCAAAACACCTTATGCAAAATTATGACACTATTAGGTCCGAATTCATAAATAAATATAAATAGAGTGGCGCAACAGCTCGAGGTGAACCAGGGCCAACTGCTCAACAATGTATGCTGGTGTGTTAATTTCTTTACATACAAGGGGACCTACAATTTTTTGCCGAATCCGAACTTCACTTTGAGAAGTTTTTCAAGACAAATGATACTCTCGGAGGGCTTGTCAAACCCTCGCGGAGCTGGGGACCGTGAAAAAGAACAAGTCTTTTTTTTCAGGTAACGATGGCAGGATTCGAACCCAGACCTCCGGCGTAGTAAGCACACACACTAACCACTACGCCACGGCACCCCACGGTCCGAATTCATAGTCGAAACTTAAGTACCGATTCTGACGCTTCACTCATCAGGATAAAATTCTGTTTTCACATTTTTTTTCAATCACACACTTAAGTTACGAACATTGGCGACTTAAGTTTTTCACGGCACCGTGACCTTGTAAAGCAAAAGTCCCTTTTAAACCAACAAGTTAATGTCAAAGTGTGAGTTATATTTATTGAACAGCAGTTTGTATTTCAGTGCCAATAAAGATTTCTTGACGTTTTCATCGTTTATATCTGGGAACACATTTAACAAATTAAACTTGAGTGACTCTACACCTTTCGACTTGCAAAAACAACTACCTAAGTACGTGCTTACTCGTACTTCACCTTTTCATCACAAACACTAACCTCATTTGGCGCGCACATAATTCCTGAAAAAGGATATAATGCCAGTCAAAGAACTGAATGTTTTGCAGCCCACTCTCGTTCTCCTTATTTCAGATTGAATTTAAATTCAAGAGATTCATGCCACTGTAGATATGTACCTACTCGTGAATTGTGAATGGCATTGGTTTCACATGAAATTGAAGCGTAGCTCAAAAATTCCATTTCGACACATACCAAATGAAAAACAACACGAATGAACACCACCAGCGACAACACTGGCACCCACAAAGCCTGCACAATAACAACAACAAAAAACACTTGCATAATTCTCAGCCACACGGTAGCATAGAGCTAGCTACTCGGTGAATTCAGAAGGACCAATGCAAAGCAAACTCACGTTCTTCGCTCGTATGTCAAGAGCTGCATAAGCTCGCATTCACATCATTCAAAACTGCGTGGCGTTGCTTTTCATCTGGTTTGGAGTTTGGTAGAGCGCTTTTAAAGGCCATGGCGGTTCTAAACACACATTCAAAACAACCGTACAGAGGCGAGCAATGCGCTTTCGAAAATGGAAATTTATGACACCGTAAACTGACTGTGTTGACCACATTAGGATGCGGTGGTTTGGTTGACCTAGGAGTTTGCCACAGGAAGGAAACCTTACAGTCAATACCAACCAACTTTACTATACCTTTACACAAATACATAAATAAAAGATTGATTGCTGGATTAAACGATAATGTGCTCTTCATGACGAAGAACAAGTACTTCAGGAAAGCAATGGGTTCAGGCAGGGATTCCTCCGCACATTCGTTTTATGCTAACAGTGTGACGGAATTCTGGGATCAAAAGCAAGAAGAAGATAGTTCGGCATGGGCAGCAATTAACTTTAATTAAAATTCACTTTAAGGATGTAAATATGTACGTCCTACAAATGTCAAAAATAAGGTCACAATCGTGGAACTCTAACTCGGTGACCATAGGAATAATTATTAAAGATGTGAGTTCTCTAATGTAACGGTTTGTCTCATTTTATGTCTGTTTATATCTTCGTCTGTAGATATATTCAGGTTATACCAGGCCGATAGCTAATATTTGCATACAATGAAAAACTTTAACTGCACATGACCCAAAAAAGACCGTCAAGCATCAACACAGACGCGGAGCGGTATGTCCACTTTTGTTGAAGGTTAAGCTCATCCTTATCATGCAGTTTGTGTTAAATTCTTTTATTTATTAAAATTATTTCTGGATATATCTTACAGCAGTTTGCAGACTACCAGTGATTTTTTGTTGCTCTAAAAAGGAGTGGTGAAAAAAATTGTCCTTCAATTTTTTGAATACTTTTTCTTAAAAAATGCTGTTACAAGTTTATTGTTTTTTTTTAAACTTAAGCTTAACAGCTATTTCGAATTTTTCACAGCTGCCGTTAGAACTTGTTTAAATATAACAACCACTTGCTATACTTAGCTATACTATAGCCTTAGCAATACTTGTCTCCAGTTCTGGGAATATAGGTTTTTGAGAAAACAATTAAATATTCTGGTTTTTGTATATTTAAATTGACCTGAAATTTAGCCAAAATTTAAACTTTTCTAAACTTTTCATACTTCAACCAAATTGAAACAGGAACGTCATAACCGTTGAGACACTAGAAACTTTTAAAAAATCGTTTTCGGTAATGTTTTATCGTTTATGAGTGAAATGTTCGAAGTTTTTGAATATTTGAAGTTTTTTATAACATTTTTGTAGATGGACTATGAGGGATAGGTTATTTATCCCAAAAATATATTTTATATCGTTAAGGAGATAGAGGGGCGTGGCATGCGTTCATTTGACCTTATTTTTAGCATTTCTTTCGATTTCAAACCCATAAAACAACCATTTAGATTTTTTTTTTTCAATTGCCATTATACTTCTTTACAATTATATACAACTACCTGCTCTAGCAATGGTTTTTTTCTTACATTCTGTGGGCACCGATTTTTGCGTGAACTGTAAAACAAGCTCTTTCTTATTTCGTTATGGCCTATAACACTGTTAAAAACGGCATCCATTTTCATCTCTTCATTTTTTGAAAGCTTTTCAAGATTCAGTATTTACTAGACCTATGCTTCGTTTTTCTAGTTCTTACCTGCAAATCTTCTTAAAATAAGGGGTGGTTAAATTTTAAGGGCTGAAAAAAAATATTGCTGCTGTTCGCGATAGTGTCCCTGAACAGCCGTCCACCTGAACTCGTCGTTACAGTGACTGTTACTGTGAATGGTGTTCGCTATCGTGAAATGATAACGAACTTTTTATGGCCCGAATTAGAAGATATGAATGGTGACGATATGTGGTTTCAACAGGACCACTTGCCACACAGCTAACGAAACAATGGCTCTTTTACGCGACAAATTTAATGGCCGTGTTGTCTCACGTGTTGGCGATGTCAATTGGGGTTATTTGAAAGAAATAACCCCGATTTCCCTAAGCCTATAAGCCAGGAACAATTCAAGACCTAAAGGATGAAATAATTCGGCACATTAACGACACGACATAGAACCTCAATTATGCTTCAGCGTCATTCAAAATTTAGACCATCGGATGGAGGTGCGCCGCTGAGGTTGGGCGGCCATTTGGCCGATATTTTGTTCCATACATAATTCAACCATATCAATATTATCATAATAAAAAAAGTGACAATAATTTCCTAAATAATTTGTGTTTTATTCAAAATCAACATCGGCCCTTAATAATTAACCCCCCCTTTAAGTATGCTCAAAAACATTCTATTCATTTTTGCATTAAACTTCAAATCGTAATTAAACCGTTACGTGTATATAAAAAAAACTACACTAGTATGAAGTTGCAAAGCGATTGGGCAGACGAACAACGTACAGGTACCAAAAGGGGTAATTCTTCCATTTTTGGACGGACTTAAGAAATCCTGACTTATGCTATGTTTTCACCGGCAATAATACGAGAATTGGGGGGAGACGATTTATAATAAATCTCAAAGTAGTTCCACCAGACAAAAAACAGATTAATTTGACAAGCGCACCCGTTTTCTGCAAACAGACGGACGGACGAACATGGCTTAATCGATTCACTGTCCGTCTCGATGATATCTCTAAAAGGTCTTAGGGGTCTACGGTGATTAGGTGATTATTTCACTGTGTTACAATTAATATACCCTGGGTCGGGTACAAAAATAGTTTCGACACCAAAAAGTGGTAGAAATTCCAACCCTGTTTTCCCATTTTTAAAGCCACTTTAAGATAACGTAATACATAATCAAAATAAGGGTCCATAAGTGTTCAGCACACAATAAGCCAAACCAGTTTAATATGGCATCAAGAATATACATAATAAATTAATTCCTGGATAAATTTATATACATTCTGAAAAAAAAAACAGTTATGCTTCTACAAACGCTTGCTTACCGTTAAGTTATTATCCGCCAGATCCATTTGCTTAAGCGCCGATAGCCCATCAAAGGAACTCAGATCCAACTCAGATATAACGTTGCCTCGTAGATTAACCATCATCAGATCTCTAAGTCCTTCGAAACTGTCGTTCCGAATAAACTCTATGAGATTATCGGATAGGTCCAATGACTTCAAAGAATGTAGATGACCGAGATTACTGGCAGGTACGTCCAATAGCTGGTTATTTTTGAAAATAAGTATCTCTAGGGATATCATGTTCCTAAAGACACCATCCTCCAAACTCAGTATGTAATTGTTCGTTAAATCCAATTCAATGAGACTCGTCAGGTCATTCATTGAATTGTGATGCACCACCTCGATGCGATTAAAACTCAAATCCAACAATAGCAAATTATTCAGACCCTTAAATGCATCTTTTTTCAAACTAGATACACTATTTCTGCTCAGATTCAATGTTCGCATTTGGCTTTGATACTCAAAGTTGTTTGAACCCAATGTTTCAATTATATTTTGCGAGAGATCTAGGACCTCCAGCTTCACGTAGAATGGCAGGGTGAATTCTAAATTGCGAATTTTATTTAATGTTAGATTTATGTACTTTGTTTCGGGATTCAGCTGTATCGGTACATCTTCGAGGTCTGCGTCCGCACAATACGCCTGTGAGTTAGAGTCGCCTCCTATGCACTGACACTTTGACGGACAGAAGCTGTCCGCTTGTTTTAGCAGGATTAGCGTTAGCAGGAGCCATTGCCAGGGTGGTTGTTTCAGCATATTTGATGTGTGATGTTGGAGGCGTTCCAAAGAGAAACGGTGCGTTATTTGTATCTCTCGTGTTGATGATCCCTGAACGTGATGGTGATTGATTGAATTTGTTTTTGCTTATTTGCTGCACGAACGGTATTGTCCATCAATGCTGCTGCTTGCTATGGTCCATTTTTGTGGCCAATCTGAAATGAAATGGGAGTAGAAAAAATGCTTTACTATTGCTTTATGTATTTAAAATGTCTTTAAAATGAATTGGTTATATATTTGCGCTTCAATTATCAAAGCTGATACCTAACCTACTAAAGTCGAAAAGTTTTAAAAGTGCGTTACTACAACTTTTGTAGTGTATTTTGCAGCGAAAAAGTGGTATCACAGCTTTCACAATATACACCAGACTAAATGAGCTTCTATCAAGAACATTTCACTAAAGGGATATATTCATACCTACACCATATAGAGTTTTGGCGATACAGCAGCATTTAATAATGCTCCCTATTAACAAACATTCAAACCAAAAATAAATTAGCAAACTCAAATTAAACCATGTTCTTCTTGGGTTGCTGGTCCCAAATTAAATGCCCTCCTCAGGTGGGTTCGCTCACTAGATATTGTGGGTACCGGGATTAAATTTTATCCAAGACGGACCAAAACCAGCAACAAAGGAAAGAAGCGAATGTGTCAGAATAAAGTGCTTCCTGGATGGCGGGCAGCTCCTATTATTTTAGGTTAGGGTTGGCCGAATATTTACCACCTTTTTCTATTCCAACATTTTACAACAAGTAGAATAAACAACGTTTAATCAAATATGATACATTTCTATTGAACACTCTGCTATAGTCTAATCATTATCATTGCTCTTCACCGTAAAGGCATAACACTTGAGGGGATAAGCTTTGGTGTATTGCCTTCTTCTTTTTCACTTTACTACTTTTTGTTTGTTTTTCATCGTGCTAAGCTTATAAACGACTTTGTAATATATGAAATAAATAATATATAAACATCTAAAATTAATCATATTCGGTGCTGGCTCAAAAACTTTTGGGTTGAATCGGGAACTATGTTTTCTTCTTTATCCTCTAATTTCCATTCTTTAAGAGGATTGAGAAGAAAAGGATACTCCAAGCTGCAGCAAACTAGGAAACAGGAATAAAGTCACATCAGCTGCAGCATCTGCAAAACGTAAAAAAGTCATCTAGAACTAGACCCAAGCAATTATCTAATATACCACGCAACAAAAAAATAAAGAATACAATTGTTGCTATAATTGCTTATAGATAATGTACAGTGCAACCTCAATCTTATGTTCGCTTCGTTTGATTATTGCCCATTTAGGCTAAATACCTGCGCATCCTTCAACACTTAATGCCAAGAATCACAAGATGAAGCATTATCGCCCCCATCTACATGCTTTACATTTCAGACATTGATTATATTGCCAGGTATTCATACCAGGGAAAGTGGCAAAAAAATAACCCTCCAGGCAAATGGTGATTTTTTATGTGACATGATCCATTTTCACCGCCACATAAACATTCGAAAAGGAAATTTCATTCCACGAACCTCTTGACACTTATTCCATGGGAAAATAAAAACCACCTACACTTTAGACGCATCCAGAATACCTCGCTGCCAGTAAATGACTCCCATTTCCACACAGACGAAGAATCCACATCCTTTTGGCTTCGGATGGATCGGATGCACAGAAAGAAGAAAGCAAAGAACTTGACTGAGGACTGAGGAGTATATTTGATATGCAAAAATTGAAAAAAAAAAAAAAAAATGGCTAAACACGGTGAAATGAGAATGATTCCGCTTGGTGTTCGCCAACAACAAAACCTAAGGTAGGTACTAGGGTACCTACCTACTTTTTTATACTTTTAGTATCTATCCGATGTGTGCAAGGATTATTGATTTTATCTCTGGGCGAATTTGCAAATGAAATCGTGAAGCGATAGAAGGAAATCGAAATCAGCAGGCAAAGGGATAAAAAAAATAAAAAATTGGCACAAATACCATGCACACATCCTAAAGGATATCACAGTCACAGCACAGTAGATGAAGAGCAGGAGGCATATGGGCGCTGGTATATGTGAAGGAAAACCAGGATTGAAGAACGAAAGGATTGGAGTTTGATTGAATTTAAATTGGGCATAATGGGATGTGGGTTTAAGCCTTTCGAAATTGATTGAAAATCGGATATGATTTGGTGCGGCGCGACGGTGGTGCTTGATCTGTTTGTAGCATTACCTACACACACGCAACGTAACTATGCAGATTGTCGTGATTGATTCCCCAGGAACCTACAGGATAGCACCAGCACGTGTGTAAAGTGGTTATTCGTTATTTTTGAAAATTTTTCTGTGTAAGGTATGCAACGTTATTTATTGTTTTCTGTAAGCTATTTGAACCATTGTACGGTAAATCAACCACAAAAGGGTTAATAATAATTTTTGTGAAATTGAGTATAAAGCTGTCGAAGGCGATGTCGTACATACATAGCTGCTTTTTTTTTTTTGTCTTCTCAGGCAATTTCAACTGCTCTCAATATTAACATTCGAGTTTGGATGAGGAACTTAGAAATCGACGTTAGCCAAGCTTCCAGTATTTTATATCCACGCCTGCGACAAGCCTACGCCCTGACTGGAACCATTTTCTTTTTTCAGCCAAGATGCAGACACAAATAAACATACACATTTTTAAAAGAACGAACATACCTATATACGCAGAAAAAACAAGTGAAAAAGTGCAACCGTATGTAAAAACTTTAGTCCGTTTGCGACGAATTGCAAAACACGCTACCCTACCTTAAAAGGAAACTGCCACGCCTCCAAACAGCGGGAGGATAAAAAGTATAACTGTTGAATGCTTTCTTCTAGGTGGTTGCAGATATTTCGGACTAATACTCCGTGTTTTTAACTAAAAAAAACACTTTTTTTTAAAGCATAAATAAAACAAAATAAAGTACATTTTTGATATATTACTTTATTAAATAAAATAAATACTTTACTAAATAAAATGTATTTTTGTATAAATATACTATAAATACAAAAAAAGTTAGGAAATTATTATATCAACAACTAAAGGGTGATTTTTTAAGAGGTTGAGAACTTTTTAAAAAAAAAAAACACAAAAAATTCGAAAAAATTAATGAAATATTTATTTGAATCGATAGTTTGAACCTTGCAATTTAATGTTTAAAGATAATTTCATGCAAATGTTGACCGCGGCTGCGTCTCAGGTAGCCCATCCGCTGAGTCGAATTTTGGCATACTCTTTCACACATATCGGCCGGTATCTCACGAATGAATGCATGGATGTTGGCTTCCAGTGCGTCAATCGAAGCGGGGTTGTCCCTATAGACATTAGCCTTGACATACCCCCACAAAAAATAATCTAATGGTGTCAATCCCACGATCTAGGCGGCCAATTGACCGACCCGAAACGTGAAATTAACTGTTCACCAAACTCGCCGACCATAAAATGGAAGCAGCGCGCGATGAACATTTCGAACCGAGCACGAATTTTGATAGTAAAATTCAATAATTTGCAAGCGTTGTTCATTTGTAAGACGATCCATGGTTAAATTGCAAACCAAACTGAAGCTGTTTGACAGTGACACAAGGTACTAAACACACGTCAGCTGTCAAAACCAGTGTTGCCAAAACCAAACCAGCTAAAAAATCACCCTTTACATGTATATATTGAGAAACAGTCATTATACCCGACCCAGGGTATACTGATATATCCCTGAGACCTTTAAGAAATATGATCGAGACCGACAGGTGAATTGACCGTCTGTCCGTTAGTATGTGTGAAGGTTTTAGGTAATCAAAATCAAGCTAGAGAGCTGAAAGCTTGCTTCTTCTGTTGCACAAAAAAAGTGTGAAAGTTGGTTAAATCCACCAACGGCCACGCCTACTAATGGCTTAAATGTGAGACAACCTCTGTTTGACATTTTCTTTCGAAATTACTTAAGGTAAAGTTAGACAATGCGTCGAAACCTGTCGGAATTTTGAGTACAAAGCGATATAGGCAAGAAGCCGTTGTTAAGGCGAAAATTGGACCGGCCATGCCGTTCAACATGCCCACTTTAAATATGTTAGATTTTTCAAAGCCCGATTTCTCGTAAAATTTACTCAAAATGGAAAAAAAAATTCTATGACAAATATATAACATACAGTTATTTGCTAGGTTTTTTTTACAAAGTTTTAAGCTCCGCCCACTTTCGGGGGGAGTTTTTAGGAAAAAACTATTAATTTTTTTCAGAAATAATTTTTGCTTTTCATGGTTTTTCTCATGATTCTAAATAACAATAAATTGAACTAATTTTCAGCCCTCGTCCATTTTGGGGGCGAGGTCAATACAAATAATTGACATACGGTATCCATAGTGAGTAAATGCTTGCAAGAACAAGTCAAAAACCATTTTTTAAATTGTAAAATTGAGAAGTGAAAGTTATACCAATCGCTAGTAATATTTTCATAGATTAATAAAGTGTAAATTGTACAAACATTTTTAAAACTACAATTAATTTGGCTGCAACACAGGTTTAAAGTCAGTGGAAAAAAGAGCTTTTGTTTTTTTGCTTCAGTAAGAAAAAAAAATGTTGATTTGAAAAAATCATTTTCATTATATTTCCTGTTGCTAAATACGATTTTTTAAAATGAATGCAGGTGAGTTCTTATAAAATAATTAATTTTTTGTTAGGAAAATATGTTTTGTGAATTAATTAAGAAAATACATTTAAACTGTATTTTTCTGTTTTTTGTGCATTTTTTTGGTAAACGTTTTGTTTATGTTTTCTTTCGAATTAGATTCTGTTGTTTGTGTCGAAGTATAAAGCAATATTATACACATTTGACTAAAAGAAAACTGGCTGCAGGTTTTTGGTTTACTTTTGATTTGTGTTAGAAAGTGTAGTGTTTATTGCATCTTTTAGCATTTTTTTAAAAATAACTTATTTGAAGGATAAACGTGTTTCCCGGTACCAAAAAACTTTTATTCGAAAAAAAAAATTTACTTGATATTGCATTTAAAGTTAGGTTTGATTATTTAGAACATTTTTTGATTGGTAGGTAAGTCTTGTCATGAGGGGGGTCAACTCGAAGAACTTAAAATCAAAATATGGCGTTTAAGGTTTGAATTTGGTTTAACTTATACAAAGTGTTTTGATTTTTATTTTATTTTACAGATTTGGTTTCAAGAGGAGATGGCTTCAAGCTAATAGAACTGAAAAAGATTTCCTTAAAAAAAACTAAACTTGGCTAAATTCAAGCTTTGAGCAGAAGAACTTACGCCTGCAGCAAAAGTAAAACTACGTTAATGTGGGAACTCAGTGTCGGTGAAAGTCCTTAAAGAAATAGCCAATCCTCCAGGAAAGGGCACTCTTGCAAAAAAAGTTTGAAGAATAACCCCATTTCAAATCGCGATTAAATCTCAATATTATAGCTAAAATAAGTACCAGCAAACAAGCCTTGCTACCGTTTAAAGGATTCAATTTTTAAGTTTCGTGCTACTTTAGATTTATCGGTGGAATCGGCTTTGGTGATTTTTGATAAGTAGTGTCACTAAAAAATTTTCTCTTATTAAAATTCGCCTGTGTGAACTAATCACACAGCTGTCACAATAAATCACGATTTTTTGGTGACAGCTAAATACCAATCAGCTGAACGTCAATTTTCAAACTTTATGATTCATAATTTCAATTGCATAAGCTTACCTCTTACGTCTTACCTCTTATAAAAATGACGTTCTTTACAGTAATGCAACGTTTCGGAACGTTGATGTGAAATTACGCCAAACGAAATAACGCAAATGTTAAAAATTTTGCTTTATTGCAAAATTATATTTAATTAAAATGTTTTAATGTAAAAAAGAGGTTTAAGTTTGCTTTAAAGCCCTTGCTCTGATTATAGCACCGCCCGCTCCTGGTAACGCAGGTACTATAAGTAACGAAGAAATAGTGCAATTCAATTTCAATTTCAATTTTAACAATGCTAACACATTAAGATAAAATCTTGTTAAATTGTGAAGCGAAAGTAAAAGATCATATGAAAAATTTAAATCGTTATATATAAAATTAAGTGAAGTTAATTAAATTAAATTAAGTTAAATTTAAAAGAAAAAATTATGTTTAATATGAATATGTGAATATAACAAGCAAAAATTATTGAAATTATGCATATTTAATTTGTTTTAACGATGATGGGTGTGTACACTGGCCTAGTGTTTTATAAGAGAAGTCTTAAAAACGTTTCAATATCCATTTCTTCTTAGATAGATTGGTAGGAAGTTCCACAGACGGGTGGCAGATACCAGGCAGGAGTACCTAAGTTGAATTAGGGAAAAAGTTCAGTGGGATCGAGCATATGCACGATAGCGGGAATAGATAGGCTGGTTGCCCGGAGACCATGAGTTCATTTAAGCAAGCTGACGTCTTGTATTTTAAAAGGTTATTGAATATGCAGCATTAAAAACATAACGGGCAATAGAGCTGAAAAGGACATTAAATTTCCGCTTACAGCGGTAGTCGGGGTCTAAAAAAAACTTCGCACCCGTATAAAAAAATGGGAAGCAAAAATGCTAGCATAGCTTGAATGTTGATAGGCACTATCCGAGCAGTTTGCCATATAAATAATAAGATTCTAATAAAATTTACCCACAGCAGAGTCAATATGATCTGACCAGGTAGGGGTGTTATTAAAGATGAGGCTCAGATTCCGTGAGCAGTTAATATATTCGATCACTGAGGAATCCATATCGTAATGAAGTTAAAGGAATGCTGGATATAGTTGCGTTCTCTGTATTCTCAGCGGACCAAGTTCGAATAAGTTCGAGATCTTCATTAAGTTTTCTAGTACAGTAATCGATGTCACCTGTGTAGCAGGAAATATTAAGCTGCATGTCATCAGCATACATGAGTTCTACAGAATGTTTTAATAGGCTAGTCTGTATGCGCAATCTGCATTTAATAGGCTATTTAAGTCGCGCAAGAAACAGAACTGGACCGAGGATTGAGCCTTGCGGAGTTCCACTAGACATTGGACGGAAGCCAGAAGCTTCACCCCCAGAAACAATTGATCGCGATGTCCTGTCAGGTAATTGAGTATCAGTAGCGCAGACTTGCAGCTGTGCAAAAAAAATTGGATTTGACAAAATACAACCTTCTCAAATACCATGGACAAGGAGGGTAGGACCGCGATAGATCTGTAGTCGAGAAGGGGGAAACTTTTCTTTTTATACCCGACCGAGGGTATATTAATTTTAATGCTTAGTTTGTAACACTATGAAATAATCATTGTAGACCCCTATGACCTTTTACAGATTTGATCGCGACCGACAGGTGAATCGAGCCATGTGCTTCCATCCGTCCGTCCGTTTGAATGTGTGAATGTTTTAATTCTTCAAAATCGAGCTAGAGAACTGAAACTGGTACACGGCTTGGTTCTTCTGTTGCACGGACAAAGTGTTAGATTTGAATTAGTGTTGATTTAGAATCAAAAAACAATATGACAAATATTGAAGATATTTCTCTTTGCTAAGTTTGGTATATACAAAGTTCAGTTCCGCCCACTTTTAGGAGGCGTTTTTTGGAAAAAACTGTTTTTTCCGCAATAATTTTCGCTTTTAACTCATTTTTTTATGATTCTCACGAATTTAAAATTAATTGATTTAAATTTTTAGCCCACGCCCATATCTGTGGGCGTGGTCATTACAAAAAATATATATGAATTCGTTCCAAAAAGCTTTAAAATTCGGTGTTACACGCTATTTAGGGTCGGATATAATATAGAAGTTTGTTACAGACGAACGCTTGCACTTACTCGCTTGCACTTGTTGCAACCGGTATTATCTTAGCCTTCTTCCGTGACAACGAAAAGTCGCACGTAGTTAGTACTGCGAGCTTTGTGATAAATTGGAGAATGAAAAGTAATATAAGCTTTATGAACTTTAGGTTTAAGCCATTAAGCCCAGTAACATTAGACTCAACCAGGGACATATTAGCCATAGAGGCAGGTGGGGCCCGGACCCATAGCGGCTAATTTTGGGGGGCGGCAAACTTATAAGACGAAAAAAAAATCCTATAATTGTGTGTACCAATACAAAAATTTTAGTTCATTAGTTCATATGTACTAAATCTTATAAAACAGGAGCCTTTTATCATCCCTGGAAATATTTTTTCCGCTTGGTAGGTTTTAGGTACCTATGTTAAACATCTAACTGGGAAGTATTTTACCATACATATGGGGGTATATGGGGGCTGCAAAAAAAGTTTGGCCCATGGCGGCACTTTACCTTAATCCGCCCCTGGACTCAACATCTAACACTGCTTGAAGTATGTATAACCTCATCAGACACTCTTAGAAATGGGAAACTGTCGATTTCCTCAACAATATCTGTTACGTCGGCGCTAGTTGCATTTTCTGGCACAGTGATAGAAGGAGAAGGAAAATAGCATTGAATTGTTCAAGGTCGATATCAACAGGAACTTCAGCTTTTTGGTTCTTGAAGTTCTTCCATAATTTTGGGCCTGATGGCGATTTTGAAAAATAAACTTATTATTTTACTCATATTATTATATTTGTTCCAATTATTTTAAAGGAACCAACAACATGTGCAGTGCTGCATACCCATCTATCCGCCCTCTCTTATGGTCACGGGTCACGGCTTTAACAAAGTGTTTTTTTTTCGAGCGGCCTATGTATGTTACATAGACACAGGAAAATTATTTTTTCCTACTTTTTTAAGGTCCTCAGATGGTGAGGTTTATTTATATCTAACTTTAAACCTTAGCGTATGCGTTTAAGAATAATTGCAAACGTATGCCTTGGATTTGTGAATGGGTGTGGCAAACCTATTGCACCTCCTACTATCAAAATTATGACAGAGTAACGCAATTCCACATGGCAAATGTAGATATTATCACATTCACAAGTGTTAATAAAGTTCCCAAATACCCATGACTGTCAGGCGATGTGACTTTCCGCTTGATTTACCTTGCATTCCATTCAAGCAACATCCTCCGACAAAACCACTGTCATGTTAAGAAAAAGTTTTTCAGCCCGGATGATTTATGTCACATTTTTACCCATCACATAATGTAGTATGTACTTCTGTCATCGTAAATGTCAACAAAATATTCGAAAACATGCTGGCTTAGATACACCAAATAGGAGCAAACTTGTCAGTTGTCACAGTCGACACCATGTCCACCCACTCACCGGATTGGCACCGCCCATTGGAAACTTGCTTTTTTTTCAAAGGGGCTAAACGGACAACCACTTATCTTGGATTTTTATTATTAATTACTTAATTGGATACTAAACATACCACCCTGCATCTTTTTGGTTCACAAGAGAGTGACAGAGAGGCATGTGTTTGCCCCAAAGTCAGAAGCATATAAATGTCACATTTTTAGCAGCAGCTCGGGAAGGCACAAGCTTTCTTCTTCTTATATTATGTTATGCGTTGTTTCGAGCACATTTAAGTTAAGTCAACTGCGCAGGGCTGAATACGTTTTGATTTTTTGAGAGACAGATACTTTGAAAATGTTTTACATTTCATGGCTTCCAGTTCAGACGACGACTACGACTACCAAATGGCCACATAAATCTGTCTAAAATAAGAGGAGGCACTCGTTCCATTAGTTCTTTTTCATCGTCTGCTACTGGCTTCGTAACATTGGAATTCATTTGATCATCAGCATCGTTATCGTCGGATGTATATCTTTGTCATGATGTTACTACAAGTTACATTCAGTGGCGAGAATTGTGTGTGGAGAAGAGATTTTGCTGTGCTTCACAGAAAAAAAACACATGATGCAGATGTTTTTCGTCAGAACAGCAAAATAAATAGGCAGGTACCTATGTAAGCTGAATACGAAATTGAGAAAAAAATGTAGGCCTCAAAGTAAGATCAAACCGAATTTATATACAAATTGTCTGTGTTGTCAAGAAAGATGACGACACCAAAAACCTGCCGGAAAGCAAGTGCTATCACAAGGCAGCATATAAAGCGGTCCTAGGCTCGGCATGGAAGGACTAGAGCAGCTAGCGAAAAAAGAGGAACACCGGTTGTACACACAAAAAAATTGAGTTAATGCCAATGTAACAATAAATTTATTAGGTTGAAGTGGTTGTCAGGTTCGAGGAACCCAACTCACTTAGACCTATGTAGGCCCATTGTGATACCACGTGGTTCTGGAAAAATTGCCTACACGTTGAACCATTTTGAGCTACTAATGAAGCTTAAGAGACGTTTTGGGTCAGTCGTGCTAAGATCACTAAGATCATTGTAGAGGAAAGCTCCAAGGTGATGATTTCGGTTCTTAGAGAAAGAGGGGCATGTGCAGAGAAGGTGGAGAGTGGACTCTTCTTCCTCCTTATCCATGCAGCTCCTGCAAAAATCGTTAGAAAAGACACCAAGCCTTGTCGCGTTGATTGTAGCACTTATGTGCAATCTTTTAAGAGCTATCAAACTCCTAGAGCGTTTAAGATCTAGCTTAGGCCAAATCTGTTTACTAGACAGGTACTACCACTTGTCCATCTGAGATTTGTTCTTTCTATTGCATTCAGTTTTTTCATAAGTTTGCATGTCGAAATTGAAATGTCTAAAGAGCCTTAATCAGGCGAAATTGAGAGAGTTGTTCCAAGTTTGGCGAGTTCGTCAGCCTTACAGTTGCCTGGAATGCCTGGCACCCAGCACAGGAGAATGTTGAACTGCTCTAACATCTCCCTTAGAAACGGCAGTCTAAGGCTACTTTATAGTTTATAGAAACCGATTCCTGGCACTTGATGGCCGCCTGGCTGTCAGAAAAAATACGTATATTCTTGGCGGATACAACGTTATTTTTTAACCAGGACAAGGCTTCCTTAATCGCCATGACTTCAGTTTGGAAAACGCTACAACGGAAAGAGAGACTAAGATTTAGTTTTTCTGAGAATACACCCCCACCTACCCCATCATTTTTCTTGATCCATCCGTGTAGGAGTGAATCGATTCGCATTCCAGAGGCACACAGTCATCCCAAGAAGACCTTAAGGGGAGAGTTGTCTGGAAGTTCTTGTCAAATTGTAACTGGGGTATTGTGAAGTCTATGTTTCTAAAAGGGGAGCTGAATGTGTTCAGAATATCGGAGTGACCTATCTCACTATGGGTCAGCAGCTGTTTGTCTGCTGAAAATATTAAGAGGAATTAGATGCGGAATAGGGTGTCTAATGCTGCTGAAGCAGAGGTGTGAAGCGCTCCGCTTATACACAAGCAGGCTGAAATTTGGACCTTGCTTAGCTTGTCGCGGTTTACCGCTTTATTCAGAGCGGTACACCAGACATCCGTTCCATACGTCAGTATCGGTCTGTTGACCGAGATACATAAATATATAGCCAGTGGGTGGTCAACAAGTCACATGTTGCCGATGGCTTTTTTGCAGGAAAATAGTGCTATCGTAGCTTTCCGGACCCTTTCCTGTATATCAGATTTCTAGCTGAGCTTTCTATCGAGGATGAGACCCAGATATTTAGCTTCTTCCAAGAAATTTAAATTTAAATTTGTATTTTGTGGTGAAGAGGACAAGTTCAGTTTTGTGGGGGTTGACACCCAGTCCACAACTGTCAACAATCCACAACTGGTAAGCTTGCTTAGAGCGTTTTGTAGGGGTTTTTTAAGGGTATTTAGGCGCTTCCCCGAAACGGCAATGGCAACGTCGTCTGCATAAGCGATCACTCTGTAGCCCTCTCCTTTCAGGATAACCAGCAGTTCGTTCACTGCTAGATTCCAAAGGAGTGGGGATAGGACTCCACCTTGCGGGCAGATCTTCTGGCAGTGGTCTCACCAAGCTTTGAGTTAATAATCCTACTCATTTAATGTTGATTCACTAACTCGCTAAGTGTGCCATCAGCCTTCAGTGCCGACACTGTAGCCAAGATCGCATCAGATGCGCCATTAAGTTCAGGTGCTCGATTTCCAGCACTGACAGCAATAAAAATCCTAATTTTCGAAATTAAGTTGTCAAAAATTTGTACGCTGTTTCATGCTTAAATATTTCGCTTTGGTTGCTACATTTTTTGGCGCCATTGCTGGTTAATTGGTTATCTAATTTACGAGTTATAGTTTTCAAAATAGGTATCAACTTTTCGATATAAAATGCTTAATTTGAACCTTAAATCTGTTTCCTGTGAAATTGGCAAATCCAAAGGATTTTAACTGTCTTTAACGTCGGTCTTCTAAGGGTAGGTTCTAGTCAGGCGCGGAACCAGAGGGGGGCTGAGTTTTGAATTATGAAAAAAATAGTAGATAGCTATTGAAACAAACAAAAACGAAAAATGTCGCTTACAATGTAGGTTTATGATAAACACGCAAACAACAGTGTTGTGCAACAGTGTTGGATTTTATCTCTACTCTTTGTAGGCTTTAGCCGCTCAGGGACTCAGGCGACTTTATCGCTCTCCTAAGGGTTGGTTCTAGTTGTTTGGCAGGTGGATGTGTCTGTGTCCTAGTAGGGGCATTTAAGAGTTGTTCTTGACAGAAGAACCGTCACAAAACCTTGAATGCATCTCATTGCCTGCATGTATGATAGGTGTATTTTGGGAGCGTACCTATTGTTAAGGTTTTTTTTCAAAGCTTGGAAAAAATCCTCGTCATGGTGAACATGTCATGGGCTACAATCAACAATGACTGGAAATCGCATCCGTGGTCTAGTTCTAATCCCATCCACCGACAAATCTTTATCGCTATTTAAAAATACATCACAAGATTTTAAGAAACCGGCAACAAGAAGAGATTGGAATTTTATATTAAATTTTAACGTTTTAATGGTAGCTAACGTTTTAATGGTAACTAAGTTTTTCGTTCTCTCTTAAACGTGCAAGTACCTTTTTTTCATTTCGCCTAAATTTCTGTCGACAGACAAACAGAGTATTTCTCAAACAAACTTTAAAGGGTTAAAAGGAGAGTTCCTTTGCATTTCCCCTAATCGCATTTCGCAAAAACCTTGCCTCACTTTGAAAAATGAAAAGGCAGCCGATAATCTGCCAATTTGGATTATATCCCCTTTTGCCGAATGTTCCGGAAATGTTTCAATAAATTTTCGGATTCAATTGGCTTAGAAGTTATAGGAAATAAGTAAGTTAGTACAAGAGTTCATCTGTAACGAATTTGTAAACACTTTTTACCCATAAACACCAAATCTTTAAGTTTTTTGGCCTCAATTTATTCATTGGATTAAAAGATGAAAATTTAAGCAAAAATTTTGGTCGTGTTAAAGGCTTTTAGCCGCAATTTCTATCCACCAAAATTTGAGTTCATATGCATCGTTCAACAATGTCAAAGGTTTTCTAATGTAAAATAAATATGTGAATAAAATAAAATGTGAATTGTTGGCTTACATTGAAGCCAATGGTAGGCATGGCCGTCGGCGGATGTAATCAATTTTAGCATTTTGTCTGTGCAATATATGAATCAAGTCGTACCCCAAGTTTTAGCTCTCTAGCTTGATTTTAAAGGCTTCACGACGGGAACCTTGCTAAACCTTGAAGATCTGAAACCTTCAATCATACAGAAGGACGGCCGGGCAATGCTTAATCAATTCACCTGTCGGTCTCAGTCGTATCTCGAAAAGGTCTTAAAGGTCTTAAAGGTGATTATTTCACTGTGTTACAAATTATATATTAAAATTAATATACCCTGAGTCGGGTATAAAAAAGTTCAATAAGAGTGCTACATCCCTTCACTTTGGCCTAAAATACATAATTTTTCATTCTATTTGGCGAAGTGGGACTTTACGAAATGTAATTTGGCGAAATGGGGTGTAACCAAATAGAAATTATTTTGAAATTATTTTTTGAACATTTTTCAAGATTGAGCCCTCCCTCCCCTGAAAGAATTCCTGGATTCGCGCCTGGTTCTAGTTGCATGGAATCAGGCGCCTAGTAACCAAGTACGGGTATGTAAGAGGCGAACTCTTTCTAAGCTATTTTTGCTTATAACTTCTAACGAGTTCGGCGATTTTTAATAACATAGGTACATAGGTACATTTGGAATCAGGACGCCAAAATCTACAGGGTGTTTCTCTATTCAATGCAAATATTTTGGGAGCTGGTTCTTGCGTATAATTGAACAAAAAGATCGTTTTATATCGTTTTATATCGTTTTAAAAGATCGTCGACATATCTTAAATTTTGATAACATTAATTGAAAATTTAAGAAAGCACATACTTTTTTGAGGTACCTTGACCCATACTAACACAAATATCTCCACTTATGTTTACAACAAGCACTAAATGTAGAATTTAAATTTTTCAAGAAATATACTTCTTAACTGCTTTAAAATAAAATTAATGGATTTTTTAACTTTCGAGATATTAGGTTTTAAGTGTAATCCCTTTTCCTTGCGCCTGACATTTTTTTGACTTTATAAAAATATCGGTAAATTTTTTTTCTAGGGAACCTTAGAATACTTAACAAAATTTGCCGTAACAAGTTACCTGAAAACCCTACAAATTTAACGATACTTGGGGAAATTATGTTCCCAATAAATGTTATCAAAATTAGAGATAAGTCCATACTGTGGAACGATTTTTTTCTTAACTTCGATTTTTTCCCAAGAATTATATCCCAAAATATTTGCATCGAATTAGGAAACACGGTATATAAGTACATAATACCATAAAAAATTAAAATAAAAGTCAAATAGAACTGAATAAGTGCAAAAGTGCGTCTATGATAAACTTCTATATACCCGACCCTTAATAGCGTGTAGCACCGAATCTAAAAGCTTTTTGGGCCCAAATTCAAATATTATTTGTATTGGCTACGCCCCCAAATGTGGGCGTGAGTTAAAAATTAAAATCAATTAATTGTTGATTCGTAAGAATCATAAAAAAGTGCGTTAAAAGCGAAAATTATTGCGGAAAAGTGAAGATGTTTTTGCATAAACAACTATGTTCATGTAAAAATAAGGTATGATATCATCTCGATGAAATTAATGAGTAAAGAGAGTGCATTTACTTAGCAGAAAACAAGGTGCGCATTTAATATCTTCGAATATTTATTGAAATAGGACGAAAAGGAACAATGCGCTTCTTGAAATATGCAATACTTGTATCATAAAATAAGGAACATAAGGTTTTATGTAGGGCCCACATACCACCATTAAACCACTTTAGGTGTTCTACGTTAGCTTTTAGAAACTTTGGGTTCTAATCTAGCACTACCTAGCTTTATGTAGAACTATTATGAGGTTTTGTGCTTTTTTATCAAACATGGCGCTAATTTATTAAGGATTACCATTACCATTCTTCTCTTTTCTTATGTCATCTTTGGTTTATGTTCCCTAGTAGGTGGTTTAACTTTAGTAATTTTTGACACGACAGGCTTTAATTCAAACGCATTTTTGACGCATGGTTAATTCTTATCTATGGATGCAGTTCAAACCTTAGGAGTTTTAAACTCTAAGGAGGACTTCTTTTAAGCTCGAGCACAAAAAGTGGTCGTGTTAGTGAACGTGTAAAATACTTGAGCTGCTGGACCAAGAAAGCCCAAACATAACTTACTTAACCCACTACACCATTGAAAAAGCAGCAAAAAACGATGAATATTCTCTTGAAATCAAATTCTAGAAATTAATTTTTTGTGTGATATATTTTTCTAGCCTAAAAATGTAATCTAGCTAAGATTCATATCATTCTATTAAATATGTAAAATTCGTATATCTTAATGTTTTTCTTGAAATATTCTCACAACAATTTTTCTCGATTCCATTATTTTCTATTGTGTGACATCTGACAACCCCCAAGTTCTATATGTACCAGGGCATTTTTCTCCCGGATCGGCGCTCTACATCCGATCAGCGAAACACGTTTTTATTGATTTTGAAGTTTGTCTGGCGTATTTGTGAAGCACATAAGTTATTCTACAGCGGACAAATGCCATTTGTGCAACCTGACACATGTGTTGTATGATTGCGTTAGTGCTTCTGGTTTCGATTCTGGATTTGACCAGAAATGTGTTTCTGGTTTTGACAAGAAGCAAATTTTTCCTCTATCCAGAAGAGGAACTGTCAAACGAGTCCAAGAAAACAGTTTCAGGATAGTCCAGAATGCTCCCGGACGACCAACCAAAATGGCCATAAGCATGCAAAGTAGTACTTTGGACTTGTCAAACCTATAGTGTTAAAAAATAGACACTAGAAACGTCTATTAAGCCTAGCTTCTCAGCACCTATAGCTTTATTTTTTCAGTGCTAGGAATACGTCTAGAGCTCCACGATTACGAAACTAATGGTGCTAGAACTTTAAGTTTTATAATTATTGTGCTGTCGATGTTTGCAAAACCATTAGTGCGTTTTAAGAACATTTTGAGAACCTCATAAGTCAAATATTCAAACACTAATGCTAATATAGTTGCAGAGTGTGCTATTTGGGAGGTAGAGTAAAATGTATTGCACTTCTCTTAGCCCTCTTCCATTGCATGGTTCTTTCATAAATACAGTAATTGACTACCAATAACTTATAGCTGCTGTTAGAAATCCCTCTTATGTCATATAAAATGAAGTAGGTATATAGAATTTCAAATCCTACTACACATGAAAGTAAACAAAAATAACAGTTGGATAGTTTATCCATTTATCTCATGTACTTCGCGGATTACCGAGAATTGCTTCTGCGTTTGTACCTATTCCTTTGCAAAATGTTTCAACACAATTCTCTGCATGATTTACCAACGACAAAGGCTTAACAGCATCCGCATTTTCCATCTGACTTCCTCGAAACCCCCAGCTAAGCTATACCCCAACAAGCATAACTCCCTTGGAAGTGCCTTACACAATAAAATACGATTTCTAACAGTTCTTCACGGAAGAAAAACTGCATTTAAAGCATTTTCTTTCTCACTGACTTCCAGAAACATTATTAAGTTGTCTTTGCAGCAGCACCAACCAAAGGGTGCAATGGAGACAGCGTTGCAGCGTGTCCTTGTCGTCAGCCAAGTTGGCTCCGCATCCTATACACCATACTACGGCAAATGATATCCAAGATATAAATGAAATCTCTGTAAAATAAATGTACGAAGCATTCGCAAAAGCTATTGCATTCTGCCTTAATGTTTTGTTAGGAACTGCCAAAAGATTTTCCACTTCTTCCTTCTTCTTCCTCTTTCTGTAGCCCACTTTAACATATTTATAGACAATGACAAAGTAGTGTACCTACACTGACAGTGAAAAGGGCAAAAGAGTCCTGTTTTAAAGGAGCTCCCGAAACTAACTTATATTTTCGTTAATGTTCCATACGATGACGCGTGATATACCCTGTTTGCTTGAACGTCTAGCTCAATTCTTTTGATATGTACTTGTTAGCTCCTTTGGCAGGCCATTGTCTAGTTGTCAAAAATAACAAGCTATTCTCTTCGTCCGGATGCAAGGGGATTTAGGTCCGTAAATAGTTGTGACAATTGGATGAATTTCTTTTCATTCCTCACACGATGACGCCAAGACGACGACACGAAAACAATTTAGGATGAGGCGTGAGGACTCGAGTGTGCTTTGTGACTGCGCGCTGCGCCTTTCACACAGCCACTATGTGACAGTTGAAATAATGTGCAACTGTGTATTCTAGAGGGGATCCCAATCCCAAATAGACCAATGACGTGAAGAACAACAGTGGCAGCTATACCTACAGCAGGGCTTCGCTTCTGCAATAGATGGTGTCTGTCGTTGAAGTTGATAGAGGAGCGTGGTTTATGTTCATTATTTTGCCATTTTATTTGTGTCTAGCTGTCTAGCAGTGTCTGGCCGAACGCATGCCGAGTCGCAATAATTTTATAATGACTTCACTAAATGTGGATGCGTCGTAGAACTAATTTCCCTATAAGTGGGACTTCTACAGCTCTCGAAACGTTAAAAAAAATCTTTAAGTGGCGGTTTGAACAGCCACTTGCTCGTCGAAATGTTTTCCTTTTTGTCTGCCATGGATATTAATAGGCAAGCATGGCAGAGGTAGGTATTCTTAGATTTAGCTCTTAGTTTAAGATTTCATACGATGTCGTTAAAACATAGACAACTACTAAGTGTTCAAAAAGAAGGAAGAATTTTCAAGTCAAGTCAATCAATTCGACTACTCTTAAGCCTAATTCAGGAACAACTAGAACAACTAAGCCACATTTACAAAACGCTTAAAAATGTGGTTTATGCTAATTATAAAGTGGGCGGATTTCAATATTTTTTACACTTGTACTGCTTCGGGACCTAAAAAGAACATGTATTAAGTTTCAAGTTCCTAGCTCAAAATTTAAGGCCTAAAAACTACCGACAGACGGACGGGCGGACGGACATCATTCGATTTACAATTCGGTCTCGATCATATGGCTTTAAGGTGTTGGGAGTGTAAGGTGATTATTTCTCTATGTTACAAACTAAGCAGCAAACTTAACAGCCGTGTGTAAAAACTTGCAACAACCGTGTGTAAAAACTTGAGTCCGTCTGTAACGGATTGCAAGATACCCTGCCCTTCCAAAAAAAGGAAACTACCACGCCTCCAAACAGTGGATGGGATATAAAAATTTATTGTTTAATGCTATATACTAGGTGGTTGCATACATTTCGGCCTAAAACTCCGAAGTTTTTACACAAAAGAAAAGTTTTTTAACGCCACGCCCCCAAAAGTGGGCGGAGGCATATACTATATACATACAAAAAAGTAAGTGTCTACAACTTTTGTAATGTAGTTTTATGCCAAATTTCATGTATGTATATATTGGACACCAGTCGTTTTAAGTTAAAATTTCTTAAGAAGGGGGTGTGGTCAATGTTAAGGCCAAACTTTTTTAGTTACCTCGAGGACCATTACAAATCAATGTCACATATACCAAATATATTTAAAAGTGTGCTAGCACAATTTTTACATAGCTAAATTGTGAAAAAAGTATTTTTTTAAATTTGATATGATCACACATACAGGCCTGTAGTGGGCGTATCTGTGGGCGAATTCAACAAATTTTCGAAATTGATGTGAAACTGGACTTCCGGCCTACCAACCTTCAGCTCACTATCTTAAAATTTAAGGCCTTACAGTTGATAACATACGGACGGACATGGCTTAATCGATTCTCCTGTCGGCCTCATCATATCTCTAAAAAAAGTTTAAGGGCTCTACGGTGATTATTTTACTACGTTTCAAACTATACATCAAATTTAATATACCAGGGTATAAAATGATAGGGTATAAAAAGGGCAAGCAGGGGGCAGCATGCATATGCATACATATCCAATGTAAGATCCATAGACCTTATGTCCGAAAGTGGTATTATGTATGAAAACATGCTGCCCTGCAAACCTCTGCTTGACGTTTTTTTACCTTCTCAGACAGGCTTCATATTAGTTTCGAACTTACTTCTAAACTAAGCACGCTCCCCGTATTTTTCTCTAAATTTGATGCTTGAAAACCAGGGCGAATCTGCGCTAATTTAAGTAGCTCTTTTTAAACATTTCCACCTGATAATCAAATTCACATTAAACTTCTCTTTTGTCTCAATGATTTTCCTTAAAAGTAAAAAAAAAATGATAAGAAAAACTAACACCCGTCACACGGCAATTAAAACAAAATTAATTTCCAGGCACAAGTTTAACAAATTAGAAAATCGATTTACTAGATCCCTTTCGACTTAACATTCCCTTTACTGACAGGTTGCAAATTAAAATCTTGTTAAAGAAGTCTACTTTTCCTTCTAACCCATGGCTGCTATACCGTACCGATTGATAGCAACAAAGTTCACGGCAGGATATTATACCTGGGGAGCAAAATATCCTGGGTTTTTGGTTAAGGAGTCAACAATTTATTAAGGACTGAGGCTGCGATGTTAAGGTAGAACATTTGCTAAAAGCGAAAAATCAATAGAAAAGTAAGACTACGCGCATATACATGGGTAAATAGTATATCGGGCGCGCATTCTCCAAGAATAAGGGGTTAAGGCAATATTATTAACCATTTAATGATGAGTTTGTCTATCGATTTCCTTAAAAGGCATTTTCATGAGATCACACCTATTAAATTTCTCTATTTTAGGATGTTTTTATCCTAATTTAACAAGAATTTAAGTTGTAAGAGGTAATGAATTGTTTGTGGTAAAGCAGGTGATTATCCTGCTGGAAAGCTTAAACCTTAGTCGTCATATGTAAGTGTTTAGCTTTGAGAGATTTTCTTGTGAGTCTACTCTTCATTAAGCAATTATGTGTAATAGGTTTTATTTATTAATATTATATTATTAGATCATTTAACTACTTTGTTTGAAGAATAGTTCACACTGGAAAATGGAAAATTATAATACTATATATTCAAGACCCAAAAAATGTCCAGTCCACTAATGCGTGTATGTAAAATTAAAAGTGTAAGTCATCTGTAAAAAATTTACTCAATACTTTTTTCAGCCCCATGCAAGGTCGGTATTGCTATGTTATGGGCGAAATCATAAAAGAAATGTTGCTAACCAGAAGCTTACAATAATTGACTAAATTTATAATAATTTAATTTAATATACAATAATTTACAAAAACTAACAATAATTGACTAAAAAAATTTCAGAAACAACTGTTGTTATCATACATAATTCTGAGCACTCCTGCATTATTAGATTTAATAAAGTGGCGAGTTTGGGTAGGTAGGGACCTTTATAAAACCATTTCCGAGAAAATTTTACTTATGGAGAGAGTCTTTTGAAAAAAATGTGTTTTTAAATTTTATTCGCTATTTTGTCCAGTAGACATTTTTGTATTCTCTCTAATGTTTTGTGTTTCAAAACAAATCGTTTGCAAAATCTTGTCCATTTTAGATGAAATATGTTCATCACAGACCCTGAAATCTATTCTCAGTCATTTCTGAGAAAATTTTACTTATGGAAAGGGTCTTTTGAAAAAAAATGTGTTTTTAAATTTTATTCGTTATTTTGTCCCCTAGACATTTTTGTATTCTCTCTAATGTTTTGTGTTTCAAAACAAATCGATTTCCAAAATCTTGTCCCTTTTAGATGAAATATGTTCATCACAGACCCCGAAATCTATTCTCAGTATGAAAATTTTAGTTTAATAATAAATCCGTGAGTAAGTGCAACAGTTAGTTTCTTTAAGCTTCGGTCCATCTGTAAAGGACCAAGGTATACCCCATTCCTATTCTCCTTCTCATTGCAATCTTTTTGTTTTCCATACCCTTTCCTGTTGCCATAATTAAATAAAAAAAAAAACAAAAGGTTTTTTTCCCCTAGAAGGTTTTTATAATTCATATTGTAAAAGGAGAGTGGCACGAGAAGGTAACTAACTAAAAATCCATATTAAAAAATAAAAAAAACTTCATGGCTCCTGAAGCTCAGAAGAGCCATCGCCTGAACTCTCTTAGAAAAATGCATGCTGTGTGCTTAACAGGTGTTTTTACACGATTTTTACCGTTTCCGAACGGCGAATTGAGAGGTATTTCATGACAAAAGATAGGTTCTCTCGGAGGGTTTCTCAGACCCTCGCGCAAGTGGGGTGCATTGAAAAATTTTAGTACCCTTGTCGGAGATTGTACCCTGGACCTCGTGCACAGTGATCCTCCACACTTATCACTGCACCATGGCGCCCAGAAAAATCAATATTAGCATAAAATATCCAAGTTTGGTTTTTAAATGCAAGAGAAGATGTAATTTTTGGCTCAAATTTAATAATCGTTATCTCAAACGACAAAAATCTCGAATGACAAAAAAATCGAATATATTTTTTTCAAATCTCGAATGCAAAAATCTTGAAAAGCACAAAATCTCGAAAAATCAAAAATCTCGAATGCCGCAACCGCAATCCCAACACTCGTTTGCAATAACATCGCAGCTGTCGGCTCCTGAGACAACGCCAATCTACTATACTTTGTCCAACATAAATTAGCAGTACAGCGAAGGATAGGGATGTTTGCCTCTCTTTCCAACTATTTTGTTTTCCGTAAGGCGCTACTCTAACAAAAGCTCTTACAGGGTTTCCATAGTAAGCATTTTTAAATTAGCAAACACCTGAAAGAATGGTATTTAGGGCTACCGCCCAATTTTTTTGATTAAAATGTTAATTTTATTTGTTTTATATATATAGAATAAAACATATTTATCTCACTTAATTCATTTTAGCCAAACTAATGGAAATGCTGATGAAATGTCAGCTGATGAAATATCTCGAGTCCCAAAAGCTTCTTACTGACCGTCAAAATGCAAAAGGTCCACTGGTGATTTTATGGCTTATCTTAGCGAAAAGTGGAATTGCTCCTTGAATCTTACCGGCTTATCTTACCGAAAAAGGGAATCGCTCCTTGAATCTCTTCACGGAAAGTAAGGATGTTGTGCTCGATACTTCAAAATCATTGGACAGAGTGCGGCAACAGGCTCTCTTGTCGAAAATGTATGCATTGGATTAGAAATTTCCTTTCGAACCCTTCAATCCAAGTGGTGAAAAACGTCTTCAAGTCTGATATCAACCGTATAAATGCTGGTGTGCCGCAAGGCTCAGTTTAATCTCCAACGCTTTTCTTGATTTTTTTCAACAATCATTTGTCTGCCACCTCTAATCCAATTTATTCTTTGGCTGATGACAGCAACCTGAATTTTTCATGCTCGTTTCCCGGACGTCCTTGCTCTTCGAACGTCGAAATGGAACGGTTACGTGTGACAAATTCATTAAATTGGGACCTAAACAGCATCTCAGCCTAGGGGGTTGTAAAGTGCGTAGAATTTGATGCGTCCAAAACACAGTTCTATCTACTGTCCCTCAATCGAAATCGAAATTTTCGTGTAGCAAATATGGTAGTAGGAATTGACGAATTTCGGACATACCGCATTGTATCGGAGCTCTTTCATAAGCCGAACTTAACGTATGTGGAACAGGCTTCCACAGGGGGTTTTCCACGCCAATATAGTCCCCAACAATTTAAAGCAAAACTGCACCAGTAGCTATACCTTTTTGTACCAGTTTCTGTTTTCGAGAAAACCATAATCTCGAAAGCAATGAGATTATGGTTTTCGAGATATCCTGGTGCACCCGTTTTTCTGTCGCCCGTGTTTAACTGGCCTAAATGAAGCATTAGATTTAATACCAAAATTTGAAACACATAATAAACAAAAATTTATTCCATTTCAACCTTCTTAAGCCTTTCTTGAAGTCAATTGAAACAACAATATGATTAACATAGAATTTAATTATTTGCAAGGCTTGTAATTACACTGTACTTACATACTACCATATAAAAAAAAAAACAGATGCGTGGTTAGAATAAGGACTAAAGCATTACAAACAAATACTTAAACTAATGTTTTGCTGAAAACCTCCATTGCGGCACCTTTACGCCTCATAAGCTGTAGCACCTTAAAGCTCAAACGTTTGGTCTATTAAGTGATTACAGGCCTTTCGTTTCCCGTCATAAACTTTTTTCTTCGAACCATTATGGCAGGCGAAGAAGAACATAATTTAATAACTTTCTCGCCTCCATACCCCGTCCACACACCTTATCTGTCGTTCTCTCACCAGGTAAACACCATAAAGTGTAGATAAGGGTTGCTTGCGCTTGATGCGCGGTTCACCGCTCCGGTGTTGGAGTATTCGTTAATGAAATTTTCATTTTTGGCAATAATTCAACTCGTGCACCTAGGTACGATTCGAATCGTTTTTATCGCAAGTAAAATAATGTTTTATGATTATGACGTAACCCCCCAAAAAGGCTCCCCGCCACTACACTGCAGCCACTGAAACCAATTTCAGCAGCACCCTTCGCATAATTCTCATTTTTATTTACGAGTAGCAAATATGTTATATGTATGTCGTTGCCAGGGAATTAATGTACTTCCTCGAATCACCAAAAGATACGAGTATGATATGTACGTATGATACGTATACGCCCTGCGGTCCTCGATCCTGTTTCTTACTCGAATACTCAACATGATAGCTATTATATGCCGATTTTTGGTGGATACACAGACACAGACGTAGGTGTCGACGGAAGTGGATATATGCTGTAGGGAAATTCAACAGCTGTGACGAGAGTTATGTGGTGGGGAGGCACACTGAAAAGAATGAAATTAAAATACTGTGAACGAAATGTGTCGTCCTTCTGTGCTTACACGGAGTGCCACTCGAAGGAGTGCTATGGATTTTCCTATACCACTCACATTCCACATGGAGAAAAGCTTTTGTTTTTAATGCGTTGTTAGTGCTTCGAGGCTGCTTAAGTAGTAAAATAAACATTAAATAATAATTCACAGAGTTTTAAGAATGAGGGCCAGTGGGCTATATTGATTTTTCTTTTGGTTGGTCGGTATTTATAAACCTTAAACTTACATGCGTGCATGTGATGTGAGCTTTAAAACTATACAGGGGAAGTAATTAATCGATGGCTCTTACTGTACAATTTTGAATGTGTAAAAGTTTTTATTAATCATAAAAACGAACTTCGACACGAAAAAGAGAGAGTTCTCTGTAATGTGTGTAAAGTCATTAGATTCGAGTTTCATTGGACTCTTATAAGCCAGATATGATAAGGCTTACTTAAGGTGGCGCTACAGTCCGGGGTGGACCTGAGTCTCAGCCAACAAGCTTCGCCAGCCAACTCTGTCTCTAGTTTCGCACGCGAAGTTGGCTGAGGTCCCCTTTCACTTGCGAGCGCCAATATGATAAGGCTATGGTATCAAAATCAAGGCATAAGAAGAAGAGGATTAAAATGAAATTCAAGTATAGTTTTTGCAGCTTTTTAGTAATCTAAAAAAAAAAAATAATTTTCTTAGATTGGTTTTTGCCATAAATTGAGAGACTTTTATTGAAGGATTAACTATATTATAATGTTTTCCTACACTTTTCAAAAAGTAGGTTATGTATTAAGTTTATAATTTTCTATAATTAGTTTATAATTTTTTATGTGCGTTTTAAAGGAACCGTTGAAGAAATGAGGCAAAGATTGGTTTTATCAATTAAATAGCTGTCTTGGAAGAGAAATCTCGTCTGCTGAAGCGAGCGAGGACGCTTGGTCCCAGATCACCAATTCAGATTTAGACCTAACTATTCCACAACAGATTAAGACAGAATCAGAAACAGCAGGAAAAAGATGTTTATTTATTTATTTATTTATTTCGCCTTCAAAGAAAAAGCTTTCTAAGACTTAAGTTTACAAAAACAAAGTTTGATAAAGAATGAAGCAAAAGAAAAAAAAAGATAAGAAAACAAAGATAAGAGAAAAAGAAAACGAAATCAGAGCAACAACAATTAAGATCAAAAACAAATTCCGTCAAGTAAATTTCTTTTGATGCTACTAATCGGCTGGTTAAAGTCAATTAAATATAAATTTGCATTGCAGGATAGCATTAATCCATTAATTGATGAAGATCGACCGTAGTTTGTGCGAGAGTGTGCTATATTAAAAAATCAGTTATTTCTTAAGTTTGCTGATGGGACATTAATATAAAGGAGGCTTAAGATGTCAGGGGAATCAATTTCACCAATGAGTACTCTATGAAGAAATAAAATTTTTGCTACCGTTCTTCTGACCTCGAGAGGTTGAAGGCTTAAAAACTTTAGCCTTGATCGGAAAGGCGGTAGGCTATTAAAATCATTCCAAGGCAGCCCTCTAAGCGCAAGCCTGAGGAACCTTTTTTGAATTGATTCAATCATTGAAATGTGGACCATGTAGTATGGACACCAAACTACAGATGAATATTCTAGAATCGAACGAACAAAAGATACAAATAAGGTTTTTACAACATATGGATCAGAAAACTCACAGGCATAACGCCTAATCATTCAACAAACTCTGTTAGATTTATTTATGATAAAATCAATATGCTCGTTGAAACAAAGCTTTGTATCCAAGATGACACCAAGGTCCTTTATTGTATGTACACGAGGAATCACGATGCCATCAAAGGTATAAGTAAATGTCAGGGGTGATTTACATCGAGAAAAGTAATAACCGAACTCTTATTGACATTAAGAGACAAGTATTTCTTATTGCACCACAAATAAAATTATTGAAGGTAGAGATTAAGGCGATGGAAACATTGGACTTCTTTGCCTGACACGAACAATTAAAAGTCATCAGCAAACATTAACAATTGATATTCTGGTCATTTACAAATAAAATAAACAAGAGGAGACCGATATGGCTGCCTTGAGGTACACCAGAAGTGACGAAAATTTTTTCAGAAATCTTCTTTCGGAATTTCACAAACTGGCATCGATCTGTTAAAAAAGAAGAAAGCCATTGTAAAAAATAAGTAAGGAAACCGAGTCTTTGTAGCTTATAAAGGAGAAGTCCATGGTCTACTCGATCAAATGCTTTACTTAAATTCGTATAGATGGCATCAACTTAGTTGCCTTTGCCGATTTCAGTTGCAACGAAGTTTGAAAACAAAAGAAGATTCGTTGCGGTAGAGCGTTTCTTTACAAAGCCGTGTTGATTATTGCAAATTAATGATTTACAGTGGAAGAAAAGACGTTGAGTGACGAGCATGTCAAACAACTTAGGTATACAAGATTGTTTACAGATGCCTCTATAGTTCACAATTTTGTTTTTCCTTCCAGACAAGAGACTATATAGGAATTTTTCCAGACAGCTGGGAACGTGGAAGTTTAAAGGGACAGGTTAAAAATAAAAAAAATAATTTTGTGTAAGGGAACAGCACATTTTGTGAGAAAACCTGCTGGTAATCCATCAGGCCCAGGATTAAAGCTTGATTTTAAGCCGACCATGCCAGCCAAAACATCCTCTTCTGAAATATCTATAAGACTGAAGATTGGAATATGCGAAGCGAATAGAAGGCTAAAAAGCTCTTCATCAATCACTGATTCATGATAGTACTGGGAGGATCAGAAAACTGCCCATTGAAGGATAAAGATGACGGGTAACCATCATTTTTACTTTAGGACTTTATAAAATTCCAAAATTTCTCAGGCCTTGACTTAAGACTGTCTTGAATACCGTTCAGATACACCTCGTAAGCTCTACAGAGAGAGGATTTGAACTGAAATTTTCAGCTTCTATATACTATACAATTCTCATCAGCCAAACTAGAGCGCCACTTTTTATAGGCCCTGTTTTTTAAAACCCTTAGGTGACGAGTTAATTGTTATCCCATGGACAAAAAAGCCCAGCACTTACTTTAGCACAAAACTACAGGGACATAGGAAAAAATTACATTATTGATTACTTGGTAAAAAACATTGCATAAATCGTTGATTTCAAGTGAAAAATAAGGGCTCCAGTCGAAATTGTTAAGCTCTTCACAAATATCATTGAAACTAGCATTTTTCAAATCGAAATTAAATTATTGAAAATTATTGGTATCAAATGAATCAAAATTTGAAAAAATACTTAATGATGGGTGAGGAACATCTTCTGCAATAAGTGGTGGTTAGCAGCGGGACAGGTAACTTTCATCAGAGTTGTTGGTAAAGATGAGGTCAAGGTTACGAAGAAGAGGGTTTTTTACGTGGTTCACCTGAAGCAAACCGAGCGAGTGCAAAGTGTCGACGATCTCTGACTCAATTGTTGACAAGGTGTTTGCAGGGCTGAGATAGGTGCAATTGTGGTTGGCTGACAACCACTGAATATTTGGTTGGTTGAAGCCGCCAAACACATACATTAAGTTGGGCGCAGATAAAAGACTGACGATATATCTCATGGCAGCCAAGTATCTTGTCACAGTATTAAACGGAGCACTGGGTGATATATATAAGCAGACTCATTGTCTGCAAAATCGTTGAAGTAGATTTCATCAGCCTTAAGCAGCTTGCGGATGACAACAGCATTTTTAAAACGTTTGAACATGCTGTTGTCAGGTGACCGATCGCAACGAATAACCGCAAGGTAGGAAGGGAAGATAAGGGCATTGCCAAAGTTATCGTCTAAGCCCGTCTCTGTTATGACAATAACATCGCGAGAGCAGCTGTAAACACTCAGCAAGAGATTGCTGCATTTAGTTTGTAGGCCTCTCACGTTTTGGTAATAGAGACTGATTTTCTAAGTTTTTTGATGTAGATGCTCCGGAGGTAGGCCTGTTGGTAAATTCCTTAACAAAGATATCCTTAGGCCAAAAATTGGGATCCAGCAATTTGATTCCAGAGGAAAGAGGAGCAAGAATTTTGAAGGATGACGATAAGCGTCCAGTCAGATTTTCTGCAGTTAGGCTTCGGCATCTGATCGCGTCAACATCGATTACCTTGCTACTGATGTAGTTGATTATATCACTAGCTTGTGTTCCATACTATACTCAATGCGAGAAAGGAAAACAGCGAATGGAGGTGGTACCACTTTAAGGGCGCAAGTTTCAACATGGCCGGGTGTTTCATTCATGCCCGAATCATGCTGCTGCTGCTGCTGCTGGTGTTCTGGCTGGTGGATCTGCTGTTGTTGATCATGTTTCGGTTGTTGTTGGTTCTGTGAATGGTGTTGTTGTTGATGATTTCATTCATGCTGTTTTTGTTTCTGTAGCTGTTGTTTATTTTGTTGAGTGGATTGGAGGGTTAAGTTTTGCTGTAGTGGATGTGGTTGTTGCTGTTGAGGAGATTCATGTTGTTGTTGATCAGCAGTAGTAAAGATCCTTTTATCGGTACCTGAAGATGAGGCGACGTTTGGGTCAGTTATCACTTCATTATTAGTCGCTAGCGATGAGTTGGCAGGCTCAGATTGAACAATAGTGGCAGGAGGAGACGTGATCAATGTATTAGTTTCCACAAGGGCATTCGAGACAGGAGTTGAATGAACTTCGCCAACCGTAGCCACAACAGGAATAACAAACGATGGAGATGCGGCCTTGCCTTTCTTTTTTAGTAACCTAGTTGCGCTTCTGGCTGACCTCGAATTAAGAACAAGAACAAGAACAAGTCAACGCATGTCAATTTTACGTACAGAAGGGTTAATAATTTACCCCTATTCATAAACTCTGTACTTAAGGACAGGACTTAAACTCTAAGGACAGACTTAAACTCTGTCCTTAAGGACAGGACAGGAATAAGGACAGACTTAAACTCTGTCCTTATGCAAATTAGACGAAATATTTAGGATAGACCCTAGATGCTAACTTTAGGTGAAAGCCAGGCTCAGGGAAATGTATTGGCTTATAGGAACATTTTCAAAATAAAGCGTATACATTCATACATATAATAAAATTCTTCTATTCAGGCAGGTGTATTAGTAAAAGTGATATTCCTAATAGACCTTCGTGTGTGGTCAATGCAAGCCCTAATGCCTAACCATAATAGACTTAAGTGAGCTTAAGTCAGCTTAAATAAACCTCCCATTACACGCAATTCGTATGCCACGATTATAATAGCCGTTTGTTCGGTTTGGTTACGTCTTTGTTAACTTTTGCTCTCTTAAGTTCATTCCCACTTAAGTTCAGCACTGTAATTTGCCAGCTGATGGGTAGATACACACAAATTTCATAAGCTTTTACTGAAGTCTATTATGGGCTCCGCAAGCATTTGGCAGTACTTGATTGGGATTTTCGATGTATTTTGGCATAAGGTTAATCCCACTTAAGCATATTATGGTTGGGGCTTTTGATAAGACTTAGAGCAAAGTTAATTATTCCTTGGTACGTGGGGTTTGTTGTCCGCAAGGAATAGGTAGTCCCATACAATATTCCTGATTTTGTACCTATTCAAACATAGGTTATGCCCTAGGAAATCAGGTACAAGTTATCAAAACTTATTTGTCGCATAGCCAAAACTTTACTTAAAAACAAGGTTTCTTACTTCAAGGTTTCTAATAATGGATAAGAATTGGCGTATTCTTGTACCTTAATTAAACCTTAGCCTCTTATAGCTTGAAAAATTTTCTGCTGGGCTTGGTTAGGGTATAAACATTAATTTTTCAAGCTGTAGTTATAGGTATAGCATTATCATAAATTATCATCCATCATGTAATCTATCTCATACTAACTAATGTTTAAAAAAAAAACCCGAAAAAACGAAAGCATTATTATTACCCAAAACTTCGAATGATGATTATCTTTAAGGGGCACTCTTGAAAGACGTATGCTTTGCTTACCTACTTTGAATAAAGGACTTGCCCTCTATCAGAAATAAAACATTGCTAATACCGCCTCATTGGTCTTCTTTGATTCCTGTTACATCAGATTTATTTTTCTAATCTGCTAAACGTGTATTCATACTGGAACATGTGTAAACTTATGTGTGTGTGTCGGCAAATACGAGGTTTAAATGTACCCAAATTTGCTTTAACAGAAACACAAGTAGGCTTAACTTAATCCACTGACAAAACATATCCCTCTAGTGATGGACATCTGTAGGCTTCCCTGGACAAGCAAATCTGTTCTTTTTCTTTGGCATTCATCGAAATGGAAAAAATTAGATTACATGCTAAATATGAATATACACTGGTCGTCCTTACAAAGGCTATTGAAAAAAAAATCACAAAATCGCCTTCTATTTAGCATCCGGCTATTTTTCCTCAGATAATTATCTTTTTTCGCCAAACATTATCTTTTTCTCCCCCGCCTAAACTGATTTTTTCAGCTCCACCAGATGTTGGAAGCAACTCAATAAATTATAACCGCTTAACGCCCACGAGCACAAAGATATGGCTTCAGATTTATACGGAAGATTATATGTATAGCACCATCATCCTATATGCGATGCACAACTTTAAGAAAAAGCAACAAGCGGGACATAGTAGAACTAAGAAAGCTTAATACCATATGGGCATCGAGCCAGATCGCGGGCGGGTGTTGCCTTAATCGAATTGATTCTACTTAGACACTCGATTTTATAATCAGGGTGAGAGGAAGGAAGTTGGAAAAAGTATCCACCTGTTGCAAGAAAAAAAAAACGTTCACGTCCTCAGTCCTTTAAATTTTTCAAACATTCTTCTTTTTTTTTTTTAATTTGCTATTTTCGGTTCATTGAAAAAGCACACCTGTATTTTTCTCTTCCGTGCTATAATTAATTTAGGGAAAAGCTGGCGGACTCGGAGGCAGCATAAAAATCCGCCAACAAAATAAAATCGATTCACCAACACACGGGTAGGTATAAAGGAACCCAAAACTCTACACGGGTGGTGATGCCGAGTGAGAGAATAAATTTTTTTATGACAACACACAAAGGATTGCAGTGCATTTTAGTGTGAAACCGCGGTAGGGATTTATTTTGAAACTCTGCCAAAAAACTTCCAGAAATAGAAGACACACTTAAATGAATGCTGAATCTACGGTGCATGTATACGATGTAGGTACCTATCGCTTGGAGGATAATTTTTTTTTCTACATTTAAGCCTTTTTTGGCACAAAGAATAACGACAAAGAAGGACGACAACGCACATTAATGAAACAATATAATTATTTTCAAGGGTTGTGCCAATTTGTCATTTTCCCGTAAATAACTCGAAATTAAGATTCAAAATGACAGGGTAAATGAAAAGTGTCACTAGTGTTTGTGTGAGTGCAACTTTTTGGCACCAACTAAGTTGTAGGATAATAATATTGTTTTCATGTGAACGAAATTCAGAGATAAAGTTTGTTTCTGGTAATTAACGTTTTTTTTTTCTAGATAGCCAGGTTTCATTCACGATTAAAGTGCATGTTTATACGAAGGATATTTCGGGCAAAAAATGCATGACTGATTTTCAGGGAAAAAGAAATTGCTTGAATGATAAAAATATTGAAATTTAGTATCACTAAGTTTTTAATATATTGTGATATGGTGACAAGACGTAAAGACACATGCGATTCACTTTGCGAACACACCCATTTGTCATTCAAGTCAGCTGATAGCAAACTGGCGTTCGAAGTTCGAATTTCGATATCGAATTCCCCTCCAATGGAAAATCACCGAGGTGGAAATACAGAAAGTGCTAGAAGGTTCTGAATTTGTATTAATACAAGGATGGCATGCTCGTACGGACAGTTATATTTAAAACGTTGACTAGTAAGAAGCGGTTAATTAAATTATTTAATAAATGTTGATTTTAATGTCGCGTAGTTGAATTAAGTGTGATTTGAGTTAAAATAAGTTTTGTTTGGGTAAATAAAGTGTTTCTTTATGTGCATTTATTAAAGTGAAATTGAGTTTTATTCATCAACAAACGACAAACCCCACAATACGGTGAATTGACTTGACAGTAAAGGTAAACCACTGTCAGAGATCTGATCTGGCCAGACAGGTGAATTGATTAATTCAATTCAATTCAATTCAAAAAAAAAACTTTTTATTTTCATTTCGATAAGTTTCACAAAAAAGAGGTTTACAAAAAAGTAGTATACAACATGGCTTAGACCCGTCTGCCGTTCAATAACAGGATAGAGAAAGTTAAAGCAATTAATATTTAGTGCTTATATTAGGTTTTTTTTTTTAATTTAATTTTTTTCATAGCGGGGGTGCTAGAGCATCGACAAAAATGAGAAAGCTATTAAATTTGCAAGAAAAAAAAAGAAAAGATTGTGACTTCTTTGTCATCTAAAATTATGGGCTTTTAGTTTAGCTAAAACGGAACAAAAGGGATTTCTTCGTGGACAGATCTGATTTTGCTTTGCTGATTTTGCTCACGGAGACTTATACAAATTGCGAAAAGCAATTACTTCTTTTAGATAGCATGTAGGTATCTTCCAACCAAATCCGCCGTTTAGTAAGGAGCGACATTCCTGGATCGAGAGAAAGCTCTTGGCAAAAAATAGTCTTCGGATCTCTTAAAGGATGGGACATAAAGCTATAAAATGGAAGTTGTCTTCGTTCTGATTGACGTTGCAGATGTTCCAAAGGGGGTTTAAGTCATTTCGGTACGGTCTGAGGTTAAGGACCCATTCAGCTTATCACAAAAATAGTTGGCGGTGTTTAAGTCGTGAGTGAGGCTTTTATAAAGTTCTCTTGTAAGTGATGTTCTCGCTCTGCACAAGGACTGCTGATAATTAAAGCCGTCCTTCGGTCCGTGCACCTGCATATTTAATGAATTTACGTTCAGCTTGTAAGTGCCGGGGTGAACGAGGTTATTTGATCTTACACAGACAAAGTGTAATAAGAACTGTCATTTAATGTGTACAAGAACAGATGACTCGTTTGCCAGCATGTATGTGTCTTACGCCTGGATTGCGAGTAAGAGTGTCATGCAGCCTAGTACTATTGGACATACGAGACTTCATTGGCAAGCAAGGGCCAACGCAGAATTTTTTGTAACTAAGCCTAAGAAAATCCTAGGTCTTGCAAAAACTTTCGACACATGTTGCTTATACACCTATTAACGATCCTATCCAAAAACTAGCCGCATGAGCGACCATCAGCACCATTCGGCAGCACACTAATCGGCCAAAAAAAGCCGAACTTCCGGCCTGGTGCTGATCGTGCTAAGAGAAAATGTGCAAGTTATCATAAATCCTCGAGAAAACAAATGTCTCCGAAGGCAAGCAACACACAATTTTTTGCACCATCTTTTCCCTTGGAACCTTGCTTTATAATAATTTATTAATATAATGGGAGAGAAATACTCACTACCTTAGCTACTAAGCAAAGCATCCGGAAAGAAAAGCCTGACCAATTCCGACAATTAATCAAAAAATTCAGCGAGGCGAGACTGTAAAAATTCGGTCAAAAGCAAAGAAATAATTTTAAACCTGTATTAACAGGGCCAATAAGTCATTTGGCATTGACATTTAACACAAATGATAGCTTACAAATTTCTGTATCAAAGAATTTTGGGCTAGAAACGTTTAACTAGAACTTACCACGCAAAATGTGCTGTCAACCATTGATTTGTCCACTGAAAACAAAAATATAATAAAACGTTAATATAATGTAATGATGTAGCAAAACTTATAGCTTTAAAATTTATTTAAAAATATCTTAATACCTGACGCTTCCTAAGAACAAAACAGATTAGCTATAAACCATGGAGAATAAATAGATACGTACAACAAATCACTCTTTACACGATTGTACAAAGGCCAGAAGACAAAACCACAAAACATTCTTATTCAAGAAATCTTGAAAACATTTTGGTTCAAGTGTATACTTGAAAGTCTTTCTCCACTTGAACGACCCTACCATTTCAACGAGAAATCAAAAAAAACGAAAAGACAAAAAAGTCGGAACCAAAAGGAAAAGTGGTAGGTATAGAGTTTTGGCAATAATCCTTTACACTGTGAAATCGTAAAAAAATGCTGAATGGAAAGGAGCAACAATTTTTCGCTTTTCAAACAGAACTCGAAAAAAAAAATCAAGCATCCTGATCCTGAGTGGACAAGAATAAAATTTAGACAGAAGACCATGTTTTTTGTTTTTGTATTCTATTATAAAACCAAATGATTTCAAGTGGAAGTGTGCACTTTCTGGCAATGGCAATTGAAAAGGAATTGGGCTCTGTGTGCGTTACAAATACGAACATCAGTAAACATCAATGTAAAAGTTACATAAATAAAATTAATGCGCCTACCTGTACATGTATATCTACAGATAAATGACTTAATGTACATAGCAACTATGAAATTTTTGTTTTCTTAATGAAGTTAAAGGAATTATTTCTGTGCACGTGCGCCGTAGTGCAGTGAGGCGGAATGAGCTTTACTGTGCAAAGGTCCCGGGCTCGAATCCCGCCCAGGTTAATAAAAGATTCTTTACGGTACATCTACGAGTGCCTTTAAATCGCTCCGAGGCTATCATTTGTCATGAGTGACCTCTTATTTCGCCGTTCGAAATCGTCGAAACTTGCAGGCCCCAAACATGTGTTTAAGAACACCTGAAACGGACACAGCGTGCATGGTGTAGTCTGAGCTGCAAGTGCCAGTTATTTTTAATCCAAGAGGATAGGAAGTTTGGAAGTTTTAAACCTTAATGATCTTGAGGGCATGTGATCGAGACCGAATTGTAAGTCGATTGAGCCATGTCCGTCCGTTCGTCTGTCGGTAGTTTTTAGCAGGGTTCGTAAAATATCGCTCGCGAACCATCAAATGCAGATCTTTATCGTTCTCTTTTTAGATTCTCACAAACCACGATAAGAAATATGATTCGCGAACGATAAAATTTTCGATCTATGAAAATTGATGGTTCTCTCGCGGACGAACTGTATCAATTTTTTCCTGTATCGTTCGTTCGTGAGAGATCGGAAAAAAGAAATTTATTCGCTTCTACCAGGCAAGGAACTCCAATTAGAAACAGGAATTCTGGGGGAAGTGGACAGGAGCTGGAGAAATCCCTTATAAAGGTGAAGCATCTCATTTTAAGCTTCTGCCAGACAAGGAACTCCAATGAACCCAAGGGATTCTAGAGAAAGTGGGCAAGAGCTCGAGGAATCGTGAAGCACCTCATCTTTTGATACTATATTCTATGTTTTTTCACTATTAAAATAATACAATAAAATTCATGCAAAATGACTATTTTTCTTATTCGAACGCTTCGCGAACGGATCTCCAAAAGTCCGCACGTGATAAATTCGGGAACGAACCATATTTTACATATTAGAACAGATTTGATTCGTTTGTGAAAACGAATTTTATTTCCAAACGAACCGAAAAATAAAGTTCGCGATCGAATCAAAAACTAAATCCCTCGTTGAATTTTTCGCGAGAGAACGAATCATATTTTATTGTTTTGCGAACCTTGGTTTTTAGGCCTTAAATTATGAGCTAGGAACTTGAAACTTAGTAGAAGTCATTTACAAATGCTACGCTGCTGTGACTTTATTTTGTACTTGAGACTACACAGTTGCAAGTACAAATGATCCTTTAAACGATTTCGCAACGTTGAAATAACGTACACGTACCTATCAGTTAAAAAGAGGGAAATGTGACGACTTCGCGATCAAAAAATTCACTATTGTATACCGATAAAAACAAACAGAATAAGGTTTGACATTAACAATTTCGGCCATAGTATTTCGGCCATTTCCGACATTTTCATAAAGAAAGAGAAAGAAATAAAGTTCTAATGGCGTATTCTTTTGAACACCGAACTGCCACGCCGAGCTTTCAAATAATGCTCGGTGTTCGCGACAATTCCAGCGCATAAATACTGCACCGTTCCTGTCGTCACGTTAAGTGTCAAATTGCTTTGACTTCATTTTGCTTACTTTTTTATACCCCATCCCAGAGGATACGAGGTATATTAAGTTTGTCACATAGTTTGTAACACGGTGAAATAATGGTAGACCCCCAAGACCTTAAGGGAATATGATCGAGACCGAATTCTGAATCGAATGAGCCATGTCCGTCCGTCCGTCCGTTCGGTCTGTATGTCATGTTTTTAGGCCTTTAATTTTAAGCTAGGGTGCTGAAACTTCGTACGTCAGGTGCACGTCATGCGAAGCAGTACAAGTGTAAAAAATTTTGAAATTAGCCCAAAGACACGCCCACAATCGGTCTAAATATGCAACTACCTCCAGATTTTTCAAAACTGTAAGACGTTCTAAAAGGCTGAAATTTGACATTTAGTATCTCTTAGGGAATGTAAGACACCAAAAAAACAAATTTAATTGGTAAACCTCCTCTAGTGGGCGTGGCATCTATTTTAGGGGTACATTTTCAATTGCAGTTTACTCAGTATTTTTGCTCGAAATTGAAAAAAAATTGCTTAATATTTTATGTAGAAAACGCTTAGTTCCACATTTTGTTCATGCAAGACTTTGGGCCCCGCCCACAGTTGGAGGCAGAATTGAAGAAAAACCTAAAATTTTCCAGAAAAACTTAATTTCGACTGCCCTCGAGCCTAATGTAGAAAAGCATGAAAGTAGCAGGTTAGGTAAACAACACTTCCGTCCAGATTTCGTTCATATAAAGTTTTTAGCCACGCCCCCTTTTAGGGGTCGATTTTTCGATCGGGGTCGATTATTGAATTTGAACCAAAAAATTGCATTTTTACGTACAATTAGGTGTAACTTGGAAATATCTGTGGAAATACCTTATAATTAATAGTTTGTAATTAGGGGCGGTTGGACCACGCCCCTTTTCGAAGTTTGCATTACTCATAAAATGTCAAAAAATATCTATGCCATCAGCATTTTACAATGTGGGATAGGATGGGGAATTCAACCGACCGTTTTACGGACTGTAACTTCTGCGTACACACTGTAGCACTGACTCGCTGGTTTTTCATTTCGTAGCGTGATTTCGTTGGCGTCGTTTTTTTTTACTTTTTACTTAAAATGAATTTTGATGGCTTTTAGTTTTTTTTAAAAGTTTTTATCGATTTTATACGATTTCAGTCGCGTTGTAAATAAACACGATTGAAAATTCAGTCGAAACGTCACTTCACACACACAATCAAAGCTATTTCTAGTTCGGTGTCGACACCAAACTAATTCGGAGTACAAAATAACATCTACATGAGCACAATGCCGTTCAGGTGTACGAGAAAAGAACTTTTTTTTCTGTATTCCACTTCAATTTCACAATTCAGTGTTGAAAAGAAAACGCCATTAGTTTAAGCCAAATTCACTTTACTTTGTGAAAAAATTGCTACTAAACCGTAGAAATTCCGAAACTTCGCAGCTGAAAACTTAATTTTACGTTTATAGTCACAATTTTCTAATTGGGAGGTCCCAACGTACTACAAGTGTAAACATTTTTGAAATATGCCCACTAATACGACCACTTTACTTACAAGCATGAAAAATCAAAATTTTTGTAGATATTTCTAGCTTCTGCTGATTGTCGCAGCTGTTTCTAGCCTCTGTGCATGCATGGTCCTGGTTATAGGGTATAATGATAATAACTAATCATAAGATCATTAAGGTCTTAAGCCCCAGTTTTGCACCTGGTGTGCTTAAGGCCATTTAAAATCGCGCTGGTAGTACAAAAATAAAAGCTCAACTGCTTTGGGCCCCATTAACCTCAAGCAACATTTCCGTAATTGGATTCCGATAAAAAATTTAAAAAGGATACGCTCTTTTGTAAGTTCCTTTGTCTTGGCATTCTTTTGTGGTTTCGTCCAACATGCGCTCAATGTAAGTTCCTAGTCCAAAGAGAAAAAGGATTCCTCGATTTCTTCGATATCCTTCACTTACGCTTGTGGAGTTTCCTTCTATTTTTATCTTTTCCTATTTCCTACAATACCCTTTTATCCCCCAGTGAAGTTATATCTAAAGATTCACAAAAACAAAACGAAGCAACACAAAAAAAAACAAAGATGAGCTTCTTTCCCGAATCGAAGAATCCATCTCTTTGCATGGAAAGAGTGATAATGATTTTGCAGTTTAGAGAGAAATGCAAACTTAAATTTAATTATACTCCAGGAAACTAGATAAAGGAAGAACAAAAAAGTAATACATACGTATAAACAAAGTGCAGGAATATTTTAATTATTCTCCATAGTTCTCAATCCTTATTTTTTGAGAAACCGAATACACAAAGTGTGGTCAGAGTGCGGATAAACTTTACGATTGCATTTGCATAAATCGCTTGCGAAGGAAGAAAATTGCTTTGTGTGCAGTGCAGACTCCAAGAAGCGAAAAAAAAGTTCAAAAGGAAGAAGTCCGTGCCGGGTAAAAACTATCATTATCCGTTTAAGATATAAGTTAAGTATTAAGTTATGGTTAGGAAGTATGGGAAATGGCATCAGGATAGACAGCGCAATACTTTGGGAGAGGAAAGTTTGTCTCGCTGCTCGATTGGAAGAGGTGCGATCGAAACCAGATTCAATAATTCAAGTCATTGCTGCGGGTGTCTAGTGATACTGCCTGGTGTGGTTCGTTCCAAGTGATTTAAACTTCCTTTGAACGTGCGCAAAATGTTCTAAGTATTTTCGTATATAGTTGAAGAAGATGAGATTGGAAAACTTGGTAAATGGGTGTTCGTTTTGAAGACGATTGTAGATGGTTTAATTAAAGCGGTCTATATAGATACTATGGCAGTGAGGGTATATGAATGTACACATTTGGAAAAGATTTTAATGAAGAATTGCTAACAAGTGAGATTTAAAGTTTTGCGGGAAGACACTGAAAATTGAAGGAGTAATGGATAGTCTGCCGCAAATCATGGGCGCATTAGGAGAAAATCAAACCCTTAGACTACTCAAACTGAAACTTCTACTGGGTTGAATGCATAAAATGTCTGAATGCCTACATATTTTTTATGCCCCATCCCATAGGATAGGAGGTATATTAAGTTTGATTCATAGTTTGTAACATAGAGAAATAATCACCATAGACCCCAAGACCTTAAGGGCATATTATCGTGATCGAATTGTAAGTCGAATAAGCCATGTCCGTCCGTCCGTGTGTCGGTAGTTTTAAGCCTTAAATTTTGAGCCAAATTATGGCTGTGGATATCCTGACCAACGCCAAGAAATGGAAAACTGTGAGGAAGTTTGACGTTGGCCGGCTACTAGCTTAAGAAATCGCCAGGTCCTTCTCAAACCGAGTCTCTCAAACCTCTTACGAAGTCCTAGGCAGAAGTCTTAAGCGAAGTCCTATGCATTGATAGCCAGTGACAACATTGCCAAAAAAAAGAGATTCTGCCTCTGAAGTTCTGGGATTCCCACGGCCACCACAAAAAAACCCCTGGTTAGACGATGAGTGCCGTCAAGCACATGCAGCTAAAAAGGAAGCATTCAAAGCGGCTTTGCACAGAAGGACTAGATCTGCTTGCGAGCTCTATGAACAAAGGAGAGAGAGACACTGGCTTCCCCGAATGAATAATGAGAGAGCACGAAAAGCGCACGGTTGAGGAGATGCAGAGATGTTACAACAGGAATAAGATTCGAAAGTTTTACCAGAGGATCAAAAGGTCTTGTCAAGGATATAAAGTTGGTTTTATAAAGTTATAAAGAGCCGAAGCCTGTAAGGACCATCAAGGGAACAACGTAGTGGAATTGCAGGTGGAGCTGGGGATTCGAAAAAACAATTTCTTCTAACTGTAGAACGTTGAAACGAATACCGCTGTCATGTAGAACGAACCATTCAACGCGGGCGAGGACGTTACCCACGAAGCATACGAACGATGCTGCCCACCGGACTTAGATGAAGTGAAAGTAGCTGTGTCTAAGCTTAAGTGCAACAAAAAAGACGGCCTAGCTGCCAAGGTTTTAGATCCGCTGGCGATGAGCTAGGTTAGAAGCATGCACCAACTCATCTGCAAGATATGGTCGGAGAAAAGTATGCGCAATGAATGGAAGCTCAGCATTTTTTTCTCCGATCCTCAAGAAAGAAGACCCTCTGACCTGTGCCAACTACAGGGGAATCAGCCTTCTTTACATCGCATACAAAATCTTTTCTGCTGTACTGTGTGAATGCCTTAAGTCATTTGTCAACAATCTGATAGGCACATATGAGTGTGGCTTTAGGCCAGGAAGATCTGGGGAAAACTCAGGAATTTCAAATCGATAATGACCACTTTTCATCGATTTCAAGGCCGCCTACGACACCATCTTTAGAAACGAGCTATATATCGCAGTGCCTAGTTTTGGCATTCCTGCCAAACCCGTCAGTCTGAGCAGCATGACGACTCACGCTTTTCCGTTAAGGTCGGTAAAGACCTCGCCGACTCCTTTGATGTCAAAAAAGGATTTAGACAAGGCGACGCGCTTGCATGTGACAATTTTTTAGAACTCCCACGCTTACAAAGCGTAATGTCAGTGAAGCTTACGTGAGTATCGGAGCGGAAGCGGCGAATATGAGATTAGCAGTGAACGAGGGCAAAACCAAGTTTATGCTGACATCAAGAAAAGACACCCAATACCGACGTCTTGGCCAAAACATCAACATCGACAGTCATAACTTTGAGGAAGTTAGGGTCTTTCTCTACCTGGGTTCTGCTATTGACTCTAACGAAGGATAACTCTTGCCAATCGCTGTATCTTTGGGCTAAAAAGGCAATTGAGTAGCAAAGCCCTGTCTCGTGCAATTAAAGTGTCAATTTATAAGACCCTCACCATCCTTGTCTTGCTTTACGTTGCAGGAGCATGGACCCGGCTGCATACATTTATGGCCCCGTCTACACGGAGAGTATGTTGTTTCTTTATTGATTTTGTGATATGGAGGAGGAGATTAGAATATATGGAGGAGGAGCCGAAAGAGTCAAAATACAAAGGCTACGATTATCTATATACGGCTGGGTTATCTAGAGCGGATGTATACCAACAACCGGCCCGAAAGATCTTCGAATCCACCCCGCAGGCACGGCGCAGTAGGTGGCGCGCGCAATTGGAAGGGCAGCTCAGCCAACTTCGCGTGAGAAACAGGAAACGACTAGCAGGAAACAGAGCTGGCTGGTGAAGTTTGTTGTCTGAGGCCCACGTCCACCCCGGACTGTAGAACACATACTAAGTTTGTTCCCGTACCTGTCCTAAATTACACAAAACGTACGTTCCCGTGTACACGGTTTAGGTGTAACTTTGGACAGGAAAGAGAGCAAAGGTGAGAGTTTGAAATTTCCCCTCCCAAGAAATTTCTTTGGGCAGAATTATGAAAAGTGTCATAGCGGCGGCAATTGAGTCAGACAACAGCAGATGACATTTAGGTGGACAATAAGGTGTTAGCTTTAGCGACTCGTGAAATTTGTTCTTTTGAACAACTTATGCTGTTTATAATTTCAGCCCTTTTTATGCGAAGTTTCGAATGTTAAAGAATGTTCTTATCAACGTTAAACATAAAAAACTTAAGGTCAGTAAATATTATGCAGGCAATAATCCAAATATATATTTCAAGTACTTCTTAATGAATGCATGTTTTATCAATCGCTTTAGGTTAGCTTAGGCCGAAATGGCTGCCGGGTTCGAATAACCCAACTCACTAAGACCTATGAAAGTCCATTCCACGTGGATCTGGAAAAATTATCAATCGCTATGACTTCACCTTAAAGTTGGCTTTGAAGCTTAAAATGTGGGCAGTTTTTTGGTGCACAAAGTGTTCCCTTACTTTTGGTCATTTTGGATATTTACCCCCACTCCTTAAAATAAGCATATCTGACCAAAATGGTACAGAAAGTAAGGGAGCACACCTACTGTGTGAGAATATTTCATCAGAAGTTTAGAGGAAATAGACGCCACCAACTTCAATTCCTTCTTGGCTATGGCAGGGAAATTGTCTCTTTCGATATGGTGTTTTGATATAATAAATTTCAGCTAGTTCCTCGCAGGAATCACCATGGGCCTAACCTGATCTAAAAGAAAAAGTATTCAGGCCGCATAATTACACTGTTTTTGAGCCATGGCTTATACCAAAACAGTGCAGTATCGAATATGCATATGGGGGCATGATGCTGCCTCAGTGCAACCTTGACAAAGGTTTCGTAATCTTTTTGGCAAATGTTCACAAATTTTAAGACAATTGATTTTTTTTTTTGGGCTTTTCAATAGAATGAACTTGAACTAGTATCCAAAAATTCTTGGGCGCTGATAAAAACTTATTTATTTAGCGATTGTAACTTGGATGATTATTCGCATAGCCGTAAGCTATATAATGTTAATTGTGTACTTATGTTCCAGTTTTCTTTCTAACTTTCTGGCACTCACAGCTCAGAAGAGTCCTCAAAAATAGATAGAGTTGCGCAACAGCTGGAGATCTACCAGGACCGACTTCTCAACAATGTAATTGTATGCAGTGTGTGTTGATTTCTTCAAGGGGATCTACATTTTTTTGGCCGAACCCGAACGGCACTTTGAGAAGGCTTTCAAGACAAATGATACTCTCGGAGGGTTTGTCTGTGGGTATCATCGCATCGTCAGAGTTTGATACTCGCGGAGGTTGGGATCGAAGAGCAAGTTTTTTTTTCAGGTGATTACGGTATCGAACTCAGACCTCCGGCAAAGTAAGCACACACAGGGTTACTTCCTCCAAATTTTGAAAAAAAAAAAACCGAAAAATACCTTAGGAGTACCTTGCGAGGTCTCCCATATTTTATACCACCAACACCAGAAGGCAAAGCAATTCCTAAATTAATCTAAGTCACTTAGTTTTAATTTAGAAATTCCATCCCACATAGGCATGAATGCCTTGGTTTCACTGCCCACTATTAATTTTTAGATTTTAAACGAAATCTCTTTCACTTTAACACAAATTAAAAGAAGTATTTAATTAACTGTTACGTCTCTGGGTACATAGGCATACCTACAGTACATGTGTACATCCCTTTTGCAAAGAGTGACCGTCGTAGTACGTGTGCCTATTTCCCATTAACAAGAACTGTCAGTCCAAACGTACCTCTCTCTGATGTCTGTTGAATTTATCGATCCTTTTTGTTCCTTATTCGTCCTTCCATGTAGGTGGGTAGGTATACTTTGCTTTTCATTCATTTCCACTGTTTGTGTTATGAATTTCCCATTTTCTTTTTCCTTTGTTTTTTGTTTTTTTGTTACCCGTTTTCTCTGATATTTTTATTTTGCTTGAAAGCAACATTTCAACAGTTACCAGAGTTTTAATGTTGAGTAAATATTAAAAGAGGACCAAAAAAGTCCCAGGGAGTTAGGGGGAAACAGCAAAGAAAAAGCACGCCAAAAGGAAACAGCACGCACGTTTTAATGGCAGGTCCCGTCATAACCATCAACCAAGAACTTACTCTGTATTGCTGGGTGCTGCTGCTGGCACCAGCAGTTGGTAACAAACCCCCTCAAGCCCCAAAGAGTCGACAGCGTCGGATCAGATTTCTAGGAGAGCTTCGCTCTAAGTGGATACCGGGGGGACCTGGGTTATCATAATTACCAGGTGAGTGCGATAAGAGCATGAAATGGGATAATAATGGGTAAGAAAATTATCACGTTTTTTCTCCGACCCCTAGGTGGCACACTTCACAACCGTTACATTTTTATTTGCATAGCAGGCACACGGAATGTCAAAACAAAAACGACAGCACCACCCAAAATAGTAGTGGTTGCTTTTGTGGTGTTGTTGTGTTGCCTCACCCGCGTGAATTGTCTGATGCGAGGACTCACGCTACTCGCACGAGGAAGGAAGCCACGTTACGCTAACGCTACACTATGTGGCGTGCTTGGTGGCGCTTTCCTTTATTGTGCTGCGTCAATCTTGAAACGAATCGCTCCCGGAATACATTTATCCAAGCTTTTGGGGTTGACAGGCAGCTCTAAAAGTGGATGCTAAGGCAATGGGTGGGCATACAGTGAGACCACACCAGGTTTACCTTTGATTATCTTAATTACGGTAGTGGGTATACTGGCTCTGATCTATAGCGCGGCGACATAGGCTCTGGTGTAACGCCCAAGGAGCAAGTCGAAGCTATCAAGAGTGAGCATTTGGCAGACCTATTCGTTTATGTGGCGTACTCTTTGCTCGTTCAGGCGTTCGCGACTTGATGATTGTGCAAAAGGAGAAACGATGGTTAATGATGATTTGAAATGTCATTATAGCAAGCAAGACAGAAGAACGCCGGCCCGGGATCTGTGAGCTCTATCGCTCTCGGTGTGTGGCGGCGCTGATGTTGATGCGATGCGAACACTAATGAAAATTAAATTCTGTGATTTTAATTGAATAATAAGTAAAATGTGGAATTGCGCGCGCCCAGCTGGGAAATGAGTTTTTAATTAAAAGCTTTAACAGCGGAAATACACCATAGAAATAGATGGATACAGCTTATGGAACTCATTAGCTAAGGTAAGATTGCAAATTGTTGTTGTTTTTATACCTCTACAGCTACGTGCGCTTATAAAGACGCAAGACATTGTGCTTATATTGTATTTAAGCTCGAACATTTTGAAATTAAGTTTCTGGGAGACGTGTGAATATATTATTTTCGATCGGACACATCAATAAAGATCCTATATGGCCTACTAAAAGACATAAATTTCACATAGGTATTAGGTATGTAGGTATATGAAATGCAATAGCATAGTAAAGTTGATTTACAGCAGCTTAACGGTCAGCATGCAAAGAAAGTGATAATGACATCAAGAGAACCGACACGTCCAGTCAATGAAGAACCATTTCATTACATCGAGACTATATCGTTTGAGTTTTGGGGATGAATGAGGACAGGATACAGGCTACCCAAGACAGTGCTCACCGAAATGCCTTGTTATGAATAAAAATGTGTTCAAAGCGTAATTATGACCGTTAATCGAAGGCTTATGATGATAACTTAAACACTTTGACACATTAAAGCTAAAAACTTTTATATTATTTTATAAATAGTTTTCCTGCGAAACAAAACTAATAACGAATTGAGTACGTACATTACTAACAAGCTTTTATAACTTTCAGTAATTTCAAGTTATCGTTCTGACAATGAAATCAAAAGTAAAGTGACAATGCGAAAAATTTTAACCCTTAAGACTGATAGCAAACAAACCAACATAAGAGATTCGTCAAATAACTGCCCTTGAAAACCGCTCAGCGACCGGGCGGATTATCAAAGCCTGGGGTGGAATCGGCTTAGGGGATTTGTGGCAAGTGATGTAAATTTTTTTATGAAAGATCACGATCAATCACTGTCGAAATCAGCTGGTCCCCAGTTTTGTTGTAATTTTTTTGCGTGCACTTAGGCTGACTTTATGTATGCATAAGTAAAAAAAATTCTTTCATGGCAAGCCTAAATAAAGCAATGATTCGGAAAAATATTTTTGTGATAATCTTATGCAGACGTTTTATTTTGTTTGATCATATTGATTGTCACAAAATGTGAAAATCACAGATCACATTAGTTGAGATCACCCTAGCACTGAGGTAAAATGTAAGAGCGTCTGCCTCAAAATGAACCACTTCTATGCTGTTTATCTGAACTTAAATCGGTCGAATATTCAACAACAATTTCCCCTCGACATGAAAGTAAAATGACATTCATATGTTTGGCAATTATCATAGCTGAATAGTTCAGTATTTAGCTATGGTTACTAATGGTTACACCATTGCTTACGTCTGTTAAGGCATAACACTCGCGGCGATAAGTTTTGGTGTTTCTGTGCAGGCATTTCATGTTCTGGTTGAGCAGCGTTTACCTTTCATTGGAAATTCATTTTGCCTAATCCTTTCCGCTTGATTTGAGCCTCTTTTTGAAATTATTTCGAAAAAAAATGTATAATCTTATTAGGGGTAAGAATCTATGATAAGATTTAGCAGAAAGGAGCACAAGCTATCACTAGCTCCTCTTGGGAAACTTCAAAGTTTCTAAAGAATAAATCACAAAATCTCAAATCACAAAACGAATCAATTTTTTTTAAAAACAACAAAGCCTGTGCCTGACCGGTACTGAATGGGAAGCACTTTTCAGCTAATTAAGGAACTAGGCAGAAAAAAAAATTAAGGCACTCGATAAAGGATGCCATCAGCCGCCCTATATTCGTAGCACCTGAAAATCACCACAGTTTGGTGGCCAGAAGATCTATTAGGAGTAAAACTATAGGGCAATGTTCATTGGTAAAAAGCCCAGAAAAATGCTAAGCTGTGGGATCTGTGCAAATCAAGCCAAAGGAAGTTAAAATAGTCGTCAAAGATTGGTATCTTAGAAAATTTCTTACGGAAACACCTTTTTCAGGTTATAAGCCCTACGAGGGTGGAAGCTTACCACCCGTTGACAGCTTACCCTAAAAAAATCTGATGCATCTTTAAGCTTCAAATCGTTTTATTCCCGCTTTAAGATGAGCTTCAAGAAGTGTTGCACATAGTTCTAGTCGTGGTACCTAGTGTTTGCTTTTTTAGTGGAGCCACGCGATATCTGCAGTAAACCACAATCAAACAATTTTATCACTCTAAAATCTTTCACAATTGTGACCAAAGAGACTTAGAAATCCTTAATGTTAACTAAGCTCCAATTAGCATAATTGCAAAGCTGCTTCAATTTAAAGTAAAACAAGTGAGTAAGTTTAAGAGTTTGTCTGTGACAAACTTCAATATACCGACCCTATATACCATGTAACACCAAATCTTAAAGTTTCTTGGCCCGAGTTCATAAATTATTTGTATTATTAATTATTTGCCCCTCAAAATAAGGGCATGGGATAAAACTTAAAAGCAATTAATTGTAATTTCGTTAGAATCATGAGAAAATACGGTAAACGTGAAAATTATTTCAGAAAAACCAGTTGTTTCCCAAAAACCCCCCTTAAAAGTGGGCGGAGCTCGAAACTTTATGTAGAGCAAACTCAGCAAATAGTAATATCTTTAAGATTTGTCTTATAACTTTTTTCGCTTTGGGGTCAACTATCCGAGAAATCGGATTTTGAAAGATCTAACATGTTAAAAGAGGGCATTGTCGATATTGTGGGCGGCCCAATTTTTGCCTTGTTAAAGGTCAATATTGTTCAGAACCAAAATTTAAGTTCCTGTGCCTTGTCTAACTTGACCAAAAGACATTTTCAAAAAAAATGTGAAATAGAGGTTGTCTCACATTGAAGCCAGTAGTGGGCATGGCCGTTAACGGATTAAGCCAATTTTCACACTTTGTCTGTGCAACAAAAGAGCCAAGCCGTATACCAAGTTTCAACTCTCTAGGTTGATTTTGAAGACCTTAAACCTTCACACATACGGACGGACGGATATGGCTTAATCGATTCACATGTCGGTCTCGACCATATCTCTAAAAGGTCTGAGGCTCTACGGTAATTATTTGACTGTATTATAAACTATGCATTAAAGTTAATATACCTTCGGTCGGGTAAAAAAATGCTTCGATATAGGCGACAGTAGTGTGGTAAATTTGACCGTTTCCAGAGTTACCGAACAGGAAGGGGAAATCCCGTAGTATATCTCATGACATAGTCAATGAAATACTTATAAGACGGTATAGGTATGGGATTCATGTGGTGGCTTATGCCGACGAATAAAAATTCCAATCCACCGAAATATTTTTTTTTTTTTTTTGTTTTCCGTGGGTAGGAAAAACCTTCATAGGCACTACGAGGACCGGCCGCGCGTGCTCATAGTAGTGTGAGATTCTTACTCACTAAAAAACCTCTCATTTTCCGTCAGACTACGACTAAGTTTCCTTAACAAGTAGTTCAAGCTTCTGTAGTAATCGCGTGTGGCAGGCTGCCTTCCAACGAAGGCACCTACAATACCGTCAATTTATGCGGTTTCATCTTATGCTGCTAGATCTAACGGTCTCATTCGTTGTAGTCGGCGCGTAAGATTTGTCTGATCCAAAGTTCGGATAATTTCATTGTTGCAGTGTCCGCGAAGACGAGTACTAAGTTTGCGAGCAAAGTTTGTTACCTCGTCAGACACGGTTGCGATTCCTAGATCTCGGTGTAGATTGCTATTTCTTATGTACCATGGAGCATTAACGATTGCTCTGAGTGTCTTATTTTGAAAATTTTCTAAAATAGATATATTGCTTGGTTTAGTACAACCCCAGAGTTGTATACCGTACGTCCAAGATGGTTTTAGCACTTGCTTATACAAAAGCAGTTTGTTATATACGCTTAGTTTGAAAATCTTCCGATAAGCCAATTCATTACTCTTAACTTGATTTCGAGCTCGTCGCGTTTCTTTTTAACGTGCGGCTTCCATTTAAGTTTTGCGTCTAGAGTCATTCCTAGATATTTCGCTTCATTTGAGTACGGGATTTGTACCGAGTTAATGAATAAAGGTTTATTGTTTATCTTTTTATAAGTAAAGTTAACATGCGTTGACTTAGTCTCGTTAAGGACGACTCGCCAGCTCTTCGTCCAGTCGCATATTTTATCTAAAGCGCGCTGGAGTTTCCCTGTTGATAATTCAACTGTCGTATCAATAGCGAGAATAGCAGTGTCGTCTGCGAACGTAGCTAAAATTGTTCCCTCATCGTGGGGAATGTCTGTTGTATAAAGCAAAAATACTATTGGGCCGAGAACACTTCCTTGCGGGACACCGGCATTTATCTCTTTGAATTCCGAGTACTCATTTTCGTACCTTACGCGAAAGATTCTGTCTTTAAGGTAAGACTCTAAGATTCTATAGAGTTTTTCTGGTAAGCTTAGCCTTAACTTGTACTTCAAGCCTTCGTGCCACACCTTGTCGAAGGCTTGCGATACGTCGAGAAAAGCGCTAGTACATATCTTTTTCGCTTCCAGAGCTTTTTCGATTTCGTTTGTTATTCGATAGACCTGGTTGATTGTTGAATGCTTTTTCCTAAATCCGAATTGGTGATCCGGAATCAATCGTCTTTCTTCAATGATTGGTTGCAACCTTTTAAGCAACAGTTTCTCGAATACCTTAGATATTATCGGCAGTAGCGAAATAGGTCTGTATGACTTTTTGTCGTTTGGACATTTTCCTGGTTTCGGAACCATTATGACCTCGGCCACTTTCCATTGCCTTGGAACGTATAAAACTCTCATGGAAGCGTTAATGATATAGAGTAGCTTGACCAAAGCTTTTTTCGGTAGCTCCTTTAGAACTTCGCTAGTAATTAAGTCGTAGCCAGGGGCTTTGTTGTTTTTCAGATTATATATCGTTTGACGAAGTTCAGCCAATGACACGGTTTTTATTCTATAATTATCTTGTACCGCATAAGGATTGAACTCCTCGACCAACGGTTCCCCGTCAAACGGTTTGAATGTTTCTTCTAGGTAATCTGCAAATAAATCCGCTTTTTCTTTGTCTTCTCTTGCCCATTCGCTTGCGCGCTCTCCTCTTTTCGCATATTAGCTCTTCTATTTCTCGCGGATATATTGTTTCGCTGTTCGATAATTCGGACCTCCGAAAAGAAGTGTTATTCCACGCAGCGCTCTGAATAACTCTCACGAGTTTATATAATTCGTCTTCTATTTCAAGTGGCGTTTTGAGCGTTACATTTAAAGCTATGTTTTCTTTGCAGTATTTTCTAAAGCCGTCCCAGTCGGTGATGTTGTTAGTTAATCTAGGCGCTCTATTCTTTTTCGCTAGGCTTCCGCCGATTTTCAAAAGAACTGCCGAGTGATCTGAACAGAGATCAAAGCGTTCTTCTACGTTCGTAAGGTAACGAGGTACCCCCTTGGCGATAAAGAAGTCGACGAGATCAGGTATTTTATTTCTGTCGGTTGGCCAATATGTTGGCTTTCCCGTCGATAAGAAGATCACGCCGCGTTTTGTACTTGCTTTAAAGAGGACTCTGCCTCTTGTTGAATTGCACCGTGAGCCCCAAAAAGTATTTTTCGCGTTAAAGTCCCCGCCGATAATAAAGTTTGACCCAAGTGAATCAAAGAGCAGAGCAAGATCTTCATCTGCCAGCCGATACTGCGGAGGAAAATAGCTCGTCGCGATGTTGTAATTTATGTGACTTAATTTTACTGAGACTGAGGTTATTTGCATAGAGTCAAGTTCTATTCCTTCATTTTTGGAGTGCTTAATGCAGTCTTTAATATAGAGAGAGGATCCACCTCTCGAATTTTCTGAAGGATGATGCGCGTGATAGTCAATGTAACCTTTTATTTTGCGTGCTGAACCCTTTTTAAAGTGGGTTTCCGAAATCAGGCATATGTCTACATTATTCTTCCGTAGGAATACTTCTAGTTCGTCAATTTTTTGCAAAAGGCCGTTTGCATTCCATGTAATTATTTTGATTGACTTTCCCACATTCATAATTTTTTATTAAATGCTTTTCGAGGTTTAAACTCGAGCTCGCTCAATGTGTTGAATATTACTTGATTAAGTTTCGCCTGTTGCTCAAACTTTTCTAAAATCATGCCTAGAATTTGAGAGACCGAATCTGATGCGGCCGATTGTGGCTTACTTTCACTTGACGCGACTTGAGCGTACGATTTTGGACCAACAAGTGTGGATTCTCCCTTTTGACTCCGGTGGGAACTAGGACCAGCGACATTTTCTTGCGCATTTTGAATTTTACCTTTAATCAAACCCTTATCCCTTGTCGACTTAGGGGTTGTTGGCTTATCTACTTTAGGAGGTTTTAGGCTTGGGCCCTTATTTTCAATATTTTTCTTCGGAGCTTCATGTCGTTTTTGCGGCAAATCGGTCTCGCTGGGTGACTTCCCCTGCAATTGGCGCAAACCGCGGGGGCCTGACTGCGGCCATTGCAATCCGTCGAGAGATGTTCGCCGGCGCATTTTACGCATCGCGTTTTTTTCTGGCAGTACGCTTGCGTATGTCGGAAACCTTGGCATCGCTTACATTGGGGAACTAGCCTGTTGCCCTTCCGCTTGGGCTCGATTTTTACCTTAATGTTAAGGATTGATTTAATTTTGTAGATTTCGTTAATATTTTCAGTTCTATCAAAAGAAAGCATAAAAATTTGCAGGCCGCGTCGGACAACAGCGGAATCTTTGCCTTCGTCCGTACGTTGCTTCTCTTTCTTTATTATGTTCACGGCGTCAAGAATTTTAAAGCCTTGGGCTTGAACGTCTTGTATTATTTCGTCCTTGGTACAGGATGGGTGTAGTCCCCTCGCGATAACCCGCAGCGGCTTTTCGAGGTAATTTTCATAAGTAAACCATTGGATTTTCTCTAAATTTAACTTTTGTGACAGTGACCGATAGGCATCAGAGTCACCGACGTTAACTTTCCATACGTTGTTTCGAAGAGATGTTAAGTTATATTTCGTCCCAAGAGTATTTTTAAGAATGTTTCGCAACTTTCCGTAGTCCGCGATCCCAACGACATTTATTGCAGGTGGTCGGCGGTTTTTTTCTTGGGGTATTCCTGTCGCTTTGTTTGATACGACTGGTGTTTCTTCTTTTTGCTGCACGGTTTCTACTTCGGGTGAAGAACCGGCCTTTCGTTTCTTGGTAAACCTTTTCCTAAAGACCGGATTCGTTTCGCGTGCAAGTTCTTCCTCGTCCGTCTGGTATTCAGATTGACGTTTCGGCGTTTCCTCGCATACTATAGTACCACGGGGGTTAAGGCTTCATTTTCTTTACGTAACGAATCTACTTCGCCTTTAAGCTCATGGTAGAGACGTTCCATTTCATTAAGCTTAGCACGGAGTTCGTTGTTTTCCGCTTCAAAGCATTTAATTTTCGCTGAGTCCTGATTAACCGGCGGACTTCCTTTCCCGGAGACCTTCGATCCAGCTGGTGGAGATCGAGGCACCCTTGATTTTTTTAAAAAGGGATTTATAAGAATCCGTAGAGCCTACCTCCGAAGAGGGTGGATTTGCCAGTGAAACTGGATTGCCACCTGGGGTAATAAATTCTTTTGTTTTGTCCATTGCATAGTTTGTATGCGCTACGCGCTCGGCATACGGAGGGTAGATTTTACTGAACTTGAAATATAAGAAGAATTACCCGAGTCTGAACTCTCAATCTGCTATAAATATCCACCTTTATATGCAAGAATCTGCTGCCAGAAGCATTTTGAGGCACTGTCGGTCACCAGAACGGATTTCAAGCTCATTTGGACTGTTATCTGCTATCCTGATGAGAGGGTAGCGGAGGAACCGCTAACAATCGCTAACAATAAATCTATTTCCACATCAGAACAAGTGTGACGAGGCACGGATCATTTCTCTCCGATCAACCCAATAAGCTAACCTAATCTAAATCCTTGCACTCGGGATATTCGATAACACATTTTAAGACCATGCTTACAACTTACCCCAATAGCAGCAACTAGTCTGCGTCTGCATAGCTCTCATAAGACCCAGTGTTATTCTAGCTAATTTGAGTTGTCAACGGCGGCTGTTTTGTCACTCGTATAAAAAGACTGAGGGTAGTCACAGGCAGGTAGTCATAGTAATTTGATAATCACTATCATGCCGCAAGTGCACGTGCAAATTGTATTATCTAAATCATTTCGAAAATTTGATTCAACAGAATGTATCTGAATGTATCTGAGTGTAACTGAATTCTTCAGCCTGTAAGTAAGCATCTCAAATTAATATTCAAATATCAAAAGTGTCTTCTGCCAAACCATGTCCAATTATCCGTAAACCTATATAATCGATATAATACGACGATTTCATTACAGATTCGTTCGGTGTTCAAAGGCGGTGGTTTGGAATGCCTAAGGCCCTTATACCACTTAAGGCTGGTCGCCCGGAAACTTTTTGCAAACAATAACAACAAAAACTGGGCCGGATTCTCTAAAGGAAGATATGAACGCAAAACGAAAACCCATTGATCAAAAGCAGCAGAGTAGAAAAAGGGAGAATCCTTGAAAATCTAAATTGGGATTGCCCAGGATGCCACCCCCAATAACACACAATCGGCCAACAAGTAGCCACATGAGGTCGACGAATAAAAAAGTTAATATATATATATCTAACATCACCAGACAATAATTGTTTGACTGGACCACATTGGAAGAGCGGGTGGCGGAAATCTATGTTAGCGTTTCTGGTCTTGATCCTTGGTAAGCGTGTAAAAACCATGGTGCGGTTGTGGTGTTTGAGGCACGGCCATGTTTCATGGTTAGTCGTTATTCCCTCTTTTAGCTTGTTCCTTCATCACAGAACAGTCAATTAGAAACTTTTATTGCATTTTATTTTTCGTCCAAAAGGAGCTGCTTATCCCCCAACAAATTCACTTTTTCCAGGTTTTTCGTTTGGTTTTGGTTTTTCTGTGTAATTTTCACTTCTGTCCAAAACAGTTCTTGTTGGCAGTTTAGAAATAGGGTTTTAATCCGAGGCTCCAAGGTATGAACGAAAAACAAACAAAGAAAAAATAAGGGAAAATGCAATTGTCCTGCTACTGATGTTATGGGCTATACACTCAACAAATTTTGTCAGTAAAGAGGGCGAAGGTTGTGTGTTCTGTTATTGTTGTTGAGTTCCATGTCCTTGTGCAGCCTCACCCAGGGGAGAAGCAGGACCTTGAGCCCCAATATTATGCTGGTTGTTAGATTTGTAATTTTCTGGTATTTATTCCGGTGCGGTTGACGTTTTTAATGAATCCATGTTGCGATCTGTTATTGTTAAGGATATTGCTTTGTTCACAACGAAACCGAATCGTAAATTAAAAGTTGATGCTGTTAGGGTTGTGAAGTGAAAGCGATTTTCTTTGAGATGTAGAATTTGATGACTGATAGACAGCAAAGGCCAGGGTATAATTGGACATGGGTTCATGGGGTCCAGCTGTTAAATGAATGCCATGTCATTCCGAATTAAAAAGGTGCGGTCGGAAATTCGAGCTAGCGTGGCTTCAGGCCGGGCAGCTCGATATTTTTTAACTGTTTTTTTTTTTGTATTCATTGTGTTTTTAAGCAGACGTGCTTTTATTGTATTAGTTGTATTGCAAAATTCAAGTCTGCATACACCAGGATTTATTTAAATACTTGTAAACTCGTCTTATAAAATATAAAAAAACCGTTAAGTTTGAAGACATACACGGAGCGGTCCGTCGGCTTTTGTTGTAGGTTGAGTAAACCTTTACCTATTGCGTTTGTTTCATTATTATTTCTGGGTTTATTTTACATTCTGTTGTATAGTTTTTCGTAGTGGAGTATACTGTTCTTATATTGGGTGAGTTTTTAGTTGTGTCAATTAAAATAAGGGTTGGCTTAAAACTTTTCCTTCTATATTTTTTACTAAAATATTTTTGTCTTAAGAACTAACTGTTATAAAGTTATTTCTTTTCTTAAAGCTCTTGTGTTGATTAACGTCCATGTGTTTGTGCTTGCGTCAAAATTTGGTTGATGTAAAATAAGTAGCCCAGAAGTAACGACAGAAAGGTAAACATATTTCCTAGCAGCATCATTTTAGTGAGTCAACTAAGGTGTTTTCAAGCAAATCTAGAAAACCTTTGACTATTTCAAAACTGCTTTAGTTTTTGTTTTAATTTGAAAAGATGGACTACCTACTTCTTTATTTATTTCAATTTTTTGTCTCTTTCCGTTTCGAAAATAGAGGGAAGGACATAGGTACATATATCCCAAAAACGGCAATTTAGAGATTTTTTTCAATTACCGTTAGCTTTTTTTTTATTTTACAACCACCTAGGTACGTTCCATTAGCCGCTTTTCTTAAATTCTTTAGACATGGATTTCTGAAAAAACGGTAAAACATATTGTAATTTATTTCGTTTGTTTAAACAGGTTTATGAAAACTTGGTTGGAAACGGGGATTTTGAAACTTTTTGAATGCAGTAAACTTGGGTTGTAAACCCAACCGCATTCGGCTTCATACTTCAGGCAAATTTAAACAAGATCGTCATTACCGGCAAGAAACTAGCCAATTTAAAAAAATCGTTTTCGAAAATGTTTTTAAGTGTTTCAGTCAAATCTTCGAAGTTTTTGAGTATTCGAAGTTCGCTATAGCTTTGCATAAAATCTCAGAGGATGGACTATGCCCGTTATTATACCCGACACAGAGCATATTTATTTTGATGTATAGTTTGTCATACAGTTTAATAATCACTGTAGACCCCTAAAGCGAGGAATACACGATACAATCATCGTACCGATTTAAGTTCTACCGATATCGGTACAACGCGTTGTACAAAGCATACACACGATACGATCTCCATACGATTTTATTTTATGCTCATTCGTGATTAATTATTCATTGATTCTATTATATGTACTTTGATTGAAAAAAAAATAGCGATTTAAGTTTTAAAAAGAAATTTATATTGATGTGCGCGGGTGTAGTTTTTTTTTCAAACGCTTGAAAAAATATACATACGAAGCTCATTTGCAAGGATGGACTGTGATGCAATACTTATTAAATATTACACCCTTTTGAAAGATATTCTTTTGTATTGTGTACACAAGTAGCTAATTTAAAGGATGGACAATGATTCAATAACCCTTTTTAAAGATAGTCTTGTGCCATTCAGATATTCTCACCTCTTTCTTGTCATAATAGTGCATACAAGTTAGCCTGGTACACCAGTAGGTGTAGAAAAACGAACGAGTGCCAACGATCACTAATACTTGAAAAGGACAGTGTAACAACAGGAAAAAAAGGAGGTATTTCTTTGAAAAAAACCAAAAAGCCAATGCATATTCTTTATCCTTAATCCTTTTCAATATCAATTTCAATGGGTTAAAAAGGATTATCCTTATACAGCTTATTTGCAAGGAATAATAATGATGCAATAAATTCGTTAAATAGGTATCACACCCTTTTAGATGGTAATCGTTGCTATTCAGGCACCTGACCTTTTCTTCTTGTCATAATAGTGCAAACAAGTCCCCCCAGGCACTTCCGTCTACACACTTTGATCATCAGATATTAATGATATCGGTACGATAATTGTACGGACGCAAATACACGATGCAATTCCCATACAATCAGTCGCATACGACGGCTGGTTTTTGATCGAAAGCTTTCGACCGTGCGATATCGGTACAACCGAGAATTTCGAGCAAACACACAGTACAATCATCGCATACGACCCCCCGTTGGTACAACGGTCTGTACGATCGTTGTATCGTGTATTTCTCGCTTAAGACCTTTAAAGCCTGGTTTTTCAATACTGAGTTAAACTGAGCTTAAGCCAAGATCTGTTAATCCCGCGACAAAGCCAATCTGGAGTTAACCCAGCAAGCAGTTTTTCAGTGCAGGGTTAATTCCACCAGTAAAGTCGGGAAAATCTTCGACTCTCAGAATTATTGACTGTTCCAACTCTCAATTTACATAGAAATACACAGGAAAAGAATTTCAAGTTGTTCTCAAATGTCATTTTTCATTAAAACACAAAAATCAACTGTCATTCTACAAAGAAAAAACATTCAAAGAAATTCATACTGTTCACCAGATTTTATCCGGGATTAACTCACCGAACTTGCCGAGTAAACCGAGAAGTTCGGATGAATCTCGAACCTCGGATCGAGATTCACTGAAAAACTTATTCCTGGGGTTAATCTCAGTTTAACTCGGAAACTCAGTTGATCTCACACTGAAAAACTGGCCCTTAGAGATATGATCGAGACCGACAGGTGAATTGATTAAGCCATGTCCGTCCGTCTGTCCGTATGTGTGAAGTTTTTAGGCCTTAAAAAATGAGCCAGAAAGCTGAAACTTGGAACTTCTTAAAAAAAAGTATTGAAAAACTTTGATCCATTTTCCGATGAAATTTTAATCTGTAATTCAACCGTTATTTGTTCTTAAAAAAATTTCCTTTTTCCAGTTTTGGACGGACCGCTAACAACTGTAACTGGCACCATGTTGTAATGGAAACATTAAGTTATACCTTATCCCAAAGGATAGGAGGTATATTAAGTTTGTCACACGGTGAAGACCTTAAGAGCATAATGATTGAGACCGAATTCTGAATCGAATAAGCCATGTCCGTCCGTAGGTCCGTCTGTATGTCACATATTTTTAGGCCTTCAGTTTTAAGCTAGCGTGCTAAATTTCGTACGTAAGCTCGTACGTCATTCGAAACAATACAAGTGTAAAACTTTTATATTCGCCTACAGACACGCCCACAATCGTTCTAGATGTGCAACTACCTCCAAAACTTTCAGTACCGTAAGACGTCTTAAAGGCTGAAATTTGACATTTAGCATTTCCTAATGAATGTAAGATACAAAAAAGAAAAATTGAATTGTTAAACCTCCTCCAATGGGCGTGGCATCTATTTCAAGGGTAAATTTTCAAATACATTTTATTACATATTTTTGCTCAAAAAAATTCACTTAATATTTTATGTATAAAGCACTAAGGTCTTAATTTTGTTCTTACAAAACTTTGAAACACGCCCACATTTTCAGGCAGGATTTAAGAAAAACTTTAAATTTTCAAAAAAACGTAATTTCGATTGGCCTTAAGACTTATTTAGAAAAGAATAAAATAAAAAAATAAGCAGGTTAGATAAACGAGATTTCATTCCAGATTTCGCTCATTGAAAGTTTTTAGCCACGCCCCTTTAGGGAAGATTTTTAAAAAATATTGAATTTGTTACTTGGAAATACCTGTGTTAATATTTATAGTTTTTAATCAGGCGCATTTGGACCATGCCCCTTTTCCAAGTTTGCACTACTTATAAAATGTCAAAAAATAACAAGAAACTTAGCATTTTACAATATGGGATAAGATGGGGTAATCTTCGGTCCGTTTTACGGACTGTAACTTCTGCGTACACACTGTTGCACTGGTTTTTGTATATTAAATCAAATGCGAGTAAAAAAGGGTCACGCTCTAAAAAGTGACCTTTTGAAGGTAATGCATGGAGGATGGAGCATAGTAAACTTTTCTGACACCCAACTTGTCCGCACTTCTACTGTTATATGGAATAAAGATCCTATTTTATTATAGTTAAAAATTTTCCATTCTCTGGGAGGAGTTTTTAGTCAAGTTCAATTGCTGGTTTTTGATACAGGATACTTGTTCCCCTTAAAAACGAGAAAAATCGCTTTCAATCAGAAAAAGTGACAGCATCGAATGAAAAAAATCCACAAAACAAATGAAGAACGTTTGTTCTAGCCTCTTTAAAGCACTCATTAAGTGCCAAACATCGTGTTGACAGTGATTTGAGTTCTATCTTTCTAGGTTGTGTGATAGGTTCATTTATCTACGGCTGTCAAAAACGAGGACGAGGCAACACGACCAGCCCCAGCCGTGTAGGCGGTCGGTGTACTTCGAATAATATTTATGTGAACTGTCAAATGATAACATCAAGTGGCAAACGCAAAAAAAAACTTCAAGCACAACGATCCACTTTTTAAAACATTTTTTTTCTCGTTTTTTATTCTTCTTAAGTTTGGGGGATACAACCTATACCTACATACCTATTTCCATAGATATATAATGTGTACATTCTTTTTTTTTATTAAGTATGTTTACACTTTACTCAAGTGTATCTCCTCACCATTGGCTGGTATGCGGGAATGTTTTACTCGTCACATTGGGGAATCATTTCTCATAACGTGACATTCTATGGAGAAATCCTCGACGAGCACTGTGAGCCAAGGAGAGGCGATACGGAGCTGCTGATGATGAGGCTGAGGGTGCTCTATAGGACGATGAAACTTGAAGGATGGGAACTAAGTCGTGGTGCGACGTGACGGAGCGCATATTCTGTTATCGCTACACTTTGTCAGAATATCAAATTTCAAAAATTACTTGGTACCTATATACACGTTGGGGCTTCTGCTTGTCCTCCTTTTGCTGTGTGTTCGAACAGCATTGGTTTTTTTGCCTCGTATTTGTTGTTAAGTAGCTCCTTGTTAAGTTGTGATATATTGCCTCCTGATTTGGGAGCAATCGAGTTGAGACCCATTTTGTTGGCTCTGTTTCTGTGCTTAAATATTATTATTGAAACCTGAGTTGGATAAAAGTAAAAATACTTCTGCACACCAATACCAACTATACAACACGGTGTGAAGGGTGCTCCTGTGAGAGAAGAGGTGACGAATGTTTCTGCACAGTTGTAGCTGATGCTCTTTGCTTGTTCAACAGTGGTTTACCCCTTAGTGCGCTGCGCTGTTGCAAGTTTTATACTATTGCAACCTGAAACAGCTGCAATCAATAAAGTCATCGGGGAAATGGACTTCGGTTTGGTTTGTATTTCGCTATTTTTTAGCTACACCATCATGAACCCACTCAGTGTGGTAGATGCAGCGGTGTTGTGTGCCTTTGTTCAATGCACACACAACTACCAATTGTTTCTGCAACTGGATTCTGCTGTTGACTGGAAACTTAATAGTTTCTGTAATCGGATAGGAGTAGAAAAAAATCAATATTTCACAAGTGGTATTCGTGAGCTATACCGTTAGTCGTATGAATCCTGATCCCCATGTGACTTTCGGAAGTGTACCTATACCGGCGGAAAATAACTTGAGATTATAACGTCCTTTGTGGGGTTAAAGAGTTCAGCGACAACAATCCGGGGTTGATTGCCGGGCATTAATTGTGCAACCGAAGAAAGCTGATTAACACTTGATACCTATGAGGGGTTGCGACAAGTATGCAGTAGGTACATATAACGGTTTATATTGATTTGTAACTTGAGATTGAAGCAACAGTTTGCTGAGGAGCCTTTAAATATTATGGTTTCATGAAATTTTTTAAGTGAGCTGCATAAAGAATGGAAGACAGAAATAAGATCAAAAGAAAGATATGTTTGGGCATGCAACGAATGATTTAAAGTGTTTACGTTTACGTACATACCTATTGTCTAGGGAATTGAATTCAATTTAGGTAGGTAGGTACTAGAAGACTTTTTGTTCAATAACCGGTAGCTGGCGACTTGAATGGTAGAATTCCAATTTGGCTGGTGAGACTTATAGGGCTTTTCCATCGCACATAAGTCAAAGATCTACGAAGGAAGATTAAAAGTTATTCCCAAAGTGTTTCCACCGGAATGGAGGAGATTAACTTGAGGTATGCTTTCAGTTTTTTAAAGTTCTCAATGACATCCCATCTCAATTCATATCTCAATGTGGTATGAAATGGCAATGTCAGGTCGTCACGTCCTCTGCGCATCTCTTTGAAAACGTGTGTTTTTTGGCTCCCGGGCAACTTCGATTAAAAAATAATTAAATTCTTTTATCATTGACACCGATTTTTTAATCTTCGAAACGAAATAGCAAAAAAAAAGGAAAACAAAACGTCAAATATGTTTATGTGAATTCGATAATAGACCAATTTGATCAATATTAACCATCAGTATCAACATTAACATCCAACGTTTTGTAGCAGTGTGCACTACTTTGTGCATTTAACCATTTTGATAGCTCCAATTACACAACATCAACATCAACTTCAACTGTTCTGCGCACCCCTTTACACACCACAGGAAACATAGCTAAGTTGATGATGCCAAATTGTCAAAAAAAGGTTTGTTTGATTAGTTTCGTCAGATAACGCACAGAACACGTAGAATTCTGTATGTTTTGAATCGAAAATTCATTTGTTTGGATAATAAGGCGATGAATTCTTAATCTCTACGTGAGGAGATTAAAATTCTTATGGTTAATCTCGTGATTTATAAGGGATTTAAGGTAGATTTGTCTTAATCGCAGATTAGTATCCGGAGGAAACACCCTATATTTATTTCGAAGGAGTTTTGCGCAAATTAAAAGATGCAGTAATAAAAGAGTGCGGGAAAAAATGGTTGATCTTATTGACATAATAGGACTAAAGTCATACAACGGATGCAGCAAAACTGACGCAAGTGGCGAATACATCTCAAAGCGAAATTGGCAACTGTGATAGACTAATGTTTCACAGGAGGAGACTGGCGCACTTTGAAAACTATAGGCGCTTCCATATTCCGATAATCTCCATTCTGCCACCAAAATTGAACTATCAGAATGAGGGGAGAGTATAGTACAGGGATATGAAACTCCCTACGAAATTCACCTGGAAAGGATAGGCAGCATTCATTTACAGAAGCAACCTGAATGAACACCTGCGTGAACAGAACAGCGATGATAGGCTGGACATGGACGACTTAAAAAAAATCAATCAAGTTTTCGATTGTCAGAGGCAAAGTCGAAAACAATTATTTCTAACTTAAAACCTTCATTTGATGCGGATTGCATTAAAATGCGGAATGAGAGCAACTTCTCTTTTCTTCGGCTATTTAGGAAATTTGACGATGAACTGTTTATAATACCGGCTATAAATATCGGAGTATTTTATTTTATAATATGCTCGTGATCATGGCGTTTTTTTCTTCTATCTCAAAATCTGGAAAAATATAAAGAAAAATCTGGAAAAATATAGAAGAAGAAAGTAATTCTCGATCCAACACAAACGCTGATGAGCCAAACATAATGCCTCTGCACAGAAACACCAAAGCTTGAAAACGAAGCAAGAAAACTAGCAAATTGTAGAAACTCAACAGATTTGTGGAAGTCTATGAGGAAAATAAATGGCATCAGCCCAAGAATCAACAAACAACTTACAACTCAAGTGCTTAGGACCCACTTTGAAAATCGAGCCCACCGAGTAATGAATGTCAAATACTGTAAACAGAGCCACACTTTGTTGAAGAAACACTATAGATAGACCGATCCTATTTATAGAAGTAAACAAAGCTCTAGCACGTAAAAAAGATGGTAAGGCCTCTGGTTTTAACAGAATTCCAGCATAATTCTATACAAATACACAGAACAGAAGACACAGAAGACTTGAAGAGTTTATTTTTACCCTGACTACAACCTTTAATAAGATTTTTGATTCCGGAGACGTACTGGAAAACTTCAAGCATATCCGGTTATATTCCCAATATTGAAAAAAGGTGACAGCTCGAAAATTACCACCTCTTTTTTTGAACACCTCTTTTAAAAGCTTCTTAAAACGTGTTCAAAAGTGCTCTTCAAAAAATGAACTAAACAAATATTAAGTTTTTTTATTATAATCGAATTTTTGCAATACATATATTGGAAAGTTTTTGAGAAAAAAGGAATCGAAAAAAGGTACCCATTTTCAACGTGTTTAAGGTCATGATTGTTTAATCACTTTATTCAAAGAACCGATATTGTGGCAAACATATAAAGCGACCACAGTTGACACAATGGATAAAATTAAACTTTGGCTAAACGATTTCTCTCTCCCCACACTATCTCCGATGACAGCAAATGTTTTGAAAAAAATTATACACATATTTGTAACTTTGAGAAAAATTATTTTTGACTTTCGGGAAAACTAGAGAAAACTTCAAATATTTAGCATATTCTGTGACTTAGCTCAACTACTTCAAAAACATTTCAAGAATTATTTTTCAAAATATTGTGGCATCTGAACGGTAATACCGATTGTAATGAAAATTTGGTATGTCTCTAGGGCGTGTGAAGAGAATCCTAAGATTTTTAAGATCTTTAAAAATGTCGTTTCTAACTTAGAATTTTCTGAAAAGGTTTAAAAGGCTAATTAAAAAATTCGCTTTTATTACTAAAAAACCTGTGCCTACAGTATTTGGGAAAAATTGCTATTGCTTCCGCAAAGTACCAACTTGAAAATAAAAAAAAAATAACGGCATTCGATTAAAGATTCTGAATAATTGTTATAAGGATTTTAAATCCAAAAAATGCAGAAAAGAAACTGAAAAAACGTGTTCCGCCCACCATCTACCTCGGGTACGGTAATACTTATATATGCTTTCGAAAAAAATCTCAATCACAGACAATTTACCAAGGTAGAGAAAAGCTGGGCTGAAATATTGTATAGTTTTCGAGATAAGCTTAAATTCAAGTTTCTTTTCAGAAATGTTAGTGCCATAAAATGCCTGTAACTTCTGCTCTGTTTTTGTTTTATCAGCTTAAATTTACGCAAGCATAATTCACTTGAATGGCAAGCCGAAATTAAAAGTTTAAAAATAAAAAGTTTTTTTTTGTTATTTTTTAATTTTTTTTTTACAAAAATAGCGTTTTGATACAAATTTGAGTACACAAGCTTAAAATTCGCCTTAAATACGAATATTGGACTAACAACCATCACTGCCAACAACAAAAAATTGGCAGTGATGGTTGTTAAGAAAGAGATAATCAATTTTTATAAAAATCTAAATTATCATTCCTTTCAACATATTTTTTAATATTTAAAAAAATATGTTCGGTAGTTATCGTTAGGCTCAAGAATCAAGGATATTCGTGAATTCATAGATCACTCAAAATTATTTCAGTTATTCTATTGCATTTATCACCAGTGGGGTGCCGTGGCGTAGTGGTTAGTGTGTGTGCTTACTACGCCGGAGGTCTGGGTTTGAATCCTGCCATCGTCACCTGAAAAAAAAAGATTTGTTCTTTTTCATGGTCCCCACCTCCGCGAGAATTTGACAAGCCCCTGACAAGTATCAATTGTCTTGAAAAACTTCTCAAAGTGCTGTTCGGATTCGGCAAAAAATTGTAGGTCCCCTTGTATGTGAAAAAATCAACACATACAGCATACATTGTTGAGAAGTTGGCCCTGGTTCACCTCGAGCTTGTTGCTCCACTCTATTTATTTATTTATTTATTTATTTTTATCACCATTAATTTTCTGCCTTTGTTCTATATAGCCTAAAGAAAAACTAATATATTCTTAATCCTTGTAAGATATCACATAAAACCTTTGTCAAACGAGTCTCTAAAATAATTTAACAATAATTACATAGGCATTTACTACTTTGCCGAAGCTGACAATCATAAAATTATTAAAAAATTTAGTAAATTAAAGGAATACGCATTCGTGTTAAAAAACTTTCTAAACTAAAAAGTTTGAATATACAAAAAAACAACAACGCTCCCTGTTCATAGTTCAACACCTTGAAAATTCCACTGGTATTTGAAAAAAAAAATAAGTTATACCTACTCACTTTAAACAATCACACGCACTTACAACCCGTATCACGAAATGATACACTCAGAATGGTAAGCAAGTCTTCAGATAACATCGACACCATCAGCAAAAGTCAATCAATGTCAGATGTGTAAATATGCGTGTCAAATACCCACAGTCTGCTTTTCTATTGCCCCTCATTTGTGTGTAATATTCCCGCACCTTGCAGGTAAGCCTGATTTGTATGCATGGTGCGTATCCCTTCGAGCCACGGGTGTTCTATTCGCCTGCCTTGTGATGCCAGTGTCAAGATGTGAACCATGTACAAACAGACGCGGTACGTTTTCAAAACGCCTCTTTACTAAAAAAACCACATGCCCAAACGACTGCACTTTATTATACGGTTTTAAGGGGTATTTAACGGGTACTAATGGCAACCAAGACTAATGGTCTTACATACACACATTTTCTTTCAAAGGAAGTTACCTATGATACCTATCAATTGTTGACCGCGTTACAGCTTGGCTATTTCTATGCGGTGGAGTATACCTTGGTTATGCAGTTTTTTGTTGTTTTCTCATTTCGAAAGATATAGGCTCCATTAGTCAGACTTTTCGTGCTTTTTCATCAGACGAATAAAAAATTCAATTAATATCTTGGCACTCGTATACTTAACTGACACCGCGGACCATAGCCTCTGCCGTAATTAGTTGCCCCATGAGTGAAAAAAATTTAATTTCCGTCGGGGAAGGAATTGCCCACTCCAGAGTTTTGATGATGATGACCCAGAACGTATAAACGCTAAGTACGGGAAAAATTCGAGTCAAAGATTTATGGAAAATTTGACAGACTGCCATCTTACTACGCGCGGGTGTCAATTGGGGTGATTTGCGTTGAGGGTTGGACGTCATTATTATTATTATTATTATTAATCCTCCGCAAAGTCGATCAAAAAGGCGATGTGGCCAACACATTAATCATCGATTTATTATGCGATTCTCGTGGAGCGGCTCGTGAAAGACTCTTCTCTTATCCCCACACAACGAATAAAAGAAATGATACTGCTGAATAATGCCTTTGACGGTAATGCTTCTGGGGTTCCTTCGTTTTTAATTTAAATATTCTCTCTTGCTTATATCCTTAGAAGGAAAAAAAAGAAAAACTTGAAAAGTCATGATTAATTGTAAGAGATTATGGCGGTAATGATGGTGGTGGCTGCTGCCGGGTAGGAAACTTTTAAATTAACAGGAAGTAAATTAAGGTGACCACGGAAATATGAATTTTAATGGTTTATCCTTGATTTAAACCTTGGCTATAAGATTACATTAAAGGGAGACAAGAGTTTCTTCGAGTATTAAAATTTTATCTAATAAGAATATTTTTTTGCGATACTAGGAATAGTATTTTACATGAGAACATAGTAGGTATGACTTATCAAGACAGCAGTTAACTTTTTTCGACAGGGGCCTCAAATATACCTCAATGAGCGTCAAAAAGCGGTCTGTCGTGAGGTCTTATGCGAGCGCACGAGGCACCGTCTTGTCTCCTATAAGACCCAGCATAATTCGGAGCTATTCAAGCTCGCCGACCACGTGGCGAAAGGTTAAAAAACTGTACCTACCTGAGCACATGAGCCCGATGAATTACCTACGAACTGAGTAATTGCAAACAACCAGTTTCATAGCATTTTACATACAAATTTTGTACAGAAATATTAGGGTAGCCAAATGACCTACAAATTTGCATACCTACTTATTTTCACACAGTTTATGGAAAACGGCCAGTCGTTGCCAATTGTGATTAATCTTTGACAGTTCGCGGGTCATGGCTTCAGACTTATTGATGTATGCGCCTGAGAGTTTTAAATGCAATATTTTGTCCTTTAAACACAGTTTTCTGAAGTTTTTATTGAACCAGTTTGTAGACCAATCAACCTGCCACTTGCACATTAAAATGTTAAATTTCTGCTGTTAGTTCTCTAAAATTGGTTAGTTCGCAATAACTCAATTCATTTGTAGGTATACTCGCGCTCATGTTTGTAGGCCTTTAGGCTTATCGCAGACTAGCAATTTTTTGAAGCAACAATACTTTACTAACAATCCACAAAAGCAGCGCTCACATTAGCAACTTCTTTAATTCGCAAAGGTGCCTACACACAGACCCCTTAACTGTTTGCTCTCTGAAATGTCGCCGAAAAGAAACAAATCAAAGAGTTTCATGGCAGCATTCAAAAACAAAGCTGCTTGTGTTAAAAAACATTTATGACAACATTTGTGACAAAACACAGTTTTAAAAGTTGCCGCAAACTGGTTTCGTGTCGATTGCGCATTTCCGTACCAGTTCAAAGGACACAAAAAGACAATCATATCGTTGCGTAACGAAAAGTGTCAAGTGCACGATAAGCCTTAGAGCCAGCCGATATCCAAAAGTTAGTGGTAACTAAAAGACAAAGACCAAAGTGTCTGCATAATGCTGTGACCCTTTTGGGAGGCGTGCCATTTTTTTTGGTCAATATTGGGTAGGGTAACTAGGGTGTTTTTCAATCCAAAAGCTTTGATATGTGCGTTGTTGCACTGTCCCATAGTTAAGCAAAAGTTAATTTCTCATTCAAAAGCTCATTTCTTTTTGCACCAACTAAATTTATGCGAATATTTGCAGCTGGCCAAACGCTTGGCAATGTCCAAGTTCTTTGAGATCAAAAGCGTCCGAAGATACTTAACATACCTGAAATTTAATCGCAAACACAATCGTAATGATCTTTTATTTATTGTTTTCCACTATTTTTTGTAGAAAAATATTAATAGATATTTTATGTCGTATTAGCTGGAAAAAGTGGATTCCTACTCCCCTTTGTTCCCTTTATATGGAAATTATGACAGGAGTGATAAAACGCATTTATTTTCTAGCGTGTGCTGTCACTCAAATGACTCTCTGCATATGCACCCTCTTTTTTCAGAGTATTAAGGAAATCCATGGAATTTCTCTTTTGAGATTTATTTTACTAATCTCCTTGGACAGGTCTATGAAAAATAGCTCGCTGCGCCATGCGTTGTGTATATTCGGGAAAACACAAAAACGGATAAACACTCAACCAGCAAAGTCACGTCAAGTTGATTTTGATCTTCTGTGAAAAATCCTAAAGTAGGACTCGTTGGAAGTTGTATGATGAAAAGCAGTCGTCGCGAGCACCCTACAGGAAGGTACCTACCTACCGCTACCAGGTTTGTCAAACGTCAGGTCAAACTCATTTTATTAGTTCGATGTGCGAAGCACTTTTAACGGATCAAACTTTGAGGCTCTGTTGCACAAAAATAAAAACGCAAGCGATTTTTTTTCGCAGAAAAGAGCATACTGGATTTACGTAGGTATGTTGGTAAGGTATACACACAATACCTAAAAACGACGACTTGTTTTTATAGCCCATCCCATAGGATAAGAGGTACCTATATCAAGTTTGTCGCATAGTTTGTAACACAGTGATATAATAATGGTAAACCCCACAAGACCTTAAAGGCTTATGATCGAGACCGAATTCCGACTCGAATAAGCCATGTCTGTCTGTCTGTATGTCACACGTTTTTAGACCTTAAATTTTAAACTAGAAAGCTGAAATTCGGTGCATAAGTTCTTAGTTATCCGGAGCAGCACAAGTGTTTTAATCCGCCCACAGACACGCCCACAATCGGTGTAATTTGCAAGTACCTCCAGAGCTTTTAAAACTGTAAGACGTCTTAAAAGCCTGAAATTTGATATTTATTATCTCCTGTTTATTGCATGATACACAAAATAAATATTTATTTGTGGACGCGTCATCGATTGAAGGAGTAATCTTTAAATGCATTTTATTCAATATTTTTGTTCCAGATCAACAAATTTATTCTTTTATATATTATATGTAGAAAATATTGGCTACTAAATTTGGCCTATACAAATTTTTGGGCCACGCCCACATTGAGAAGCAGAATTCTAGAAAAACCTATAATTTTCTAGAAAGTCATGGATTTCGACTGTGTTTTAGCCTTACTAAGAGAAGAATAAAGTTTAGCACATAAAATACACCGGATACTATTCTAGACTTCGTTCATACAAAATGTTTGGCCACGCGCATCTTTAGTTGTCGATTTTACATAATCATTGAATTCGAACCAAAAAATTTTATTTTTGCGTACATTTTAGCAGCGAACTTGGATATTTCTATGCTTATATTGATTTTTGGTTATAGGTGCGTGACATGACAAGCCTCTGATAAGAAATAAATTAGAAAACCTTATAACGAATAAAATATTTTTTAGCTAATTAATAATTTATGACTGGTAACGGAAAGGGTTGGAAAAAATATAGGAATAGGAATAGGAAGAAGAATATGAATAGAAAAAGGGTATACCGCGGACCGTAAACGACGGACATACGCAACGTTCCACTTACTCACTGGTTTTATTTCGTTTTTAATTAGGTTTCGAAAAACTTAGGTTAGAAACCGCGATATAAAATTTTTTTAAAGCAACTTGCTTTTTTTGTGCTTTAACACCTTATTTGATTGTAAAGTTAATGAAATAAAAGAAAAACATAAACCAAACAAAAGCATTTTTATTCAGAATAATAGGAATTGAACACTATGAATCGAGTTTTTCATAATTTTACCTGCTATGGAATTTCCCAAGTATCATAAAATCTGTGGGTTTTTCGGGTAACTTGTTTTTGCAATTTTTATTGCGGAAAATCTTCGAATCCACACCGCAGGGACGACGCGGTAGAGGAGCACCGAGACTCAGGTGGCGCACGCAAGTGGAAGGGGACCTCAGCCAACTTGGCGTGCGAAACTGGAGACGGCTAGCTAGAGACAGAGCTGGCTGGCGAAGCTTGTTGGCTGAGGCCCAGGTCCACCCCGGACTGTAGCGCCACCTTAAGTAAGTAAGTAAGTGTTTTTGCAATTTTTATTAAGTATTGTTAGGTGCACTAGAAAAAAAAATTACCCATATGTTTATTACGCATTTTTCGCAGAAATGTGTCTTGAAAGTCAAAAAAATGTCATGGGCAGGGAAAAAGGATCCGACTTAAAAGCAAATATCTCGAAAGTTAAAAAAGTCATCAATTTTATTTTAATGCAGTTAAAAGGAGTACTATTTCTTCTAAAATTTAAGTCCTAACTGAAGTACTTGTTGTAAGTGTTAGCGGAGATATTTGTGTTAGTATGGGTCAAGGTACCTCAAAGTAGGTGTTTTCTTAAATTCCCAATAAGTGGTATCAAAATTTGAGATAGGCCCATACTGTAGAACAATTTTTTTCTTCAAATATACCCAAGAATCTAGTGTCAAAATATTTGCATCGAATTTGGAAACACCCTGTATATTAACATTTGAAGAAAATCGCTTTTTCGTTAAGATACTAGAAGATCTAAAAAATATGTTTTTGAAAATGTTTTTATGTTTTTGAGTTAAATCGTGAAAGCTTTTTAATCTTTAAAATTCCCTATAATTTTTCTTAAAATTTTGGTAAATTTCTAGTATGTACGTGTGATTTTGTTCATCACAAAAAACAACACTTTCATGCATTTTTGTGATTTTTTTTCGCAAAAGTTTCAAAGTGCCAGTATTAGATTTCTTTTTGAAAAATATGACTTAAGCACTTCGCTAAACTAACGGTTCAAAAGTTCTGGCTTCAAAAATGTCATCAATTTTCAACTCTTCATTTCCCAAACACTTTAGTCTAGTCTAAAGTCTCAGGGATGGCAAATCTTTTAAGATCCCTGTGCCATGAACAAAAAATAAACAGATTGTAGTGCATTTGGCGTGCCAACATGCAGTCTTGATGTTTTCTTATAGCAAAAAAAAACAGAGATTAACGTAGGATGATTATAAGTTGGGATAAACTGTTTCTGTGTTAACTGATTAAGTGTTTCCACCGGAAAAGAGGAGATAAACTTTAATTAAGGGGAGACATCCTGTGTTGTAAAAATAGCAATGCGTTTTTTTTGGCTCTCGGGCAATTTAGAATCAAACCCTATTTAAATGTCACCAATTTTTTAAATCTACGAAACGAAATAACATTAAAATAGAAAAACAAAACCTGAAATAATGTTGATAGGATTTGATCAAATTCATCCACATTGACCAGCAGTATCAACATTAATATATCATTCTTATGCAGTGCGCACTCCTCACAACTTTCCTGATAGGTAAAAAAGACAAAGCAATACCGCAAAAAATGTAGTAACCAAAGCAAAATATTAAGCTTGCAACTCTGTATATATTTTTGGCTACTTAAATTGGAAAATAAGAATTTTTTTTGTTTCTTTCAGTGCTGGAAAGCAAGCACCTTAACTAAGATGCATTACACATAGTGCTGATAAATTAACTAATAAGAGTAGCCAACTTTATGCCATTTGCAGTGACTCAAATTCTTTGTGTATTAAATTTGATTCATCAGACTTATTGAGAAAAAACTCCCATTAGTATAGAATCAAAAGACTTATATGTTTTGAATACAATTTCTGGCAAAAATAAATAATTAACTGCATTAATTCACTGAAAAAAAGTTTTTGCAATCAAACCACAATTAACAGAACAAAAAAAAAACTATCTACATATTATTTAACTAATTGCATGTCAATTGGTGTTAAACTTTTATCCTGTTTTCCACAAGAATGCACAGCGCAACGGTGTCTGGCCAGTAATGTTTGGATGTAAATTAAAAAATATAATTTTATCATCACTTTATTCAATTACAGACTTAATGTCAATAAAAATGCGAATTTATTTAATGATAATAAAATGTGTGATTATGATAATTTTTTTTTCTGATAAAAATGAAAGAGTTATTTGTCTAAGTGAGTTTTGTACGAACATACAGAAACTTAACAATTTTTGTTTTGTAATATAAATTCTTAATGCACAATCTGTTTTTAACCTAAATATCCTTTAATTTTTTTTAATCGTTTAATCAATTTACACATTACTTGAATGTAACAAATTCTAGAGGAACTTTTAACCTCCGCTCTTTCCATTGATAATTAATTTATCGGGAAGTTAAGGAAAAACCCAATGTCGCAAGTTCTCCGTGAATAGGTATTGAAATATGTAGGATTACCAAAGTTTGGCATCCTTTAAGCACGGGCTTCAGTTGATCTGTCCGAGTGTTGGACTGAAGGAACATACCTATTCACTAAATTTTAAGATTCATTTTGCATAATAGCATGCAATACAACAAATTGCTTCCATCTGCCAGAACATTTTAGTGAACATCACAATATGACCCTTTAGTTGCGTTCACTTGTACTATGTGTACTAGTGTACTATGTATATACATGTTGTCGTATCCATTTCCATGCCCAGCTGTCAACGTTTCAAAACCATTAAGACGCAAGCAGAATAAGCGGAGCACAAACCGCTAGGCTCGAAATTCTCGTGATTTTTCTGAAAAATTGTTTTTTAAGAGGACATGAACCCCTCTAAGTGATTCTGTGCCTGTCCTGTTAAAGCCACCCAGAAAACAGCAGCACGTCTTGTGTAAAAAAAACTATTTTTAAACTGACACTGTTTGCATCTGGTGACACAAATGCATATACCTACCACAACGCCAACTATACCTCATACGTAGCTGGTGGCGCACACAGATGTTTAAATCAGGTTGTGCGAAGAGAATTAGGATACCAGGAGGAGGGATACCTAGGAGGATACCTATAGGAGTTTTTTGAAAAAGCGTTGTTGGTGCAAACTCATTTTAACGACACACAACCTGAAGAAGGAATTACTTTGATTGAAGGGCCTCCCTCCATTAAACAAAATTTACGGGTTGGCACGTCATCGTGAGCCCCAATCTCTGTTCGACGAATGGATTGAGTGTGGAGTTTAAGTGCACGTACTACCTACTTTACCACACAAAATCAGTCAGCCTTTGAGCGCCACTGAAAGAGTTAAGTTCGAACGGAATGCGCTGCCGGCTGCCTCACATGTTTATGTTCATGGTCGCTCCTTAAAAGTGGATTTATAGTTCAATAAAGGAGAATAAAAATGCAAACCTAACGTTCGAAGGCGTTTTTATCTTTCTGTTTTCGGTTTTATTGCTGGCAAAGAGTTGAGAAGAGTGTTTGGCGTTCTCGTTCATTTTGAATGCACATCATTTTCATTGCGATTTTGTGGCTTTCGGGGAGCACCATAGCCACCCGCCAAAGGATACCTAACCGCACAGTGATCATTAAATTGCCTAATTTACATAGAAATTAGTTATTGTATGCTTGTGCCGTTTTACGTGTGAGTGCGTACAGAAGCCAAGGGCATAAAGCTGTTTAAGGATCTCGCATTACTGTCAGGCCGTTGGCTACCATGGTCTGCGAAGGATGAATTTTATTTTTATTAAGACGTTAACTGTGGTAATCAAGAGCTCACTACAGGATTCTTTAAAGATCATCACCGAAAAAATAGGACGCTTAGATATGTAACTGCCAGCTATGAGAAATCATAATGGTCAGGACTTTTTTTTTAAGCGGTTTGATATATTTCGTTTTCATCTAAATCAAACGCAGTCATTTCCCTGTGACCTGTGTATAAGTCACGACAAAAAACAATTTTGGCTAAGCAGTGATATAATAACAATTTGCTCTTTAATAAAATTTGACAGGCTCCCTAACGCAAGAACTGTTAAGGCTCTTATGAACAGTTCAATAAGTCTCAAAAATCGTAAGGCCTTGCCAAAATCAATGAAGAAGATTGCGTTAAAATCAATCCGTATCTTCAACAACTGCTTCAATAAAAATATTGTCAGCTTTTATAGAATTCAAAGAAGCAATTAACAATTGTTCGCAAATGAGGTTTGAGAAGTATAGAAACTATTTGCAGCACTTAGGTCAAGCTTTATGAACACCCAAATAATTCCTGCAACATAAGAAAGTCAATTAGGTATTTGCTTCCATATCCACTAAAAAGTTTTTATAAGAAATACGATGCTGTGATGTAGAGCCAACAACCCACCATAAATATTCTGTAATATAGGAATAACTGGACACTTGTGTTGGGTAATTACTTCTGTAACGAAGCAGCTTACGCATGAAAGTCTTTTGCTTCTATAAATCACGCCTTATATAACATGCAGAATAAAAGCCTATCAAAGCCTTATTTAGCATCCACTATAATTTAAAACAAAGACAAAATGCCACCATTATCATTCTTTGCCTTATTTAGTCTAGACAAGTGTAAAAATAGTATTTACTAACCAACTACTTTCTTTTTTAGATTTCTCCCTGGTCTTCTAGATGGCTGTTAGTCTGGGCTTTAGATGGCTGTATCCATTAAGCTACCTCTTTATATCCTAAAAAGCTAAAAAGCTGTATTTGTTGATTCATTAGCTAAAGGTAGATTAAGTTAGGTGGCTACCTCCGCTCGGCAAGGACACCCTTAGACCAAAGGAGGTAATATATGGCATACCACCCACTTTTGCAGGACCGTAGTTTGCAGCCCGAGGACCTCAATTATGATTACCCGATTTGGATGCCGGAACGGTCGAGGGAACCAGTAATGGTATAAGCCTGTTCCTATGGTTACTAATTGATGATTGAGTGGTTAGGAACATAATCGAACAGGTTGATGTAGGCTGGGGGTAACCGTTTCAGTGTAAGTCAGTGTGGACAGAGTAGTGCGGGCCAGTGAGGGACTTATGAGAGACTTAGTTTGGGACTATTTGGTATACCAAATAGGAGTTTGGCTTCAGGATGAAGGAGAGTAGTGAGGTTAGTGTTTATTGGAGGGAATAACTTGAGGAAACAAGGCAAGGACAACCAAGGTCGGAAGTGCAGAACTTGCCCCTCAAGTTAATTTGCAGCTATGGTGGTATACCCTTCGGCCACCACCAGATGTGCTCTACTGGTGGTATACCCTTCGGCCACCACCAGATGTGCTCTACTCTATTTTTTTTTTGAGAACCCGAATTTCGGGGTTTTATTCTCGAGAAATTGGGGCTTCACCCTTAAATCCTCCAAAAACAACCCTAAATAGGGGTGTTTTTGCTATATTCGCGCTTTGAGTGTAAATTGATGTAAAACTAGTGGGAGGGCTACAATCCGCTTTGGCGAACCGTTGGATACTCCATCCCAACTCCAAAAACAACCCTAAATAGGGGTGTTTTTGCTATATTCGCGCTTTGAGTGTAAATTGATGTAAAACTAGTGGGAGGGCTACAATCCGCTTTGGCGAACCGTTGGATACTGTCAAGCTCCAAACTGCGTCAAATTTCAGTTTCTATTAACTTTAATTGTGTTCAAAATTTGTCAGTTAAGAATTTTTTTTCTTAAAAAAGGGGCGTGGCATCAACCCTCCCTTTTTTGATCATATTTTTTATCAGATGTGGTTCACATTTGTTGATTGCAGTTTTATATAAAAATTTGTTTTTTACTTAAAAACACCCCCAAAGGTGGGCGTGACAACAATTTATTCAGTTAAATTGATAGCTTACGCACATATCTGAACATTTTGTGGTGCAAGTTTTTTGGATTTAAAGCAAATATATCAAATAAATACTGTTTATTAGAATGCATATTAAATATCACTACGCCTACATGGGGGCGGTTTTCGCTTTATTTTAAAATGTCAATCACAATACACTTAAGCGAAAGACCAAATTTCAGCTTCATACAACAACTTTTATTTTTCATGCCATTAAGTAAAGTGGGTGTGTCAGTGGACGGATTTCAAAAGATTTTACACTTGTACTGCTTCGGGACCAAAAAAACTATAATGGAGAAAGTTCCATCCCGTTGATCAAACCTATGTTAAGGGGTAGTTTCAATACCCTCTTATTAGCCGAAGTTTAAATTTTTTATAAAATATTTTATAATTTTGCAACGTAAAATAATGCCTCCTTTATGGGTTCTTTTCGCCACCCAAACGTTAAAATCTTATAAAATATTACTTAAAACTCAAAATAAAGGTAAAACCATATTTTTGGACTTCAATTAACACTCAAAGCGCGAATATAACAAAAACATACCTTCTTAGGGCTATTTTTGGCTGATTTAAGAGTAAAGCCCCAATTTATCGAGAAAACGCCGAATTTCATGATAAGCAACCCAAAAACATAATAATAGAGAGCATATCCACGGGTGCCTACAGCCCCCTGCAAGTTAAAAGATTTCGGTTTAAGCCCTCGCCGCGCCAGGGAAAAATTCATAGGCAAGACGCCGATGCACAGTAACCGTTTTCGGTGTAAACCGGGGCGGGCAACTTAAGGCAACTTAAACCATAATTAACCTTGGCGGAATGGGAGAGGTAGGGTTAACCAAGGCTGTATTAACCCGTTATTGGGGGAATATATACTGGTGCCCCCTGGAGAGCGGATAGCTGGGGGCAACCGGAATAGTATGGTCCCGTACAAGGCCAGTCCTGTAGGGAAGGCTTTGGGAGGGTGGTAGAATGATGGGGGATTTAACGTTTACTGTAGGTGCTCTATCCAATTCGACCCGGAGATAAACCTCATTATCATTCTATCTTTTAATGAAGATGAAGATTGAAGACGAAACCGCAAAATTTGACGGTATTGTAGGTGCCTTCGTGGGAAGGCAGCCTGCCACGCGCGATTCCGATTACTACGGAAGCTTGAACTACTTGTTAAGGAAACTTATTCGTAGTCTGACGGAAAATGGGAGGTTTTTTAGTGAGTAAGAATATCGCACTACTATGTGCACGCGCGGCCGGTCCCCGTAGTGCCTTTGAAGATTTCCCTACCCACGGGAAAAAAATTAATTCTATCATTTAGGGGAGTCTTGCTAGATTGTTTAGGTCTAGTTACCAAGTCTCAGTTAGAGTTTTCCCTTCTCAAGGTCGATAGGGCGGGAGAGTTACACAGAAGGTAAACCATCTATGTAATCTCGCCTCTGCAACTTCTAGTTTATTTATAAGGTCATCAATCAATCACGGTATTAGATTTCTATCGCGAATATTCTCAATCCAACTTACTCTTACTGATAAGTAGGTACTTTCTACTTTGATAGTGCACGTGCACATATATGTATATATTTGAATAAAAAGGGGAGCCTCATACCATGAAATCTCATCAACAAAAATTGTCAGCACATCAGAAGATTCAAGGGGTTTTCGGGTTAACTGCCTTATTTAAGTTTTCTAGTTTGAAATTTTAGGTTTAGAAGTTGTTCAAATGCAGTCGGGCGGACGGACAGAAATTTTTTAATCAATACGTCTGTCGATCTGGGTAGGGGGTTATTATTACTGCTTTTCGAATCATACTTTAAAAAAAGTACATGTACTTTGGTAAGGGTATAACAACACTTATTTTATTTACACATAAATAAATACGGAATACAGATTGAAATTATAAGGCCGAAAGAACTACCGACGGACGGCTGGACGTGCATTATTCGACTAATTATTCGGTCTCCGTCATATGACCAACCAACTAACACACTCTTAAGAGTTATTCTCTTAAAACTTCAAAATAGCTCTTATAAGGCTCTGGTAACTTCCTGATACTCTTCGATTATAACCTCTTGTTAAAAGGTCCGTAAAAGATCTTGTAGCACTGTTCTTAAAGGAGTGTCACTCCTATAGAACTTTGACTACAAGAGCATATTAATCTCTAATAAGACTCTTGCTATAAGACTTGAACTTGAAGGGTCTTTTACGAGCTTAAACCTTGTAACAACAGTACAACACTTGTAAGGAGAGATTTGCTCTGATAATAAAATCTTTAGTCTAATAAGATAACTTCATTTCTTCGGCCAATGGCCGCATAAAAAGTCCAACTTTTTCTTCCTTAAAGGGTTAGCAATAACGTTTCATTTTTTGGTATTTCAAACAATGTTTGTCGGGTCTATGAATAATATCAAATATTTTTGATGCCCATTATTTTTTCAGAAGCAAAATGCTTAGCTTAGCTGATATATTTCTAACCGCACCAAGTTTTAGTGCACTATGTTTTTTAGTGCAAACGTTTTTGAGTAGTTAATAATATAGTGATGCTATAATGAGATATCTAACGCCATCGTACAAATCGATTTTCATGTTTTATACGCACATAGCTATCTTGTTCTTCTTTCGTCTATATGTTCTTATGAAAACATACAAAAATTGCACTTACAGCATTATACATCTTTTTGCAGAGGTATAGCAATGAGAATACAGCTCTTACAACAAAAGCTTAAGTTTCCTTATAAGAGTTTAACAGCTCTTATAGCTAGGCAATTTAAAGCTTGTAAGGTGCTTATAAGACTCTTATAACACTTTAAAAGGGTGAAATTCTTTTAGTTTAATAGAGATTTTAGTTTAGATAGAGTTAAACTTTTGGACACATATGTTAGACGGCTCTTTTAGTTAGTTGAGCCTATAAAATCTTCGGGGTTTACGGTCATTATTTCTCTATGTTACAAACTATGAATCAAACTTAATATATTTCCTTTGGAATGAGGTATAAAAAAGATGCAGGACAATAGTCGGCAATCATATTCATTGCATGAAGGTCGGTGACTTTTGATCAAAGGCTCCGTATGTGTCAATGATTTTATTGGTTTCCATCCGCTTAGCATTCAATAGATTCTCTACTATTGACCTACCTACCTAGCAAAGCCTATTAATTCTATCACAAACCGTAAATAGCTCTTGTTTAAACAAACTGAAAAATATATTCGTTGGACAGCCTCTTCAGTAAACGTCAATTCGACACACGCGACTTAGGGGGTCGCGTACGCCACTTTACACCCAAAACTCACACTGTGCTTATTCTTCACACTTTGTTTGCTACTCGATCGGCCGCAGCAAGTAATTAAAATTAGAATGACAATGTTGGGTAGGTACGGGAAGAGGAAAACTCAAAAATCCTAATGCAACCACTTTTAGGAGTCATTTATGGGCCTTAAAAGAAAATTTACGGCTGAGCGTACCTATTGTTTGACAACCACCAACTGTAATTGCCGAATGGTGGCTTTTGAGGTTTTCTTCAGCCCAGACAACAATAACAGTCTCATCATCGGCATCAGCGATGAACAGTTAGAAGTTTAGGCCTCAAGCGATGGTGTAGACTTCCTTGTTTCTTTGTGCTTTCAATGTAATATAGGTACTCTTGTCGTTTATCTGTATATACGTAGGCGCACATACATATTATATACCTACTTATTTGGGGGCTTCAGCCAGAACTTAATGACTTAATGAGTTTGAAGTTATAATTTTCCTGTTCTTCTTCATTCGATTTTATGTCGTGTGCCATATGATGAGATAGTTTTATGATTTTACCAGTGAACATCTGTTTCCGACAGCCGTCAGGCACTTTACTACCTTCGGAAAGTTTTGTTATGGCTTGTAAAACAAGGATTATTCGCGGCACCATTTTATGATGCCCACGTTAGAGTTTGGTTAAAGGCGGATTATTAGCCGCACTTAAATGCGTAATTAAATTTTGACAGTCAATGTGAGCGCCTTGTATCATAATTTTTTTGACGGGGTGTGCTGCGTACCAAATAAGTATAATCTTTAGAAAGATTTATATCAATTAACGTAAGGTTAACGATTCTGTGGGTTTGGTAATCAAAAACGTTTGGCGTCGAATACCAATTGCCCATGGATTTTAAACAGAATCCTGTGCATATTGTAAAGAATTTGGAAAGGATTAAGGATTAACCTAATATATTTACCGAAGGTAGTATATTAGGTAAGCTATAGTACAAAATGCCTCTATTTTTCTTCTATTGATAGTGCGCAATTCGGTGCCCCATAGATTGGGGATACACCCACACCATCTGAATGCTTGTTGGGTTAAATGTGCAGCTCAGCATCAGGATGAGCGGAACCGTGAAAAGTGCAGGGACTTTAGAGACAGCGATGTTCTTATATGTTCTTATAGAGATGCAAAAAATATAACAAAAGAGCATTTTAAGTGGCCATTTCAATATTTATGGAGACCATTCCATATTTGACATTTCATCAATAAAAATAATAATAAACCCAGTAAACATAGTGACGAAATGAATGACAATGTTCGCCAGATATTTGTTGCCAAACCAGCAAAAAAAACGAAAAATCCAGGAGCGTGGGTCTCAAAATGAGCGGCCTCCTGGTCAGCGTTTCTTCTCTTCTCCAGGCTATAGGATCGGCCAAATATAAAACACCTTTTTCTCTTTGAAATAGAATTGAAAAATTATATGCATGGCAGATGTTTTTATTGAATACTACTGCTGCTGGTTATATCAAAGCTTTTCTCCGGGAAGGCATACCTGCTTGCGGGGGTAAGCTTTGATGTCTATGTGCAGGGTTTACATGTGTTGAATCGGGAACTACCTACCTACTCTTCTCTTCTATCTTTATAATCGAATTCTTTCTGCTCGCGATGTGCTATTTGCATTTAAAGACTATTCATAATAGCCCCTTGATCGCGAGTTTATTACATACAAAAACAAAGTTTTTAGGTAGGTATGTATATATTTACGAAATACGTTGCTTATGATTTTAAGATATAAAATTTCTGTACCAACAATGAGTTTTGAAGTTCAATGGGGAAAATTACGGCTTTAACAACAGCTCGGGCAGCATTGGAAAAATTTAAAATACTAAAATAATACAATTTGCTTACTAAAATTACAATTACTTGCACTATAATGGGTATAGGAACTTGGCCATCAACTAAGGCTCAATTTTTTAAAATGACTTGGCCATCAGCTAAATTTTTTAAAATGAGATCGAAGGTATTTATATGAAAAACATGTGGCCCCTGTGAATCGGTGAAACTAGCCATGCATCGGACACACCAGTAGATGTTTTGCATTATTATATCTACACATTTGGGTTACGTTAATTGGCGACCAAGATTTTTGAGTTGAAGTTTGAGTTGATGAAATCCGGCCAGAGTCCCTCGGGATACACTGTGGAGAGTTTTGCAGGACTATGCGCTGAGTAGGCCTCTTCTGAGAGCCATCCAGTCTTTGTATGGAAACTTCAGAAGCTGTGTACGGATTAACGGCGTCAAATCCCGTCCTTTTGATGTGCGCGTTGGACTTCGCCAGGGCTGTGTTCCGTCGCCTCTCCTTTTCATAGTATATATGGACTGGATGGTGAAGCGCAGTCTTGGCGAGCAATGTTTCGAATTGGCTGCCATTAGGATGAGCCATCTGCTTTTCGCAGATGATTTGACCATCCTTGCATCATCCAAAGAGGAACTTCAACGAGCACTGGATAGGTTTGCAGCCGTGTGTGGTGATGCTGGGATGAAAGTAAACGTGAACAAATCGGAAGTGATGGTTGTTTCCCGAACTCCTGTGCAGTGTACCCTGCGCATAAATGGAGTTCCAGTAAAACAGGTGGAGAAGTTTAAGTATCTCGGGGTCTTTTTCACGAAAGATGGGAGGAGTGATACTGCGTTTTCCTGTAGAACTGGCCAAGCTGGAGCAATAGTAAAGAAACTGCGCCGGCCGGTCATCAAGAAAGCTGAGCTTGGAGTGAAAGCAAAGATCTCAGATCTTAATGTTGAGCAGCTACTTCTCCGAGTGGAGCGATCGATTCTTCGATGGTTTGGACACGTTGTTCGCATGCCCCCCGATAGACTTCCTAGACAGGTCATGCTAGCCGAGTTGCGAGCGCGTCGCCCCCCCTGGTAGGCCAAGGAACAGGTGGTGGGATCGGGTAAAGAACCTCTCTGAGTCCCGTTTGGGGATTGCGCCGGAGTCTCTTGAGTTTTTGGTGGAGGCTCGAGAAAGATGGAGCCACCCTTCAGCCAACCTCGCTCCGCGACTCCTTTAAAGGATAAGCGGCTTCCGAAAATGATGATGATAAATTGCGGTATCTTGTACTTTCTGCTAAAAAGAACCAATTCCGTACTTAAAGAGTTGACACTGAGACCATAGCTTTTAGTCCAGGGGCTGGTCGTCTTCAAAGCAACCTCACCAATTTCACTTAAGATATTTAAGTACTTTCCCTGCACCATTACGACCACGTCACCAGCACTTTGATTCGTCAAAATACTGTTGACAACCAGCACCCACAGGAGTGGAGATAATACTCCACCTTGAGGTGTTCCCATGGTAGCACACAATCTAACCGAGCTTTGCCCTATTGAAAAGTTCATTTTCCTACTTACAAGCATGACGCAAACCCAGTTTATAAAGCCCTGTTCAATGTTATAGCGTGTAATAGAGCGCTTTTAAGGACACTACACTCTACGCTGTTTAAACCCACTTCAGCATCGAGTAAGGCGTCCAACGCTAACTCATTGCAGTGAAGACTCCTTTCTATTTTTCCTACACCTCATGCAAGGCGGTTTCTGTGGATTTGCCCTTCATGTATGCATGCTGCGACTCCATTAGAGAGCCATTGCCGCATCTGGTCCTAATGTGTAGTTTTAGTAGTCCTTCCAGGATTTAAAGCAAAAAGGATGAGAGACTTTATTGGTCTGAAGTGCTTTGCTGTTGTGTACCCCTGTTTGCCTGCTTTAGTTATAATCACGCAATCCGGTCCCGGAGGACTGAAATGCACACCGCAGTTTTTTCCTATCAATAAGAAAACACATGTTTTCTCTTCGGAGAGCGTGATGCTTATGCTCCCAGATTGCCGAAGCATACCATCCGCTAATGTAGACCCCAGAAAAGTGAGTTTCCACCTAAGCTTCCTCGTGGCTACTCTCAGCCCAGGTTCCATCATTTTTCCTAAGGTAGTTGGGAACGCACACTTCTTTTCGAAGCGTTTTACGTAGCTTCCAGACTTTGTCTGTTACTGCGGTGGATTCGCAGTATCCTTGCCATGAAGCCTGTTTCCTAACTGAGTACTTTAATTAGTTTTTGCAATCGCTGCAATTCCATATAGGTACTGTTAGGTACTGTCAGTTTTAAGAAGCTAAAAAGCTCTATTGTAGAATTTTCTAACCTTTTTCCTCTTTAAACCTTTATCCCTATTCCTCTTTGGTTGGGCTCTTTTATAATTTCAATCGATCGGTCACGCCTTCTCGAAAGTGGCGTGTCCGATCGAAAGACCTCATACGACGTTTTTACCCAACTGAGATTTTCTACTGGCCTATCTAAGTCGTGAGAGCCATCCAAGTTGACCGCTTGGGTATCCGGATGCCTATTCGCCAGCTCCATATATTTGCCGCAATCGCCTTTTCTGGTGGGACTCATTGCCCTGAACTGAAGGCTACATTGAAACGTATCGATCGCATTGACACTTGATCGACTACTCTCTAATCCCTTATTTCTGAACCTTCCGTACTTGGGACAATGGTAATAACAATCACCTCTTGCCTATTTCCTATGACGAAAGTTGATGAATTCCCTCTATTACAAATGTTGAGGCCGGAAGATACAATTAAATCACATAAGCACTCGCCTCTTACATTTATTTCGCTGCTACCTCATTGTGAATCATGGGCATACGTTTACGTTTACTTTTTTGTTGGAGGTTGCTACTATCCGATGGAGCACTCAGACGCAAATACTGGTCCATTGTACTGCCATGCAGATAGCTTACATTAATGTATTTAGTTTACCCGACTTTCGAAGAGAGGTGAGAAGGAGCTTCAGTTCAGCACGTCAGTCCCAAAGATCCGCCATCTGATGCGAGCAAAGGCAGGGCAACTACAGAGGAATGGTTCCGCTGTATCGTCGTCCTCTCCACAGGCAGGACAGGTAGTGGTTACGCTCAAGTCTAACACATTCAAGTGTCTAGCAAAAGCTTGGTGGCCGGTAAGGACGCCTACAAGAAGCTTGCAATCGATCGAATGACGGGCATTGTTATTATTATTAAGTTGGGGCTTGCACGGCGACCTGTTGGTCTATTGTACCCTCTACTCAGGTTTGGAGAGGTTTATTCTCTCTCAAAGGAACTCCACTCGCACTATTATTCATTTCACAATTATATTTAAGGTATGTGCTCATGTTTGGCCTTGGCTGTAATTTATTGTCAATTTTTCCTAATGCTCTAAATGCCGTTAGGTTAGGTTAGGTGGGGTTGCTAGTAGCCAAAGCTACCAGCTCGCATAGACCTACGAGGGCCCTTAGCGTCACCCTTTGGGAAAAACCTGTAAGGAATAAAAATGTTTGTATATATATGTTACTGTTAATATTCTTATAGCATTTGTAACATTTCTAGCTCCGTTAAGAAGATTATAAAGGAGTTAGAATATTACTTACTCCACTGGTTTGAGATGCAGTGAAAGGTCATTTTAAAGTTGCAAATTATTGAACAATTTATATGATGAACAAACACTTATTATTATAACAATCAGTCTGTTGTAATACTCTGCAATTTGTTTTTATATATTTTCCACATAAAGAATTTGAAGTAAAACCAAATCTTTGTTAGTTAAAGTTCTACTTCCTTCTTTCTTAAAACGTTTTGTGTGGTCTTTAACTCCGTCTGCCTTACGTTAACTCTGTCTGAGTTACGTTAAATAGATAACAACTAGAAAAAAAACCGTTGTTGTCACGAAATCGAATGCAACGACCACATCTACCTGGTCTAATTAAGCGTCTCACCATAAAAAACGTAAACTTAATTAAATGGACAACCCTTTCGGAAATTTACTATAATTTCTGCAATCTTCCAATTCATACTCACGTCAGTAATTAAAATTGTCCTTAAAGTCCATTGATCCAATATTCATGAACACATTCCTGAAAAAAAAGATAATTTAGGGAGTGAGACTTTTTAAATTTGTTTTACATTCACACCACATCCACACATACATTTTATCTTCGAGTGCTTTACCTACTTTCTAATATAATATCGGAAAAAAGCTTAAATACTTAAATTTTCAGTTCTTATCCCCTTGACTTGTTCAACATTCAACATGACGTGGTTAGGTTGAATTAATTTGAATCCTTGACCATTTGACATTTTACACACGATATCGTCTTTCGCTTTCAGCAATGACTGTATGGGACTCCTCCACAGGGAACCGAGGATTAAATTGGATCTAAATCGGTTTCTGAGTTTCTCCACCAAGGAGGGATGCGGTAATTTGTGAATATTGTTAAATTTTGGTATTAACCAACCGCTTTTGGGTTTTTAGCTCTGCATGTAAATATGTTTGTTTGCATTCTGCTGTGGGGACTAGTTGTTGTTTACCATGCGGCATGCTCAAAGTTTATGGCCTTTGTTTGGAACATGTGTTCAACCACAATGTTATGTATGAGGTTTCATGGTAATGATGGAAGAACTTAACAGAAATTACTCTGGGGAGCACACAATAGCAACACCACAGCAGCAGGGAGAAACCACACGAATAGTTGTTGTTTTCGTTTTTTGTTCATGTACGGAGCACGTTCAGCAATTTTAACAGCTTAAACCATACTAAGAGCCCAGCCTCCTTTGCAACTATTTGCGGTTTTTAAACTAATTTAGTTAGTCAGTCAGTTTAGGTTGTTTTTGCAAGAATGCGGTATATTGGGCATAAATCGTGCTAAAAATTAAATTTATTGAAATTAACGTTTTTTGATCATGCGAGCGTGACCATATGAGGGAAACATAATGTCTCCTTCGTGCTCTGCCCAGGTAACTTTGTTAAGTTCTGTGTTAGGTACCTGCACAATAGTATAAACTTGCGACATGGTGAAGAAGGTACCGTAAACCTTGGGATTTTTGGACATATGAACGAGACCGAATTGTAAGTCGAATGAACTATGTCCGTCCGTCCATCTGTCGGAAGTTTCTAAAGGCTAAAGCCTTACATTTTGAACTTAGAAGCAGTCTAAGTGTAGGCACTTTTGAAATCCGCCCATTGACACACCAACTTTACTTACTAGCACGAGAAATCAAAGTTGTCGTAGGAAGCTGAAATTGGTATTTCGTGTTTCTCTAACTTAATTCTGCTTTTTAAAATATCTTGCGATATGATAATGGAATATATACCATTATTCAAAAAATGTTGGAATAATTGTTCGTTTTTATTATATAATACACCCACACGATTTCCAATAGAATGTTGGAAATATATTGTTAACCTTCATGACTTCCTGAATGAATTTTTGGTGTTACGAAGCTTATCATCCGGTTTGTATGCAGAATTTTTTTGCCTAATCGTATCTTGCAAACCGCAAATACAATGGAAAGTTTCTTAGATTAATAAGTTTACCGATATCCAAATCGGCTAAATACCTGGGCGTCATATTTGACTCTAAACTCAGCTAGAGTAGTAATATAGAAGATCGTGTTAAGCGGGTATACATGACATTACCTATCGCTAGCATGTGGCGACTGCAACCAAACATGGTGCCCTGGATGTATATAGCGGTTGTTAGACCCATTCTAACCTACGATGCAGTTGTGTGGTGGAAGGCAACAAAGGAAGTGTCATCTCTCTAACATCACCAAGGTTCAAGGGCAGCTTGCATGGGTATAACAGGGTCCCTAAGGACAACGCCCACGGCGGAGGTACTACTCAACCTTACACCATTTGGACATATACTGCGGCAGCAAGGCAGCTAAAACAACTGCCCGCCTAAGGGAATCGGGTCTGTGGTCCTTAAGATCTAATAGACACGTCTCTGTGGAAAGTCAATGGGCCACTTTCAACAGGAGATTCGCTCCTAGAATATTGGAAAGATGTGAATGGGAAGAAAAGACTATATCAAAGGAGATGACGAGATCGCCGTACATACTGACGGCTCTAAGATGGACGTCGGAACCGGGCTCTCTGGGGCTTTGGGACTAAATAAATTTTCTAAGAAGGTAGAGGTTTGAATGTAGTTGCAGACGAGTGTGAGATAGAAATAAGCGCAGAGTTTTTATGTTCTTTATAAAGATTGTAAGAAATGTTTCCTATACCTATTTAAATAGGTGCAGGATTTTTTGGCTCGATTTCTGATCACATTGAAATTTGACACGACGGACAACTCGATTGCATTAATTTCTGACTCGCATGTTTTCATTTCGGATGCTTTTAGATAGAGTGATCCTCAAAACGAAAACTCAATTCCCTTGCCTTGAAGGAAGTTTGCGAATTAAGTTAGAGTGTTTAAAAACGCGCTAAACCACAATTTCAGTTCCAATCATCTTAGCGATAGCAAGTCAGAAAATCTCATTTCTTAGAAAAAGTTTTTGAAGTTCTTGGAGTATATTTCCTTAAGTGTGAAAAAAACGTGTGTAGTCACCTACCTAAATCTAATCAAAACAAAAGAAAGATAACAAATAAAACTGCTTTCTCCCGTTTTGTGCAACAGTACCTAACTATATTCAACTAAAGCTATAACAAAATACCGGATAACTCATTTCAGTGTACCTACTTAAAAGACTTTTTTATTGCCTGTATAGTGAATAAGTATTTTTTTGAGAGTTGTTAGGAGATTATATCGCTTCTAAGAGCCAAAAAGTACTACCACCAAACAGTACAGACACCCATGATTCGTCTCGTCTCTATCGCCCGTAGTCATCCCTCCATTAGACCATCTTAATAACGTAATTAAGCATCATGGGTGTACATGGAACCTTTATCTTACATCTTTCTTCATGAAGCTCCTCACGCATCACTCACGCTCGATTCACGAACACTGAACGAATTAGCAGCCTAACCATGAAGTGACTGAGTGAGTTTCTCCAAAAAAAACGACCCACAATTATGCGATTACCACGAAGTGATTGAATACCTGCAGAACCATGATCATGTAATTAATTACGATTTCAGTGCGAGCAAAAGCACTGCCTCCTCTTTGTATCTTTTGTATAACCATTGCAGCCCGCCTCCTTAATCTCACATTAATACCCATTGTTCCATTCTGTTCTTCTGACTCAACGCAACTAGTTCACGATGGCGCACCCACTGCCAAAGCGGCAAATCGATTAATAATTCCATGTGATTTCAGATTCCGAAATCGATAGAGTGGTGCACGAACTCGCCGATGAACAACCGACCGAGTGTTTGTACCCGATTGTGCTGGGAGAGAGAAAAGAAATTCCACTACATCCTGGTGTTCTCTTGACTTCTTATTAAAATCCGATCACAATCTTAGGGCTTGCAATTGGGAGCACTGCAGACTTAGTATAACAGATAGGAGATTTCCCTCAGCTTCAATATCCAACAGAAGCGGTAACAAGCAGCAGCAAAAGAGTAGAATAAGATTAATTACACATTGCGCCGCAGAGATTCAGAAAATCGTGTTGTTTCTAGGAGCGACCCCATTTCCCATTTAGAAATCTGCGCACACACAATGGAAGCTACAAGGTATCTGTAAGTATCTTACTATGGCAGTCATCGCATTATCTCTGTGCAAGCATCTTTCTTCTCATTTATTACATATGATCGGCCATGCAAGGGACCAGGGATATAAGGATAGCCATTTAATACGACTAGGAAGGATGGAGCTACTACTCTGTACCTTATACATAAAGAAAGAAGGATGTACAAGTACACACTGTATATCTCACCATCTTTATCGCATTCATCAGAATCATCACCACCGTCTTCTTCGCTCTTCGAGAAAAAGCTCGTCGCTTCGCCTAACCTTGCATCATTCCCCATCCAAAATCAAAGAAAGATGAAACATTTACAATCGAGATAAGGCCAGAGTCATTTAAGTTTTTTCCTTCGGTTCCATATCCATAGTCGAAACTCAAACGTTCATAGTATATACTTATAGACCAGGAAGGAAACGAATAAGGAAGGCAAATCCAAACACAAAAGTGTTTACGGAGTTCACCTTTGTCGTTTGTCGTCTTGAAAGGACCAGTCTAGTGAGCCGGCAGTAAGATGGAGAGGTCGTTGGACACACTTAATGGTCATCGTTACGGATGAAAGGGTTTATTAAAAGACATGGATACGAAACGATACCATCACATCATAGTATATTTTGTTGATTTTAATATTAAAATTGGACACGAGGTGAAAGCAAGTTTAGGTAATTTAAACGAAATTTAAAATTCAATTCAATTGGGACAAATTGTTTATTAAAAGGAACTAGCCGGACGGAATAACAGGATAGGATAATATGGAGCCATAATTACAGTACCAAAAATTTTACTTTTAGTAGAGAATTTGATAGAACTATATGAACGTACAGCAGTATTTTTAAAAAAAATTCGGTTAAGTCGGATTGTTGTGTGCCCAAAGCACACTTCTTCTCAAGACCACTTTAAAAACGCGTATAGTTCCAGATTTCATAGGCAAAAATAATAATTTGTGACAGTAAGCGACAGCTGGCTATATTTACAAATGCTTAAAAACTATTTTTGTGTCAGAGTTTGCATGTTCAGAAATAATTTACTGCAAATTGAATGACTTTTTGGCCGAAACGAAAATAAATGAAGAGTGTGTGGTGAACACTTCACCCGGGAAATCTAGACATGGGAGGTTTAACTGAAATTCTTCACCGTACCCTACAACCTTGCAAAATGATTTTGAAATCACTTGTCTTGGTTGCTTTGGTCTCGCTTTATTTAAATCAGGTAAATCAATGAACTTTCCCCGCAAAGCCGGTGTTAGAGAAGCCTCAAAGTAAGATGTGCCTGTCGTAAGGGCCGGTGGAAGAGGTATTCTTCAGCACGTTATTTGTAGGTATATAAGTGTATAATATCAGGTGTATATACACTCTTGGCGGGCCTCACTCCAATTTTACTCCAATTTTGGTAGTAAAATTTTAAGATTAACTTGAAGGTATAAATAAAATCAATTTCGACTCCGTCAAAGCGTGTGATACAAATTGTGCGTCTTCGTGGTCAGCGTCAGATCCCAAAGGTGCAGCTGGACTTTAAACAAAAGAAATCCAGGAACGTTGTCCAGGTTGTCCATCAGCCGAATATAAACTTGGCAGCTATGTATAAAATGCACCCAAAGTTCCGGAACTTCTTCACACAAGGACTTTTACAAACAGAGCTACACTTGGTGCCGGCATATTTTAAATCAGAGATCTCTGGATTTATATATCTTTGTGGTACCATCGTGTGTTCAAAAAGTGATTTGTGTTGTTTCAAGGGGCAGTTTTTCAGGGCGAGATCATCCGAGTTTCGGATTGAGACTGCGACTAACCCGATAAATGTGTTTTTCAGTGAATTTAGATCCGTGGTTTAGATCTCGGGATTATCTCGCCAAATTTTCAAGCTTTAAAGAGATTTGGTTATACGAACGAACAACTGATACTTTTTAAATAATAGTAAACAAAATTAAATACTTATAATTAAATTTGAAGGGAAACGTTACTTCAAAAACCTTCAATAAACGGGTAAAATAGAAGGGAAAGAGAGGGTGCATGCGTCGGCTACTAATTTAAAAAATAATAATGACAAACATTATTTTTTATCACAGTCATTATTTAATAACAAAATAACGGAGAAAAATAATTATACAAATAAATTAACGCATAAATAAATAAATAAACATATAAATGAATAAATTAACATGTAAAAAACAGATAAAACAGATAAATAAATAAATAAGTTAATAAATAAATAAATAAAATAAATAAATAAATAATAAAAAATAAGTAATAATATAAAAATGTGCTTATACTAATTGTTTTGAAATTAAGTCGTTATCAGATAAAATGCATGATATCGTATATGTATACATAACGGTAACTTAATTTACAAATTATTTCGAAACCTTTTTCATGTTCTAGAGGGTATAAAGCTCGAATGTAGATTGTACCCTTCACATAAATGGAGTCTCGCTGTAATATGGGATCTTTTGCACGAAAAATAAGAGGAGTATTGGCTATGTTGGAGGCTGGAGCAATAGTTAAGAAACTGTGAAATTAGAAAAGCTGAGTTTGGAATTAAATCAAAAAACTCAGTTTTCATTTGAATATTCGTTTTACCCTTCATCTATGGTAATGAAAATCGGGTACCCAAGTAGAAATCCCTAGCAAATGCCATACGGTGCTGCGACTATATTTTGCACTTGAAACTACACAGTTGAAGCAGGCGATGAATGCTCAGTCTTGATTCCAATCGGACATGTGTTTGACTAGGTGTAAGACCCAGAATGACGTTAGGCATAGTCGGGGTGGAGCGAAGATATCCCGTCATGCAGATTCCTGCTTGACGTTGTATTCATTTTAGCTTTCTCATCGCAGTGACTTCGTTGACATTTGTCTACCAGACCAGCGCGGCATAGGCAATCGCAACCCTAGGGATGAGCATGAAAAGCAAGTATATCATCCGGGGCGTTCATTTGACCCAAATTGTTACTTTAGATTCGACGGCAGATCCATAAGGATCTAAAGCCTCTGTTTACGGTGCGTTCTCTCTGTGGGTTCCATGACAGTTTGCTTTCAAGGAATATTAAAAGATACTGTGCTTTCCTTGAGGAAAGGAAAATCTATAGTTTCAAATCTATAGGAAAATCTATAGTTTCACCCACCATACAAAGTTGGTCGTTGGTGAAAATCTAATTTCCTCCGTTTTGTAAAAGGGACAATCGTCGTCTTTTTAGGATTTACAGAGACGCCTTGTTTGTTGAACCATCTCTGAACTACAGAGTGTGCAAATAGCATTTGACATGAGGCTAATATGGCGTTACGATTTTGGACTAATTTATAGTGATTCAGCTAATAGTTATAGCTTGGAACCCTTATCCTGGAAGGTTATCGGCACGGTACGGTTAACACGTTACGGTTGCGAAACCCTTGCCAAGGAAGTTGCCCCAAATGCAACATAACTATTTCGCATTGAATAGGGGTCATTTAGTTGAATTTGCCGAAAGCATTGGAATAACCATTAAATATGTCAACGTGGATGTCAACGATGTCAAAAAGGATTTAGACAAGGCGACGCGCTGTCATGCGACTTCCTTAACATCATACTTGAGAGAATTGTGCGGAGCTCTCGCGGTAACACCAGGGGAACAATCTTTCAAAAGTCCATTCAACTACTCGCATACGCAGATGACATTGACATAATCGGTAGAACAAAGCGTGGTGTCAGTGAAGCCTTCGTGAGCATTAGGGCGGAAGCGGCGAATATGGGTTAAGCAGTCAACGAGGGCAAAACCTAGTATATGCTGTCATCAAAAAAAGACACCCAACACCGACGTCTTGGACAAAACATCACCATCGACAGCTGTAACTTTGAGGTAGTTAGGGACTTTGTCTACCTGGGTTCCGCTATCAATTCAGACAATGACATCCGCGCTGAAATTCCTATACCTATATATACAGGAGCTGGCTGGCGAAGGTTGTTGGCTGAGGCCCAGGTCCACCCCGGACTGTAGCGCCACCTTAAGTAAGTAAGTAAATATGTCAACGTGGATGTCGGCCGAGTGTATGAATGCTTACATGCACCGAGCCAAAAAGGTACATAAAGCTAATTAATAAATAGACATACTTTCGATGTCAAAAATCATGGAAAATGGTCCAAACATCTAATATATTAAAATTATGTATTTTAATTCATAACCGTATGAAAGATTCATAAAAATTAAGAAATTTGTGCATAAGTTTTATACGTTAGAGGCCAGAAATATACGAATTATTTAAAAAAAAAATATGAAAAATTGCATAACAATTATCACTGAATACTTAAAGACCAGAGAGTGATGTATTCTGTGCACATAAAATATGAAAAAATCTTAGTTATGAATTATTTCTTAAAATGGTTGCTTCTGGGAAACTTTCCTAACAGATATTTTTCCAAAAAACTCGTACACGTATTTAAGCTTAAGAATAAAAGGACATATCCCAGAAATCATACGAATACTTTCACAGTTTTCCTATAGTTTTATTTTATTCTTTTAACTAAGCTAAGATTTTATTAATGTGAACTTTGTTTTTAATAAGTATGCAAACTTTCATTAAACAACAAGTGAAGCTAAATATTTCTAATTGAGAGGCGTATAAATTTTTCATACGCATGTGAAAAGGTTTTTTAAAGTAAAACACAGACTTTATTTGTAAAATTTTCCATAAAAAAAGATTATTAATTCATATATTTTATGTTCTGTTCTTGATATCATTTAATTTGTTTATGAATTCTTGCATAACTCGCGGTCGCATCTCTGCTAACATGACCTGTCTAGGAAGTATGTTGGTGGCATACGCACAACGTGTTCAAGCCCTCGAGGAATTGATCGCTCCACTCGGAGAAGTAGCTGCTCAACATTAGGATTTCTACGAAAACTAACGTTTCTCACTCTCAAGACCAGCAACGCACCACCAATCTCATTACCCGCGATCTAATTCTTTTGGTCGCTACCCAAATTTTATGACCATGAGGATTGGAATTGGAACGAACCCTGAGCTTAAAACTGGGATCTTTATTTTGACTCCAAGCTTAGCTTTCCTGATGACCGGCCGGCGCAGTTCCTTTGCTCTTATTGCTCCAACTTGGTCAACCCTGCAGGATAACTCAGCATCACTCCTTTCATTTTTCGCGAAAAAGGTCCCGAGATATTTAAACTACTCCGCATTTGCCAGCTTGGGAAACAACTATCATTTCGGATTTAACCATCTTTTGCTACAGATGGCCGCAAACCCAACCAGTGGCTGCTGAAGTTCCTCTCTGACCTTGGACGATGCCAGGGTAGCTTAATCATCTGTGAAGATCAGCCAGCCATTTCGGAAAATTCCTCAGCAAAACTGCGCTTCACCATATATGCTATGAAAATGAGAGGCAATAGAATAGAGCCCTGGCGAGGTCCAACGCATAAATCAAAAAGTTACGACTTGACGCCATTTATCCGAGCACAGCTTCTGCAGTTCCCATACAAAGACTGAATGGCTCTCAGAAGAGGCCCACTCATAGCACAGTCCCGCAAAACTCTCCAGAGTTTATCCCGAAGAACCTGGTCATCGGCTTTTTCCAAATCTACGGAGCACGCGTAGACCGTGCTTCAGAGTAAAAAGTTGGTCTGTTGTGCCTCTGCCAGGCCGAAAGCCTCATTGCTCTTCTCGCAACAAAGGCTAGAACAAAACTTAACTTTCCGGCAAACTTAAGAGAGATATACCCCTTTGGAGCAATTTCACGTGCCACTTTTTTTGAAAATGGGCAATATAACTCTGTGATTGCGATTCATAGTTTTTATGAATAATAATTTTTTCAGTGAAGCTCTGGATTTTACGACTTGCACTCTTGTTCTTACTGTCTCAAAGGATTTTTATTCCTTAGCATTGATTATCTAAGACACGAACTCACTCTTCTTTTACAAGCTTCAGTTTATCTAGAAAGACATGCTTACGAGGAACAGAGATTCAATAGAATCTCTGAGTTTTCTAGAAGGTTTCTGAAATCCACATGGGACCAATACGTGTACAGACTATAGACTTTAACCATCAGCGATTAAGTGCTACAGAGCGTATGTAAAAGCTACAACCATTTTACAACTAACAGCTGAACGAACCACCTCCTTCTTAAAACACCAGTAGTTATTAATAAAAACGCATTTGAATTTTAAAAAAAGGGTGGAGCGTTAGCCTCTTTCTTAGGAAATAAAAACCCAATTAGCAATACACAACACAAGAGTGTGTAGGAGTCCTTAAAGCAGTTAGTACCGCATTTGAACAAAACACAGAACGTCACAACATCAACATTATATACACAACTTAAGAGCTTGTATAGAACCCAAAGCACACCCACAGTACACCTTAGTTATTATAACGTCCTTGCAAATTACTTAATATGTCTACTGCATTACCTGTAAGCTGTGGCTTACATATTAAGTACTACTAAAGACTGCTATTGATTGTTTCTTTTAACTAATCTATCTCCTGAATTCATTGAATGATTAACGACCTTTACGTTAATGTTTTAGACATTTCGAAATCTCTACAAAAAGAGGTAGATCGTTTTCCTCTTTATCTTTATACATAAAACGTATACCAACTCTTTAAAAATTCCTTAATTCTGTAATTCGCACACTAAGGACACTTTAAGTTTGATTTGAAAGGAAAAAAACCTCTGTTTGCGTATTATTGTGTCTAGGTCCACTTCTTGACATTTGTCCCTAGGGACTTGCTGTTTTCTTATGCCCCGGAAAAAGGTTATTTCCTCCTTAGAAATATATGAATGTACCTACGTTCCTGCCAAAACTGACTTTATCGTTATTTATACCAAGAAACACTTTCGATACATGCCTTACTGGATAATATTTCATAAGCACATAAAAAAATAACCCCAAGCAACAAAAGCTAAACAAAAAGTGACCAAAAAACCAACCGTAACAAACCCGAAAAATAAAAGTTGAAACAAGTGACACATTCAGTTCACTCCGGGGGACACATTGGGATAAGCTTCGGATTGAAACTTTGACATGGGTGCTGGCTCTAAGGCCAAACATCAGTATGCTGGTTGATCGATGTGCAAGGGAGGATTGTCTATGTGGTTTTTTTTTAAATAAATCGAAAGGAAAAAGGCAAAAGCCTCGGCAGTATTATCATATTCAAATTTCGGACTTCACGTTTGACTAATGGAAACTGGATATAGGGGTTCCGAAGTGAATTATGTTTTTAATTCTTTATCTGCACCTAGCATTGTTATTATCTGCAATAATGGACGTTTGATGATGAAGATGGTTCCCAAAGCCAAACCCACCCTAAGGCAATAATGTGTTGTTAGCTCATTAGCATTATATGAGAAAAAAAAATCGGTAAAGCCTTACTTAAATGGCGGTGCCAAGCTGGATGAATAGGAGCTGCGGAGCGACCGACGCATACAGATAGAGTAATGATGTGCTAATGGTCGTCAATCTGGAAATATGTAGTTTGCTTTAATGCTGCGCCATCTACTCTTGCCAACATAATTTGTTATTAACGTCCCAGTCATTAGCGGAAAGACATCAGTCTCCTCGTTACTTTTGAGCTCATGAGAGGAAGCTTTATTAATTTTGCCTAAAAAAACGCTGCAGGGTGATTAAGTATCAAAGACGGTTTGTGAATTATATATATTTTTGGCTGCCAAAGATCATATCAGTTGCGGCTCATAAGCTTAAATGACAGAATAAAAAGCTCTTTCCCGAAGAGTTTCGCACTGTTAATAGCAACGTTGCTACAAATTTCTTGCTACGCTTGTAATCAAGAACTTAATAAAAGGAAGAAGAATTTACGAATGACATTCTTCGTTAAAATGACAATTTTGATTGGCAAAGAATAAACTGTTCTTACCTCGGAAGTTAATAAAAGAAAGCAGAATTTACGAATGACATTCGTCGTTAAAATGACAATTTTGGTTGGCTAAGAATAAACTGTTCTTACCTCGGAAATGTTCTTTACCTGATCCCACCACCTGTTTCTTGGCCTACCAGCAGGCCGACGCGGTTGCATCTCTGCTAACATTACCTGTCTAGGAAGTATGTCGGGGGCATGCGAACAGCGTGTTCAAACCCTCGAGGAATTGATCGCTCCACTCGGAGAAGTAGCTGCTCAACATTAGGATTTCTACGAAAACTGACGTTTCTCACTCTCAAGACCAGTAACGCACCACCAATCTCATTACCCGCGGTCTAATTCTTTTGGTCGCTACCCAAATTTTATGACCATGACGGTTGGAATTGGAACGAACCCTGAGCTTAAAACTGGGATCTTTGTTTTCACTCCAAGCTTAGCTTTCCTGATGACCAGTTTGGGAAACAACTATCATTTCGGATTAACCCATAGGAACCCGGTCATAGGCTTTTTTCAAATCTACAAGGCACGCCTAGACCTGTTTGGCATATTCCCAGGCCTTTTCAAGAATAACCTTCAGAGTAAAAGGTTGTTTGGTTGTGCCTCTGCCAGGCCGAAAGCCGCATTGCTCTTCCCGCAACAAAGGCTCCAAACACCAAAGCCCGGCAGACTTAAGAAAAATATACCCCTTTAGAGCAATTTCACGTGTCACCTTTTTTGAAAATGAGCACTATCACTCCTGTTTGCCAATCGCTACGTGCTTTTCTGCTTTCCCAGGTGCCTTAATGACACGCATTTAACACCTTCTTCACCCATTGATTTGAGCATTTCTAGCCAGATTTCATAAACTCCAGCAGACTTAACCCACTTTTTAACATCTTCTGTAGGACTATTCTCCGCCCGAATCTCGTCAGCAGTGGGATTGCCATCTTCAGTGCCCTGTTGGAGATTGAGCAGCTGCAAAAATTGATCACTCTATCTGCATAAGACGTGGTTCTTATTTGAAAGAATTGAATCGTCTTTGAATTTAACCCCTTGAACCGGCGAATAGTCTGCTAGAATGTCTCGATTGCAGACCTGTAATCGTGCTCCAACCTCTCAGCGAACTTTTTCCATGCCTGTTCTTTGGCTGTTCTGACCGCCATATGGGAAGTTTTTCGTGCCTCAGTGTACCGGGCTCGAGAAGTAGAGTTCCTACATTCCACACAATAAAGGCTCACTTCTTCTCTCTGATGGCTTCTTGAACTCCAGGAGTCTTAAACCAAGCAGTTTTTTTCTTACCACCAGGGCACCAGCCGCCACACCAAGCTGCTTTACTCCACAAACATTTCTTGCAGAGGGAATGAATGCCGATGAAAACAGCTGCCATTCTTCCTTTACATTTAAAAGGTCAGGTGGAATTTGTTCGAACTTCTCCGAAACGTGTCGTGTAAATCGCTCCCCGCAATCAGATTCAGGATCCTGGAACCTTTCCCACCGTATGCAGGTCTTGGATTTCGTCTGGATGGATTGCGTCTTGGATTTCGCCTGGATGGCAAAGGAATAATGTTGCTAAAGCGCAATTTGCACAATACTAGGTGGTGATCAACTGACAAATCAGCTCCTCTCAAAATGCGAATATCACAAATCATTTTTTGAACACACGTTGATACCACAAAGAAATCAATCAAAGATCTCTGATTTAAAATTGTGCCGGTATCAAGTCTAATTGTGAATGTCTTTGTGTGGGAAAAAGTGTACAGGATGGAAAAGCCATAAGCACAGTAAAAGTCCAACAAATTCAATCCGTTTCTGTTTTAAATCGGGTCACTGTGCCTGCCAATCACACTTCTGCATGTACTGTCATCCGTATCCACATAAGCATTGAAGTCACCGACCGCTTAGGCTTAAGCTTTTTTTTTAATATGCTCGTGATCAAGAGCTTATAACTACCCTTAAAATGCGAGCGGAAAGAATTTGGGGATCAAAATGATGGAAGAAAAAAGTAATACTCGATCCAACAGAAATCCTGATGAGCCAAACATGAAACCTCTTCACAGAAACACCAAAGCTTACCCCCGCAATTGTTATGCCTTTATGGAAAAAAGCAATAGTACGACCAGCAGAATATTTCATGAAAACATCTGGCATGGATCTAATGTTGTCCATTCTATTTGTATGTTGGAAGGCCAACCAGGAAGTCACTCATTTTGAGATAGACGCTTCTGGATTTTTCGTTTGTTGCTGGTTTTGGTCCGCCTCGGATATTTTCCATGCCGGTGCTAAACATATCTGGTGAGCATTACCCCATCCGCCACCTGGGGAGGCGCTTAATTGAGGACTAGCAACCCCAGAAGCGAAAGCTTAAAGATCAAAATTCACCCTCCCAATGAATAAACCCCAATACTTTTTCCGACAGCCGGGGGCTTGTGAGTATCCCCACTCCCGCCTGTGCGGTCATGTTATGTGGGACGACAGACCAAAAAAAGTCTCCCCCATCAGCGAAGTCTCTGGTTCCAAAACCTCTGCCCTAAGTTGAGTATCAATCAGGACAATAGGTTCCTTATTTTAAGTCAACTTTAAGGTGGTTACACCCTCGAAAGCAAAGGTACCATTCTTAAGTTACTTCTTGCAACGGCTGAGAGAAAAATTTGCTAGACTTTGCAATTTGATATCGTGTGAAATAGACCTTTCCAATGATATGCAATTTGTTTGGTTATATATATAAATAATAGAGTGGCGCAACAGCTCGAGGTGAACCAGGGACCTACAATTTTCTGCCGAATCCGAACGGCACTTTGAAAAAGAACAAGTCTTTTTTTTAAGGTGACGATGGCAGGATTTGAACCCAGACCTCTGGCGTAGTAAGCACGGCACCCCACGGCGGTTTGGTTATATAACCACTCCCAAAATACGCTGTGGGCTGTTTTTTCGTTTTTTTCTACCTTGGTTACTTCACTACTTCCTAAACTTTAGTAACATTTAAATTGAAATACTTTATGCATGGCTTACGGATCAACTATAATGTTGATCTGTAAGCTTTTAATTGGAAATCCAACCCTGCATTAAGTTCACCTTATGCCTTAATGACAAATATGTCCTTGAGTTAGGGCTACGTCGTACAGTTAACTAAGCAATGATTTATATTTGTAGACATAAAAGCCTTCACAGCAAAAAGCACAAAGCTTGTATAAACCAGAAGAGAAGGAAAAGTAGACGTGGAACACACTTACTTGCTTTGCCGACGCCACTGCTTCACACTGTCCCCGCTGCTGGCTACAAACCGATTCTGATTAAATTCCTTTGCTCATTTTGATTCTCTTCTTAAATGTCAATATGCCTTTGATCGATGGCGAATGATTGAGCGGAATAAATCATTCACAAAATTTAAAAGATGAAGAATTCCTTTTTATGTAGGTACTTACATACCCACACTCACCGAAACTGACAACGGTCATGCATTTGAAAACCCAGTTATGGTTGTTCATGGTCATGGTGTCCTTCTCAATAAACAAGCGACTTGGTTCCTGACGAGACGACCAACGTCACATTACGACAGCAGAAAGACGAGGAACGACAGAGGACCATCGTCATCATCATCTTGATCGAGATGATGAGGACAAGAAATGGATCTCGGCATAATGGCCTCCCGCCGCTGATTGAAATTGGTATTATAAAGTCAGACCGACAGGACAGGACAGACTGAGAGAATAAAAAAATGTGTTCACCGACGGCGAACGTCCAAGTACTAACCACGTAGGATTATCCATAGACGAGAGTTTGGTGCAGATCCAAGTAGGCACTTACGGTAGATGGTGGGAGTGAAATACAAAAGAAATTTGAAAGATTTCCATATCTAGCATCGAAGGCTATCAAATCCTGATGGATATTGACTTATTGTGATGAGGGTGGACTTGAAAAGAATTTGTTGGAATGAAAATGATATGTCCTTCAGGCTAACCGTCTGTCTATACTTATCCTGGTACTTTTTTCCTGTCGTTGATTGCTGCCCGGAAAGCAATTGAAGTCACTAGCCGTATTTAGTTATATCGGTGGATGTCAAGATCTGGCAATATTGATTTACATAAAAACAGGGTCCTATCATTGTAATCGGGTACTCATATCTCACCTTCTTGGTGGCTGAGTTTAGTTGTAGCGGTGACACGCTGATGGAGAATACAAACATGGCTGATGCCTGATATAGTTCTACAAAAAAGTATGTTAAGAACTCTTATAGCCTTCGTTCATTTTTTGGTGGAAAACTTCTCTCGGGCCCACTACAGCTTAGCGTCAGATTAGTGCATTTTAATATGAAAATTAATGTGGAGCCGGACGGTCCGATTCTTTGAAAATATTTACACGAGTTTGGACTTTTAAAACCAATATTGATTGCACTTTCTTGTTCCTATGGAATTTATTGAGCAGACTTTACCAAGAATTAAATTTGAGAATCATCAAGGGAGAAAGCCTAAGAGTGACGAAGTCACACGTCATAAAGACGCGTTTTAAATTTTATGGGCGGCTTACAGTAGCCGGCTTAGAAAGAACAATTTCGAATGGACATTCATGACATAATATCTGTTGGCACCTTTAGTGTGCCACTGTGGATTATCTTAAGCTCCTTGGCAGCGGTGCTATATTTTCTTCCCTTTCCTTTCGAGTTCTTGATATGTGTTTTAAATGTAAATTTGAATTTCACGCCGTCAAAGCGTATTAAGTGAAAAATTCGTTTTCAACTAAACCAGGCTTAAGTGGTTTTATAGTAATTGATTATAAGCGGATTGCAGGAACGCAAAACATATTGAAGAAAATTTCCAAAACAAAAAACATTTCTCAAGATAGTATACCTTATGTGGCGACAAAATGTGACGATTTTTCCATTGTGTTCTATCGACTCAGACACAGAACATAGGTACTCATCGATGGAATTCAGCCGTTTCTTCGATATAGTAATATTCGTGAGGATATGAAGCCTCACTTCACTTTCGTGGAATGGTTTTAAGGTTATAGATTTTGCTAAAACTGGCAAAAAATTCTGTTTTGATGAAGTAGGTGGAGTAAAACTTCTCTGCCTATTAACAAAGACATGAATGGGATTTCTACTCCTGAGCCTTTAACTAGCAATAGTAACGCCGGTGGCGGCGATTTTATCTTTTCTCTGATAAAAAAGAGGCTTAAGGTTAGAAGGTCTGGCAAAAGATTGAAAGAACGAACTTGTTTCGTTGCCAGGCAGAATGAACCATTCTGCAACCAAACCGGTCACATTCACACTGGCAGATCTTGAAAGTATTGGCAAATTTTCACCGACTTATCATCGATTTAAGCACGTTCATTCTGTAGAGACGCTAAGCATACGCTGTCATCCAGAGACAACCAACATTGACGATTTTTAAGTCAAAACACCATAGACAGCTCTAGCTATGCGGCACATAGTTATTGGGGCTTTGTCTTTTCTCAGCTCCATTACAAACTCAGATAAAACATAACTGTTGCCTATCTCTGCTTCTTCACTCGCTCGAGTACTTTAAGTGTCCTCATCATCCCAATTCTCCTTTACGGTTCAGAAGTATAGATTTCGTTAAGGGTGTATGAGGATCTGTACAATCTGTACGATGAGGATCGAACATTGATCTTTGATTTGGAATCTTAGAATTCTGAACATCTATAGCGAAAGTATGAAAGAAAAAGCACCGTACACCTAAGTCCTTTTCGAGATATATCGTGACCGGCAGGCGAATTGATGCAGCTATGTCCGTCAGTCCGGCCATACCTTATCTATATAATCTACATCCGTCGGTCCTTCCGTATGTCACAAATTTTTGGGCTTTACACTTTTTAGCTAGAGACATGAGACTTTGTACGTAAGCTTTTTGATATCGGAAGCTATACACAAGGTGTTACATTTTGCAGATCCACCTACAGACACGCCCAAAATTAGTCTTAATGTGAAATGCTGAACTTTAGTATTTAGCGTTGTCTAGAGAATGTTGTGAGAAAGTACGTGAATTTTCCATAAAAAGATTTCGACTGGAAAAAATACTTTAAAATTTAAAACTTCAAACAAAGAACCCAATTTGTGGTCCAATTTTTAATGTTTGAGACAGTAAAAGTTCTTTCATTCACCACAAAAATAATTATTTAAAAAAATAATATTTAATTTAACTTAATATTCAATTTTACAATTTATAACTTAATTTTATATTACTTGAAAAATAATTATTTTTTGTGGTCAATAAATGAACTTTAACAATTTTATATTGAAACATATATTTTTTTTTTAAATAATTTAAAAAAATAAATTTGTCTGTCCTTATTTACATACATTTTTGGGGACTTTTAATAAATCGCGGAATCGTTGAACCAATTAATGAACGAAGTAAGTTTTTGATAAACAAAGTACATATCTTGAAAGATTAGTTAAAACAAGTGGGAAAGTGCGACAGTGGGTATGCAAAAGCTTCAATCCATCTACGACGGATTGCAAAATACCCGACCATACCAAAAAGAAAACTGCCACGCCTCCGAAAAGTGGGCGGGATATAAAAATATAACTGTTGAATGCTTTATACTAGGTGGTTGCATACATTTCGGCCTAAGACTCCGCCTTTTTTAACTAAAAAAATCACTTTTTTTGACGCCACGCCCACAAAAGTGGGCGGAGGCACATACAATATATACATATTAGAAAACGCTAATATCTACAGCTTTTGTCATATAATTTTTTGTCAAATTTCATATATATTTATTGAAAAACAGTCATTTTAAGCTAAAAAACCTTAAAAAGTGGGCGTGGCCAATAAAAAAGCTAAAATTTTTTGGTTACCTTAAAGACAATTATAAGGCAATTACGTACCAAAAATGGATGCGCTAGCGCCATTGTAACATAGCTTAAATTTGCAAAATTTATTTTTTTAAATTAGAGATGGTCGCACATACAGGCCTGTAGTGGGCGTGTCTGTGGTCGGATTCAGCTTATTTTCAAACCTGATCTGAAGGACTGGACTTCCAACCAACCCACATTCAGCTCTCTGCCTTCAAATTAAAGGCCTAAAAGTTGTTTACATACGGACGGACGGACGGACATGGCTTAATCGATTCTCCTGTCGGTCCCATTCATATCTCTAAAAGGTCTTAGGGGTCTACGGTGATTATTTCACTGCATTACAAACTATACATCAAACTTAATATACCCTGGGTCGGGTATAATAATCATGCGTATTTTTTGACCACACAAGACAATTGAAAAACGTTATTTGATTCTAAAAATGAATTTTTTAGGTAAAGTCGGGATGGCAACCACCGATACTCAATCGCTATTTTTACCTTTCGTGTCAAGTAAAAAATTTCAAGAATTTACCAAAAAAAGAAACAGTTTAAATATTTCTTGAACAGATGCAGCAATTTTTAATAAGTATACATTTTTTTAAACATTTTTTATATTCTTATATATACTTATTAAACATTTTTGGGAGTTTTAAGAAACAATTGACTACGCTACCACCTGGTAAGGTATCTAATTGACAAACTCCTTATAAGCGTCCATCTTATTTCCTCTATGACCAACTCCTCGGCATTCTTCTACAAATAACTAATATGGAAGAATCGAATGATTGAATACCGCACAATGAAAAATAATCTAAAAACATTCCTCTCTGCTTTCCGCACCGCCTCATGAATATATGGATATTCAACCATAACAAATTCAGCATCTTCTCTTCATCTATTGTGTTGGTCCGAGTACCGACCATGGCAATTGCCATGATTGCCATAAGTCTGCTCATCCCATCTTTGACCTCCAACCATATACTGCAGCAACTCGCACAAAATCTTTCCAATTTCCAATTCAATGCTCCACAAAAGGACGCAATTGACCACATTAGGATACATTAACTGCTGTACATTTAGCTCGTAAAAAGGCTCACTCACTCCTTTCCGTTGTTCACTTTACTTTACCCGATGATGCTAGTATCGGCGGCCGTAGATGCCACAATACAAGGTGGCGGTTGTACTTTATATTCGGTACGCTTTAAGGTGGTTTATTTTTGCCCTCTGGCTCTTTAACGAGCCGCCACCTTTATCAAAGTCTGAACGGCCACAGTGGAATGAGTATAGGGACTAGGGAGCAACATTCATTTGGGCACGTCCGGTGATAAATTTTCAATTTTGTTTCGTTACTTCGCTTTTTTTGTGAGGCAATTTCTCATTTGCCGATCTTTGCTGGTGCACGCTTAGAAGCTTACCCCCATCCGAAAGATGTTTCTTGATTTGCTAGACGTGTTTCCAGCTGGTTCTGGTGACACAACTTTAAATTTTCCTCACAAAAAGAAATCAAAATTATAATTTGTTTGCTACGAAGTCAAGAGCTATAAATTTGCTTGCGCAAGTTGAACACGAACTAAAATTTGTTAATTTAAATAATTTGCATCCAAAGGAGATGCCATGAACAACAGTTTCTGTGTTGTTGACTCACATATACTTGTACTCATTCGCCTTAATATTGTGTAGTGCGTGTCGTCTACAGGGCCATTCGTTTGGTTTCACTTCAAAGCTGCAACTGTGCCTTTTCATTACCCCTACTGCTAGCTAAAATATTATGTAAAATGTCAGGAGTTAAAAGTGACACTTAAGCATATCAAAAATGAGTATTACAGGGTGGTGTGGTGACTAAATGACAGCAACAGCTTTTTGTGACTGGCTTTTTACAGACAAAAAAAGTTTTTCACACACCAGACAATTAACGAAAACGTTTAAGAAATCCACCGCCATTTGTTAAATTTACGCAGTCAGAATAAAACTAAATTTGTTAAGAGCAAGTGTTTTCATATTTGAGTTATTTAAAATATATGTAATACTCTATCTGACCGATTTGGAACTAATTGCTGGAATGCTTTTTAGGTTTTGTTTTGTTCTGAGACTTGTTCAGAGTAAAACTTCGTCTATGAAAAAACTTCTAAATATCCTACTCTAAAAAAGCAAGGTTTTTTGGCTAAAACGATTTTGTTTAACAAGGCTTTTTGAAATATTATATAAATTTGAGGTTGACTTCCTTTCAAGTTAATTGAGGGTGTGGCTGTGGGCGGATAATACCAGTTTTTATACTTTGTAAAAAAAACAAGTGAGTACATAAAGTGCAAGAGTTGAAGCTCAGCACCAAAAAGCGCCGGAGCAATGAATCCACAACATATAGACTGAGCCACAGCACCATCAAATGGTATACAGATGGGTCAAAAACTGATGATGGAACTGGTGCAGGAGTATTTGGACCAAGAACAAAATACTTCGAATCCAAATATACGCTTTAGACAGATGTGTTCAATTCAGCCTTGACAGAAATTACAGGAAATGCGACATAGCAATAATGTCCGACAGCCAGGCAGCCAATAAGGCGCCAAAGGCCCAGATAGTCAGGTCCAAACTTGTATGGGACTGCCTACACAAGCTTAATGATCTGGGTAAGGTCAATAAAGTGACCCTGTACTGGGTACCTGGCCATGTTGGAATAGAGGGAAATGAAGCAGCGGACTCCTTGGCAAGGCAAGGAGCAGCAGAACCCTTCATAGGACCTGAACCTTTCTGGGGGATAGGGGAACACACCCTTAAGGAAGAATTCAGGAAAACGGAGAAGGCAAACCAAGCTAAGATGTGGAAAAGCCTTCAAGGTCTTAGGCAAGCACAGAAACTTCTAAAAAACTATAGCCAGAGAAAAGCATGCATCGGCCTTAGTAAAAATAATCTACGCATTCTCACAGGGTGACTAACGGGCATTGTAAACTCAGGGTACACTTAAGGAAAATAGGTGTAACGGAGGAACCCTCTTGCAGATTTTGTGAAGAGGCTATATTGAAACTCCCTATATTGCAATCCTGTGGGGCCAATACCAGATACCAGACAGAGAGATACCCACCTTGGGCCCACTTCTCATTCTCAGATTCCTACGTGAAACTGGACTAGAGAATGTGCTATAAGGATGAGTTCTATCAGCCAAGGCCAAACAGAAGCCCATACCCTCGGTATAATTTAGTAATGATTTTTAGTGTCAGGGAAGCTCCTTTGAGAGATTTATCTCTCCAAGGCTTAGTAGACTGTACAATAGACCAACAGGTCGCAGTGCAATACGCAACTTAATAATAATAATAATAATAAGTGCAAGAGTTTGTCTGTGACAAACTTCTATATCCGACCCTATATACCATGCAACACCAAATCTTGAAGTTTCTTGGCCCGAATTCACATATCATTTTGCTAACAACAAGCAGTTGCTGTTGTCCTACGCAGCTAGCGAGGTTACCCTCAAGCTACTCAGACGAGCTGCTGAAGATACCAAGGTAACAGATGCTATGTTGGAGCCATTGTAATGGGACATTGATTTGGGCCTAGTGTCGTCACTGGCATGCTGGTAGCCATCCACAACTCGTCGGAGGGCTCGGATGCTTGACATTGTTACGTTCCCAATCACAAGTTCATGCCAGTCTTGTTTGACATCACGATAGTAAGATGTCGCGAGAAATCTTACTTTACCCACCCTACCATGGTTACTTCTCTCGTCAAGTAACCACTTAAGCCGGCATCTTCTTCTCCTCACATGACCTTCTTTGAAGACTAAAGACAATGACGACTGAAGTCCAAATAAACCTCCATCATATAGTAAATTGGACTTAGCCCTAATTCAGGAACCCCGAATCGACAAAAAGAAAAGGGTTTTAGGATAAGGGTCGAACATTTTTTATTTACACCATATTAAAAATAAAGGTCAGGCGAGAACCTGTATCGTAGCAAACAAAAACCTCCAAGTATTAATATTATCCCATTTTTGCACCCAGGTGACCTAGCGGGGGCCGATATTAGAGGGACGCATGAAATCTGCCCGGTGGCGTTGGTCTACATGCCATATGGCGACGGCACATCTATCCCTCCGGCATCTTTGAGGGTGCTACTTACAGTGTCCGAACAAGGTAAGACGACTTAGTGCTGGGCTGTGATGTCAATGCTCATCATACCATCAGGGGAAGCTAAGACATTAACGCTAGAGGCGAGGTTTTTTTTGACTTTATTCTAAGCTTTTAGTATGTAACAAGGCAAGTGATCTCACCTTCATAAGAGCGAAAAGGAAGGAAGTTTTAGAATTAATTTTTGAGTTTTAGAAAAGGTCTGTTCAAGTAACGAACTGGAGGGTTTCCAATCAGGCATCGCTATCAGACCACTGCGTTGGATACTCATAAAGAATTGCACAGCAATGTGATCTCCTGCCCAGATCTCTGTAAGATCTCGGTCTGACCACCGAACATGAGATCAATAATACAGTCGAATATATTACTGGGGTGCTCACTAGCTCCTTCGAAAAATCCTGCTCAAAAAGCAGCGTCAAGAGCTCAAGATCTAGTCGGAACTATGCAAAAGAGGGGCTCATCGAATGGACGAGCTATAAGGAGTGCGTAAGAATCCTAAAAAAAAGTGATCAGATTAATTAATTGGAATTAATGAAAGAATTTCTGCGAAGCAATCGAAACCACAACTGAAGCGTCCTGACTAAGGAAGTCATCTCCAAACCGCCTGAACCGATATTTTCACGCAGGCCGACAGATGGCAGTTGGAGCACAACATGGAGAAATGCTAGATATGCGCATAGAAACCCACTTCCCAGTTGACACCGTCCTCCACTGGGACTACAATATAGTTACACAAGGCTCTCGGAGAAGGATGAAGGTAGTGAAGATCAGGGCTATAACCGATGAAAAAAGGCTGGCCTGGGCGATCAACTCTTTCGCTCCCTTCGAAAGACCAGGCATGGATAATATTCGACCAATAGTGCTCCAAAAAGTAGGGGAAAAAATAGTTCCTTGATTGAGTAATGTTTACAAGGCCTGCTTAAGGCTGGGCTATGTTCCAAGAGCTTGGAGAGAAATCCGAGTGATATTCATCCCCAAGGCAGGAAAGGCTAGCCACGCTAAGCAATGGACGGAAGCGGTTGCCCTTGAAAACAGGACCATTACCATCTATGTTCTGACAGCCAAGCGGCCGGCCATTTGATCTTGACGTGGGGAAACGCTGGATGTGCGCACAAAAACCCACTTCCCTTGTGGCACTATCCTCCACCGGGACTACAATATAGTTACACAAGGCTCTCGGAGAAGGATGAAGGCAGAGAAGATCTGGGCTATAACCGATGAAAAAAGGCTGGCCTGGGCGATCAACCCTTTCGCTCCCTTCGAAGCACCAGGCACGGATAATGTTCGACCAATAATGCTCCAAAAAGTAGGGGTAACAATAGTTCCATGATTGAGTAGTGTTTACAAGGCCTGCTTAGGGCTGGGCTATGTTCCAAGAGCATGGAGAGTAATCCGATATTCATCCCCAAGGTATGAAAGGCTTGCTACGCTTCTACAATGGACGGAAGTAGTTGTCCTTGAAAATAGGACCATTACCATCTATATTCTGACAGCCAAGCGGCCGGCCATTTGATCTTGACGTGTTTCTTAGGGTAATCTTCTGAAGCTCGAACGCGGTATTTTTTTTTTTTTTTTAAGCAAACACGCTTAAATTCTTTGTTTGCGTTTCCGTAAAGGGTTTTAAAGATGGTGGAATTAAGAGACCTCAAAACTTTTAAAAGACCAAACGACTTGCAGTTTATATCGATCCACTGCTGCTTTCCAAATAACTTTTTGTAAGCTTTTTTAATTATTTCAGATTTTTTCTATACTTGGAGAGGCTTTTGATACGTATTAATTGTTGAACTCCATTATCTATCTATCATTAGCAATCTTTATATTGTTTATTGTTTCTGTTTATTGTTTGTTTATATTGTTTCTTGCATTTGACATTTTACACGTTACTTCCAAACTAACTGGATCAAAATCTATCCAGATTTTGCTTAGACCTTGCAGTGAGTTAAAAAAAAACTTTGGAACATCATTTGACGACATTTCCGTAAATTTTCGGAGCACATTAAAAAAACCGAAAGTATGTTAAATACTCGGAAAATGTGCAATCAGGCTCTTTTAAAAAGCATTTTTCAACATTCCTCTCATTGGTTGGGAGTAGAAAGGTATGTTGCGAAGTTATCGGTAAGATAAGAAGATTTTTTATAATAAACTAGAAATCTAATCCCTTGATTTCCACTTTATTATAAAAAATTTTCTCTAAGCGGAGACAGTTAGAGAATAGCGGAGAAAAACAGATCTCGATCCAACACAATAGCTTCTTCTCAGCCGGTGCAGAACATGAAAGCCCTGCACAGCCCCCAAGTGTTTTTTACCTGTATAGAGAAAAGCCATGTAAAAGCAGAGTATAGAAGAAAAAAACATCTGGGATATATTTGAATGTTGTCAATTCTTTAGCACGTTGGAAGAGAAAAAGGTGTTAATATTCATATAACCTGGATAACAGACGCCGACCAAGAAGCCGCTCCTTTTGAGGCAGGTGAATGTATTTTTGTTCAATCCTGGATTCCTCCTGAATTTTTCGTTTGTTGCTAGTTCTTATCCCCACCGGATTTTTACCGTACGAGTACACACCATATCTGGTGACCGTTCTTCTATCCGCCATCTGGAGCGGTGCCCAATCAAGAACCTGCAACCCTAGTGGGGTGCCGTGATGTAGTGGCCAGTGATGTGAGTGCTTACCACGGGGGGGGGGGTCTGGGTTCAAACTCTACCTCTCTGTCATATGGAAAAAAAGACTAGTCCCTTTTCACGAGGGTCTGACAAACCCTTCAAGAGTGAGATTTGTCTAGAAAAACTTCCCAAAGTTGGCCCTGGTTCAGCTTGAGCTGTTGCGCCATTCTATTTATTTTAGAAAAACGGTAGCTATAGTTTTGTAATAGAAGAATTGTAATAAGTTGTCAAAGCTAAGCTTAAGCATGTTACAAGAAGTCAACATCAAGTAGTTATTCATGCTTCCTCCACAAGGCATGAATTACTTCACATTTCTCTGAAAGGATGTTAAAAAAGGGGAATTAAAAAAAAATCCAACCTTATTTTCAGCACCACCCTGTTGTTATCCAATAAATTGCGTTGTGAATGTTGCACCAAGTGACAGCAGCAACGTTGAAATGAGTTATAAAGTCAGACCATATCGTTCTCGCGGTGTTGCTGTAGCATAATGCACCATGCTGCGAATGAATTTGGCATCACAACAACACGCTGTTTTGAAGTTATTTAAAATAATTTTTATAATTGGATCGTATTTCACAAATATAAAAAAAAAGATGGAATAAATGCAATTTTTTTCTGACACCAAGTGGTGTGATACGCAAAAGGGCTTCAAGTGGTTATGAGTTTCTCAATTTTTTTTTGTTGAACTCTCAGTTTTGAAATTTAGAGTCGAATCCGCCAGAGAGGAAAAGAATTAAAATTTATTGCTCGTTAAAATCATGTTATTTATATTTTTTACACAAACGGAACCGTTTTATTATGAACTGATGCAGTCCTTAGGTGCAGTTCTCTCAGATGCATCTGTTGCACTTTTTTGTGGAGGGAAGGGGATGATTTGTGTGAACAATGAGATTGCGAGTTATTGTTCTTACGAATAGACTGCCATGCTGACAGTTGGTTTAAGTTGTAACTCAAACTACAGAAGGTGGAAAAGGACGCCTTGCTATGAATTTACTTTCAGGGCTTGTCATGTGGTGTTTCCTTTATTTTTCTCTGCAAGCAAAACGAAAAGAAAGCCGTTGACATCCTCAGTTAATTAGGGGTACTAATGGGAACATTGTGTAGGAGGCAAAGTGAATTACGAATGAAGGGTTACGATACATAGGTACGGCGTGTGGAGCTCACGTCTGTTATGTAGGTTGTTCTATCCGTAACAAGTTTTTCAATTTAATGAATAGAATTTATTGCCAGTTACATATTCATAACATATGAAAAAAAAGAAGAACCATGCGTGGGGTTATATTATAATGACTAGTGTTTAGTATTGTACTTTCACTTGTGAAAAAATGTGTACTTTGAACACCCCTGCTTCTTTTGTCAAGTCCTTTTGAGCATTGTGTTCGTTTTGTGTTAGTTTCAGACAAAGGTAGCTTAATAACCTATTTATGATGCTCTCTCATTGAGCTGAGTTCAGGGTCGGTAAGTTATACTCAGACTGAAGTAGTTGTAAGAGATTCGTTGAAGGAGTTAAGGCCGGAGATTAATAAATCCTAAGCTTGCAACATTTTCAATTATTTTTGTATCTTACCTCCACTAAGGGTGAAGTTGCACCAGTATTTGCTTCGTTTAAACTTTAAACTTACGTTTGTAGGATTGTTCATGTGTCTATAGGAAGACAAGCCAAATTTGATTTAGTTACGAGGATTGAAAAGGAAAATAGTTAATGAGCAAATAGCAACAAAGTAATAATTGGAATTGGAATTTAAAGCGACAGTTCTAAAAAAAGTCAAGTTAAAAGTCATACGCCGAGCGGTCCGACGTCTTTTGTTGAAGGCTTAGTTCATCTATATTGCGCAGTTTGTGTGAAGTTCTTTGTAAGTAGATAATTATTAAAAATATTTCTTTATATATTTTACAGTCGGTTGTAAACATTTTTCGTAGTGGAATCTTATATTGTTATAGGTATTGAGTGATTTTTTAGTTTTGTTACTTAAAAAAAAGTAGCATAAAACTTTTCTTTTAATTTTTTTTTTTCAAACCTCTTGTGGTTAACGTTCATGTGGTTGTGCTTGCGTCAAATTTGGTTGATGTAAATTAATAGTCCCTGAAGTTATAATCGATAAACATATTTAGGAAATTATTTAGTATTTTAAAAATGCAAAGATTGACTACGTTTATTATTTATTTCAAATTTTTAAATAGTTACCATTCAATTTAATTTTGAAAAAAAAAAAATTGAACTTAATAACAAAAAAAATTTACTTAAATTTTTTTTTTCATTTTTTTTTCAAAATTTTGAGTTTAAAAATTAATTTTTCATAAATTGTACACTAAAATTGTACAAAACTGTACACTAATTGTACAGCTTTATTTAAAATTAAAATAAAAGAAGAGATTTTTGGCTTTGCAGAAAGGTATATCTTGAAAATCTCAGTGTTACCAATGTTTTTTTAATATTTTTTTTTGTTCTAAGTCATATTTTCAGAAAATTGCCCCACCCGGCTAAACGAGGGGGAATAGGCCCCCTTCCCATACAATTTTTTTCTTGTTTCAACCCAGCCTATACGCCCTAGCTTTTTGTCACACCTTAACTGAAACACATATTTTATATTTATATATATATATGTATTTTATATTTATATATGAAGGACTGAAGTTTTAACATACTCACTATTTTTATTTCATTTCTTAAATAAGAAATTCGAAAAACTCAGGTTTGAAATTGCAATTTACAAATTTTTTATCGCAGCTTGCTATCATTCTGTACGCTTTATATTTTAACTAAATCTTAACAAGATCGCTTGTACCATTAATATACTAGAAGATTTTAACAAATAGTTTGTGAAAATGTTTTTATGTTTTCAGAAGGTTTGGTGCAAAAAAAAAATACATTATCAGAAATAGCTTGACTATTTCTGATAATAGAATTTTTTTTTGCCTTGTTCAATCAACACAGGAGGGTTGGGCACATGTTTTTTCATGCATTTTTGCGCTTTGTTTTTTGCAAAAATGCATCATAACAGCAGTATATTAGATTTATTATTTGAAAAATATACGACTGTACAGTGTTGGCTTTGTGCAGTAAGTAGTTCAAAAGTTATTTCCTTCAACACTTGCAAAAACGTCATCCATTTTCAACTCTTCATTTCTCAAAAACTTTTCATTGTCTGAAAAATTTGACTTTTTCGTTAAAGTTCAGTATTTACTTAACTTAAGTTTTTCTAGTTCCTTTCTGCTAAACTTCTTAAAAAAAAGTATTGGAAAACATTTATTCCATTTTCCCATAAATTTTGAAACTGTCATAAGATAACCGTTATTTGTGCTTGAAAAAAATTGCTGTTGTTGGTTTTCCCTGACTATTTCTTAAGTTTAAAAAGACTACATGAAAATCGGCCCCAATAAAAAATGGCACCAATATAAAAAAAAGCTCCAAAAATTTACGTGAACGGCAACAACAACGAAAAATTGCCATACTGCGGCCATTTTTCCTTTGTTGGGGCGATTTTTCATTTTTAAAATCGGGGAAATTTTTCATTCTGAAAATATGCCCCAAACTTTTTATAAGCTAAAAATTAAAAATTGCCCTACATTTTTGCCGCATTCATGCCGCGTAGCGGTGCCCTGAGTACCTGAATGTGAGGCCGAAGGCTGGCCGGCGTATGAGTTCAAGAGACGCCCGCAGTCTTTTTTTAAGAATCACCCAAGCACTGTTTGATCTCCGGAAAACGTATTGATACAATACAAATACAAATATAACAGCTTTCCTAAGGGCTTTGAAGTGTCCTTCCACTAATGTGCAGAACCTGAGTCTCGGCGCTCCTCTAATGCGGGCTGTAGTCTATTGATGGCGTAGTTTTTCCCTCCCGGAGCATTAGTGTCCATCCGCTCTGGATGACCCAGCCGTCGCAGCCGTTGTATTCTGTTGACTCTTCTGGGCTAGGTCTACAGTTCGATGCTATTTCTCCTCCTCTACTCTCCGTTTATGCATATCGGGCCATAAATCGCCCGAATGATAAGTTTTCTGTGTTTGCTTCGAAAAGACTCCTTTGTCAACCACGTTATACAGTCCGTGTGATAAGTACTTATTGCATCTACCTTCCGTACCGCTTTGACAAGCTATGACTTGGCGCATACTATGTGTTTCGATCCTTTACTCGTTTTAAAGAGACGTTTCTAACCATTGCGTCTCATTCAAGCAAAAAATTAATCCGCGGGCAAATCCGTCACGTTAATTGAAAACAATTTTTAGCTCCGCAACTCCTAGTGAGTTTGTGGCAAAAAACATGGGTGAATTCGGCGCCATCGATAGCGCATACGGATGCAAAGTGATAGGTACCCTGTGTCTGGTATTTCAAACTTAATTATACAGCCGCAGTCGTACCGTGTTATTCTTCCATTTTCGTTAGGTTGTGTTTCCCCATTGAGGTCTTTTAATGAAGTTTCGCGGTCAAAAGACCGAGTGCGGCAGGTACATTAAACATGCAAAACGTAGGAAACATCCATCGGCGATATCATAGCCATGTCAGGGTGGCCTTTATTTAAATAATACGTACGGAATGTCGACCTTTTCGCAATCCATCTGTGCGACGTGGATTCCTGTCTAAGGATTAAAAGACGTTGGCAGAACTTTCAAGATTATTTTCAAATTGCTCAGATGGCTGTTGAATTCAAATTACAATTTTCGTTTTGAATCATTTAATTCAGTGCCTTACCGGGAAATTGCCATGCCCGCAGTATTTGCTCCCCCCCTTCCCCCAGAGTACTGAGAGCGGAACTCACTAATGAAGTAATTTATTCCACGCGTGCAATTTATCGAAGAAAAAAGTGAAATGTCTTTTTTGGGTGTTCGTTCAGCTTTAGGTTCTATCGAGAATGTCCTTTTTCCGGGTATGCAGGGTTTCATGAAAATGAGGTTTCTCTCTCATGTTTCGCATGAGTGAATCTCCTTTATTGGGCCATTGGTACTTAAGTTTGGGACAAGCAAAAAATAGTGCTTCTTCTACATGAGACACGTAGTCCGTTTAGGAGTACTTAGGAAACGTCGTTTGAATAATTTTTGTTATGGTTCGGCTTTTGTGGATAAAATTTGAGCAAATGTCTCTTGATGATGAGGCAAATCAAAGAATGCCGTTTGAGGATGGATATAGGTAAGGTCTCTTGAGTATGATTGTAATGAGGACTGATTGGGCACGTGAGGTGGGTTTCATTGGGTTTCATTTTGGGTTTCATTGATTGACTTGAGCGAACTGATTTGTTAAGATATTATAATGTAAATTGAGGGATGGTTTTTTAATAAGACTTAAAAGTATTTCGAGTATTCCTTAACTTAGGAAATCTAGATAGAAAGTGCTTATAATTAAAGTCACAGGCCGTTAATAATCGTAGGCTAAGGCATGTTAAATAGATAGATACAACATTCTGTTCATTCACAGAGGAAATTCTGCTATTTCCTTCCACTTATTCTTTAAGGTTGGGAATTATTTTGCCAAACAGTGCAAGGCATGAGATACCGCACTATAACAAATGCATCATCATCATCATCATTTTCGAATACCGCTTATCCTTTAAAAGGGTCGCGGAGCGAGGGTGGCTAAATGGTCTTTCCATCTTTCTCGATCCTCCGCCACCAACTCAAGAGAGCCCGGCGCAATCCCCAGGCGGGACTCAGAGAGGTTCTTTACCTGATCCCACCACCTGTTTCTTGGCCTACCAGGGGGGCGACGCGCTCGCATCTCGGCTAGCATGGCCTGTCTAGGAAGTCTGTCATGGGGCATGCGAACACCGTGTCCAAACCATCGAAGAATTGATCGCTCCACTCGGAGAAGTAGCTGCTCAACATTAAGAATCCAAATGCAAACATCTATTATTCATCCCGGCCAGATGATCGCTTTTTGTTCGTTAACGGCCTCTATATTGGGCTTTTCGAAGAGGTTGTTGATAATTAAAGAAAAATTTCAAAAGTTAAGATTTTTTTTTTCAGCAATACCGTAGGTACACTTGTGACAGCTCTGGCACTATCTTTTTTTTACAAACCGCTTTAGGCGATTTAATGGGAAGATTGTGTTGTTTCACTTCGCACTTATGCGAGCTCTTCTGTTGAGCTGTCTATTCAGGATAGATTCAAAGCTTTTAAGGGCTGAACCAGCGTAAAGTTCCTTTCGCTCTACATCTTCCGACCATCTAAGACGTCCAATGCGCATTCTCTCGACTTAGCTGATCTATCTACTCCATCTACATTTGTTAAATTTTGTTGAAACGGGGCAACTATTTTACGCAGTGTTTCTCCCAAACAATTTGAGGTTGTCCTGGCCGCATTTCATAAAGCCCATTCGACGGAACCATAATAGCAGGACTAAGATTATTGAGGGAAAATTGGATATTTAACAGAAGTTTTTTTTTATTTTCTTACATACTTACTTACTTACTTAAGGGACAATCTGTTCCGCCAAAAAAGAAGTCGTAATTTAGGGCTAATTTAGGGAAAATACGTATAAATATTCCTACCTCTTTTCATGAGTGGGTCAAAGTAACTTAAAAACTTAAAACTACCCGCATTTTAAACACAAATGTCGGTAAATTTGTGATTAAACTTTTTTCCGAAAAATTTTCCTGCTAATGAGTAACATTTACCTGCATTTTATCATTTCCATTAAAACAAATGCATCAGTTTTGTAATCCATGCCTATAAAGAAAAAGAAAGAAACAAGAAATTAAATAATGTTTAATATATCGGTGAGAAAATTGAATTTAAAATTTTTTTAAGGTTAACATTATCAGGTGTATTAGTAGCCAAAAGCAGAATCTGCGAAAGTAGCAGCAATATAGTGATCAGTATACAACATGCCTCTTGTCTCGTATGTATATTGACGAAAAAAACAAATTTCAGCTACGTAATAATGGTGCTAGTGCACCAAATTTTTGGTGTCTGATATTGCTTTGTAATTGTTTTTTTTTTTTAGCATTTTCTAGCTTTTATGTATATATTGCATGTGCCTCCGCCCACTTTTGTGGGCATGGCGTTGATTTGATTGAAAAGTGATTTTTTTAGTTAAAATGGCGGAGTTTTAGGCCGAAATGTATGCAACCACCTAGTATAAAGCATTCAACAGTTATATTTTTATATCCCACCCACTTTTTGGAGGTGTGACAGTTTCCTTTTTCGTATGGTCGGGTATTTTGCAATCCGTCGTAGATGGATTGAAGCTTTTGCATACCCACTGTTGCACTTTCCCACTTGTTTTTACAAAATTCGTTGTATTTAAAAGTTTGACCTTTACATTGACCACGCCCACTTTTTTAAGAATTTTAACTAAACTTTAGTACATGCCTCGCCCTCCGCCCACAATGCACAATTTGTAATGCAGTGAAATAATCACCGTAGACCCCTAAAAGCGAGACCGACAGGTGAATCGATTAAGCCATGTCCGTCCGTTCGTCCGTCTGTCCATATGTATGAAGTTTTCGCTTTTTTTTGGTTGGGTGTTCGACATATTTCTTAATTTTTTCTAATTCGTTAAAAAAAACTTTATCATTAGGCGCATAAGATAAATAGGGTACAGGATATTTTATAGGCTAGGGCCTTTCGGATATCTAGAGGGCAAAGCATTTCCCTGAAGTGAACATACGATGCAGATACAGCAATGGTACGAGAATATTTTATAATAAATAATATAACCCATATTTTACAAACAGGGAACCTCGCGAAAGGTGAACTAGAAATCCATATTTGGTGTAACGTGAATTTGATGATAAATTTTTCTATCTCTCTTACAGCAATCAAGTGCAATAAAACGCAACCTCTTGGTTGTTTAGCTTTACCTTATTTTATTGCAATATATTTTGTTGGTCTCGCCTGTGATACGGTAATGTCTTTCATGCGGCGATATAAAACAACTCATACATCATGGTGCATGAATTTTATATTATTTATGAGTGAAAATAAGTGTCGAAACCACCCACGTACCCACTCGAAGTGCGAAACAAAGCAAAAAAAAACAAGCATAAAACATACATGTAGTATGTAAAAAAAAAGAATAGACTTAATTCTCTGTCAGACAGACAGACAAAATACAGCCCATATACTAGTCGTCCTGTAATCCCAAAACGAATTCAAAGCGGAAGAGCAACACAATGAGTTAAGCGCAATAAATAACAATTTAAAATGAGTACACTTATAATGGGCTTCACATATGCACGTTATGGTAGTTAACGTGCCCCAGGATAACAATTACGTACTTAAGGATATTTACATGTACGGCAACATAGTACACAGGACTCGATGGGTCGCTCTTCTAGTCCTACCTCTAGTATATTTGCTACTGCTTCGCCCAGGTTGGTCTAGGTATATGTATGCTGAAATTTAAATACCACAGATTGTGGCTGAAAAGGTGGGGTGAGTGGTAGGTACTGGCGTCGTGTCAGACACTTGGGGATTTCCATACCCTTAAACGTACCTGCACACACGTTCCTCTACTAAGATTTTTTCCCTTTGCTTAATTTTTTTGTGGATAAATTACTCCATTAGGTGTGGCATACAAGGATGGGCACTGCTCTTGATGTGAAGTTCAAATGTAGGCAGCAACAAATGGCGAAAGGGGTGAATACGTATAAGGCCGTACGTATAGCTGGCCTGCGTTTCCTAAAAAAAGCATTTTCCTTATTTAGCCTTTTAATTAAGTTACTCTTGGCATGCTCTGCGTGTCTGCAAAATACCTGCGAGAGAGGATATGCCTGTCATCCTTCTGGTATGTGACGATGTGGAAATCCTTTTAAGTAGTTATGTCCTGAAGAAATCTTCACACATAAGCAAATATATACTATGTATAAACTTATAGATGATAATTACTGTTAATTTTTTACCGTCAACAAGTTATGTCAATTATGCCCCTACCACCAGGACCACACTAGGGAAAAATCTAATTTCACTCAAACATGAAAGCGCTATTTCGTAAAAGAGAAAGCGTAAGCTCTTAAAAATGTAGTCCCAATAATTAGGATTTCACACGACATGTATGGAATGATGGAAGTCGAGGGTAATCTAATTACAATCTGCCACGTTACTCCATGCTCAGGTATAAAGATTGCACAACGCGAATTGCGACTGCATAATATAGCCATGAGGGCCAAAAGTATTGATGAAGTTATTGGACGTTGGAGATGTTTTCTTTTATCCATAAATCTAGTGCATTCGTCATATTAATGACTTGCCGATTTCCACGAAAGGAAAGTAGCTGGAAAATTTATAGTGGAGACATAATTGACTAGATTATTTTCCCGAATAAACCATGCCCGTCCGCGTATATTGAAACCCTACTTCAGTACGTCCCCACAACCGATGACGAACTCGATTAGTATTTCTGGGTTGAAAACTCGCAAACACCCTGAAATCCTACTTCAGTACGGCGCCCTCGGAGACGACGAACGGCAGTTTGAGAAGTTTTTCAAGGCAATTGATACTCTCGGAGGGAATGTTAAACCCTCGCGGAGGTGGGGACCGTAAGAAAGAACAAGTCTTTTTTTTAGATGGCAATGGCAGGATTCGAACCCAGACCTCCGGCGTAGTAAGCACACACACAAACCGCTACGCCACGGCACACCACGTACTGAAGTAGCATTCCTAAAATTAATTGATTTTAATTTTCAGTCCACGCCCATTTTTCGGGGTCGGGTATTTAGAAGTTCGTTACAGACGAACTCTTGCACTTACTTAATTGTTTTTACTATAAGTCCTTTTGTTCTTGTTTAAATTAATTTATTTGACTTTAAAAAAGCTTACAGAAATGACAAACGTTTTCATTTGCTAATCATTCATTAATTGTACCGGAAAGGGGATGGAAAACGAAAAAATAGGAATGGGAAGGGGTATAAGAATAGAAAGGACAATAGGAATATGAATTGGGTATACCGCAGTCTATTACACACGGACTAATGCTAGGTTTCCACTTGTCTATGAATTGACAATCTTAAACAGTTCTCCTCTTTGACAATAAAAGACACAATTGGCAAAGCGTAAGCCATTTCGTATGTCAATTCAAAGACACTCCATTTCGACGTGTAAATTTTCCTATATAACGTAAGAATACGTCGTTTGTCAATTGCAAATCGACAAGTGGAAACTTAGCATTAAGCTATTATACTGCACTTACTCACTGGCTTTCTTTATGTGTAATTTTTTCCAAACCATTTCCTCCCATAGCATTGGAGATCATCGTGGGTAAAGATTTTTTTTATGATTTTTCGTGATTTTTTTTTTCGAAACACCTTTCGAAAAACCGAAGTTTTAAGCCGTTCCACCAATATTTTAGATTAGTTTTGTGCTTAATATTGACTGTGATTAAAAGAACTAAATATGTATGACTTGAATATGACACATATTTTCAATTCCTTAACGATTTCTCAAAAAGTTTTCAATATTTTTGAAAAATTCAGTTTAATTTTTAAAATAACATTTTGAATAAATATAATGTATACACTCTTTACATTTTTTGAAAATTCAAACTCAAATTCATCTTTTTACGACTGACTGTTCAAAAATTACAGCAGGTGCAGACAGACAAATGAACAAAGGAGCGACACCATAAGCGGTCCTTTTTCCATTTTTGGATTGTCAACTATTTAAAGTAAAAGAGTGACATACAAAATGTAAAGAAGATTAGTAAAAAAAATATTTTAATAAACATCTACTTTTAAAGAAAACGTAATCTTTTGTTAATGTGTTTTGGCACATGACTCATTAACTTTAATATTTAACGTAATATTGTGATGTCGTTTTTTGGAAATTTTTGTCTCTAATTTTGTCGGCCGCCCAGCTTGTATTCTCCCTTCAGAGATACCTCGGTTCTTCCGTTGCGCAATAGATGTTGGTTGCACCTTGATCTTTCGTGATCTCCTAAGCATGGTTTTCTGTCACATAAATGAAATTATTTGTGACGGTGTCTGTAAGCTGTTGAGTACTTCGACGAATTTGAACCAGGAAGACTGAACCTCCATTTTAAGGACCAAGTTATCGTGGCTATCAGAGCGCTCCGTCTGGACAATTGAAAGCAGCGTGCCCCAGGATCGAAAAGGACGCGAGGCTCTATTGCGGTCAGGAGCCTTATAAGGAAAAGTATTTTTCTTTCAAGCCCCGAAGATTTTCTATGTCTGAAATTTTTTCAAAGTGGAATATATATTAGAGGGGAGGACACGCGTTTAACAGCTTTTACTTCCCTACCCATTGGGTACCTTTATTAAGTTCAATGCGTAGTTTGTAACGCAAAGAAATAATCACCGTAGGTAACTAAGACCTTTAAGAGAATTGATCGAGATCGACAGGAGAATTGATTAAGCCATGTCCGTCCGTCCGTCCATATGTGAACATTTTAGTCTTTACATTGGTAGCTGAGCTAGAAGTCTATTGGCCCAGTTCAAGTTTCAAAATTAGTCGAATCCATCCGCAGACACGCCCACTACAGACCTGTATGTATTGATACCACCATTAAAAAAAAACACTCAAATCAAGTTTTAGCTATATTACTTTTAGTGCACGAGGCACTGCTTTGTAATTGTGTTTAAGGCGATAGAAAATAATTTTATCCCAGCATTGGCCACGCCCATTTCTTAGCCAGTTTTAAATAAAAATTCAACTTTTTTTTTTAAATATGTATGAAATTTTGAAAGATATTATATATTTCAAAAAATTTACAATTATACAAATTTGCTGCACTTTTTGCACACATGCTATATGTCTCCGCCCACTTTTGTGTACGTGGCTAAAAAAAAGTGTGTACTTTTTAGTCAGAAGGCAGGGCTTTCGGTCCGGGAAAACCAAATGTGAAGCGTATATTTCAACGAGAATTCGGTTGAAGCCACCACGTTGAAGATTCATTTTGAATCAAAAGATGTAAATGTGTTGTGAAACATCAAATTTGGTGGAGACTACCTGTTTACGTTACGTTAGCCACATAAACAAAAACATCCCCTTCAGGAAATTTTCACTAAATGCCCTCTTCTGGGAAATAAAATTCCATTGTCTAAGTCATACACATGTCGTAGTAATCTTATACATCAAAGTTGTACATATAAATACAAGTCAATAAACTATCGAGAACACTCTGATTTATAACGTGGAATCAACGGGTGTTTTTCTCTTTGCTCGGAACATACGAAATTTAAAACCAATTTACGCTTATCGCAATTTAGTTGCTCTTCTTCAAGGGCGAACACTACCTACATTATTTCTTTGAAAATTTTTAAAGGCCCCACAAGCATTTTATGTCTGAAACCATCAATTTGCTATAGTTGACTAATAAAATGTTAAATTTGTAGAATTAAAGCGTCTAGAGCAGCGATACTCCACATGCGGCCCGCCGAGCACTTTTGAGTGGCCCACCTGGAATAGTTGCATTATACAAATTAGATAGAAATCATCTAAAAAGTTCCCTTTCTAGAATTAAACCATCGATAAGGAAATCCGATTCTCTATTGTCATATGCGTACTCCTTCGATAAATCTTTCGCGTACAGGCGATAGACTTATCGCAGAAAAGCGTCAGCAGAAGCAGAAATCAGAAAAAACTGTCAGTGTGGCTCCCGTCAAAAATACGTTGAGTATAGCTGGTCTAGAGGTACATTTTTTTTATCCCGCCCACTTTTCGGAGGCATGGCGATTTCTTTTTTAGGCAGTCTAAGCTATTTTTCAATCCGTTGCAGACGAACTGAAGCTTTTACATAGAAACGCACTGTTACACTTTCCCATTTGATTCTGATTTTTTTTTGTTTTACTTAAAATCCATTTAACAACTGTTCAAAATAATTTTTCAAATACCGTTATATTTTTTCTCAAGTATTTTGCGCTATTTTTCGCAAAAATTGTGGGCACAAGTTTTTTATTAAGCGCTAATAAATGTGGGATTTTTCATTTGCTTTTAAACTATATAAGAAGTTTTTAAGTTGAAAACGGTATTTTTGAAAGATTTTAAAAATTTTAGAATTCTCTTCACACATTTTATATACAAAGTAAATTTTATTATAATTGGTATAGCCGTTAAGATAGGTAGGTACCTACCAGAATACTACCTACCAATAATGTTATGCAAAGTTTTCTATAGTTTTCCCCCAAATTGCTAATAATTCTTGATAGCATCCGAGGACAACATTTAAAGTACGCGAAAACAAAACCGCAGTTTTAAACTGTTTAGCCAAAATTTGATTTTAGCCTTTACTTAAGCTGTGGTTGCAGTATTTTTTCGCCTAGTACTAACTTTTTGAATGAAGTAATTTAAAAGATATTACCTTAAACGTGTTGCGAACTAAAACTAAAAAAAAGACTGTCAGGTATGAAGTCATACACGGAGCTGTCCGTCAGCTTTTCCTGAAGGCTTAGCGTAGAATTATTGCTTAATTTGCATATAAAATGCTGTTTAGTATATTTGCGACTTTGTTTTTTTGAATGTTGATTTCGGACTTTATGACATTTTTTCAAACGCATCTCGATACCGCATTTGTTTCGCTTATTTAATATTTACAGAATGTTTCAAGTGCAATTTTAAGAAGATATATGCACAAGATCTATGTATACGAGTTATTAAATGCTGCCATTGCACTGTAGTAAATAAAGGGGAGATTTTCGACTGTTTGCCCGTTCTTCGGGTTTTGAAATTCTAAAAATAAGTATTATTAATTTTGCTCTTGGTGCTGTTAATATTATTTTACAAGTCTACTGTACTTTTTTTAACCGAATCTTAAGTTTAGGTACTCAAATTTTTATTGAAACGCAAGGTGAAAATTATTTTTTTTATTTGTTTTTGGTAAAAAAAACTTAAAAAAAAGATGAAAAACGGGTTTTTTCTTTTCAATTCTTCTTATATATTTTGCTTTCCACTTCAGTGGTTTATGCTAGTGTAAAAATTTAGTTGATAAGAAAGAAACAAATAGAAACAACTTAGAAGTTATTGGCTTCTTCTTCTAGTGCTAAAAAACGCTAAAAATACTTCTCCATTTTAGTAAATCAACCTCAAAACATGTGATTTTAAGCAATTATTAATACCACGCAATATTTTAGCCTTTCTATATATTTCTTTCGAACCTGGAAAAATATTGTCTATGTCGTAGTTTTTTCAAAACGGATAATGTTACCGTTATCGAGATAATATGGGGAGACACGCGGTTTTTTAGCTTTTTTCCGCATTTTTTTTTTTATTAAATCCATAAAACATCTATTCGGAAAATCTATTAGCAACGGCTACTTTTTTCTAATACTCACAAGTTTTTTAGTTATCGGCTAAAAACCGCGTTTTTTAATTAGATTGTTAAACCGTTCCAGAAATTTTTAAGTTAGAAACGCAGTTTTTGAAAGACCTTCAAAGTTTAAGAATTCACTCCATACGTTTTATATACAAACCAAATTTCATTATAAAAGGTGCCACCGTTGAGATTCAGGAATATTTTGAAAAATAATTTTTTAAATGTTTTTGTGAAGTTTTCGAGCTAAATCTCAGAATCTGCTAAATATCAAATTTTTCACGATTTTTTTTTCGAAAATACGGCAAAACTACAGTTTTAAAACCATTTATCCAAAATTTTAGCCTTTGTCTGCTTTGTATGTTAGCCCAATATCGGCTTTTTGTGTAAATAAGGTGATAAGAAAGTTATGACGTTAAAAAAGTTAAAAATGGATACCTATCTATTTTCCTTCCTTATTTCTCAAAAATTTTCCAATATTTTGATTTATTTATTGATTTATTGATTAATTTATTTATTTTCCAATATTACTCGATTTTTGTAAACTCGAATTTATTATGAAAATCCAATTTTTTTTGTGCATGTTGACACCATAAGAGGTCCTTTTTCCATTTTTGGATGAACCGCTAAAAACTAATTTGCGCCCTCACAGCTCAGAAGAGCTCTCACCTGACCTCTCACAACCATGCAGGGTGTGACTCTTCAGGCTTTTTTTTAAACATAAAGAGAAGATCTACAATTGCCGAATCTAAACGGCGAACTGAGAGGTCTCTTATTACAAGTGATACTCTCGGAGGGCTTGTCAGGCCCTCACGGAGGTGGGACCGTGGAAAAGTTTTTATTGCTTTTATTGAAAAGGCGGAACATCATCGTGCCCAGTTTTCCTACATACTAACCATTTCTTATTTCTCAAAAACTTTTTAATATTTTGTGTAAATTCGGTTTTAATAAAAAATTTCGATATTTGTGTAGTGCATGTTTAAATGCTCTTCTGGCTGTAAAAGTTTTCAAGATAAGTGCGAAAACGCTTTTTGTCTTTTTTACTTTTTTGTCTTTTTTTTTTGTCTTTTATACTACCAAAATTCAAACTGTAATTAAAACTTTATGTGCGCATAAAAAAAATTGGTCTTGTTTTCCTTCTAATTTTTTTACGTCCTTTATGTGTACCAAATTTTTTCTACGACTCCCCGTTTAAAAGTTACAGGTGGGACGGATAGTGAATGAAGTGATACAATAGGTTTCTTTATTTTAGGATGGTCTGCTAAAATAGGCTTATATATGCCGCCGGTAACCAAAACCCCTTCAGTCTCTCTTTACGGAACCTATTATTCAGATCTTCGGGTGGGGTAATCTAATTTCCTGCATCCTCTAAATGCAAACTCATTAATAATTCAATAATATTCTTATTTCCGCATTTACTCGTATGTCTCACTATATCTCTCCCACAAAAACTACCCAAGTGACAATAATTCAGGGATGCCAAACAAAAAACCGTCAAGTGTCAGTCAAGTGATAAGGAAATATTTACCCACATTACCCTCTCGAGTAGACCCAGCCAGCAGTGTCATAAGGGCACTCACAAAGAAGAAAAGAAAAAGGGCGTGACGGGACGGATACTATTCACCACGCCAACGACACGATGAGGAGAAATCTCAGCAAATGCAACCAAGCCGTCTAAAGATACGAATTTGTCTATGATGACGCACCATCCTCATACTCATATCTCATTGTGTGACACAGTGTTGATAAAAGATGAGATGCAGTGCTTAAGCTATATGAAATGCGAAAAGCAAAGTGTAGTACAAATACAAAACGAGTCCAGTGAACAAAAGCGCCCAAGCAAGCATACACTTCAAGTTGAAGCGCAAAAGGTCAAATATTTGACCGCACTTTGGATGAAACGTAAATTCAATCTGTCATCACATATCCGTAGATGACAAGAGAAATACTCGTAGATAATAAAACATTTGCTATCATCTCAAGCGGTGACTCTAACTCCAAAACGTCATCATGTCGTATTGAGTGACAGATGACGATAGATGAAATCCATAAAAATTGATTTGCCTTCTCACTTAAGAAGGTACCTACGCAACCTAAAGAAATTTCGTTGGTCGGTATCGCTTTCGTTTATATGTACGTAGGTACGCTAGGAAAGTACATAATAATATGTAATACTATAAGCAAGTTATATTTAATGTACAGCTGACTATTTATGTTCAAGCGTCTCGAGGGTGGTATGCAGTTTGTTTGTTTTTTTCTGATGCTCCCCTGAAGATCGAGTTAATCAAGCCATATTACCAAACTGAATTAAAAAATTAGAACAACGTATATTTTTTTCCTCTTCCATGTTCAGACTAATAAGTATCTTAGTCGGGCTGTTTACGTCTGCCCGAGATTTTCAACTTGTGGGTGGTCCGTGATAAGCATAAGTAAAGGAGGCAGTTTAGACCATCTCGAGGGCCCATTTAAATGCGTATAAGGCGGAATTTTAAATATACAACGCCCATAAAAAGGTTAAGATAGGTGAGGGTCGCTACATAAAATTTTTATTAATGCAATGATATTATGCATCGACTTCAACAAGCATAAAATAAGTAATAATTGACTATGCTTTACAGTCTTGATGATGAGATGCAAGTGCGTGCTTGAATTCGTGTTATGTAAGATATTAGGGCGTTCATAAATCATAACGATGTCGATGTGTCTCCTTGTAGAAAGCTGTATACCACGATATTATTCAAGTTCAGAGAAAGATTAGAGATTGAAGGAAATGATCCACTCGTCATGATAATATAGATCAAGCTAAAAATAATTAGGCCCTAATAAAAAGACAACGTGGGGTGCCGTAGCGTAGTGGTTAGTGTGTGTGCTTACTACGCCGGAGGTCTGGGTTCGAATCCTGCCATCGTCACCTGAAAAAAAAGACTTGTTCTTTTTCACGGTCCTCACCTCCGCGAGGGGTTGACAAGCCCTCCGAGAGTAGGAGGGCTTGTCTTGAAAAAACTTCTCAAAGTGCCGTTCGGATTCGGCAAAAAATTGTAGGTCCCCTTGTATGTAAAGAAATTAACACACCAGCATACATTGTTGAGCAGTTGGCCCTGGTTCACCTCGAGCTGTTGCGCCACTCTATTTATTTATTTTTTAAAAAGACAACCCTATTTTAACATATTTTAAGGAGAACGTACTTTTTATAACACATATTGTTTGTGTATGTACTTATTTACTTACATGCAAATATTTAATAAAAGTATAAATCATGCATTAGACATTATTTCCATTATTATAGCCCACACGTAGCCATTGAGGCAAATTTACTAAGCTTTATTATTTTGAACACTAGGCATTTCTGGTTATCTCTTGAATTGAATTGAATGTAAAGGGTGCGAGTATAAGCCCCACTTGTACTGCGATCTCAGAAATCTATTGTACCCCTTTTCTTTGATCTAGGGATTAAGGGCTTTCTTTACGAATTTGATAACCTATGGGATCTTGTTATTGTCATTCCCTGTTAAATTGGGTCATTTCAAATCTGTGCAAGGCAAGAGCAGGACAATCTACTACCAAACGATGTTCCAACTTCCATGATGGATCCAAGATGTCCCACCATCCTAGATGGGATCTTGTTATTGTCATTCCCTATTAAATTGGGTCTCCCAGTAATTAAATATGTGCAAAACAAGAGCAGGACAATCTAGTACCAAAAGATGTTCCATCATCTCTTTTGTTTCTCCAAAGTGTCTACAAATTTCAGTGCCGCTGTGTCTTAGTTTGAATATGTGGGAGTTACATGCTGCATGTCTAGTGGGAGCTCCACAGAGCAGTCTTAGATTAGATCTGTTGAGTTATAGCGGGTATCCTGCGCTCTTTTGGGGTTGTACCTGATGAATTTTTTGGAGCGTTGGTGACCTTCCAGGTTATTTCATTTTCTAAAGAAATACTTGGTAGGCCAGCTATTTTTTTGATGATAAATATCTGTCATAGTGAAACCAACGAGGGAAAAAGATCCTATGAAGGGAATCTCAGTCCCACATTTAACTTGCATGTCGACTTTTTCGTTATCCTCATAGTTTTCATGTCCTGGCACCCAAATCGCTTTTACCTGCACTGTTTTTGCTTGCCAGTGTATTTAAAATTTGGTGACATTCCCAAACAGCCTTGGAGTTACAACTGCCTGGCTGTCTGAGAATAGTGAGTCTTGACCCTCGTAAAATTTCTATTATAAATGCAGTGGGCTGCCTCGTTAATCGCGAAAAGTTCGGCTTGAAAAATCGTGGAATCTTTTCAGAGGGAGAGGGGTATATATGTGTTTATGGCACCTCGGCCCTACTATGTCAGTTTAATATTTTGGGGCATCATCGTTTAGCCAATGTGGATTGCTAGCCCGTTCTTCTCTCTTCGCGATTGTTATTTTGTAGTTTTTGTTGAAGCTTACTATAGGGCCTATGATATCATTGAAATTTATCAATTCCTCGAATAGATCCACTTCCTTTAGTATCCCTAGACACCTTTGTAGATTTCCTTTCTTTTGATGCATATTTGTGTTGAAGGCTTATACCCTATCTTAGGAGTTTAGGTAGGACTTCCATACCAGCTGTTGGAGTGGTTCGTATAGCCCCAGTGATACAGATGCACGCTAGTCTTTTAGTTTCAACATCATCAACATTTTCGATATGCCGCTTATCCTTTAAAAGGGTCGCGGAGCGAGGGTGGCTAAATGGTCCTTCCATCTTTCTCGATCCTCCGCCACCAACTCAAGAGACTCCGGCGCAATCCCCAAACGGGACTCAGAGAGGTTCTTTACCTGATCCCACCTCCTGTTTCTTGGCCTACCAGGGGGCGACGCGCTCGCATCTCGGCTAGCATGACCTGTCTAGGAAGTCTGTTAGGGGGCATGCGAACAATATGTCCAAACCATCGAAGAATCGATCGCTCCACTCGGAGAAGTAGCTGCTCAACATTAAGATTCCTACGAATACTGACGTTTCTCACTCTGTCCCTTAGAGTAACACCAGCAACGCACCTCAGGAATCTCATTTCGGCAGCTTGTACCCGCGATCTAATTCTTTCGTTGTATCCCGAGGGACTCGGTCATACGCCTTTTCCAGATTATAAAACACGCATAGACCGCTTTGGCACATTCCCTCATAGGCCTTCTCAAGAAAAACCTTCAGAGTAAAAAGCTGGTCGGTTGTGCCTCTGCCAGGCCGAAAGCCGCACTGTTCTTCCCGTAACAAAGGCTCGATTACAGCTCTGGAACGCGTTTCCAACACCTTCGCGAATACTTTTCCCGGAAGACTCAAGAGACATATGCCCCTATAGTTGGCGCAATCTCTCCTGTTCCCTCTTTTGAATATGGGCAATATAACCATCGTTTGCCAATCGCTAGGTGCCTTCCCGCTATCCCAGGCTACCTTAATGACACGTGTTAGGCATTTAACACCCTCTTCACCCATTGCGTTGAGCATTTCTGGCCGGATTTCATCAACTCCAGCAGACTTGCCAACTTTTAGCGATTTAATCGCTTTAGTGACTTCGTCTTCTGTGGGACTATTCTCCGCCCTTATCTCGTCATCAGTGGGAATGCCATCTTCTGTGCCCTGTTGGGGTTGAGCAACTCCGAAAAGTGATCTCTCCATCTGCGCAAGACATCGCTCTCATTTGAAAGAAGTGTACCGTCCTTCGATTTAACCCCTTGAATGATATTTAACTTCCTTTCTCTGAGCCGGCGAATGGTCTGCCAAAATATCTTGTTTGCAGATCTGTAATCGTGCTCCAACTTCTCGCCTAACTTTTTCCATGACTGTTCCTTGGCTGTTCTGACTGCCAGATTCGAAGTCCTTCGCGCCTCATTGTACCGGGCTCGAGAAGTTGAGTTTCTACATTGGATCCACGCAATGTAGGCTCTCTTCTTCTTTCTGATGACTTCTTGAGCTCCAGGCGTTTTAAGCCAAGCAGTTCTTTTCTCACCACCAGCCGCTACCCCAAGCCGCTTCACTCCACAAACATTTCCTGCAGACGCAACGACTGCCGACAAAAACAGCTGCAATTCCTCCTCTACATTCAAAAGGTAAGTTGGAATTTGTTCAAACTTTTCCGAAACATGCTGTGCAAAGCTCTGAAATCAGAGTCAGCATCCTGCAACCTTTCCCACCGTATGCGGGTCACCAGTCTTGGTTTTCGCCTGGGTGGCAAAGGAATACTGCCACTGAAGAACAATTTACATAGCACTAAGTGGTGATCAGTTGACAACTCAGCTCCCCTGAAAACTCGAACATCACAAATCATTCTTTGAACACACGATGGTACAACAAAGAAATCAATCAGTGACTTCTGATTTAAACTGTGCTTGTACCATGTGTATTTGTGAATGTCTCTGTGTGGGAAAAAGGTGTTCATGATGGACAAGCCATATGCACAGCAAAAGTCTAACAACTTCCCTCCGTTCCTGTTTTGATCCGGGTCACCGTGCCTCCCGATCACACTCCTCCAAGTACTGTCGTCTGTACCCACATGTGCATTGAAGTCACCCATCAGGAGAAAGAAGTCCATTTCTGCCACTCTGCCCAGGGCAGCATCAACTTCGTTCAAAAAGGACTCATACTCTGACTCTCGATTTGGTGCATAAACCTGAACCAGAGCCAGAGTCGATCGTTCAAGCTTAAGCTTTAAGATCAGAATCCTTCCCCCTAACGGAATGACATCGAATACATTTTCTGACAACCGGGGTCATTATCCCCACACCCGCCTGTGCAGTCATGTGATTTGATACGCCAAACCAGAAGAGCTTCCACCCATCATCGAGGTCTTTGAGACATTCCACGTGCCAATTTTGAGTTGGTGCCGTTGTCGTTTTGTAGAGTTTCCACCTAAGCCCTCATTTTGACTTGGCGCTGTTCATATTATTCTCAAGGCTTTCTGCATAAGATAACCTATTGTATTCTTATGTTTACCTCTTATAAGAACTGCAAGATTATCAGCATATCCAATGGTGTAGAAGACATTGTTATTAAGTACAGTAAGTAGTTCGTCCACGAGTATTGAGCAAAGAAGTGGGAAAAAACTCCTCCCTGAGACAACATTTCCTATGTTGGCTAATGAGCTTTGTTTTGAGCATGTTGCTGATCCATTTAATAATGAGAGAATTAACTTTGATTCTCTTTAGAGCATTGGTGAGGGAGTCGTGATTTTCATTATCGAAAGCTCCTTTGATGTCCATTAAGGCATACCTACAGCAACCTCTTTGGCCAAAAGGCTATTCTTCACCGCTTCTGTCAGCTTGTGTAGGGCAGTGGTTGCGGAAAACCCTTTCTGATTGGCAAATCGTAGTTTTTGCAGTGGCGCTTTTTAAAGAGCATTACTTTTGTTTTCTAGCTCAATTAGCTTTGCAGTTACTTTAAGAACTACGACGTTACGATAAACTTATTGGCCTCCATGATTTGGGTATGTCAGGTGGTTTGTTACGTCTTTTTGGAATAAATATTATCTTTATTTCTCTCCATTTTTTGGGGAATATATCCTGACAGTAGGTGTATGATCTAATATTTTTAACTAGACACGCCTTAAGTCTGTTGGGAGAGTAAAGGAGAAGGGCTGGAAAGATACCATCCATTCCAGGAGCCTTATATAGCTTAAGACTTTGGAGAGCGTATTCTACTTTGTCAAACCTTGTTTAAGCTCTGTTTAACTCATCCCTGGCTGTTTTGAAGCTTATTTAGCTCAGCAGAGTTCCACCACGGTACAGATTTATTCGTGGTTCTTTCTTTGAGCGGGCAGTTAAGTGGCATAAAGATTCTTTCAGTGAGATTCTCAACTTAGTTATTCAGTTCCTGTGTAGTATTTGCGCACAGATGTAACCCAATCAGTTCATTTCTGCGCGAAGTTCTATATGGTTTCCAGTAAGTGGGTCTGGGAGATCTATATATTAAGCTTCTGACCTGGGAGTTAATCTAAATGTTAAACAAAATATGTTTTGTGATCTGAAAAGGGGGCTTCCCTTGAGACTCTCCATGTTGAAGATTAAGTTTAGGTGTTTGACAAGGTAGAGTAACAAGCTTCGCCTGCCAGCCTTGTTTCTAGTGGACCGCGTCTCTAGTTTTACACGCGAAGCTGTTGGAAGTCCCCTTCCATTTACGTGTGCCACATGAGTCTCGGTAGTCCTCTACAATGACTTACTGAAATCAGACCGAAACGCTTTAAGCTTGTGTTTTGCTGGGCAAATACGGTAGGGTGGCACAAGGTCCCGGGGCTCGAGTCCCGACAAATTAGTTTTGTCGCGGTCCCGCAGGGGTCTGATAAAGCCTCCGTGAGGATCATTTGTCACCTCTTAATCCGCAGTTTGAAATCGGTAGGGAATTGCAGGTCTCTCCATGTGCGTAACAACACCTGTAAAGCACACAGCATTAAAATGGTTGTAAGAGGTAAGGGGATGTCTCAAAGTGGCAAGTGCCTCTTTATTGTAACTCAATGTACAAGCGTCAACACAGCAAAATTAAAAAGTAGCGAATTGCATATTGAAAAACCGTTTTCGATTTTTCCACGGACAACGGAACTTTTTTTTTCCATTTTGATCGCTAAAAGCACTACTTTAGCTATGATTCAACTGCGTTCTTGTACGGTGTGAAGAAATTGTTTGAAATTGTTTTAAGGTGATAGAAAATTTCACGCTTTCATTGACCACGCCACCTTTTCACCAGTTTTAACTAAAAGTTTCAATAAACCTAAAACTAATAAAAAATTATCAAAATAAATTCTCTAAATTCTAAAACCTCTTGTTAAAAAAAGGGATTACATTAAAATAAATATGCATCCTACTCTTTTCCCATTAGGAATGGGCATGAAAAACCATTTACGCAAATAAATGTTTACAAATCTGGTAGGTACTATCTATAGGTACCTACATTAAAACTCAGAAAAAATCTGACAAAGTATTTTAGTATTTTAAATTTTCCAACCAAATACCCATCGACATAAAGGCTCAAGCTGGTGATGATAACCCATAAAAGTAAATTAGCTATAAAACAAAGAGTTATGCTCGAAAAACATAAGTGTGCACATGCAAGCAATAAGCATAAATCCTAAACACACTTTCCAAATGAGTACATTTCAGCACTTTTCAAGCCCTCCCACGCTTCCGTAGCACAACCTATTACCTTATCGCTTATCCAACGCGCAAAACGGGTGTAACATATGGCTCAATGTCAATTCATCTGGAAAACAAGGAGTGTAATGAATACTCTCACCGATGACATACCCACAAAAATATGCAAATAGACACAGAGTGATTTTTTATCATACTCCATTAAATTTTTCTAACTTCCAGAACGGATTTTTGATTTACCTAAATATTTTGAACACCGTAACCAATCAACTGGTTTTCAAAATGAAAAAATACTCTTCCTGAAAAAAAAATTCTGCTTTCAGCCCAATGGCATTTAATTAGGATTCGCCTGTAACCAACAAAGTCAAGTCCAAACCAATATATCATTCCAATTATAGAATGAATAGTTGAGAGTTCGGAAATCGAGGGACATTTGGTGGCAATCACACACAAACACAATAGAAAAGTAATTTTCTTCAAACTTTTAAAGGCATCCAGGGGTGACCTAAAAACGCTTGAACTTTATGACAGAAGAAATTATGGTCGTAGGCGGTGAGTTCTCATTCTGGGCCTTCGATTATGAACACATGAAATAAGGATATTTCTTAGTTTTATGGAGCAATCTTGCAGCTACGACTTTTGTTAATGGATCATTGAGAACTTTGCGGTCGTTGAGTGGGAAAACGAGCGTAGGCTTCCATATGTATTGCCTATAAAAGCCATAAGGAGCATTACTTCGTTATCGGGTATAGAAAATTTGTTTCAAGGTTTCTCTTTATGGCAAAGTGATTGTTGTTGATTGCTTAGGGAACCTATTGGATATTACCCTATTGAAAGCGAAACGGAATAGATAACGCTCATTTGAATTGCATCTGATTATACCAGGGTATATTAAATTTGATGTATAATTTGTAATTCAGTGAAATAAACACCGTATCCCATAGGAACTTTTATAGAGATATGATTTAGACCGACAGGAGAATTGAAATCAGTCGAATCCCCTCACAGACAGCCCACCTGTGCAACCATATAGATATCTAGTTTTGAAAATTCTGATAATTTCAAAAATACTTTGCAATGGTTCTTGCACACAGATTTTTAGCGGTCCGCCCAAAAATTAAAAAAGGAACTCTTATGGTATCACTTCGTTGTCTGTTCGTCCGGTCCGGCCATCCTTCCGCACCTGCAACTTATGAACGGTGAATCGAAGAAAGATGAAATTTAGTAAGCTTATAAAAAGAGAACGCATTTTAGGGTATTTTTTTAATGCACACATAACGGTTTTTTGGTGGTCAAAGGATAGACATGTGCACTCAAGAGGATACAAGCATCCACAGGTTTTCTAAACCCACCTCTGTCTATCAACTCCTACTCTCACCTCCCCGTGGTGAACACCGGGTGCCTAGTACCTCAACTGGAGATTGGGTTCCAACCCCTTTGGAAGGTTGTTGGGGGTAGCAGACGAGAGAGGGGGGGAGGAGTGTTCCCACTAAGGCACTTCTCCTTGCATCCGGACGGCAGCGGAGGAATTCCCCAGATGGAATCAACGGTGGCGTCCATAGTTCCAGTCAGGCCGAACTACTTAGTGAACACCTTATATGGGCTACTACGACGTATTCGGAGCTCAGGCCTATAAGGAGCGGGCTATCCGGCTCTCCGTCCTTAGAGCTAAGCAAAGGATCTGGTCCTCCAGGTTGGGGGTCGTGCCGTCGGGGTGACTTCCCGGCCACGTAAAGAAACACCAGTCACGAAGCGGAAACAAGCCTCGGATTCGGACGGATTTACTGTTGACGACCAATGCAAACGAGAAAAGGACAACGAGCTCCGGATCTGCACGTGGAATGTTAGGTCCCTTAACAGACCACGTGCAGCCGAGCAACTAGCGGAGGCCCTTAACGACTGCAAGGCAGACATTACTGCCATCCAAGAAATGCGGTGGGACGGGCCGGGCAAAAGAAGGATGAAAAACTGCGACATCTACTACGGCGACTGCTATCGGCATCAAAGACAGCGCCTATTTGGATGTGGTTTCGTTGTTGGAGGCAGACTTAGGCAAAAAGTCTTGAGCTTCAACCCTGTAAGCGAGCGCCTCGCGACGATCCGCATCAAGGCTAAATTCGCCAACATTAGCCTGATATGCGCACATGCCCCCACAGAGGAGAAAGATGACGAGACCAAAGATATGTTCTACGAGCTCCTGGACAAAACTTATGAGCAGTGCCCTAGCTACGACATTAAAATTGTCCTAGGCGATTTTAATGCCAAGCTAGGAAGGGAGGGCATCTTTGGTCGTACTGTCGGAAAGTATAGCCTGCACGACACGACCTCCGATAACGGATTCAGGCTGATCGACTTTGCTGCGGGGCGACACGTTGTGGTAGCTAGTACACAGTTCCCGCATCTCAATATCCACAAAGGGACATGGAGATCTCCCGATCAATCAACCGTCAACCAGATTGACCATATTGCGATCGACGCAAGGCACTCCTCCAGTATCATGGATGTCCGAACTTTCCGAGGGGCCAACATTGACTCGGATCACTACCTTGTTGTAGCCAAGGTACGGCTGCGGATATCCCGACCAGCGCCAAGTAATGGAAATACTGTGAGGAAGTTTGACGTCGGCCGACTACAATCGCAAGAGATCGCCAGGTCCTTCTCCAACCGAGTCTCTCAAAACCTTCTACGAAGTCCTATGCAACCAGCATCAAGTATTGATAGCCAGTGGCAACATTGCCAAAATGCCATCAGAGACGCCGCCTCTGAAGTGCTGGGTTTCACACGGCGACCACAACGAAACCCCTGGTTTGACGATGAATGCCGGCAAGCACATGCAGCTAAACAGGAAGCATACAAAGCGGCGCTGCACAGAAGGACTAGAGCTGCTCGCGAGCTCCACGAGCAGAGGAGGAGAGAGGAGCACCGGCTTCTCCGAAGGAAAAAGAGAGAGCACGAGAAGCGCGCGGTTGAAGAGATAGAGAGATGTTACAACAGGAATGAGGTTAGAAAGTTTTACCAAAGGATCAAAAGGTCCTGCCAAGGGTATAAACTTCGAACTGAAGCCTGTAAGGACCATCAAGGGAACATCGTTGTAGAATCGCAGTCGGTGCTGAGGATTTGGAAAGACCACTTCTGCAGACTGTATAACGGCGAGGAAGAACCAAATACCGCTGTCAGGCAGAACGAACCATTCAACCCGGGCGAAGACGTTACCGACGAAGCATACGAACGATACCGCCCACCCGACCTGGAGGAGGTGAAAGTAGCTGTGTCTAAGCTCAAGTGCAACAAAGCAGCCGGAGCAGACGGCCTAGCTGCCGAACTTTTTAAATCCGCTGGCGATGAGCTGGTTAGGAGCATGCACCAGCTCATCTGCAAGATATGGTCGGAAGAAAGCATGCCCGACGAATGGAACCTCAGCATTGTTTGCCCGATCCTGAAGAAAGGAGACCCTCTGAGTTGTGCCAACTACAGAGGCATAAGTCTTCTTAACATCGCATACAAGATCTTTTCTGCTGTACTGTGTGAACGCCTGAAGCCGTTTGTCAACAATCTGATAGGCACATATCAGTGTGGCTTTAGGCCAGGAAAGTCCACCATCGATCAAATATTCACACTGCGGCAGATCTTGGAGAAAACCCAGGAATTCCAAATCGATACACACCACCTCTTCATCGATTTCAAGGCCGCGTATGACAGCATCTATAGAGACGAGCTATATAGCGCAATGTCTAGTTTTGGCATCCCTGCCAAACTCGTCAGTCTGTGCAGGATGACGATGGAAAACTCACGCTGTTCCGTCAAGGTCGGCAAAGACCTCACCGACCCCTTTGATGTCAAAAAAGGATTTAGACAAGGCGACGCGCTGTCATGCGACTTCTTTAACATCATACTTGAGAAAATTGTGCAGAACTCTCGCGCCAACACCAGAGGTACAATCTTTCAAAAGTCCGTTCAACTACTTGCATACGCAGACGACATTGACATAATCGGTAGAACAAAGCGTGATGTCAGTGAAGCCTTCGTGAGTATTGGGACGGAAGCGGCGAATATGGGTTTAGCAGTCAATGAGGGCAAAACCAAGTATATGCTGTCATCAAGAAAAGACACCCAACACCGACGTCTTGGACAAAACATCACCATCGACAGCTATAACTTTGAGGTAGTTAGGGACTTTGTCTACCTTGGTTCCGCTATCAATTCAGACAATGACACCAGCGCTGAAATCAAACGAAGGATAACTCTTGCCAATCGCTGTTTCTTTGGGCTAAGAAGGCAATTGAGTAGCAAAGCCCTCTCTCGAGCAACTAAAGTGTCCATGTATAAGACCCTCATCATCCCAGTCCTGCTTTACGGTGCAGAAGCATGGACTCTGTCAAAGGCGGATGAAAACACTTTAGGCTGCTTCGAGAGGAAAATTCTTCGGACGATTTACGGTCCCGTCTGCATAGACGGAGAGTGGAGGAGGAGATATAACATCGAACTGTACGGGCTGTACAGCGATACCGACCTAGCCAAAAGAGTCAAAACACAACGTCTACGATGGCTGGGTCATTTAGAGCGGATGGACACCAACGCCCCGGCCCGGAAAATCTTCGAATCCACACCGCAGGGACGACGCGGTAGAGGAGCACCGAGACTCAGGTGGCGCACGCAAGTGGAAGGGGACCTCAGCCAACTTCGCGTGCGAAACTGGAGACGGCTAGCTAGAGACAGAGCTGGCTGGCGAAGCTTGTTGGCCGAGGCCCAGGTCCACCCCGGACTGTAGCGCCACCTTAAGTAAGTAAGTACACATAACGGTTAAATACAGTTTGCATATTAATGGTAAAGCAAGCGAGTAAGTGCTACAGTGTGTACGCAGAAGTTACAGTCCGTATAACGAGCCGTTGAATACCCCATCCTATTCCACATTGTAAAATGCTGATTTAATTATTATTTTTTGGCATTTTATAAGTCGTGCAAGCTTCGAAAAGGGACGTGTTTGAACCGCATATTTTGTTCTTCCCTAAATTAGGCTTAAGGCCAGTCGAAGTTACGTTTTTCTGTAAAATTTGAGGTTTTTCTTTAATTCTGTCCCCAAATGTGGGCGTGGCCCAAAGTCTTGTATAAGCAAAATGTAGAACGAGTGTTTTCGACACACAATTTAGCTAAAATTTTTCAATTTGGAACAAAAATCCCCTATATAATAAAGCGCTATGTGCGTAAGTATGTCACGTACAGTCGCCAAATGACAAGTCCAAGCCGTGTGACTCGGTAGCGCACTGGGGGAGTGTTCGGCTCGCGTTTCGTTGGTTCCGAACTCAAATCGCGTCGAAAGCAGAGGCATTTTTATTAAAATAACTTTTGCAATGTTTTTATTTCCGTGGGTTCATCGGAGTTTCTATCATGTTAGTACCGAAAAACAGAATGCTTTACCTTTAAACTATGACACTAACTCCTGCCCACTTCCTCCAGAATTACAGATTCCTCCAGCTACTGCCCACTTCTTCCAGAATACTTTGGGCTCATTAGAGTATTCCTTGGGTTCATTGGTGTTCCTAACCTGTTAGTACCGGAAAAATGACATCTTCACCTTTATAAAGGATACCTCCAGCTCCTGCCCACTTCCCTCAGAATTCCTTGGACTCATTGGAGTATTTCTTGGGTTTATTGCAGTATTCCTTGGGTTCACTGGTGTTTCTTACCTGTAAGTACCGAAAAATGATATGGATTTCTCTAGCTCCTGCGCACTTCCTCCGGATTTCTTTGGGTTCATTGGAGTTCCTGGCCTTGTAGAACCGAAAAATGATATGCTTCTCCTTTATAAAGGATCTCTCCAACTCCTGCCCACTTCCTCCAGAAATCTTTGGGCTCATTACAGTGTTACTTGGGCACATTGGAGTTCCTGGCCTGATGCTTTCCCTTTATAAAGGATCCCTCCAGACCCTGCAAACTTCCTCAAGAATTCTTGAGGCTCATTACAGTATAAGTTGGGTTCATTGGAGTTCCTGGCCTGGTAGAACCGAAAACCAGCTCCTACGCACTTCCTCCAGAATTCTTTGGGCTCATTACAGTATTACTTGGGATCATTGGAGTTCCTGGCATGTTAGTACCGAAAAATGACATGCTTCCTCTTTATAAAGGATCCTTGAAGATCCTGCCCACTTCCTCCAGAATTCCTTGGGTTCTTGGAGATCCTGGCCTGATAGTACCCACAAATGATATGCTTTACCTTTATAAAGGATCTCTCCAGCTCCTGCGCACTTCCTCCAGATTTTTTTGAGCTCATTACAGTAATACTTGGGTTCATTGGAGTTCCAGGCTTGGGAGAACCGAAAAATAATATGCTTCCCCTTTATAAAGGATCTCTCCAACTCCTGCCCACTTCCTCTAGAATTCTTTGGGCTAATTACAGTAATACTTGGGTTCATTGGAGTTGCTTGGAAGTACCGAAAAATTACATGCTTTGCCTTTATAAAGGAACCCTGCAGATCCTGCCCACTTCCTCCAGAATTTTTTGGGTTCACCAGGTTAGGAAGTCTGGTATGTAGTGCCGAAAAATTATATTCTTCTACTTTATAATACCGATTATATAGGGGATAATGGAGCTTCTTTCATAAAGGTGAAGCATATAATTTAAGTTAAAAGTAAAAAGTATAAGGGTAAAAATAAAAAGTTAACAAAAAAAGTTAAAAGTCAAAAATATAAAGTTTCCCTACAATATAGCGCTATTTGCAGGTATTCAAAAGCGCTATTTGCAGGTCCAAATTATGTGACTATGTAGCTCACCGCGATAGTGGTCGGCTCACGTGGGGTTGATTCGGGCCCAGGGCAATTTTTTATTTTGTACGATGTATGCTGCGTTGTTCCTGTCGTACGACAGGCTTCTTTACTAGTATTAAATAAAATGATTTTAAAAATTAACCCCTAAAATGGATTCCACACCCACTAGAGGAAGTCAATCGATTTAAGTTTCCTTTTTTTATTTCTTACAATTATTAGGAGACGACAAGCGTCAAATTTTAGCCCTTAGCGACGTCTTCAAGTTTTGACAGCACTGGAGGTAGTTAGTAACTACTAGTTACACATATGGGCCGATTGTGGGCGTGTCTCTATAAAATTTTATCCTATATTCTGAGGTTAATCCTATTGATAGCAAGAGAACTAAGATTATGGACATCATGGCTAGCGTAGACTGCAGAGTTCTTAACGGAAGTTACAAAGGTGACTTTTCTGGGGAGTATACTTTTATTCGTGGCACCGCATCTTCAGTCGTCGACTACCACTTTGTCTCGGGTAAATGGCATTCGATTCTGAACGACAACGAAAGGCACGAAAACTTTTTCTGACCATATGCCTCCCTTGAAGTAAAATGTAGTTTAGGAAGCGCACTTCCGGATCCTGTCACGAAAAAAAATTAGACCTATGCCGAAACTTTCCGGGAGTTACAGATACCTCAATGCGTTGCAGTACAATCTTAATCGCGAGCTTGTAGCAGCTTCCCAAACACCAGCTGGCATGAATATTTAACCTTTACAAGAATCTCAAAAGGCGCCCTACGGTTAAACTCTTCATCCAAAAGCATCTTGGGGAAAAAAAGGCAGCTTGGGTTTGATGCTGAGTGCCTCCGAGCCTGGGACAAAACATTTGCTTTTCTTGAGCTACTGCGAAACAAGAGAATATAAGCAGCTATTTATAATGTAAAAAAGTCGCTGCGTGAAGAAAAAAATGTAAGAGTTATTAATTCTTCGAGATCGGCAACGGATTTTTATGGAAGGCGGTTAGGGCAATCTATCGCCGGTCAAACTATGTATCACCAACTTTACAAGCATCAAAACTTAAAGATTACTTTTACACTTCTGCTCAACTTCAAATATCCGATCCCTCACCTCCAATTCAGTATGCCGCACCAATATTTGTCAATGAACTTTTTGACGCTCCATTTACCATCAACGTTAGCCAGGCGACTGCTAACGCACAAAATTATAAAACCTCGGTGATGGATCCCTTTCGAACTATACAAAAACAGTACACAAGAAGTTGTAACTGCTCTCACAGTCCAATTTAACAAAAACTTTGAAAAAGCACAAAAAAGGAGACCTTGAGGAGCCATCAAACTATACGGGAACATCTTCCCTTAGGTTAGGTTAGGTTGATGGATGCCCTTTTGACAATAGTCACGGCTTCACTTAGACCAGCAGTTGGGTTCATTGTGTCCATTGGGAACCTTCTTAATACCTGGAATAAAAACAGAAAAAGACCGCTGCTAGAAGCTCAGAGTTCCGCCCTCTTGGACCCATCCGGATTTGTATACAAATCTTAGGATGTCCTTTAGATCTACATTATTAAGATCTTCGAGCTCGTTGAAGAAGTAACTGCCGAGGGTACTACGCCTGATGCTGTTTAGGGCTGGGCATTCGCAAAACAGATGACGTTATGCGGTATGCCTAGCCGCTCAGGGTGTAGACCCACAGCGTAGTGCCCCGTGAGGATTCCCGTGAGTACTCGGATGTTCCTGCGGACTAGTCCGATCAAAAATAGTGATCTCTTTTTGCTTACCGCTGGCCATAGCTTCCTTGTGTGTCTGCACGTATCAAGTTCTGTAAAATGTAGGTTGGTTCTACTCAAGGATTCAGTTTCTATCCTACTCAGCGGGACTCTTATAGATTTGAGGGCTAGAGATGCATTCATTCCAGACCCAAATCCCGCAAGCTTGTCCGCTTCTTTGTTTCCCGATATATTGGTGTGACCTGGCACTCAACACACAGTTACAGTGTTGCCAAGTGATAACTCGTCCAGAATTTCCCTGCATAGTTTCACAGCCCTTGACTTCACTACGTCTGATTCCAAGGCTTTAATTGCCGCTTGGTTATCAGAGTATATGGTGATGGTCCTGTTTGCGGTGCTGTGTTTCTTCAGCTTGGAGGCAGCTTGGATTATGGCTACCAGCTCCGCCTGAAAATGCTGCATTCGTCATTTATCCGAAAAGATTTGCCTAGTCCCAGAGCTCCACAGAAGATGCCCGCACCGGTTCCGACGTCCATCTTAGAACCCTTAGAACCCTCCTGTAATGGTCTTATCTTCCCATTCACTTCTTTTAGGTATTCTGGTAGCGAATCTCCTTTTGAAGGCGAATGTCATAGGGAGGTAATCCGTGACTGGGGTATCTGTGGAGGCAGCCCATTGAGTTTCCACAGAGGCGTGTCCATAAGATCTTGTGGACCACAGTCTGGATTTCCTTAGGCGAACAGCTGTTTTAGCTGCCTTGCTGCTGCAGTCTATATCCAAGGGGGTGAGATTGAGTAGTACCTCCAGTGCCGCGGTGGGTGTGGTCCTTAGGGACCCTGTTATACCCATGCAGGCTGCCCTTTGAACTTTGGTGAGGTTAGAGAGATGACACTTTCTTTCCGTAGCCTCCCAACTAACATTTTCTCTCTCATAACACTCTACGAGAGTCTTATGAGAGTACTCTCCAAGAGCTTGCCTCTTGGAATTTGTCACTCATAGAGTACTACGAGAGCGCTTAAGAGAGTCTTACGGGAGTTAAATGGCCCCACTTATGGAAGTTATTTGATCTAATAAAAAGTCTTAAACTCTCCTTGCAAGAGTTATTCGGTCCCATAATAAGACAATAAGTTCTTCTTATGGGATGTGAAGACCTAGTCTTGTTTGACAGAGAGAGAAACATATAACAAACAATCTTCGTGTCATCTTTATCATGTTGTGTGCCAAAAATGCTTTACTTTTTCATAAGGATATAAAGTAAAAATGAGAACAATATATGCTTCTAAAAGAAAGTGTTATTTTCAATGCACTGTTTGATGGTACACCATTGTCATCAACATTATTGACTTTAATAATATTTTTTCTGAGGTTATATATGCAAGAACTTTGCGCAACTGAAAATTAATCTGCTAAAGTTAACATTTTACTTCGATAAAAACAAAGCGCCACGAAAACAATCAGTTAAAAAAAAAAACTATAAATGATAGCTCATCGCTCAACATCATTGCCGCGTGCACACGAATGAAGGAATATAAAGATTACAGCATACGCATGTTATGACATTTGCTCGCTAAAGTAAATGTTAATCTGACGTCATTGGAGTTGACTGTGAGTTTGTTTGCGTGTAGAAAAAGTCAGTCAATCCATGCTGGCTAACCAGACCATGAATATGTTTTCGATGACGATTTGTGCTGCAGAGATATCTACACTTTTTTTTCATAAAGAAATGCAATAATTAAGAAACTACTGTCACCGCAAGCACACTACGTACTGACAAAATTACTTTTGACGGATGGTGGAACGCCATTATTTTGAATTGACATGAATAGGTATTTTTATCAGCCATCCGGTCTCAAAAAAAAAGTGTTAGGCTGAAAAGAGTATTTTTATGAGTACTTCGATACTTTGGCTCTCATAAGGATGCTCCTTATAATACTTTTACTCTTTAAGAGTAAAAGGAGAGTTGAACTCACATAACAAGAACCAAATATGCTCTCATAATGGAAGCTTACGTCTTTTTTACTCTGGTAGCTTTTTACCCTTTTAATGAGAGTACTGTGAGAGTGAAATTCAATTTAATCAAAAAAAAATTATGTTCTGAGAGTACTCAAGAGTTTTACGAGAGCCTTAAAAGAGGTTTTTCTAGATTTGTAGAGCACATCTCTCGAAAGCATGTTTGTTGGGCTTCCACCATACAACTGCACCGTAAGTTAAGATGTGTCATACAACCGCTATATACATCCAGTGTACCATGTTTGGTTGCAGTCCCCACATGCTTCCGAACGTTCTGCGGCAGGCGTATAATGCCACGTATGCCCGCTTGACACAATCTTCTATATTATCCCTCCAGCTGAGTTTGACGCCCAGGTATCTTACCGATTTGGATAACGGTAACTGCACTTTTCCCATTCTTGGGTTGCTGAAGGATGGAACTGCCCTTTTCCTTGTAAATAACACAACTTCCGTCTTAGAGGGGTTTATTCCCAGTCCTCGACCCTCAACCCATTTTCCAACAATGCGGAGTGCGCAGCTGAGTCGGTCACTGAGGATTGATGGGAACATCTTCCCTTAACACCTCGGCGAAAGTATTCGGTACGCTGCTTTTCGAGGATAAGAAGGTTTTAAACAAATTCCAAGCAGGAGGTAAAAAGGAGCTCTCAACCATCGACCATGCATTTGCCGTCGTCAATATCGTCAGCTCGTAAAAGCTGAAACACAATAAACTCTATGGCCAATTCATAGATTTCCGGGGAACGTTTGACACTATTGTTCGAGATGCATTGTTCTACAAACTCTACTGCAACGGAATCTCGTCAAAATTCATAAGTATGCTTAAGGCTCTGTAAGCGAAAAACACCGCTTCTGTGTCGGATGGCGAGTTCATATCGGATGAGTTTGAAACTATGTACAATGGAAGTGAAACAGGGATGCGTGATTAGCGCTCTGTTGTTCATTCTATTATTCGATGACATCCTGGACAATGTAGGAGGTGGAATCGAGTTCAGCCTACATTCTTAGATCCCTGAGCTTAAATACGCTGTCGACATGTTATTTTTAGCGGACACATAGATGGATTGTATTTTAAGAGCAACAGACTCGTATTGTAAGGGTATTGTAAAACCTGGAATCTGATTGTCAACCTGGATAAATCCAAGGTTTTGATATTCAGGGATGAAGACAGTAGACACTCATGAAATAAAAAATGGGTTTTATGATGGAGAATCCGTTGAAGTGGTTCGGCAATTAAAGTACGATTCGGAGTTCTGATTACACCAAACATGATCTTGAGCAGACATCTTAAAGTTAATATGGCATGAAGCGCGCAATCGGGATTAACTAAAGTCGCTGCCTCAGCAATTACAATGTCAAATGCGTCGCACTCAGAAAAGCAAAAAAATTTCTAGACAACAGCATATTCGATTCTCCTGTATGGGGTACTAGAATGGGGTATGAAAGATTTGAGTCAGTGGATAAATTAAGGCGTCATTTCTTAAAAAGAATGTTCAGACTCCCGAATAACTCTTTCAACGCTCAGCTACATGCAACATTTGGAGGCCAGAAATTGCAACATAGGCTGCCTCGATTCAACGTTTCGAGGCAGGCGGCCTATGTTTCTCGAAACGTTGAAGCTGCGTAAGAACTACATACTCAAAGTTATGGCAATGGATGACAAAAGATCACCAAAACATTTTCTAATGATCGTCCGTGCAACAAAAGAAAGACTCGCTTCCTTACAAGAAGAGTTCAACCTCCTTCTGAAAACAAGTGGGTGCAAACTTTATTAGGGACGTCAGCGAAGCTCAACAGTTTCTTCACAGAACCTACTACGGCAGACTAAACTACAGTCTAGAAAATAATACAATATTTTACTAAAAGCAACTCCGTTGTAAAAATAAGTTGTGTTTTTCAAAATACGAGGACAACTGCTGAATCTATATTATATATGCCACATCTTCCTGAACTACCAATACTGTGCAATCTCTGCAACTTAAGAGAGAGGGGGGATATATTTAATTTCTTTATATTTAATATCTACGCATCCAGTGCTCTGTGCTACAGACAACTCATTATTGAAGAAAATTTACAATCCTCTTTCTTGAACCTAATTCACCCTGATTTCTTAATATTTAATTTATCCATGTTAATACCTCAAGATTTAGAACTAGAATATCGTTTGTAAGACTTAAATGAATGTACCTTGAAATAATTAGAAGTTACAATGCCAAACTGGGAGAAGGCTATGGGAGAAAAGGCTGGGAGGAAACTATTAAATTAATTTTTAATAATGTAAAATAAAGGCCAAATTATAAATAAATAAATAAATAGAGAGGCGCAACAGCTCGAGGTGAACCAGTGCCAACTTCTCAACCATGCATGCTGTGTCTGTTAATTTCTTCACAATTTCTTCAAATAAAAGCCAATTAATTAATATTAAAGCCAACATTTTCGTTACATACTATATGAGTTCCGCCCACTTTTGTGGACGTGGTTTTTAAAAAAAGTTATTAATTAATTTATTTACCTTAAAAAGGCGGCATAAGTCCAAAATGTATGCATTGAGCACTCAAAAGCTTTTATTTTTATATCCCGCCCACTTTCTGGAAGTGCGGCAATATCTTTTATAGGTAGGGTAGGGTATTTTGCAATCCGTCGCAGACGGACTGAAGTTTTACAGAAGCACGAATTCACTTTTCGACTTTCTTGAATTAAGTTTTTAAAAATAATAGTACGACTATAGTAGTTGGTACAGGTACAAGTGCCGATTGTGCAGCAAATAAAATGTGAAGGGCCTTTGGCATGTTTTGGTTAAGAAGGTAGGTACCTATACTGCGTGGGGCTCGTTGTAGTTGTACCTTAGTGGAAGATAAAGAGTCAGCTGAAATGGGTTGCTATACGACGCTCGCCTTTATTGAAGCAGATTTACAATAACTGATAAATTTTGGAGACAATTAAAATTTGACATTTAAGTTATACAATCTATTTGTAGCTTGACAAGAGTCATTTGGGATGGGGAATCCCGTACGTTTCGCCTTAGCGGATTGTTAGTTTAATATGCCCAAGTGCTTAAGCAATGTAAAAGAATTAAGAAACTCCTAAGAGGGCGCTGCTTCGACGAAAAACAACATTATTATTAGTTAAGTCGAAAAAAGACATCAAAAATCTGTCAAGTTCACAAAGATATGCGCTTCCGCAAACAAAATCAAAAATCTACTAATAAATTCCACCTACCAAACCGTTGCCTCAACAAAAACTCCAATCACACTCTCCAATTCATATACCTACCTACTCGTACAAATAGTCACACAAATGATTCATAAACACCATTTAGCCCCTTAACCGTAGACGCGTTTCTACCACACATATGTGTATAAGTGCACACCTTCGTTATTTAACAGAAATATAATATCTACGTTTTTATTGCCATGGATATCTACCACATGAGGAGACAGAAAACGATCCACAAACGAACCACCACCGATTGTAAAGCAGAATGCTTGCCACGATATTTTCGTTTTTGGTATCATAAAACTGTCTGCGAAACAAGTTCGACATTCACGACCGAAACGCGTTAGCTAACCTCAGACGGATCAAATAAACCGAAGAGTACACCGAATAGAAGCACGAACTAGGAATCGATTTCTAACAAATACACTTACAGATACCTACGTGGGTTCTCACTAAGGTGCGTGTGCTTTGAAATCCTGAACAATTATTGTAATCTATGGGCACTTCAAAGGTGTTGCTGCAGCACCTCCACGCATACCTCCTTTCCGTGTACACAAATCTGCAAAGGTATCGCCTTGAAAGGAAACTGTAATCCGATTTGGATTTCGTCCTAACGAAACAGTCCCTGCTAGAAGTAAGTTTAGTTCGGTCACAGTCCCGCCTCTATCAATGTAAGCGAAATGGTTTAGCCCAGTTAAGTGGTTTTATTATGACGATGTCTGGGCAAATGCGGTCTGGTTCGCAGCGTAGGCTAAGGCGGGCAAAAGATCTCCGTTGGCAACAATAATTGACGGCTAATAGGTCAGAGGATTTTATCGTTTGTTACTTAATCTTTTTGGGAAATCAATACGAGGACGCTTTGGCATAAAGATATTGAACTTATGACGGGCATACGACTGCTATATCCACATTCGCGAACGCGTTTCATGTGTCTTAATTAAGAAGAATTTATATCCGCCACCTGAAGATCTACGGGCGATATAGAGGGGATATTATATTGAATTTGTTTGGCGTAAGTGGAAAGATAAGAACATCCTTAGAAATTTAATTCACAGTTGTAAACGTTTTGCATGTAAATTGGTTCAGAGTCACATTTGTTTATGGTGTGAGTAATTGGTATGGCTATTGCGAAAATGATCCTGAGAGTGTCAGGCTATTTGCATATTTTGAAATAAACATATCTAGTTGGTGTTCTAGAAATGCGATTAGCAATTTATAGCCCAGCTCTTCAAAGTGGTTAAGTAATCAGCATTTGAGTAGTTTATTCTTCTGCCGCATTTTTTTAATGTCAGGACAAAGCATGTAGATTTTTGCAGAGTATGCAAGGTATACAGATATTTTGCAATGAGTTATGAGATGACTTAAAAATTATTTTTCTTTGCAAATTTTTTAATCATGGGTACTGCTACATTTATCCATGCCTTATATTTATGGGCCTTGGTTTATTTTAACCATCGAGCAATAAATACAGGATGCATTTAATGAGAAGATCCCCAATGCCATCCAGATTGTATCTTCGAACAGTCAATGGGAGATTGCGCATCAAATATCTACACATTGGAAACGGTAATTAATTTCATTAATTTTTTTTCTCAGTTCCGGAGCAATATTGCATTTTCCGTTCAAATTAATCGATGTGAGATAATAAATAATGCAGCTAGACCAACCAAAGTTGCAACTGTAATAAATACCTTTGTGCCCCTCGAATGGCTTTCAATTTTATTTTAATAAAATTAAAATTTTTTTGTGGCCTCACTTTAGCAGCATTCCAACGAACACTGAAAGCCGTGTAACCTTAGGGCATTTCAATGTTTCCATATGTAGCCTACTAGAATACAACAAGCCAATCATTCAGACTTCCATTCCATTCAAAGTCATACCGCATTCAATAGCAATTACAAAATGCAACCATTAAAAGCTTCCGATTTTCTCACATCCTTGGTTTTTGGGAGTTGATTTACCTGGAAGCCCGGCACAATACAGTATGCATGAAATGGAAATCAATTTATTGCAATGCCATGCCCAGCCAGACAAAGGGCAAAACAATGAATGATCTACAAACGTCTATTTGCATATGTGTGGTGTGCGTTTACGTACCGGGCAGGGAGTGCAGAGAATAAATATTGATACCTATTAATCATGTAGTGCCACCAGCAATGTAGCATATTTGTAAGTGAAAGGATATGCATTGGCATGTTGTTTGCCGGCGAACGGCAGCAATACACAATTCACATAATGCACAAGGACCCATTCGATTGGGTCATGAATATTTAGAGTTTTCAATTATTTCACAGCCCTGAAAATAAATGAATTCATCGTTGTACTTTATTATTATTTGCTTTATCTTTGGTTGAGATTGCAAAAGTGAGATGAAAGTAAAATAATTAATTCACTTCGGCTGATTTTCAACAGCGAGTTGAAGTTGATCACAAAGCGGATATAAGCTAAATTCTTTTTTATCAGGATATATGAATTTCGTAATTCGTGGTTCCTTAACAATCCGAATACATATGTCAAGGCAAGTTATAACACTTCTTAAAATTATAGATTAAACATTCATCATTTCCACCTTGGGGAATTTTAACAGCCAACAATACCTGTAACCAAAGGGAAATATTGTTTCATAATAAAATAAGGAACATATAAATAAAAATAAATAAATAAATAGAGTGGCGCAACAGCTCGAGGTGAACGAGGGCCAACTTCTCAACAATGTATGCTTGGTGTATTAATTTCTTTACATACAAGGAACATTTGCTATAGCAAAATAAGCCAAAAGCTGCGAAAGAAGAGATCATGAAAGTTCAGTCAAAGTTTTTACTGAATAAAAATTGCATACAACAGATGAGGACGATTTTTTCTTTTTCGAAGAAATTCATTAAAAATGGAATGCATTCCATCAAAAATACATGGTTTGGGCATAATGTTCTTGTACATATATAAGTTTATATACGTATGGGTGGGCATGCTGCCCCAATGCAAAATTAACAATCTTATATTTGAAAAACTGAGTAAGCTCGGGTTTAAACCTCGAAAAACTTGCAAGAGAAAATGAATATGGAACAGTTATTTAAAGTCAAAATGGACAAACTAGAAGTATTTCTACTGAAAAATGATATTGATATATTTGCCTGATAACGGTAACTCACCCAAAAAGGGGCTTGGGCCCAAAATAAATGGTAACAATGACTAGGACGCACATCACCTTCGAAAATTCAAGAGGAGGATCTTCCCTCTACATCAAAAACTGCATACAGCACTTCCAGAACACAGAAGTTAAGATAATAGACTCCAAGTTCATAAGTCTTGTTGGAAGACGATCTTGATCGTATGTATGACTCGAATTGAGTCGAATTTTATCATTGGGGGCGTCTTCAACGCAAGGCATACTTTCTGGGGCTCAAGATGCAATTCTGCAAGAGGCAGATTACTGTACAAAGACTGTATGAAACGTGGGGTGGACTTTTTCTCCACATCAGAAAAACCAACATATAAGCCAACTGACAGGAATAAAAAGTCTGACCTTGTCGACTTCTTCATCGCTTAAGGGTACCCCAAATACCTTACGCGAGTCGAAGAGTGTTATGATCTTTGCTCAGACCTCTTAGGAGTAATCTTGAAGATGGGCGGAAGCCTAGAGAAAATGGAAAGATCTCCTAGATTATCCAACAAAAAGACGAACTGGGACGCCTTCAGAAAGGACTGTAAGGAGGGTGTTGGCTTGAATGTTTCATTGAGAACTCCATTCGAATTAGAAGACGCAGTTGACAAATTCATTGAAGCAATTTAGAACGCTGCGTGGAACAACACTTCTTTCCAAAGAACAGAAGTATGCACGGACGGGCACGTACGCACAACATATCCGTTCGAAATCAAGGAATTAATTCGCCAAAGAGAAGAGCGTGTAAAAGAGGGCAATGAACGAGGGCACTTCGGACAAAACCCTCTAAAATCACCTCGCTAACAAGCTTAAGGAAATGCTGCAAGATTATAAGAAACGTGAGACCACTGAATATCTTGAAGGCTTATCGGCTGATAGGAGCTTAAACTATTCGCTGTGGAAACAGGTAAGCCCAGCAAGAAACCTATTACCCACTCGGCACCAATAAAGAAAGCTAACAGCGAATGGGCAGAATAAGACAAAGAGAAAGCGAAACAAAAAATCGTACAGGCCTATATCAATTCTGCCGATAATATGACAATATGGTATTCGAGAAACTTCTGCTCAAGCGATTACAACCTATATATTCGTTACAAAACCTTGAACCTATAATAAACTTTTTCTGCTTCCTCAAAAACAATTACAAGGCAATATCACATACCAAAAATTAGTGCGCTAGCACCATTGTAACATAGCTTAAATTTGAAAATGTATTTTTAAAAATTTGAAATTGTCGCACAAACAGGCCTGTATGGTGTGCCTGTGGCTCGTCAGTGGGCGGATGAAGGATTGGAATTCAAGCTCACTCACAAAATTTCAGCTCTCTAGCTTAAAATTCAAGGCCTAAAAGTTGTTTACATACGGACGGACGGACATGGCTTAATCGATTCTCCTGTCGGTCCCTAGAGATTTAGGAATAACTAGGGAGTTTAAAACCCACTACTATAGCTACTGCGAGCGAAGAAGTAACAAACTTTGCTCAAAAGCTAAATGCTCGTCTTCATGTTCATTGCAACAGTGATATGATCCGTATTCTTAACGAGACAAACAACGAGCGACGTTTACAAAGAACAAGACCCTTCGACCTAAGCGATGTAAGTTTGCACCGCACGAACTGACAACACTACGAAAGCGTAAGCTACTTGTAAAGTTATCTTAGCTGTAGTCAAGAAAAATTATGAGAGAACGAATTTTTACTACTATGACTTGCTATATGTCATAGTGGTATATGTCACTATGCGTTCTGGCAGTTTTCATAGTGGCTCTCATATAAGGATGGTTTTTAAGCAAGTGGAAATCGGACATAACCAATATCGGCTACTTTGGCCGTTATTATATACCTGCTATAGTTATGCATATTGGTATTTTTTAAAGATTTTGTAGTTTTAGCGTCCATCCTAGGATTAAAAACTGCTTGAAAAATAAAAAAAATATTTATGTTAACGTTTAGCTATGTGTTTATTATACCTATAAAAGATACCAAAAATTTCAAAACTATTGTCAACTTCTTGTCTAATAGATATTGACTAGAATACAGGGCCTTGTTATATCGATGCGCTTAAAATGCGCTATCCGAACTGCAGTATTTCAAATGTAAGTATTTCTCTGATTCATTTGAATGAGTTATCTAACTTATTTACTTTAAAGAACACAAGCCCACTAAGTCTTTTAATTAATTAAGTTTGCCTCTCAAACCACTATGCGCTAAAACATTATTCACACATTTGGAGTTCAGTACCTGAGAATTCACTCCGCCTTCTTAATTCTATTCAAAAGAGAGCTATTCGCTTATTTGATGCCCGTGAACTAACTCTTAATTTCCAATCCTTAATTCGCCGTCGACTTGTTAATGATTAAAACAGATATAGGCACATTATCTACTTGCTACCATCATCATAACAAATATTCCGGAAAATGGCGGTTTGATTCCAGAAAATTCTCCTTTTACACGTTCTACAAAACAGACTACAACCGCTCATGGGTTCCATAAAAAACTCGAAACACCACGCACTACACTACTTCAAAACTCTTTCCTCTACGGAACAAATGTTTTTTGGAACGCACTTCCGAACAACACTTTTCTTGACACTTTTACACTCCAATTATTTAAAATTAGAATTAATGAGAAATATCTATTAACATCTCGGCGGCGCACAGGTTCAGTATAATATGCAGGTTCGCCCTTCCTGGGTGTATTAATAGAAAAAAAAAACTAAATGTGTACATACATCTCTCGTTGAAAGCCCCGATGCTTTTGATTTAGTAGTTTTCTAAAAGTCGTAAATGGTCATCTTAATGCTCAAGCCACTACGTGATATTGTTCATATAAAATTGGATTTTTAAGTGGAGGTAGACGAGTATTATCGGAAAAATTAATTCCCCCATAGCTTCGTGACTTATTTTATTTTCATAATTAATTTAACATATAAAGCGAAGGTGTGGCACGATTCAAACCAAAAGAAACATTCGTTTAAAGAAGCAATCTACGTGATAGGTATTCAATATTATAATATTTATTGCATAAAACACATATACATATGTGAATTGCAGTCACGTCTCACTGAGAAAGATATCTCTGGCAGAATCAGTTCTATAGATACTTAATGATTGATATGCATGCAAAGAAGAAGATTTCGAACTCGAATTTAAAAGCAGGAAGATTCGTGATTTATGGGCAGTTTGTCTCATGCAAGTGGCTGTGCTTTAAGTGCAATTTCTGCAATTTATCAAAATGGTTTTACACATCTCCGACAAGTGAGTTAGTGCAAGGTTTTGCCTATAACGAACTTCTGCATCCCTTTCCCTATTTACCCCAGGGATATCAAAAAATAAGTTTTTTAATCTGGATCATTCATAAATACATTGTATGCCAATTAAATGCTTTGGTCGCGCCTTTAAAAAAAGTTTGTAATCAGCAACATTTTTCCTCGTGGAGCTACCAACTTAATAAACTAAAATACCAGTAAGTAAGTGCGAGCATTTCGTTTATAATAAACTGATATTCTACGCATTTTTTTACTTGTATCACCAAATTGTAAGGTTTAAAAGAAGTTTTATTTGTTTTGCCATGTAATATGTTCATAATAAAATATTCTACTTCTAATTTCTGTAGAATCATGAGTAATACCTCCGCTCCCTAAATACTCCCGCTTCCCGATACTGTCGGCGAACAATCAAAGGCTTCTGCCGACAGTTAGATTCACAAAAATTCGAGTTCCTATGCCTTGCCAAAGCTTCTAGTTGGTCAAAAGGTCCTATGAAAAAAGATCTTGTTTTGTCTTACAAATATACCATGCTTTCAAGCTTATAGTGGTCGTGGCCTTTGGCAGATCCATGCGATATAAAAACCAAGTCGTTCTTTTTAATTCAATTTTACTCTTGAGCTCACCTGATAGTTCCCACCAGAGTTCTTAAAAATGTTCTTATATGTCTACTCGATGGTCATTATTTATCAAATTAGGTAGGTTATGAATTAAAAGAATGAAATCTGAAAATGAAACTTTTTAATACCGTTAATACATTTTCGTTCCGAGTTGCTATGAAAGCAAGGTCAAGTCATGAGAAGGCGAAGGCATGAGTTAAGCAAAACATAGTTTTTGGTGGCCTTTACCGATGACAGCAAAAACTGTGTTTTACAACGACCATCGAGTAGACATCTAGGGCGCCTTTGGCCAAAACAGCCAGTAACGAATTTATGGTAGTAAAGTGGCTCCGTCGAAAACAAAAAATAATTTTTGCCTATATGCTTTAGTACAGTCAAATTAAGCTCAATAGCGAAAGTTTTGTGGTAGTTCTAGTTTCTCTCATTACTTATAGCTTTTGGTGTGCTGATTTTCGTGAAGTTCAAAAAAATTCAAAAACGTTTAAAGAATTTTTGTTTGTTGTATTTGTTTAAAGTGTTTTTTAATATAACAAACTTTCACATTTTGGGTAATAAAACTTTTTTGTAACTGCTTGCCCTTAAGAGCTCGATGAAAATTGACACCTTTTGGTCGTCAAAACTCAAAGTTATACCGCAAGGCTAAAAACATAATGTTTAAAAAAAACGGTGTGAGGAGGTCGCATCTATTTGCACTTAGTTTAGGTTGTAGGTTGAAGTGTATTTTCACTCAGTGTAGGCTTGAGGGAGTCCTTTACAGAATCAAATGAAACAAACTTGCTTCAATCCTTAAACCTGCATATGGTACCTACTGAGACCAAGGCGGAGCCCTTTAGTCTTCTTCCAGAACCTATAGAGACTCTTATGTGATACTACGGTTGTTCTCTTTACACTAGAAGTGGGGAGGTCACTGGTCTGACTCAAGGCATGAATTTAAAGGTGTCCTTAATTCAACACCCGTTGAAGCCATCTGGAAGTAATTCGTGATAGAAAACTTCTTTGGTCCAAGCATATTGAATCGAAAACCAAAAACCAAAAACCACTTTTTTTCTGGCAGTGTAAAGGTAGAGGTGCTTTTGGCCAGAACAGTAAGCTAATATCCGAAAAGGGTCTCTGGGTCTATTCGGCCTTTAAAAGATCACTCCACATACGCATAAGTTTGTGGCCAAACTTTCTTTTGCCAAACTTTAAAGAACGGCGTTCTACCAGACCCAGGCTCTTCCCTAGATGATATAACGCACCTTCTTCCCATGGGCGCTCGCAGGATTTTTTGCAGGGGGGGCAAACCATGGACCCAGACGAAAAAATTCAGTATTTCTTGAAATTCCTCGTAAAATAATAGTTTGGTGTTTGATGATGAATCGCACCGAGCCAGGGGGGGGGGGGCAAGTGCCCCGTCTCGCTGAACTTAGTCGGAAGGCTAATTAAACAGTGAATCTTGCTTGGGTTCCAGATGACGCTCGAATCCAGGGAAATCAGATTTGCTGTAGGGAAGCTTCAGATGAGATTTTTCTCAAGATCCGAGCTTGCACTGGGTCTGTCTAAAAACCTCCTTTTTAGTTGTCCTGCCCTAGAGAAATAAATAATGGAAATGGGGAAAACTATATATGTACATTATTGTAACGTGACTTTATGGTAGCACAACGAACCCGTATTTGTGTCTGACGATGCTCCATCGGACAGTACCAAACTTCAACAAAAAGCGGCGTATGCTGATGCTGCAAATTTGGTGTGACCTTAAAGGAAATCTCTTACCGCACTTTGTGTCTCCAGGCATTGGTCCAACTTACCTTCTCTCTAGACTGCGCAGTTGGAAGCCGCATTTGGAAGCTGAAATCAGTTTCTATATAGATCATAGTTTCATTTCTACATTATGAACAAGCAGTCCCAAGCAGCCTCGTCCTATACCCGACCCATAAATCTTATAATGATAAAGAAATTAACATTTCAACGTACGGATGAGAATCTCTTATTCGATTGATCAGTCTTAATCATTTTTGGAATAGGTGAGTACAATTGGTTTAAGGTATTTATGTTAATAGCTTAATTGAATTGGGGTCTTACATGGATATCGAAAACTGAGCAAGTTTTTTTTTAGATTGCCAAAGTGGGCATCGAAATTCTGCACAGCAGCAACGTTAAGGTGATAATAACTTTATCGATAACAACACGTTTAATGCCACTTAAAAAAATTTGTGATAATTTGTATGTCTGTTAATACCGTCTTATTTTTTTCTCAAAAATCAAGCTACAGCTTTGTCTAAAACTAACCTATTAGATGTTTCAATATCGAAAAGACCGTTTCAAAATCGCTGCGAAAGCAAAAGGATCTAAAACAAAAGAAGTTTAAACCACTAAGCGTCACACGAATGACGGATTCATTGTAATCTGCACTGTTGTTTTGACAGCTTGTAAGTTTCTTGCACATAAGCCCAATTGAATGTGTACTATTGGATTAGTTTTGCATTTTAATTAAAAACCAACAATGTTCATGCCTTTGTATAGAGTCCTTCGGAACAATTTCTTCAACCCTTGGAAGGGATCTCTTCCTTGGTTTTAAATTACGTTAAAAATTTATCTCCATCAACCCCACGTTAAAAGACACAATATATCTTTTCTCATGGAAACTGCGTGTATAATCAATATTAATGCCATTCAACGTAGCCCACACTCTAAATTTTGCTATCCGCCCATTTTGGTGTACGACAAGTGTTAATAAAATCTGTTCGGCGTTACGTATTGTCCCTGCTAGTCTGATTCCTTTTGAACATTGGGTTTCATTGTGTACCTCTTCTTGTCCTCACAAAAAGAGGAAAATCTGCTAAATTTCGAAGAAAATGGAGTTTCCCCCAAAATGTTTGGAAGACTATTCAGATTCACTCTTTGCCTATGATTGATGGGCAAGAGGTTCGTTGTCGAAAATGTTTGCACTTTTGGCAACAACAAAATACTCTGCTCGTACTTACTTGAGGGAATCGAATAGTAAGTAGAAAGAGGGTCGTAAATTAAAAATAAGCCTAATCCCACACAGCTTCAAAGGACACATTTTAAGTCCTTTTTATAAGTATGTATATGTACGTACCTGCAACGAATTTAAGCTTTACCCTAAAGAATGAACAAAAAATAATGGCTAACAACCCCCAACGGTTGGTTTCAGTGTGAATTTTAACGTGACACTTCCTAGGAGGCAATATGTCACCAGATATTTTTGTATCTTTTCCTTTTGTCCTTGCCTCGCTCCACAAAATAGGTAATCGTATGTGCTATTGCTATCACTGAGTATATCTACAAGTCTTAAACGGCACATCCTTAACTCGCATGAACACATGCATTATGTAGATACTTTAAAGGAGTATCTCGAAGATAAACAAAAGGGAAGTAAAACAAAGTTAAATATGTGTACACCGCCAGCATTCGGTTGAAGGCGATAAACTCTACCTCCACCGTCACGACGCGTCGAGAAGGTGTACAATGCTGATGTCTGGTAAGGTTCGGAAGTCGTGTTCTGCGTTTGCCTGGTCCACTTTACTTTTCATCTTATCAGCATATCTACCTCTGCGTTTCATCTATTGATTGCACCGCGCCACTAAGCCCTTTTTAAGATGTTTTTTTTTTTTCAGACATTTTCACTGCACTTTACTTTGACTGAAAATTCAGCCAGTGTGGGGTAGTGCGAGGCTTCTTGTATCTTTGTGAGCCTGGGGTTGGCTTTTGTCCTAGCGGGATTATTTATTCACCCTCGTTTAGAGGCAGAGATGAGTTCAGGGTATAACATAGATACCCGTTACACCTTTGCCGTAAAATGTTGAGAACTGTTTTCCTGCTTCCATCGGTGCAGAAATTTTGTTTCGTCTCTTCCTTTTTAATTTTTCAAAACTCCTGCACAAGTAGTGTATATTTATTATGTAAAGTTAGATATACCTATAGTTCCCATTTACCATGAGTCGAAACCAATGTGTTTGCTTAAGTGTTCTACTGAAGATAAGTTGGAGGATCAAGTTAAGAATAGGAAATCTAGATACAAAAAGAATAAAAAAATGGAAAACAAAAAACTACTTGACATACATGGTTCCTTGGTAATGTTAGATGGTACATAGACGTGTATTTGTTTGTGTTTGCAGTTGGTAAGGTTTTTTGGCAGGTATATATAGGGATACCCAAATTTTCTCACAAGGATTAGGTGATATTTATACACAAAGGAGTAATGATAGTAATAAACAAAATAGGATTGAAGCTCAAAAGTAATAAATAAATAAAAGTAATAAATCGATGAAAACGATAGGTACCTACGATAGGTATCCGCCCAACCGTCCGAATGTAAGAAATTTTTTAGCTCCATTATTATAGGTGAGCTGGAAGTCCATCCTCGAATTTAGGATCTCAGTCACATTAAAGTTATGAACGTTGTGAAGTTTCAATTCAAAAATTAAATTTTTTAGAGGGCCGGTCAAAAATGGAAAAAGGACCTCTTATGTTATCACTCCGTTGTCCGTCCGTCCGTCCGCACCCATAACTTCTGATCGGTGAGTCGTAGAAAGATGAAATTTAGTGCATTTATAAAGTTCGTAAAATAAATGAGAACGCATACCTATAAGAAAAATTTTTCTTATAAACAAATAACGGTTTTTCTACAGTTTGAAAGTTGATGCTAAAAGAGACAAAAAGTGGAGTTGAAAAGTTAGCGGACGGAAATGTCGAAAGAAAAAACCGTGTGTGGCTCACCGGCAGGGTAAGATCCTGCAACCCTTACTTGTCGCGAGTAAAGCTCTAGAGCCACACACGGTTTTTCTTTCGATATTTCCGTCCGCTAACATTTCCACTGCATTCTACGACTAAACGTAGAAATAGAGGGGCCTGTACGGCTTAGTTGTCATCATAATTGTTATAATTTACTTAACAAGACATTTTGGCAATAAATAAAAAATAAAAAGATGATTGATGAACCCAGGACCTTCCATTTGTTACTCTCCCAAAAGGTGCTACCATCTGCACCACACCCCTTTTTTCATCTCGGTGTCCAAATAGCCTATATGATCTCTCTGCATAGATAATGCACATCAGCCAACAACATGAGACAAAAAGTGTTTTGACACTAATATTTAAAATGTATTTTTCGTCCTGCGTTCCAATGAAAATTTGAGTACCTACCTCTACTTAAAAATTGCTTAATATTAGAAACGTAAACTTAAAAAAAAAAAATTATAACCATACCTACCGAAGTTATAACGGTTTAAATTCGAAAATTGGGTAAATATAGTCAAAGATGTCCCCCGTTGCTTACTTCCCTGCAATTGTTTCATTTAGAAATTTCTATACAGAGATCTTGTCCATAGTTCTTCTTAAAATAGGACTCGAAGTATTGTTTGAGTATTATATAAGCGAAGCAAACCAGTTATCGAGATGCGTTGGAAAAAATGCTTAAAAGCCGGAAATTGTAATTAAAAGAAAAGATAAAACGTAAAGTCACAAATATACTCAAATATACCCAACAACAGCAATCGTTGCATGCTTAGCCTTCAAAAAATAAAAAACTGACGGACCGCTACACATATGAGCTACGCATACGCTTTATGCTTGACAATATTTATACCCCTGACCCAGTGTAAATTAATAAATAGTTTGTAACACTGTGAAATAAGCACCGTAGACCCCTAAGACCTTTTAAAGATATAATCGAGACCGAAAGGTGAATCGATTAAGCTATGTCTGTCCGTCGGTCCGTCTGTCCGTACGTGTGAAGTTTTTAGGTATTTTAAATCAAGCTACGACGCTCAAGCTTGGAGTGTGTCTTGGGTCTCATTTTGTACAGACAAATTATGAAAATTAGTTAAATCCGCCACCGGCCACGCCCACTACTGGCTTCAATGTAAGACAACCTCCATGTCAAATTTTCTTTCAAAATGCCTTTTGGTCAAGTAAGACAAAGCGTAGCAGCTCAAATTTTGGTATAGAGCAATAATGGCCCAAAAACCTTAAGGAACACAAAAATCGGACCGCCCACAATATCGACCATGCCCACTTTTAACGTGTTAGATCTTTAAAAACCCGATTTCTCTAAGAGTTCACTCCAAATCGAAAAAGAATTGTATAACAAATATTATAGATATTATTTGCTAACTTTTTCCATACAAAGTTTTGTGCTCCGTCCACTTTTAGGTGGCGTTTTAACAGAAAAAAAAAGTTTTTTTCTGAAATAGCTTTCGGTTTTAAGGCATTTTGTCATAATTCTAACGAAAGTACAATTAATTGATTTTAATTTTTAGCCCAAACCCACTTTTGGGGGCGTGGCCTATACAAATAATGTATGAATACGGGACAAAAGATTTGGTGTAACATGGTATAAAGGGTCGGGTATAAAGAAGTTTGTCACAGGCGAACTCTTTCACTTACTCACTTTACTTAAAATGGCTTTTTATGTAAATAATATCTTACTATTTATTTCTAAAAAATAAAAAAATATATAAGTATCCTTTTAAATGCCTACCAGTAAAGTGAGAGTCGCAACTTGAGGAAATTTCATTAGATAACTAATTTTAGCATCTAGCGCAGATTCACTCAAAGGCTTTCAACAAAACAAATAATAACAATGTCAAAAAAAATGGGTCAAACAGAATTGACATTTCCAATCATAAAACAACTAGACACCACCTTTTGCAGAGGTTAATATAAATCTATTCGTCTATGATAAACATGTATGCGCATTTCTATTATAACTTAATGGACTTTTACTGCATTATATCGAACACAATTTGCGAGCCCGTATGCCGCACTCTATTATTTGCCTTTCAATGTCAAAAGGAAGGGATGAAGGTCTCCAGTCATTAGGGGAATCAAAATGTCAAACAACCTAGCAAATCTTATTAAGGGTTATAAACATTTAACATGTTTGCCTGCCATCGCTTGTATTATGTTTCACATCCACATGACGAAAATTCGTTTAACTAAGTGGCACATGGGAACATCGGCATCTGAATTAAGTGTCACTCGAGTTTGTAGAACACATCACAGTGAAACTTAAACCTGCATACGCAACACACGTATTACGTATCCACTTTTCATAAACCTGACAGTCTTCGTAGATATATCTGCTGGCGGTAAGAAGCACAAAACAAAGATATACTCTGCAGAGCATTTTGCATTTAACCATTTGACAACCACAGTACGATACAACATCAGTACAAGTCTTCACTGTGATTGGTGGTGTGGACGAAAATTGATTCAAACCTATAAACCAGAACCGCTATACGTACTTTCTAAGAAGAAACATTTCTTCCGTTGCACTATCACCCGAATGAAAACCTCAAATGCCAGCGAGTACATATTTGAAAAGTTAATGCATCTAACACTCGGTGAGTCACATGTCGATTACCAAAGTAGCACAATGGTGATAGTATTATGGGAAAAAGGATAATATAAGACGGTTAGATATGTGGCTGTTGGCGAAGCAGCTGGAAATTAACACAGGCCGCAACCAGCAGTCGTCTTTGAATTCTGTGGGGAGTTGAAGTGCAGTGGATAACACACGACAATAATGCGGGCATTATCTATTCTCTTTTCAGATACACAGGGGCAGTATGCAGAGATGCGCGTGGAAGTGGAAACAAACCGAATGTGGTTTTAAGTCGACGGCGATAGAGTTTAAGTGCATTTGGCACGGCAGGATACCTCCGCGCCACCGAATGGTAATAAGATAAATTTTTATTCGTTTTTTTGTTGGCCTCTTACGATTAGGATAATGGATTTTTGGGGCAAAAGAATATTTTTTATGGTCGTGGTCGAAAAGGAATATGGTGGCACTTTTCTTCGAAATATAAAATATACCTACCTAGTGGCAATTTGGGCTTAATTAAAGGACGTAAATTGCCTAACATGAGAGTCAATATTTTTTTAATTGCGTGCACTTTCCTTGACTGCTCAAAAGTTTTTGACACTCTCGATCACAAGATATTAGTGTGCGAACTTAAGCGATGTTTTCGGTTTTTTGACTCCGCTGTCAAAAATATTCTGTACTACCCCATGCACAGACCCGAGTCATTGCTGCAGGTGGAAAGACTTCAAATTTTCTCGAGCTGAAGTCAGGTGTCCCACAAGGACCAATTCTTGGCCATTTTTTTTTTATTCAAAATGTTTATTGATGATCGCCAATGTGTTTTGAAATATTCGTCGATTTTCAAAAACCCCATGGAAGTTAAACTCTAGTCTCGAATCTATTAGTCTTTGGTGCGAAGTTAATAAGCACCTTCTGGAACCTTGAGAAACCTATTTTTCAACGATTAGGTTAACCATGTTTTAGATCACGTTGAAAGAGTTTAAAGCTTAGAAATCTTTTTGCTTCCTTTTTCAAGGTCCTTCATTCTTACTTCAAGGACCATCATGTTGAAACCATAATTTCCAAAGTATATGGGTTCCTATGTAATCTTTCCTTTACACAAGAGTTTTTATCGATGTCGATTAAATTTAAATTAGCTAAAACTGAAATAATGCCGCTTATTACTTAGGGGAGGGAAATTTTTTCTTTTGAAATTTCTTTTTGTCATATAGAGCTGGAAAAAAACTACAGGTTATCATTAAAGGCCTGACCAGAATGCGTAGCTGAAGCTGACGTTGTCAGAATACGACACTGTAGATGAGTACAAGTTTGCCACGTAATACACATAAATACACACGTTTTTTTTTTGTCACAAAAAGTTACTATTTTAAACTTTACTAGGTATAAAAAGTAAAGCTACTATTTTTTAATAAAAAAGTAATTTTAGTCTCTATTAAAAAATAATTTATGAATGTTATTAAAGAAAACGAAAAGAAAAACAAGTGAATAAGTGCAAGACTTGGTCTGTGACGAACTTCTAAATTCCCGACCCTCCTTACCCGTTAACACCAAATTTACATGTCAATTGTATTAGTACACATGTCAATTATAAGTATAGGACACCCCCCCAAAAATAGGGCGTGGGCTGCAAATTTAAATCAATTAATTTTAATGAGAAAATGCGAATTGATTAATCAATTAATGAGAAAATGCGTTAAAAACGAATATAAATACTATAAAAAATGTTTTACCCTAAAAACGCCCCCTAAAAGTGGGCGAAGCGCAGTGCTTTGTATGTAATAAGCTATCTAAAATGGTAATATCTTAAATATTTGTAATAAATTTTTTTTATATTTAGAATAAATTTCCCGAGAAATCAGTTTCCTACCTCAATTTTAAAGACCTCAAAACTGCATGCATATGCCTTAATCAATTCATCTGTCGATCTCGATCATATCTCTAAAAGGTCTTAGGGTTAATTATTTAACTGTTTTACAAACTATGCATTAAAATAATTAATATACCCTGCGTTGGGTATAATAACAAACGAAGATGATATGAATGAAGGCGATAAGAAAAGAAAAAATTTAATTTAAATAGTCCAAAAGGATTTCAATCTTACTAAAATGAAAATTTTCTTAGATTGAGCAAAGAATGAGTCAACGCGTCTGTGGACGCAGTACGTAATGATCTGTACAGCATTTTCTGCAAAAAAGGAGCCGGTTATTGCATAGTGACAGGTATTATGGTATCGGTAAAAATATATTTAGCTTTTGGAGGAAATCATGATTAAGAAAGCTGAAGAATTATGCGGAACCGACCGACGTCTTATTAAAGTAGGATAACGCCTCAGTCCTCATTTCCCGGAGGGTCATAGGGTGAGAAAACACGGTTTACGAATGCCTGTCCTGAAGTACAGTTCATCTGCTAACATCATCCAAAACTATAATAAAAATTTAGACAGCAAAAAAATATACAAAAAACGTGTTTCTACGGAAATCTCGGTCACCTGTAACTTGGCAAAACAAAAAATCATTAAACTGACATTACACATAAAACAAAGGCGGAAAATAAAAACATTTATTCTTCCTTAATAGGCATTTATTCTTCCTTGAAGTTTTTGTCTCTTTTTTGACAAATTTTCAATGTTTGAAAAACGTCATGCTTAATGTTCCATATTTTCAGATACAACTGTCAGCTTCTGCTTCACATTATGTTCGATCTTATGAGAATACGCGTATTCAACTTTTTATTAGCTACACGTTCTTATCAAGTCTTTACGTTTATTTTTCATCCACATTTTATTATTATTTTACACTAATTTTTCTTCGGTAAGCGCAACTTGCACAGAGACATGGTAGCTGTTACCTTACTACTGTTAAAACTATTTAGAAAACTACTTACTAACTACTAATAAATTGCTTATAGTGACTGATTGGTTAATAACAAAATTCACACGAAGAACTAATTGGAAAAAAAATCTACATAAAAAAGGTTATAGTATCACAGTTTATGCAGAAAAAGCAAAATAAAATTTACTTATACAATCTTTAAATAAATTGGTAATAAATAAATAACAAAAAGTAAATAAACAAAGAAATAAATAATAAAAAAGTAAATTATAAATAATAAATAAATAATAAATAAGTCATAAATTAATAATGAATAATTAATTAATGAATAATAAATAAATAATAAATCAATAATAAATAAATAATAAATAAAGAATAAATTAATAATAAATAAGTAATTAATAATAAATAAAAAATAAATAAATAGAAAATAGTTAAATACTTACTTACTTAAGATGGCGCTACAGTCCGGGGTGGACCTGGGCCTCAGCCAACAAGCTTCGCCAGCCAGCTCTGTCTCTAGCTAGCCGTCTCCAGTTTCGCACGCGAAGTTGGCTGAGGTCCCCTTCCACTTGCGTGCGCCACCTGAGTCTCGGTGCTCCTCTACCGCGTCGTCCCTGCGGTGTGGATTCGAAGATTTTCCGGGCCGGGGCGTTGGTGTCCATCCGCTCTAGATGACCCAGCCATCGTAGACGTTGTGTTTTGACTCTTTTGGCTAGGTCGGTATCGCTGTACAGCCCGTACAGTTCGATGTTATATCTCCTTCTCCACTCTCCGTCTATGCAGACGGGACCGTAAATCGTCCGAAGAATTTTCCTCTCGAAGCAGCCTAAAGTGTTTTCATCCGCCTTTGACAGGGTCCATGCTTCTGCACCGTAAAGCAGGACTGGGATGATGAGGGTCTTATACATGGACACTTTAGTTGCTCGAGAGAGGGCTTTGCTACTCAATTGCCTTCTTAGCCCAAAGAAACAGCGATTGGCAAGAGTTATCCTTCGTTTGATTTCAGCGCTGGTGTCATTGTCTGAATTGATAGCGGAACCCAGGTAGACAAAGTCCCTAACTACCTCAAAGTTATAGCTGTCGATGGTGATGTTTTGTCCAAGACTTCGGTGATGGGTGTCTTTTCTTGATGACAGCATATACTTGGTTTTGCCCTCATTGACTGCTAAACCCATATTCGCCGCTTCCGTCCCAATACTCACAAAATAGTTAAATAGAAACTTATTAAATAATAAATATTGAACAGTAAATAATAAACAGCAACTAAAGAATTATAGATAAATAGATTACATGTTATTGGTTTATGTGAATTATTTATGCAGCGAGGACATGTAGGCTATTTGGCCACCCAAGACGTTAGCCCCTATCCTATGACCGACAATGGGGAGGTCCCGTTTTCCATTCCAGCTCCAAAGTAACGATTTTTTTTCTTTTTTCTTTTTTAATTTTTGCATATTTTTTGTTAAGTAAATTATAGCAAATATGTTGACAACCAAGCCGTACAGCGCCCTCTATTCTCGGGTTTAGTCGTAGAGTGGAGTTGAAATATTAGCGGACGGAAATGTCGAATAAAAAAACCGTGTGTGATTCACCGGCAGGGTATGATACTGAAACCGAGTATTGCTCTATCAATTGAGCTTCAGTGAGCACGATTGGTTCTTTTTCCAGATTCGGCTAGTTTTTGCTTCACGCATGCTGTATTCGTTGCTATTCTTTCAAGCTGATTAGGAATGGCGCATAGAAGACTTGTGTTACAGGATTTCGCACATTGCTGTGCAACCACTCCATCATTTTAATGTAATTACATTTCGTTGGTCAATGTGCATATTTATGCAGAGAGAATATGTAGGCCATTTGGACACCCGAGATGGAAGTAGGCTGTGATAAATAAATTTTAGGTTGAGCGGAAAATCCCATGCAAGATCCAACATCATTTTCAAAATTTTATTTTGAGCGATTTGTAGCTTCTTAATGTGAATTTTTGGCTCCCATAACGGAAGAGGCGTAGCCCTTGGTCATCAATGATCGGAAAACAACTTTAAGGATAAGAATTTTTTTTACTCAGCCAGGATTTCCGATTAATTACTTTTGAAGCATTTTGACTTTACGTGTCACTTTCGCCACCGTTGAACTCATAGCAATGCAGCCTAGTGGAGCTCTCAGTTAGCTCTCAAGGTTAGCTCGCAGTGGAGGCACGAATCTTTGTACCCCATCCCATAGGATAGGAGGTATATTAAGTTTGATTCATAATTTGTAACAAAGAGAAATAATCACCGTAGACCCGCAAGACCTAATTGTAAGTCGAATAAGTCATGTCCGTCCGTCCGTGTGTCGGTAGTTTTTAGCCCTTTAATTTTGAGCTAGTAACTTTAAACTGGATATCTGTTCTTTTTAGGTTTCGAAGCAGTCCAAATGTAAAATTTTTTGAAATTCGCCTACCACACGCCCACTTTACTTACTAGCATGAAAAATCAAAATTGTCGTAGGAAGCTAAAATTTGGTATGCAATATTTTCGCTTAAGTGTATTGCGAATGGCATTTCCAAAAAAACCGCCCCAATGTGGGTGTGGTCATATTTAGTTTGCATTCTTATAAACGGTTTTTCATCGACACATTTGTTTAAAGTCCAAAAAACTTGCACCACAAAATATTCAGATATGTGCTTATGCTATCAACTAAAATGAATTAATTTTTTGAATAATTTTTCATGCAGTTTACGCTAGATTTTGAGCAATAAATACGTGTTGTTGTGCACCTCGTCTAGTAATCACTTATCAGTAACGAAACCGGACTATCCCGATTTTTGCAGTAAGACTAGCACCGATCACGAGAAATTTCTAGCACTGAGCGTTAATTTTTTTCAGTGTTTACTGGATAAATGAAGGTAGTTTCTAAAAAGTAATTCTCCTAGCCACAAAGCCCAACTAAATCTTCAATTTTTCTTGCAATGCAATAAAAATAATCTATCGTTATGAACAGACTTTTTTTTTTGTTTTAACTGTTAAACTGTCATAATTAATAAACATACATAAGACTTAGCATTAATCATTAACATATTTTCTGGAATTAACAAGTGCATACTAGCGCCTGCTCGCCTAGAAGCCATCCGTTCAAGCAAACTAAAATCCTATTCATAGACGCGATATAGACAAGAACTGAAATTCATTAATCTATGACCAACACTTTTAGAGGTATGGTACCACTTGAAGTGCAATCCTTATGGTGCTGACAGAAAATTCATTTATCAGTCTCGCAGTCTCTAATACAGCACCATTAGTGGCCACAAACTTCCATTACCCACATCATTCGTTATCTCGAGCTGAAAAATCTTGGAAATGCCTTTCCCGCATTTCGACTTACATTATACATCATGGGTAAAAGTCACAATTGGAATTATTAAAAAGAAATATTTTTTTTATTCTTCCGGATAAATGTGTCCGTCCCCATTTCATGTCTAGCCAATCTGTCTCCAAATGTCCTTTTTTTAAATTAATGTATTCTGCATGTCTTTTCATGGATTGTTTCGGTACACCACTATCGCAGCATTTTATCTCGTAGAAAACAAGAAACGACCCTACAAGTAGAAGACCCAAGCCAGAAACTCAGCTACAGATAGCATCAGACGTTTTTCTTTAAAAACAAAAAAAAAAAACACCAGTTCACGGAATGACAGAAAGTAATTAAAACCATGTTCATGAGGTCAGATGACACCACATGATACCTCCCGTGATATGGGTTAAGGTTGTTTTAATGCTCCCCATGATACATATCGTCCTATCTGTGGTTGGTGTGTTTTTTTCTTACACCAGACGCAAGTTGAAGGACCTGCTATCTGTTAAGTGTGGCATTTATTTAAATCACAGAAATCGAAAGACACAACAGTTGAAAAGATCTGGCCAGTTCGATAAAAAGTCGGATTTTTCAACCCCCATTAAGTTAGAGGCTCCAGTGGAGCTGAAGAGTTGCATGGGAAAGGTGATGTATAGGTAGGTGTACATTCTGCAAGGCGTTTTATTGTGTCACGCAGCACAGTCGATATAACGGCCTTATCGCGTAACCATATCAAATTTAACACGATAACACTTAAGTCTGGGTATGAGTGGAGTGCAAGGCATACGAGGGACGTGCCTTGTCACTTGGAGAATGAGTCTCGCCATTGCAAAATTTGATCCTAAAAATAGAGCCGCAAATGGCAATGCAAATCTGAATTGCATGCGATCAATTTTAAGCCTGATACTAATGTATTTTTTTTCTTTAGTTGTTCTTTAAGGGGAATTTATTAATAAATTTTCTTAGAGGCGAGTTGGCTTTTGTGTCGACAACAAGCATGGCGCTATAATTGCGATAAGGACAAAGGAGGAAATGCAACCTTCTTACATGCGTCCGTGGGTGCATGTATTTACAATGGAAATTAGCTGCTGCAGTAGGCAGGTAAACTACTTGGAAAGGCCATTATAATTACGTATACGTTCTTTTAATTAAACAGTTTTAGGGTGATTGCTTAGGGGAAAAACAATTTTAGGCACTCGTATAAATGGTATAGCATCACCACTGTGTTATTATTTTTCAATGAATTAATCCCGCATATACCCCTTCCCACTTATCCCCCTTCCCCATAATAAATCAAACCCAAAGTTGTTATCACAAAAACTACATTTCCATAATCCAAACCGCCCAAACTAATCCATTCAAATAACCTTTCCCTCCATCAACCTAACATGACACTCATTCATCCCATTCGCACCTAATCTAGGTCAGAGACAAAAATCTCTCACACACATAACATCTATACTAATGAAACGCATCCATTTAAGGTTATAACTAACTATTTATCTAATAGTGTAGCCCGAAACGTGATTAATGCCGCCCGATCCCGTTGTGGCTTTTGGAATCCTCCTGCATTAGTTGCTTTGTACAGCCATACACATGCACGCACACATGAGTCGGGAAAAATTTATTACTGGCGACGACAAATTTGAATTTTATTGGTTTTATAAAAGATAGACTCACATTTTATCGACAACAGTCATCATCGTTGTCACCTACTCTGTCTCTATTCTAGCTCGCTCTACTTGACATAATTGCTCAACCTATACCGACACCGATGTGGAGCTGGTATCCCCCAAACAAGATGGATATCAGACATCTGCAGGAAAGGATTGTATATCATTAACAAGAAAGATAACAAACACTCCTATATAAATCACTTGAAGGATAGATAAATTAAAAAAAAATGTTGTCAAATGCATGCTAAAAAAAATGATACATCTTGTATCTGATCGGCCATATCCCATAACTTGGTAGCGTTTATGGGTATAGTGTGATTTCCATTCTGATTGACAGCCCCTTTGGTATGCCCATTTGTGTAAACAGAGGGCGACTCAGAAATATCTGATGGATCAATATTTTATCAGAAGAAATAAAAGAAAACAATCCCACACTATAATAAGTGTATATCCTTTCCATGTGCGGTGTCTGCAGGAAAATTTGACTGTTAATTGAAATCGAGACGGCCAATGGTGGTAGATCGTCGAGTAATGGGGGACATTAAAAGAAGTTACATAGACGGGTAGATATAGATACACATAATGCGGCGCGACATATCGTTGCATAGTAGAGAACGTAACTCACAACCATTTAAATTCAGTAGATTCCTACCTAATTATTTTTTTTATCTGCGAGGATTGATACATAATGGATTGCTTTTTGCGTTTAGGATAAATATTTTTGCTGGTTTCATTATGTATTGTGAGTTCCATAGATATAGAAAATTATAGTCAGACAAAGTAAGCTTTAAAACTATTTTAGCACGGAACAAAGTCGCAAGTAGTATTCTGATAATTATAGAGGACATAATACCCACTTTGTTGTTAGTGCAATAATAATAACAAGCTATCCTACTGATTCTACCGCAAGCTTAATAGCACAAAAAGTTTATATATTATCTTTTAAATATGCACTTTTGAACATTTTTCATTTGTTGCCTGTTATCATTTTATCAAAAAAAAAAAAAACAAGGATTTCCGAAGATTTTTGAATGTTTCATAATTTTTATTTATTCAATGATTTTGAACTTTAAATTTTTATACATACCCTGAGAAGGGGATAAAAGAACGGGTAAGAAAACCGCCCAACAAACATACTCTCGAGAGATGTGCTCTACAAATCTAAAAAAACCTCTTATAAGACTCTCAGAACATTATCTTTTTTGATTAAATTGATTTTTTCTCTCATAGTACTCTCATTAAAAGGGTAAAAGGCTACCAGAGTAAAAAAAGATGTAAACTCCTACTATGAGAGAATATTTGATTCTTGTTATGTGTGTTCAACTCTCATGTTACTCTCAAAGAGTAAAAGTATTATAAGAAGAATCATTATGAGAGTCAAAGTATCGAAGTACTCATAAAAATACTCTTTTCAGCCTAACACTCTTGTTTTTAGACCGGATGGCTCATAAAAATACCAATTCATGTCAATTCAAAATAATTGCGTCCCACCATACGTCCCACCATACGTCAAAAGTAATTTTGTCAGATGTAGTGTGCTTGCGGTGACAAAAGTTTTTTAACTAATTTAATGCATTTCTTTATGGAGAAAAAAGTGTAGGTATCTCTGTAGCACAAATCGAAAACATTTTCATGGTCTGGTTGGCCAGCATGGATTGGCTGGTTTTTCTACACGCAAACAAACTCACAGTCAACTCCGATGACGTCAGATTTACATATACTTTTGAGAGCAAATGTCATAACATGCGTATGTCGTAGTCTTTATATTCCTTCATTCATGTGCACGCTGCAATGATGTAAAAACAGAAATGCGTCTTTAAGTAGTACGAAACTATGACATTTCTAAACTCTTAAAAAAAAAGAAAAACAGTTTATTTACTCTGATTCGGGAAGACAAAGCCAATTTTACTCTGGTTAAAAAGCTAAAATTCTGGAAAACAGCCAATATGCTCGCACGAGGAGAGCTAATCTCTGTTAAAAAAGCTTAATCGCTTACAAAAAGTGAATGACTCTTATTAGAAAACTATTTTTTCCGCAATTTAATTTCTTACCTCTTAGAGTTACCAATGTCAAGGTATACGCATCTAGTTGATTTGCATTCGTTTGTTATAAATAAAATTAAAAAAAATATATACCGAAAATATTTTAAGACGAAGATATGTTAATTTTTGTAGGATGGTAAGAGCTATATTTTGGTTCCTATTATGCCCTAAAAACAGGATATATTTTAAAACGTATAGTTTGTAACAGTAAATTATCACCGCGTAATCGCATACTTAGCATTTTTATTGCTTGAGACCGAATATATAATCGACCATGTACCTAAATATGGACGGACATGGCTCATTCGACTCACATTTTGGACGCGATCATATCCTCTTACATCCTATTTTACTCCTTACCCTGTTAATTGAGGTAAAAACACATTTTAAACAGAGAAAATGCGGCAACCCTTCTGCGATGAGCCATCTGTTATAATTTATTTTTTAAATTGATTATTTGTGAGGCGCTTTGTTTTTATCTTTTATCGAAGTAAAATGTTAGCTTTAACAGATAAATTTTCAGTTGCACTAAGTTCTTGCATAATTAACCTCAGAAAAAATATTATTAAACTCAATAATATTTATGACAATGGTGTACCATCAAACAGCGCATCGAAAATAACAATTACTTTTAGAAGTATATCTTTTTCTCTTTTTAACTTCATGTCCTTCTGAAAAATTAAACCATTTTTGGCACACAACATGATAAAGATGGCACGAAAATTGTTTGTTACATGTTTCTCTCTCTTTCAAACAAGACTAACTCTTCACATCCCATAAGAAGAACTTATTGTCTTATAATGAGACCGAATAACTCTTGCAAGGAGAGTTTAAGACTTTTTATCAGATCAAATAACTCCCATAAGTGGGACCATTTAACTCCCGTAAGTAAATAAATAAATAGAGTGGCGCAACAGCTCGAGGTGAACCAGGGCCAACTTCTCAACAATGTATGCTGGTGTGTTAATTTCTTTACAAACAAGGGGACCTACAATTTTTTGCCGAATCCGAACGGCACTTTGAGAAGTTTTTCAAGACAAATGATACTCTCGGAGGGCTTGTCAGACCCTCGCGGAGGTGGGGAACGTGAAAAAGAACAAGTCTTTTTTTTCAGGTGACGATGGCAGGATTCGAACCCAGACCTCCGGCGTAGTAAGCACACACACTAACCACTACGCCACGGCACCCCACCCTCGTAGTACTCTATGAGAGGCGAATTCCAAGAGGCAAGCTCTGGAGGAATACTCTCATAAGACTCTCGTAGAGTGTTATGGGAGGAAAAATGTTAGTTGGGGGCTTTAGCAGCCTCTGAATGATAGCGCTTGTCGTAAAAGGCGACTAAGGCGTCTATACTCTGTCCAACATAAATTGGAAGTACAGCGAAGAATAGGGATGTTTGTCTCTCTTTCCCACTCCTTTATTTTCCGTAAGGTGCTATTCTAACAAAAGCTCTTACAGGGTTTCCGTATGAAGCATTTTAAGTACCCGAAAACCCGAAAGAGTAGTTTATAGGGTTGCCGTCACTTTTTTTTAATTGAACATTTTATTTATGTGATTTTATTTATTTATTTTAAATAAAAAAAATTATCCTTCTCCACACCACCAAGAGGTAAGGAAAAAGGCGCGTTTTTGAAGGGTATCCCCAGTAGTCCTGATCCCTTTTAAATAAAAAACAGACAAAAATAAAAAAATTATTCATCATAAATTATACAGCAATAAAATTAAGTAAGCAAGTAAAAATAAAATAAACATAAATTCATCTATTAAAAACAATATTAACAGACAAAAAAATTAAATATAAATTCACTTATTAAATCCATATCAATATTTAAAATATTTTCTCACAAATTGCTGCTGGTGCTACTGTCTTCACGTAGGTTAATAACCAGACTCTTAACAGCGGCTTCAGAAAAAACGTCCATTTCCCACATTTTTGGCTCAACCACCTGGTCGACGTGTTGGACACACCGCCATTTTTCAGCGTCAACGTTGCTGATTCACCTTATTTTCACAATCCTAATTTAGCAAAAATACACACAACTTCAAAACCCGACCGCGCGCGACGAAAATCTACGTAAATAAACTTATTCCTTAAAAAAGCGGCTTACAATATTGTAACAGCATTTTAACGTATTTTTCGCACATTGAAAGAAATACAAAACAAGATCTCCACGACAACACTCATCATTACGAACTTTTTCAAAGGTCTAATACCAAAAGTTCGTCGAGAGAAACGCAAGAAAAAAAAAATGAACGAGCTACCAAACGTGCATTGGTAACTCTGAATACAAATCAATTTAATGGGGGTTGATTTCAAGCAGCCAAAAGCCACAGCCAATCACTGCACAACATTATGTGCTCTGAGTAAGACGTGGTTTCTGTGTCAGATGCAACTTGAAGTCACTGGCGGGCAAATACTTCTTATGGGGGGTTTCTTTCAAATTAGTATGGTGCAAAAATGTGACACGCTACTGATTTTTAAAAGCTCCTCCATAAGGCCTGTACTGCCAATTTATGTTGAACAGAGTATAGGCCACTGCAACATCCAAGTGAGCCTAGCGACACATTTAACATCGTAACTTTCCCACAAGTCTGCATTATGTAAGTATATGTACATGGGTTGACATGACCGGGGGACCTGCGATGTTGGCAAAGGACGTTCAAATAAAAATTAGATCAATTAAATAAATTTTAAATCTGGTCATCGCAACAATAACAAAAACTAGAACTATCGGGTTCGTTTTTTGAATATAAAGACAAAAGCATATAAAGATGTACTAATACGGAACCGAACAAGGTAAGAACGGAATCGGTAACATCATTGCAGCAGAGCTACTTGAATATTTCAAAGCGAAGGGACTGGTTGATACATCTCAAGCTGGTGATGCAAAGTGAGGTGTAGAATATCGTTAGTGCATATGCTCCCACCAATGTGTTGGGTGGGAAGTAGATGCATTCCGGATAGACTTTCACAATTTCAATCTCATCAAGGCGATCCCAAAGGAAGAGGTTTTGTTTGTTGGCGGAGACTTGAACGTACATGTCGCCCAATCCAACGGGGACTATGGGGAGGGGACTGCCATGGTGGACTGGGGTATGAAACTAGAAACTCTTCTGGCGAAGATACGGTCTTATCGTGCCTAATACCATGTTCGTCAAGGAACGCACGCACCTGACCACTTACAGCAGCGATGGGAACGAGACCCAGATTGGCTATCATTTGGTTCACAGTTTCCCAAAAACGCGGGTCAAAGATGGCAAAGTGAGTTTGAGTGAGGCGATCGCAAGCGCAACGCAACACCGTCTGCTGCTGACCGTCATTTTTATGGAACCATCATCAAAGAAGAAAACCAGGCAAGCCAAAGTTTCGGGGAGAATCATCTGGTACAATTTGGATAAGCTTAAAGGCGAAGCATTTATAAAGGGCCACTAAAAATAGGTCTAAGAAACATGGTGGTGGTCAGATGAGGCGAAACTAGTGATTAGTGAAAAGAAAACTACATTCAACGCATGGAAGAAGTGTTCCTTAACCAATAGAAATGAAAAGCTTCGCCTAGAATAGAAGTTTTTAGACACCGCAGCAGTCGCAAGAAGAAGTGCGCCCCCCAGGTTCATGCAAAGAAAATAGAGACCCTTTGTCGATAGTTGGAGGACTTTTCTTCTCCGGCTGCTGATACAGGCCATACAAGACCTTCGACAAAGTACCTTGAATATGGGGGCCACAATCTTCCAGATTGTCGCTCAGAGGAGGAGAAATGCCCAGGAGATTCGTTCGCCAAGGTTCATCAACAATACTCAGAGCCAGTTTCTTGTGGATGATGACAAAATTCTTCACAAGTGGCTGCAGTATTTTTCTTGTCTTTGGAATAAACAGTTTCATAGGCAACACTATCCAGAAGAAACCACTACCAACTGAAAAAAAGTACCAGACATCACAGTCAAGAGGTTGGGAAGGCAGTTAAGTACTTCAAAAACCGAAAAGCAGTTCGGCCGGATCAGATACCCTCAGAGTTCTGGAAAAAAATTGGGAGACAGCGAGGCTAGTTGGCTCACGACCTTCACCTTCAAGCCAATAAGAGGTGATCCAATGCCTAGTCAGTGGAGGGAATGTTATCTACTTCCTTTGTACAAAGGAGAAGGTGGTACACGAAGCTGTGACAAATACTGTTCTATCAAGAAGATCGTCGAATGGGTAATAAATAGTCGGCTTCGAAGAAAATTAGGCTATATAAGGACCAACGCGGATTTGTCGCGAGCAAATCAACCACTGATGCAATGCAAAGTATAAGGATCGTAATTGATAAACATCGTGATGCTCTTAAAGATCTGCCTATGGTGGTGTACGATAGACTACAGCTTTCGATAGACTACCACGAAATCTGATATGGGTGGCGCCAAGAAAACAAGGAACTCCAGAAGCCTATGTCATGTATGATGGAGCAAAGACAAGAGTAAGATGTCCTTCCGGAGTGATGACTTCCCAACTAAATTCGGTGTACACCAGGAAAGCGTCCTAAGTCGTTTGCTTTTTATTGTAGTCCTTGATTGCCTTCTTGATTGCCTTCTTGAACAAGAATGCTTTGACTTGCAATATATATCGGTTCTCGTTTTATAGAGATAAAAAAATTTAAAAATTTATATTATCCGCTTACTTCCACGCTCAAATTTCTTACTCAAATTTTGGTATTTACATACTAAGCTAAAATGGTATTGACAAAATCTTGATTTCTTTGAAATTTGTGTCCAAAAGTCAAAAATAGTTATATGCACATCAAATGTTAAAGATATAAGCCATAGAACTATTCACTCGAAAGAGTCAAGTTTTAGAGGGAATCTTTATGGCGTTTTAAGATTATAATTCGGTTTCACATCCTTGAGCTCACAAAGTCTTATGGTCAATTCTAACATTTTCTCTTATTTTTTTATAACACCAGTATCAGAGGTGGGTATAATACACTCTCATTTGATTGTACTGTAAACAAGGAATTAATAAGTAAATGTAATCTAAGAAGCTCGACTGCAATGTAGCCTTATACATACTCTACTCAAGCTCTAAACGTTAAACTTATTACATGCCTTTTCTGCAATATCTAGACATCAAGGTCACATAACGTTTTTTTTTTATTTCATTCTAAGCATTATTTATCTAATACTTTAGTAAAGAAAATTATTTACACTGACTGTCAATTTAGAATCACTTTAACAGACAAACATATGTACCTACAGCTGTTCGAATTGATTTTCCTGCCTAATAAAGTCACTTTGTATACTCCAAAGTCAAATTAAATAAACTTTTTTCTACTTCCATATCCATTCCGGCGAACTTTAAATACTCACGGTCATCGATTGAACAAAGTTCACTCTAAAGCACTGACTTTACCAGGTTAAACACTTATCGGAGCGTAACTTAGGACATCAAATACAATAACAATAGCCAAAAAGAAAAACTGTGGAAAACGACTTTTAATTCTCAATAAAGTTTTTCCCCTCCACTTGTTTTTTTCTATACACAAATTTAAAGGCAAACACGAATGCACGCTCCCTTAATTTTGAAATAATTCCTTTCAAACACGAAAGGTTTCTTCTCCTTTACTTTCCATGTGAAAGTTATACGAAAAAACTCTTAAAGGACAGCAAAAGCAGAAAAAAAAACATCAACCAATTGACCCAAAAAATACAAGCACCTTATGTCATAAGACTACTGCACTATTGACCTGTCAACCTTTACATGTATTAGATAGATACTATGCCAAGTTAGAGCGCTATTTAGGTATATAGAACAATTTTTTTTTTCATCATTTTATGTCCCCGTTCTGAGAGAGAACAAAACTTTTCGAGTTGACAGGACGACACAATTTCTTTGTCGCTAAGTTTTTTTTTATCACACCTTGCCCGAGCTTCGGATGGGTCCCGGTTGCCTTGTTGTACTTATACAAAGGGCTACTTAGCATTTATGTACAAAGAACTTTCGGGGGATAATTAAATAAAGTCCTTGACAAAAGCAAAGAAGAGACAACAAATTTTCTTCGTTCCTTTTTTCGGAGAGCATTTTGATGTCTGGTTAAACATTTAATTTTTAATTAGACAGCAGGCTGTAAAAAATATTCGCGAAGACACACCTACAACAGAAGGAGCAGAAAAAAGGATGCTTCTTTCGCTGCTTAAGTTTGGCGCTCCGTGTATAGGTATACTTGTGCTTAAACTGCGCGACAAAAAGTTTTTCAATTTTTCCTTTTCTGCTGTGTTTAAAGTTTTGTTGATTTTGCTGTGCAAAACATGCAGGTCAGTGCTTACTTAGCCATAACACTAAGGGTACAAAATAAGTTTGTAGCCTATATATGGGCGGCACCAATTAAATTGTTAGCAGTACCTTATATAAATAAATAGTAATAGAAGTGTTAAAAAAATGCCACTTATCATCTCGTTTGCACACATATCAACACTTTGTAACCATTTCATTGTTTTCACAGCAAGTGAACGAAGAGCATTCCTTTATGTAAGCATCACTATGATGTACATAATTAAAGAAACTTTTTTAAATTAATCTAAAATTTTTCAAATCAATCTAAGATTTGAGAATAATTAATAACTGTACTTAAATTCATTTTTAATTAACTTAAATTTTTTTTAAATTAATTTAATTTTTTTAAATTAATAAAAAGCACCACATAAGCAAGTAACGGGGCCCCTTAAACCCCAATAAGCACGATTTGACACTAAATATAACTTACTTTTGGGTGCAAAAAGGGTTCTACTTGAAGCTCTTATAGAACTTATTTGACGGTCAATACCCACATTTTTAAAAGACTCGACTTTTCCTTTCCTTGAGTGTATACCTACATTCTTTTGTTATTCTTTGTAAGTGTTGATGTTTCTGCAAAAATAACCTCGTTCATGTTAAATAAGGTGATGACATTAATGAGTAAAGAGTGCATTTACTAACAGAAAATAAGGTGAGCATTTAATTTCTAAGAAAAATTTAATAAAATAGAGCGAAAAGGAACAATGCGTTTCTTGAAATATTAAATATAACATAAAACCAGTGAGTAAGTGCTACAGTGTGTACTATCCCACATTGTAACATGCTGATGGCATTGTTATTTTTGACATAAGTAGTGCAAATTTCGAAAAGGGGCGTGGTCAAACCGCCCTTAATTACAAACTATCAATTAAGATATAATTCCAAGTTACGCTTAAATGTACGTGAAAATGCAATTTTTTGGTTCAAATTCAATATTTCTGAAAAATTTTACCTCTAAAAGAAGGCGTGTCTAAAAACTTTCTGGAATGAGGTCTCGTTTACCTAACCTTACTTGACTAAACTGCATTTGAAAATTTACCCTTAAAATAGGTGCCACGCCCACTGGAGGATGTTTACTAAAAAAAAATTTTCTTTTTTGTGTTTTACGTTCATTAGGAGATGCTAAATGTCAAATTTCAGCCTTTTAGAACGTCTTTCAGTTTTAAAATCTATGGAGGTAGTTGCACATTTAAACCGATTGTGGGCGTGCCTGTGGGTGGATTTCAAGAGTTTTTACACTTACGCTGCTTCGCATGACGTGGACCGTACGTACGATTTTCAGCACCGTAGCTAAAACATGTGACATACAGACGGACGGACGGAAGAACGGACATACCTTATTCGAGTCAGAATTCGGTATCGATCATATGCTCTTAAGGTCTTTGGGGTCTACCATTATTATATCGACGTGTTACAAACTATGTGACAAACTTAATATACCTCCTATCCTATGGGATGGGGTATAAAAAGAATGCAAGGTTTTATTAAGAGCCCCACACCCATAGCAGCATTATAACACTTGAGGTGTTCTGCGTTACCTTTTAGAAAATTTGGGTTCTATGTACCACTGTCTAGCTTCAAGTAGAACTATAACAAGATTTTGTGCTTTTTTGTCAAACATGGCGCTAATTAATTCAGGGCTACCATCACTGTCGTTTCTGTTATGCTATTCGTTGATTCCTGCTATTGACACGGCAGGGGTTAATTGAAACGTATTTTTTTACTTGATGTTTTATTTTTATCCATGAATGCAGTACATACCTTAACATTTTTTAATTCCAATGAGGACTCCTTTTAAACTTAAAACATGCCTAAAAAGTGGGCATGTCTATGAGCGAATATCATCCTTGAACTGCTGTACGAAGAAAGCCCAAACTTAACTTATTTGACCCACTAGGCCATAGTAAAAATATCAAAAATGGATTAATATTCTCTAGAAGTAAAATTCTAGAAAAAAATATTTGTGTGATAAAAATTTTTATCTAGCTAAAATTAATATCATTTTAAAGGGTCCGCCAAATAACTGTTTTTTTTTTAAACTACTGAATATTTTCTCAAATTTCTTTTTTCATTTGAAATTACAATCCTTCCGGTCAATAATGGAAAATAATTTCATTCAAATGGCTGCCTCGGCTGGCCATGCAGTAGCCTACACGATCGGTCACATTTTTAAGCACATTATCGATTGTGTGCAGCTGTATTTCACAAATGGCTTCTCGAATATTGTCCTTTAAAGCGTCAATTGCCTCTGGCTTGTCGGCGAAACACTTATCTTTAACGGCACCCCACAAATAATAGTCCAACGATGTCAAATCGGAGCTCCGAAGTGGCCAAACGACATCAGCCAAACGCCATTTTCGAAGAAAAATTGTCCATTTACGCCTTTGGACCAAAATCCGAACCAAACAGCGACTCGTTTTGGGTGTATCGGCTTTTCAATGTATGTGTGCGGGTTTTGTGTGCCCGAAATACGACAATTTTGATTGTTTACATACCCGCCAAGATCGAAATGAGCTTCATCTGCAAAGATGATTTTTTAGCGAAGCGAAAACGCATTGGATGGTCAGTAAGCTTCAACTCCTGAACCAATTGGACTTTGTATGTACATACCAAGGTCTCCGAAATGTTCAATTGTTGAGAACGACGGTGAATTGATGCTGATGGCGCTTCACGCACACTTTCTGCCTCAGTAGCAATTTTCTCGGGTGTACGCACTGTTTTTGGCATTTCACGCTTTGGTTTATCGATGGGGATACCAGTTTCTTTCACTTTTTTCACAAGATAAAAGCGTTGTTCAAGCGTATACACAACACAATCATATTCGTTCAGCGGAAGGATAAAACTAACTATCTGTCAAATCAGACATGAGCTAAATCTTACCATTCCCGAAATAAGCACTAGTTGAAAAAAAAATCGTTAGATTGCAGACCCTTTATTAAAAATATAAAATTCTTATATCTTAACAATTTGCTTGGAATATGCTCACAACAATTACTGTCAATTACATTGTTTTCTATTGTATGGCATCTGGCAAAGTAGTACTTCGGATAGGTGCTATAAACGTCTATAGGTCCTGTGCTATAAAACCTTACTCCTCATCCTTAGCACTTATTGTCTTCTTATAACTTCAGTGCTGGGAACGTTTTAAGTTTTATAATTATGGTGCTGTAAGCGTTTCTATGACTAATTTTATAAGTAAATAAACTGCCCTACAATTTGGCATGACCAAAATTTGTCAGTAAAAGATCTTAAATCAGTGTGTTCAAGAGTTCAAGTTCAAGTATTTTTTTAAATCTAGTGTCAAAATGGCAACATATATTATAACTAGATAAATTGTTTATAAATAAGGTTCATGGGGCGCGATTTTTGTTGACAATTGTCAACACAAATTTCAGAGATCAGAGATTATGCCGTCGGAACAGGTAGCTCAAAATGACATTAATGGTGTGTAGTTTTCAACACCAAATATTGATCTAGTGTAGTAAAACAAATAGATTCTTATTTGTTCTATATACCCAAAAGGGATCTGTCTTTTAAATACCGCGTTGGCTCGGTATCAACACCGCTCACATACATTTCTACACCGACTTAGTTTTTTGACGTCGGAAACTGTTTGCAGCTTCGATATTTGATGTGGAAGGGTTTTCGACTATATTTTCGTGAATTCAATCACTGCTCTGCATTCGTGGCATTCTAATTGTGCATTCCACATTAAGTCTTTTTTGTAAGTTAGTTGAAAGTTGAAGATTCCTTTTTCTTAGAGAAATTAGCCTTTGAATAGCAAAGTATATCAGGTATCATTTGAATAACCAACCAAGCGGCGCATACTACACTATAGAGGGAAAACGTAAAAAAACGTTCTACTTCAAGGAATTTTAAACTCATTTGACGTCTACACCTCGTGCAACATTTGTCGTTGTTTAAACAATGAGACCGGTTGTAAATCACGCGTCATTTTTCGCGCAAACGGAGTCTTAATTGACAACTTTGTTGTGCAAGTTCGGTGTTATAGAGGGCACAAATAAGTCTAGTGGAAAAGACTGACAGAAACCAACGACACAGTACACAGAAGTGTTTTCTGTTACTAGTGAAGTTCCTAATAATTTTTTTTTTGTTCTTAGCTTATTATTTGCACTGACTGATTTCTCGATTTGGGAACAGAATATGTCGTTTTCTCTAGTCGTGAAAGCACTTTCATAAGACACAATATTACTTTTGCAAGTCGAGCTGACAGAGTGCTAAACATGAAGCTCAGTAAATTAAACTACATACTGTCTTTAAAGAAAAAGTATTGCGGAGCATTAAAGCACACATTTTTTCTAATACTAATTTTAAAACATAACGCTAACGCAATTTTACTGATAAGTCTACTATATTAACACTTGAAAGATTATTCTTCATTTATGCTTAAGCAGGACTTGGTTGGATATCTAGCTACGTGCCCATTTTTCTTATTCTTAACCGTTTTCAGCTTACAAAATGTCTACTATGCAAATTCTAGCTCGTAGCTTGAAACTTTAGGCGTATTTAACCCCATGTTACAGTTAGAGGACTCACGCATAGAAAGGACATAGCTTTCACACAGGTCGCTTCCTCATTATTTTATGTACCTTGTTTCTTCAAAACTACTTGAAACACTTAGACTTAATACAAAAAAACCCTATCAGATAGGGTAACATTGTAATAAGTTCAGTGATAGCAAACAAAAAATGAACATTTCCGTAAGTAAGCTGGCTAACATGTTGATCTTAACTGTCAAAGCAGCGAAAAGCTTTGACTTAGTCGTGTTGTGCAATGCCAAGTTTTTAACTCGAGCAAATCCTAGAAACATGATTTTCGGTTTTCACCTAATTTTTTACCCTAAGTTAAAGTTAATATTTTATTCTTAAATAATTAATAATATATTTGGATTGAATTAGTAGAAGAAGGCAGAAGTCCGGGTTGAATGCAACTGACTTAGCATAAGATGGCAGCAAAAGTCCTGCCATAAAAAACTAAAATTAGCTATGTATTCAAAGAATATGGGGACAGAAGCCGTCTGATCCATCTGAGATGCATGACAAATGGTTCGTTTCTGACTTAAGCATCCTAAATATTATTATGTAGGTATAGTACGTACATATATGTGCATCTTAAAATAGAATTAAAGATGCCTAAATATGTTTTTTTTTAACACACGAATGATATGAAAAATAGATAGGCATTTTGTTTACTGGATGGAAAACAAGACGAGTTGCGTTCAGTGCCGTTAATTACAATGCCATTACTTACAACGTGTCCTGCAGTATGCTTTTGTGTTGGGCAAAAGGTCGCAACGAAAAATACCTCCTTCTTAACTATCTAGGTAATAATAATAATAATCTTTTTCGATGTAGGTAGGTAAGGAAGTATGTATATCATACTTAGTGATTTTTCGTTACAAATATTGAACGGAAGTTCACTGAAGGTGCCGACGAAATCTCAATGTTTCAAGCTTACCTCATCATTAATGTGCTCGTAAAATGCTAACGTACGATAACTGGTAAATCCTATCTTCTTCATTCAAACGTATCGATATAATCCCAATGATTTGATTTTTTCCGCCTTGTTCACTTGTGATTTATTTTAAAGAATTCACTTAGCAATTTCACTCTCAATATTTCTCTTAAACATAAATTTCTTCACATTCACTTGCACTCTGACATACGCATGTCATTTAAAACCGATAATACACGTCAGACCGCACTGATATATGGGAACGGGACACTAACTGTGGGTAGCCTGTGCTATTCTAATTAAAAATCAAAACCCTTACAGTGATACAAATCAAGTAGTTAAAACGATAAACGCACCGCAATCTCGACGGGCACACTTCCTTATTTACAAAAGAAATAACCGGCAAGCAGAATGAAAACAAGGACAAGCATTTAATGGTAATAGATTTTCCCATTTGATTACGGTTTTCATTTTTCATATAGGTATGTTTTAGTTACCGAATCTAAAGGCTAACAACATTGTGCTTACAATTCTTTGGGCACAAATTGTATTTCTCCTGGCGCGAAAGATTAATCAATGTTAAAACAACTTCTGGCTATTAAGGCAAAGTATACAGGTAAGATACCTGGTCTGTGCACTGCAAACGTATTTACCGCGACGGATACGAAGTTATATTAATCCTTTGATAATAACACCATCAATACCTAGAAGGTTAGCACTTCATCAAGCGAAAATTTTTCGTCGAGGTCTAGGGAAATTCAAGATTGCGTATAGGCTTTTCTCAAAACTACACCGACCAAAATATAGACCCTAATCGGATCGCGTTTGTTTTACAACTGCCGCTAGCCGCTATTCCCATCGAATTTCTTTTCAAGTGCCTGAGCCAGACGTGCTCTTTAACTGAATATCTTGTTTGTATCATGAGAGAGAACGGAGAACCTGCTTTCGGGAAATCGTTTTCAATGCGCAGCGCATGCGATTCTCTTTTCTCTCAACAATATTTTACTATGTAGGATTTTAAAACAGAAATAATGATGAAATAATGACACTGAAGATCTCATGCGATATTTTATTTTAATGAGATAACGAGACACATCCTTTTTTACACAGTATATATTCACAGTTGTCTCCTTATATGTTTACATCAAAGGTTCAAAGATTCACAGGATAAGTAGTTTAATCACAGTATAGATATTTATATAATAATTATTATAGTAATATATATTAATATATTAATTATAATATATTATTATATATAATTATTTATATGTATATTATATGTATCAATTATAATATATGAATATACAAAACTAGCAAATAAATTAAATTTTTATTTAATCCGATTTATCATAATCCGACAAATTTGCCAGGTGCTATAGTGTTTACGCAGAAGTTACAGTCCGATAAACGGACTGTTAGATGCCCCATCCATATCCCATATTCTAAGTTATGGCTATTTTTTGACGATTTGTGGTAACTGTTAACCTTCAAAAGGTGTGCACGATTTAATTTACTCTCTCGTTTACCTAACCTGCTAATTTTTATTTCTTATTCTTTCCTAAATTAGACTTCAGGCCAGTCGAAATTAGTTTTTCTGCCTCCAAATGTGGGTGTGTCCCAAAGTCTTGTATGAAACAAATGTAGTGTAGTGTACCCACTCACGTTGCAAAAACAAAGGATAAAATAAACACAAGTAAAGGCAAAAAATGTCAACAAACAGATTTGATAATTTGACGCTTTCATTCATGAATGAAAGCATTATACAAAACAACGGGCAGAGCTTGCTTTAAGTCCATAATACAATGTGTCATGGACTGTCGCAATCGAATAAAGATGATTTTCAGTTGCAATCCAATATGAATGACCGACTTTCGGCGTAAATATTGAACTCGGACATCGCAATACTTTAGGGATAGGTTAAGTCAATTTTTTGTATACATATAGTAGCATGGTAAGAAATAAAGCAGAATCTAATTTTGATCCTGGCGCGCCTATATAGCACTCTGGCGCTCTAGGACCAATTGGCATCTGCCTTTGGCGTTCACGCTTTACCCGTAGAGATTGAAAACATAACCGCCACACATTACATTAGAACTATTTGCTTTCTACATAATATAATATGAACTCATTTTTTTCGATTTGGAGCAAGAATATAGAATAAAATGCATTTGAAAATGTGCCTCTCAAAATCGATTCCACGCCCACTAGAGGAGGTCAATTAATTTAATCTCTCCTTTTTATTTTTTACAATTCGTAGAAGATGACAAGTTAGAATCAAACTTAAACCTTATACGACGTCCTAAAGTTTTAGGAGTACACAATATAAACCTATTATGGTCCTGCTGTGGGCGGCCTTGATAAATTTTAACCCTTTACTGCTTCGGATGACAAGCAGCCCATGAACATTTTCAGATCTCTAGGTCAAAATTTAAGCCCCACAAAACATATGACACACATACAGACGCACGGACATGGTTTATTCAATTCAGAATTCCGTCCCAATCATGTGCCCTTAAGGTCTTGAGGGTCGACAATTATTATTTCACCGTGTTACAAACAACGTGACAAACTTAATGCACCTAAGCTTTATGCAAATCTGACTTAATGCAAACTTAATGGTATAAAAATATTACTCGTTTTTTATGTTGAACCAAAAACAGATAGATCATTTACGGATTCACGGATTAACATTTAACATCCCAATTCAATTGGAGTTCGCTAAGAGCGATTGAAATAAACTTTTTCAGCATTTTGAAAAGATTGATAAATCCTGGATGGGCAACTTCAAAATCAAAATGAACGAATAGAGGAAACAGGCGACATACACAGAGAAATTTGCTCTAAAATAATCTTAACAGTTTCGACAGCCGAAAAAGTAATCACGATGGTTTTCCATTTTCTTAGAGTATTATTTAGAAACAGTGAAAAATATTTATACCAAAAAGGACTATCTACGTCATGTTAGAAGAAATATTTTACGCGCAATTAATTAAAAAAAAACGGTCAAGTATGAAGTCGTACACGGAGTCGGAGCGGTCCATTGGCTTTTCTTGATGGTTTAGCGTAGAATTTTTGCTTAAATTGCATATGAAATGTTGTTTAGTGTTTTTGCGACTTTGCTTTTCTTTTCTTTTAATGACGATTTCGGACTTTATAGCATATTTTCAAACGCATCTCGATGACTCATTTGTTTCGAGTGCAATTTTGAGAAGATATATGCATAAGATCTATGTATGGGACTTATTTACTACACTGCAATGCTGCTTTTGCAGTGTAGTAAATAAATGGGAGATTTTTGACTCTTTTAAAATTTAAAATTCTTTAACTACCTACATACCTAGATATTTTTTCATTAATTTAACTCTATGTACTGTTCATATTTTTTTCCAAGTCTACTGCACGAAGCCGAATCTAAAGTTAAGGTACTCAAATTTTTATTGAAACACAGGGTGGCAAATATTTGTTTTTGATTTTTTTTGGTAAAAAACAAGTGAGTAAATGCAACTATGTACCCGATCCTATATACCCAATATACCCTACATAACACCAAATCTTAAAGTTTTTTTTGACACGAAATCATATTATTATTTGTTAATAATTTATTATAATTATAATTTGTTAATAATTTTTTGGCACGAAATCATATTTATTAGGGCCACGTCACTTTGTATGTGACAAACCTTGCAAATAGTAACATCTTTAATATTCGTCATAATTTTTGGCCAAAAGGCATTTTGAAAGAAAATGTGAAATAAGGTTATCTCACATTAAAGCCAGTATGTGACGTGGCCGTTGACGGATTGAGCCAATTTTTACACTTTATCTGTGCACCAGAAGAACCAAGTCGTGTACCGAATTTCAGCTCTCTAGCTTGATTTTGAAGACCTTAAAGCTTAACACATACAGCCGGATGGACACCCCTTAGTCGATTCACCTGTCGGTCTCCATCATATCTCTGAAAGGTCTTTAGTCTACGATGATTGCATCACTGTGTTAGAAAATGCAGTTAAATTAAAAATAAATGCATTAATGCTATGCATTAAGAATAATATGCCCTCGGTCGGGTATAAAAACTAAAATAAATGACAAAATTTCGTTTTCAAAATTTTTTGTATATTTGGCTTTCTTCTCCAGTGCTGTGCTCTTGCTTAAAATTTAGTTAATAAGATATAGAAGTTTTAGGCATTTTAAGCACTACCATTTTATAAATTCGGCTTAAATGATCTTAAGCGTATGTTACCGATATCGAGATAAATCCATGAAACGTCTATTCGGACCCCATTTTTGAAAGAACTTAAAAATTTAAGAGTTCATTACACGTTTTATTTTATATGTTTTATTATACGTATCACCGTTAAGAAAACATAACAAGAAGTGGGGTGCCGTGGCGTAGTGGTTGGTGTGTGTGCTAACTACGCCGGAGGTCTGGGTTCGAATCCTGCCATCGTCACCTGAAAAAAAAAGACTTGTTCTTTTCACGGTCCCCACCTCCGCGAGGGTTTGACAAGCCCTCCGAGAGTATTAAATGTCTTGAAAAACTTCTCAAAGTGCCGTTCGGATTCGGCAAAAAATTGTAGGTCCCCGTGTATGTAAAGAAATTAACACACCAGCATACATTGTTGAGAAGTTGGCCCTGGTTCACCTCGAGCTGTTGCGCCACTCTATTTATTATTTATTTTTATCACCGTTAAGATTCCAGAATATTTTGAAAAATAATTTTTGACGCTTTCGAGCTAACTCTCAGAATTTGCTAAATATTCCAAAATTTCTAAAGTTTTCCGATATATTACAAATACAAATGATAATACAAATAATTCTTGATGTGTGTGATTTTTTTCAAATCATTAGATAGTGGTGGGCGCAAAATTTTTTTTCACAATTTTTTTTCATGGTGTCTCTCATAAATGGGTGTTTTTTTAGCTCGTGGAAATCGGGCATAACCACTTTCGGCTACTTCGGTATTATATATATAAAGGGTCCGCCTATTAACTTATTTTTTGAATGTTATAAGAAAAACTACCGAATATTTTCTCAAATTTCTTTTTTTATTTGAAAGTACAATCCTTCCGGTTAATAATGGAAAATAATTTCATTCAAATGGCTGCCTCGGCTGGCCATGCAGTAGCCTACACAATCGGTCCAATTTTCCGAAATGTTCCGGAATTCTGCGAAATGTTTAATTGTTGAGAACGACGGTGAATTGATGTTGATGGCGCTTCACGCACACTTGCCACAGCAGCAATTTTCTCGGGCGTACGCACTGTTTTTGGCCTTTCAAGCTTTGGTTTCTTTCACTTTTTTCAAAAGATAACGAACATACGGAGCTGACGGTACTTCTCTTATTCCCAAATCCGTACGCAATTTTCGGACACATTCTGCAACATTACCATGATTTTCAAAGTAATGTCGCAATATTAAACCGTCATGCGTATACACAACCATATTCGTTCAGCGGAAGGATAAAACTAATTATCTGTCAAATTAGACGTAAGCTAAGTGTTACCACTCACTAAATAAGCACGAGTTGAAAAAAAAAACGTTAGATGGCGGACCTTTTATTTGCTATAGTGGGTATATTTGTATCTTTAAAAAATTTTGGAGATTTAGCCTCCGTCCACCGGAGGATTTTTTACTACAGTTGTAAAACTGTTTAACCCTAACTTGATTTTAGCCTTTGCTTTACGTGTTAGCCCAATATCGGCTTTTTGTATAAAGTAATGTTATGTCCTTAAACACGTTGAAAAGTTATGTCCTTAAACACGTTTTCCTTTTTTCTGTCTGTAAAAATTTTTAAGATAAAGCCAAAATATTTTTTGTCTTTTTTACCGACAATATTCAAACTGTAATTAGACCGCTATTGGTGTACTTAAATATATAAAAAAATTTCCTTGTATTCGTTCTCATTTTTTTCACGGACCTTATAAGTGTACCAAATTTAATTTTTCTACAACTTACGTGCAAAAGTTACAGGTGCAAACGGTCGTACGGAAGGACGGACAATGGAGTGATACCATAAGAAGCCTTTTTTCCATTTTTGAATAGACCACTAATTTAGCAGTACATTCTTGCAAGGATAACTTAAGCTTTCTGCCAATATTCACGGGTAGAGTTATGAGAAAGAAGGAATAGGAACAGGTGAAGTCCTTCACGTCATTGGAATTTTTTTCTCAAGTGGAATCTCGACCCTCAGATAAATTCAATCATTCCAATATATCTACATATGTACGTAAAAACGAAGCGCAACGGGCAAGAAACATGGATGAATATTGAATAAAGTTTTAATAATTAATAATCAAAATTATTTTTAGTTGATAAATATTTAAATGATATAACGTGATTGAAATGAAATATAACGTGATTTTATATTTCATTTCATGACTTCTCTGAGAATTATTAGTCACCCAATCATGAGAGTAGCTCTGCGACAAGCATATTTTTCTCCCATGGGAATTTGATTTTAAGGAATTTCTGATTTTGTCCCAAAAATGCAATAACAGCGGTTGTTTTTAAATCACATATTTTCTCAATGATAGAATCTTCTTGAGCAAAATGGTGTAGTACTCTCAGTTGTTTTAAATTGGACTTTGTCTCTGGTTTAATATCGCCTTTGTTTGATTCATGAATGCAAACATATCAGGAACATTTAGTTCAACACTCTTGTCTCATGAAGTAAAACTGTCAAAAGCGAAGAGTCAAAACAAACAATATTGACAACTTTTGCATTACATTTATATCACAACACCAGTCACGCGACTCACGACACTTTTCATTTCCATGAAAACTTTTAAGAGAAAGAGCAGACCTCTGCATCAAGTGGTAAAGAAAGGTAGAGCGCCCAAGATTGGCCAGCGCGAGACAAAAACAGGGTGCAGAAGTAGAAGGCAACTACGGGCAGCGGGCAGGCAGCTATCTTTATTTCGTTGTTCTTTTCAATTCGCATTTCAAAGAGAAACGCCAATAAACATCATATTACAAATTGTCTCGGCAAGGAAAAGTGTCGATTCTTGAATTTTGAATGCATAGAACATTCAAAGCAGTGTGGTCTGTGGTGTGGTGAACGGAGATTGCTTAAGTATGATGTTTTACTCTCTTCCGCAAAAGAAGCTGGATACTTGACACCCATCCAACGCCCACTTCACTTTCATTCATTGTGTATCAACTCGTGTAATTGGCAATTATTCAGTAATTCTAATAATAAACATAACAATCTGTTTTTGGAAAAATGAGGGTGAAGTGCTATTTCTCTCACATCATCCCTTCATCAGTAATTTTTAAGCAACGCGATAAGAGCTACAATTCAACTGCATTCAGTTATTCTTTTTTAAGGAATTTATGTCATTGACCTATTGTTATCAAAATGATTGTGCGACAGGCGTTGCTTACTGACCCCTGGCTTATATGTTTATGCCTTTGGTGACCCGAATGAATTATGAAATAAAGTTTCATCGCACACTATCCACATGAATGGTGATGACTGTTTCAATGCTTATCACATCAGAAGAGTGTATTATGTTTGAGTTTCATTGAAATGAGTAATTCAAATTAAAATGCAATATAGGCTTTAAAATAAAATCATTTGAGAGATAACATTAAAATAATCAGGCTACGTGGCGATAATACAAGCACTTCATGATTTGTTAAAGGCATACAAAAACATCAATAGAAATAGGGTAGTCCCATGCAATTAGGGAATACATTAAAAACATTATTTTCATACTTCTGGAACATTTAAAAATACGTTTTTTTTTTCTCCAAGTACAAACTAAAAATCTAAATTAGTTAGGCTAGTTAAGAAAACTTTCATTCAATAAAGAAAGGACATAGCTACATCATACATTTCAACTTTAAACTTAAGCCAGGGCTTAGTATATGAAGCCAGGCTGCCAAGTCGTCGAGACTCACAGCCAGGAAACAACTAATCCCGTAACTGAAATTACAATTCCAGAAGACATAGTAACGGAAACCAAAGCTAAACTGGGCAATTGACTCTTTTCACCCATACAAGTCATCCGGGTGTGATGAACTTTATCTTATAATCTTACAAAAAAGCAAGCCAATTATTTTATCTGTACTTAAAAAAAAACTATTTATCCGCTGTCTACAACTTGGAAAGATTCCCAAAGCATGGAGAGAGGTTGAACTCATCTTCATTCCAAAAGCAGGGAAATCGAGCCACACGACTGCCAAGGACTTTAAGCCCATCAGCCTATCATCCTTTATGCTAAAAACTTTAGAAAAATTAATGGATATGCCCATTCGCAATCAGATTGACCCCAAATTGATATCAGCAGCTCAACATGCTTACACTAAAGGTAAGGGCGTAGAAACAGCGCTGCACAAAGTAGTCAGCGTGATTGAGAAGTCACTTCAGGACAAGGAATATACCCTTGCTGCCTTTCTTTACATTGAGGGTGCCTTTAATAATGTCAAACCTGTGCAATTAAATGAAACTTAGAAAATCTAAACGTTGACCAAGCCCTTATTAATCTGATTATAAATCTGCTTAAAAATAGGGTGATCAATGCATCTTTAGGAAAGTGTCGACAAATAAAAATCTTTATATAATTTAGATGTCAATAATAAATTTAGTTTTAATTATTAAAATATTAAATTCAACTCTTAGAATGAACGGTTTAGGATGATGACAAGTCGAAGGCTTAAACACGAGTGAGAAAGTTAACAGCAAAAATGTACAAAATGGTATAAATGGTATGATGGTAAAGTGTTACAGTCTTGCGGTTGAAATTTGAACTTACAGAATAACGTCCGATTGTAAAGTAGACTCCTACAGCACTCCCCCTCCAGTAACTTTGTTACGTTGTGGTAAGTCTTTATGTATTCCAAATCTTTCTGGAATTCGAAAGGATCTTCCTGATCGAGTCTTCTTGGGAATGATGCCGTCAAATGTCTCTGGCGAGAAGGGTGATGATTGTTGTAAGGTGGGTAAATCGCTGTTCGTATCAACTGGAAGTAGAAAAGCAGGTTTAAGACGATCGATTGAGACTGTTACATCTTTGCCTCGAATTTTAACAACAAAGTATTTATCTGATCTCTTCACGACCGGAAATGGCCCTTCGTACGGCTGTTGAAGTCCGGTTCTAATAGCATCCCTTCGAATGAAGACGTGTGATGTAGTAGAAAGTTCCTTGAATACAAAGATGAATAAAGTCGAAGCTGATTTACAAAACTTGTTGGATCACTGATGTTGTCTTTTCGTGGTGACAAAAATTCACCGGGCAGTCTGATGGATTCTCCGTACACCCAAAGAAAAAACTGTGTAATATTGCCTTAGCTGCCTTAGGTAAAAAATTTTGTATGAAATTTCTTAGACAAGCAAAAAACATCTTAGACCTAGGGACATTTAGGTACGGCCTAAGCGGCTGGAAATAAGCTAATCCGCCCTAAATTTCTTAGGTGTTTTAATTAAGAAACATTTTTAATGGCACATGTGAAATTGCCTGAGGGCTAAGGCAATTTTCGCTCTAACCTAAGGTGATACTGGCTTCATATTAATTTTTGTCCTAGTCCCCCCAATTTTAAGAACTGTATGATATTACTTTTCCCTTAGGTAAAAATGTAATCAAGATTTTACTAAAAATTTATTTAGCAATGCGAGAAATAATGACTGTCAATATACAGGGTGTTTCCAAATTCGATGCAAATATTTTGACACAAGATTCTTGGGTATATTTGAAGAAAAAAAATGTTCTACAGTATGGGCCTATCTCAAATTTTGATACCACTTATTGGGAATTTAAGAAAACACCTACTTTGAGGTACCTTGACCCATACTAACACAAATATCTCCGCTAACACTTACAACAGGTACTTCAATTAGGACTTAAATTTTAGAAGAAATAGTATTCCTTTTAACTGCATTAAAATAAAATTGATGACTTTTTTAACTTTCGAGATATTTGCTTTTAAGTCGGATCCTTTTTCCCTGCCCATGACATTTTTTTGACTTTCAAGACACATTTCTGCAAAAAATGCGTTATAAACATACCGGTAAATTTTTTTTTCTAGTGCACCTAACAATACTTAATAAAAATAGCTAAGACAAGTTACCCGAAAAACCCACAGATTTTATGATACTTGGGAAATTCCATAGCAGGTAAAATTATGAAAAACTCTTTTCACGAAGCCGCGACAGGTATAAGATGGAAATATGATTTGTTACGTACTTTTATAACCGCGATTGACAACAAGAACGATTTTTTGACTATGTATTAATAATTTACGTAGGTTTTAGAGCATGCATTTTTATTAGACTACCTGATAAAAAGGTAATTTCCCTATCATTTTTCTGTTAAATCCCAAAAAGGATTAAGTTTGAGGTTGGTCGCATAGTTGGAAATTTAGCTAATGTAAATTGTATAAAAGGTTAGAAAACAAAATTAAATCCATCAAAGTCATTTTTGAAGCCGAGGTGACACAACAGTTGTTAAGAAACCCTACTTGAAATGGCATCTTTTACAAACGAAGAATACGCCGATATTATCTACGTTTATGGCATGTGCAACGGAAGTTCTATTAGAGCACAACAAAGATACCATCAGCTTTATCCTAACCGAAGAGTACCTAGTCCCCGCGTATTTACAAATTCGTTTCGAAGACTTCGGGAAACGGGATCTGTTTCAACAAGACGACCTAACGCAGGAGCTTCGCCAGGAAGAATTGCAGTTGATGAAAGAATACTGGAAGCGGTTGCAAATGATCCATCAATCAGCATCAGGCGCTTATCCTTGCGATTTAATGTTTCAACACATAAAATTGTTCGTCTCCTGCATACGGAAAACTTGTATCCTTACCACCATACACCTGTGCAGGAACTGCTTCCGAGTGATTTGGAGCCGAGACTTGAGTTTTGCAACTGGTTGTTAGAGCGGAACTTGGATGACAACGGTTTTATAAGCAGAATCCTATGGACGGACGAATCTCAATTTACTAGGGATGGGATTACAAATTTTCACAATCTACACACATGGGCTGCGGAAAACCCACACACAAGGAGAGAGTCATCATTTCAACACAGATTTAGCGTCAAATTGTGGGCAGGTGTTATTGGAAACAACTTAATCGGTCCCTTCAAACTGCCTCCCACACTGAATTCTGCAAACTATCTGGAATTTTTGCGCAATTATTTAACAGATCAACTGGAGGATGTTCCGGTAACTCAACGAGCTTCGTCATATTTTCAACAGGATGGAGCCCCAGCCCACTTTGGTTGCGAGGTTAAGAATTGGCAGGATGAAAAGTACGCTGGTCGTTGGATAGGAAGAAATGGACCAGTTCACTGGCCTGCAAGATCTCCAGAGCTTACAATTATGGATTTTTTTGTATGGGGAGAATGAAAGAACTTGTTTATTCTACAGAACTATCAACTCTAAATGATTTAGAAGATCGCATTCTCCAAGCCTCGTCACAAGTGAGGCAGGAGTTATCCTCAATAAACGTTGACAGCGCAATCCAAAAACGGGCTCTAGCATGCATACAAAATGGAGGAGGACACTTTGAACACCTTATTTGATTGTGAAGTTAACTTTGAACACCTAAGTTGATTGTAAAAGTTAATGAAATAAAAAAAACATAAACCAAACACAAGCATTTGTATTCAGAATAATAGGAATTGAACACTATGAATCGAGTTTTTCATAATTTTACCTGCTATGGAATTTCCCAAGTATCATAAAATCTTTGGGTTTTTCGGGTAACTTGTCTTAGCAATTTTTATTAAGTATTGTTAGGTGCACTAGAAAAAAAAATTACCGATATGTTTATTACGCATTTTTCGCAGAAATGTGTCTTGAAAGTCAAAAAAATGTCACGGGCAGGGAAAAAGGATCCGACTTAAAAGCATATATCTCGAAAGTTAAAAAAACCATCAATTTTATTTTAATGCAGTTAAAAGGAGTACTATTTCTTCTAAAATTTAAGTCCTAAATGAAGTACCTGTTGTAAGTGTTAGCGGAGATATTTGTGTTAGTATGCGTCAAGGTACCTCAAAGTAGGTGTTTTATTAAATTCCCAATAAGTGGTATCAAAATTTGAGATAGGCCCATACTGTAGAACATTTTTTTTCTTCAAATATACCCAAGAATCTTGTGTCAAAATATTTGCATCGAATTTGGAAACACCCTGTATATCAAGTGATAGTTTTCTTTATCTTCCCGATAAAATTTATAGAATCTTTATATTACCTAAGGCCTGGGGTAAATCATACTAATTTGCATAGTCCTAAGGCGATCTACCTTACATCCCTACACTTTTCTCCTGGCTCTATTTTAAATCAAACGCAAAACTTTGTGATGTTACCTACCTTAATCTTGTTTGCAAGAATTGATAACTGTACATTGTTGTCGCGCCATGTTTCGACTTGCATCCTTATATACTATCTTTGTGATTCATCTTAAATCCACACAAAAACTGCGTGCGATATTATCTAAGGGCTAAGGCAAATTGACCGAGTACCCAACCTTAGTGTGTAAATTTGTGATAAACCTTAGATAACCGTAATGGAGTAAGGAGAATATTTTCCATTATGTGACCAGAGTGCGCAAATGCAAATCGCACGAACGCCATATGTGTATCAGTTTTCTACGCGGGCGGTCGTGTTTTTAAGAATAAGATAAGTGCGAAATATTAGGTTTAAATATTGAAAACGAGAAGAATAAGTGAACTTTATAAACATTTTGTGAACTTTGAAGGTTTGTACACTATTTTGTGGATGAACTTTATTGAAATATATTGTGGTTTTTACCTAGAAACTTCAAGCAAAATCGAATCAAGAGAAATGATGAACGAGCTGAAGCACAACAGGAACTGGGAGTATTGAAACTGTACGAAGACGAAGCATGAATGCAGCTCATAATTGTTGTGGTCGGTGAGAAACTTAAAATTACTTTATTTTATTTTTTTAGTTAATTATGTAAAGTTCAAAATTCAATATCTTTTCTAAATAAATAATAAATAAGCGTTTTGTATAACAATTATTTAAACAGTGATATTCATTTCTAAACAAGATTTGCAGGTGTGAAAGGTAAGTAAAAATGTTTTTGCCGAAAATATTTGGCCTGGCTTCTGAAGTTAAAGTTATGCTGGAAACAAGTTATTTTTTCTTAGGTTCTATGACATATTTACCCTAGAATTAAGTTAAATTCACTAGTGCAAGCATTTACTTTTTAGTCATAATTTGACTTAGATCCTAAGGTAAAATGTGGTGGAAATTGACCAAATAATAACCCAAGTTAGCCTATCCGAGAACATAATTTATGCACGGAAAATATGCTATTTTTGCCTTAGATTGTTTGCTGAGTTACCACCACCTTATGTAGGATTTGGCCTAGGTTGCTGGGGCAAAACATCTTAGGTAAACTTGGATAAAGTAACTTCAATCTAAGCTAGCTTTATACATGTCGGAGTATAGTGTAATTTACCTTAGTTATTTAAGATAGCTTAACTTAGAACTAACCAAGTTCAAAATTGCCTTAGCGGCAAGCTAACTTATTACTTGATTTAGGCTAATTTTACACAGGTTTTTCTTTGGGTGTGGCTCACAGCACAATGTAAGACTCTGCTGGGTTCCTGGCCACAGGAATTTTCGTGGCAATGAAAAAGCCGATGAGCTTGCACGAGATGGATCAGTATTAGATCCTCAACAAGAACTCCAATGGGTCAAACCCCCACTCTTTGACCTTAGAAGGCGGGTGGAAAACAAGATCCGGATGAAAGCAAATACAGGATGGACATCCTTGTCCACCTGTGAAGTTTCAAGACAAATGTGGCCTAAATATGATAAGTCCCGAACTGACGCTCTCATCAAGAGCAACAGGAACTAGTAGGTATACTTACTGGTCACAATCTTTTGAGACACCATGCTATGAAACTAAATCTCGACCATGACGACATCTGCGGAGGATGTAGCGATACGGATTGCTGCGACACCTCACTTTCCACATCTCAGTCTATGTCAGTTGAGGAAAAGAACTTTAGGAAGCTACTTCTTCCATGACATCTCAGAACTTTCAAACGCACCACTTACATCTCTTTCCAGGTATGTTAAATCAACAAGGTGGCTCCAAGAACTCAACACGGTGTAAGAAGGAAGCGGAAGATCCATACAACAAGGATTATCTCCCACTGGATATCACATTGGGTCCCAATAGACATAAGTGCGTGCGTTGTGTCAACCCAACAACCTAACCTTAACTAACCTAGTATACGAAAGCAATAATGGCTTACATAGCATGGACAAAGGATTTATAATGATGACGTTACTGATTAGCAGACAATGAGCATGGAGCAAAGGATTTATAATGATGACGTTACTGACTAGCTTGTGCGATAATGAAATGACATAGGTAGTTGATGTTGTTAACCCAGGCGTCAGCTGTTGGTGAGAAAAGTTCGTGATATATTTTAAATATTGAAATTGAATATTTTTTAATTTATAACGCTATTTAGTATCTATTAAATAATGTTTCTATGAATCTTTTTCGGGCAGTGCTGAAATTAAGTCTTACATCGAAATAATTCGATAGTTATGAGCGACCTTCATTTTTTTTCTTAACACTAGGGGCTACGATACCTATTCCCCTTCAAAACATCCACCCATATATCAAGTGCTCACTGCAGGGATGTATGATCTTCACTTTTGATGGCCCCATCGTCAGCAAAGAATAACTGATGTACTTTCAGGTCCGTCAGTTTTCTTTCAAGCGGATAATCAAGGACTACAATAAAAAGCAAAAGGCTAAGGACTTAGGATTTTTTGTATAGGCCACGCCCACAAAAGTAAGCATGGTTTAAAAATTAAAATCAATTAATTGTTATTTTATTAATTGTAATTGTAATTACAATTGTGGCGGTCGGCCATGCATTCGAACAGGGGAAATAACATGTAGCATTTCTTCGGAAAAGCACGTGCCGTAACTGTTTCGGATCGTGGTAGTGCAACTAGTACCTCCACGCGGTGGCCGCTGGAAACAACCTTTTCTCAGTAAGGTAATGTCTCTGCTGGGGGGGTTGGCTGATTCTAGTTGGGCGGGGAGATTGGAAAACTCCCTGTATGCGTGGCGTGTGAATGAGATGCATGAATGTGTGTGTAAATGTTAGCATGAGTGATAAATCCCCCTAATCCAAGGTGGAACAGCATATGCCGAAGGATGAATGGCTAGTGGGCAACTTGGGGTGCTTGGCGAGGCTCCATTTTAACTAACTGCCCGAGTGTGCTAATCCGGAGCTCTAGCACATGGGAATTATAATTCTCGCGGTACTCGTGGGTACAACATTAACAAAGAAAAAGAAAACAAGGGAGGAGACAGCCCTAAATGTCTCAAAAACAAAGAGGACGAAAAGTCCTCAAATAACACAACTTTGAAAGGTGTAGAGAAAGTACGTGTCTCCACCTCAAGCTCCCAGAAGGAAGAAAATCAAAGTGATGTAATCACCAATAAAATGGACAAGTTGAAGGTCCAAGAAAACAAGAAAAGGCTTAGTGGTGTGGCGAGGAAGAGAATCGCTTATCTTCTGAAAACGGGGATGAGTGTAGAGGAAGCCAAGCTAAAAGCACTTCAACCTATGAAAGAGGCTGATAAATTGGCCAAAAAAGAACAAGGTCTGCTGAAAAGATGCCCCCAGAGGCCATAAAGAAGAGAGAACAACCCGCCAATAAGGTCCAATGCGCAGAGCACTTCTGGTGCATCATACAGAGATATCTTCTCGGGGAAAAAATGGCTATCCTAGCCAAAGATTTTCCTGCCACGATGTTGACCACAGACCAGATGTGCTCCATACAAGAGGCTTTTATGGACAAGGTAGTTGCCCAGAAAGAAAGCACCGTAAAACCTAAATTCATAGGAGCTACGTTTTAAGCAGGCTTCCTAATGCTGCATTGCGAAAATGAGCAGATTGCAGAATGGTTGAAAATAACCACACAACAGCTGAAGCCGTTGGAAGGAGCCGACTTAAGGGCCACTGATGAGGGTTTAGTTCCTCAGCCACGTACCCTAGTTGGATACTTTCCGAACGCTGCCGGCTCAGAGTCAAAAAGAATACTTGACACCATTCAAGGACAAAACGAAGGTCTTATGGTAGAGTCCTGGAGGATACTTAAGAGGGTGAATAAGGGCACCTCAGTTATGATGGTCTTATCTATGGACCAAACAATATCAAAACGGCTAGAATCCGGAAATAATAAAATCTGGTACAGATTTGGTCAAGTCACCCTGAGGAAACCAGCTCAGGATGATAAGACAACGGGGGAAGCAGCTCTCGCAGAAGGCGACAAGGCGGCCAAAGAGGTTACCAAGGGCGATGAAGAGCCCTTAGCCTCAATATGATTAAGACAATACAAGCCAACCTGCAGTATGCAAAGGCTGCTTCTGCAGAGATATGACAGAACTATGTTGCAGGATCATTTAATCTAGGGCTAATTTAAGAACCTTGGATTAACAGAGGCCTAATAAGAGGGCTCGACATTAAGAACTGTAAGTTGGAATATGACACAACAGCTGAGTCTCCAAGAGCAGCTATAATCATAGAAGAAACTTTTAACTACATTCTCATTCCAGAATTCACAAACAAGGACACGGCCAGCGTTCTTATCAATCTGCGTGGTGAAGATAGTGTAGAGGTAGTGGTCACCTCAGCCTACTTTCCAGGAGAGGATTTAGAAGCACCTCCGAGGATAATAGAACGACTGGTCCAATACTGCCAAAGGACGAATAAGATCCTCCTCATTGACTGCGATGCCAACGCCCATAGTGTGCTATGGGGTAGCAGCAACAACAATTCAAGAGGTGAGTCTTTAATTGAATTCTTACTTAGCACTAACCTAGCATTAGTAAACAAAGGCAAAACACCCACTTTTCAAAATGCGATCAGGACGGAGGTGTTAGACCTTACACTAATTACTAGCAAATACCTTAACTTAATTTACAACTGGAGAGTCTCAAAGGAAGCCTCATTTTCAGCCCACAAACACATCTTGTTTAACCTTAAGATCAACTCCCAAGCCAAAAGAGTTATCAGGTACAGATCTCCTAGGACCACTGACTGGGAACTATACAGAAATTCGCTCAGCAATGAGCTGATAGGGTTTCATCTGAGCACAAATACTCCAGAGGAACTGGATAACTCAGTCGTGAATCTCACTGAAAAAATCCTATCCTCATACCACTCACGCTGCCCACTCAAAGAAAAAATCACAAATAAATTGGTACCCTGGTGGAATACTGAACTGCAAAAGCTCAGGAAAGCTGCCAGAGATGAGTTTAAAAGAGCCAAAAGAGCAGGAGACTGGAAAAAGTACAAAGAATCCCTTACTAACTATAATAAAGAGTTGAGGAAATCTAAACGGAGGTCGTGGAAAAACTTTTGTGAGAACCTCAAAGACTCACCGGAGACGGCAAGAGTTCATAAGGCGCTCTCAAGAGGTAACCAGGACTATTGGACTACTCAAAGACTCTGAGAAAAACCTCACACAAAACTTCAAAAATACTCTAGAATTACTGCTAAGGATTCATTTTCCGGGTTGCACTTTAAAGGATGGTAATGATTCTGGAAGGAACCCAACCAACTTTCCCTACAATAAAGGTAGAGGCTCTGCTTTATATAAAAATATTACGTTTGATAAGGTTGAATGGGCGATCAGGAACTTTAAGCCATATAAGGCTCCCGGGATGGATGGTATTTTTCCAGCCCTTCTCATTTATTTCCCCAAAAGACTAAAGGCGTGTCTAGTTAAAATTATTAGATTTTGTCTACTGTCAGACTATATTCCCCAAAAATGGAGGGAAGTAAGGGTGTTGTTCCTTCCGAAAGGAGGAAACAAATCACCCGACCTTCCTAAATCATACAGGTCAATAAGCTTATCGTCTGTACTTCTTAAAGTAACGGAAAAGCTTATTGAGCCTATTGAGCTTATTGAGATCAAAAGTGATGCTCTTCAAAAAGCGCCACTGCAAAGACTACAATTTGCCTATCAGAAAGGGCTATCCACAAACACTGCCCTCCATAAATTAACAGAAATGGTTGAGAAATCCCTTATGGCTAAAGAGGTCGCTATAGGGACCTTTATGGACATAGAAGGAGCCTTCGATAATGCAAATCACAACTCCTTGACCAATGCTCTAAAGAGGAAAAACATTAATCCTCTCATTATTAAATGGATTAGCAATATGCTCAAAGAAAGGCTCATGATAGCCAACTTAGGTAACGTGGAAGTAGTAATAAAAACCATCAAAGGGTGTCCTCAGGGAGGAGTTCTTTCCCCACTTTTATGGTCAATACTTGTGGACGAGCTACTCACTGTACTAAACAACAATGGCTTCTATACCATTGGATATGCTGATGATCTAGCCATTCTTGCCATTCTTTTAAGAGGCAAACATGAGGATACAATTGGTAATCTTATGCAAAAAGCCTTGAAAATAACTTGGGAATGGTGTGAGGGTGAAGGACTCTTTATAAATCCCAACAAGACCAAAATTATTCGCTTTACAAGAAGGAGACATAACAAGCTCCAAACCCTAAAAATTAAAGATATTCCTCTTACAACCAGTGAAGAGGTTAAGTTTCTAGACAACAAACTCATTTGGAATCCACATTTAAATTCAATATGCAAAAAAGCTACGAAAGCTATATGGACCCTAAAACAGCTCGTTGGTAAAACATGGGGACTCAATCCCAAAATGAGCCTGTGGGTCTATACTCAAATGATTAGGCCAATTATTTTCTACGGCGCTGCCATATGGTGGAAAAAGTGTGAGCAGCGGACAGTCATAGAAAAGCTAAACCAACTGCAAAGGCTAGCGTGCATCTGTACCACTGGAGCTATGCGAACCACTCCCTGGTATGAAAGTCCTCCTAAACCTTCCACCACTACATATAGCTGTTCAGTCAGAAGCAGCAAGACAGGCTATAAGTCTTCAACGCAAATATACATACAAAGAAGGTAATCTACAAGGGCATCTAGAGATACTGAAGAAAGTGGATCTGGTCAGGGAACTGACACTTTTCAGCGATATCATAGACCCTATTGTAAGCTTTAGCAAAAACTACAAAATCTTAATCCCAAAAAGAGAGGAATGGACTAGCAATCCACATTAGCTAAATGACGACGTCCAAAAGTGGTATACGGACGGGTCGAAGTCAAGCAGTGGAGTTGGGGCTGGTATAGTAGGACCGAGGTGTCATAAACACATACCTCTCTGTAAAGAAGCCACAATTTTTCAAGCCGAACTCTTTGCGATTAACGAAGCAGCCCATTGCATTCATAATAAAAATCTCAAAAATGTGAAGATCTCACTATTCTCGGACAGCCAGGCAGTCCTAAAAGCTCTAAGGAGCGACAGATATAACTCCAAGGCTGTTTGGGAATGTCACCAGGTTCTAAATAAACTGACTACCAAAAACAGTGTGAAGCTGATTTGGTAGCCGGGACACGAAAACTATCAGGGTAATGAAAAAGCCGACATTCAAGCCAAATGGGGAGCTGACATTTCTCTTATAGGGCCTTTTCCCCCCTTTGGTTTCACTAAGGCAGACATTTATCATCAAATTAAAAACTGGACTATCAGTATATGCACTCTAAAGAAATTTAATGTGATTTCACTACAATTAATGTAGGAAACCGATAACCTACAATAATTGTAGTGAAATCTCAACAAAGAGCGATGGCAAAAATAAGAGTGAATTTGCTCTAAAATTTTAAACCAATTTTACACTTTTTTGGCGGGAATTTAGTCTATTTTTCTGTTCAATAGAGATAATTTGCCACAAGAAAAGGGTAATTTACTATTTCTTACGAGCGAATTCACACTTTTTTGTAGTAAATAAGGTGAAATCGCTTCAAAACAGTAGTTATTTTACTCTTTCTATATGGGGATTCACAATTTTTTGTGACACTTTACTTACTTACTTACTTAAGGTGGCGCTACAGTCCGGGGTAGACCTGGGCCTCAGCCAACAAGCTTCGCCAGCCAGCTCTGTCTCTAGCTAGCCGTCTCCAGTTTCGCACGCGAAGTTGGCTGATGTCCCCTTCCACTTGCGTGACCCACCTGAGTCTCGGTGCTCCTCTACCGCGTCGTCCCTGCGGTGTGGATTCGAAGATTTTCCGGGCCGGGGCGTTGGTGTCCATCCGCTCTAGATGACCCAGCCATCGTAGACGTTGTGTTTTGACTCTTTTGGCTAGGTCGGTATCGCTGTACAGCCCGTACAGTTCGATGTTATATCTCCTCCTACACTCTCCGTCTATGCAGACGGGACCGTAAATCGTCCGAAGAATTTTCCTCTCGAAGCAGCCTAAAGTGTTTTCATCCGCCTTTGACAGGGTCCATGCTTCTGCACCGTAAAGCAGGACTGGGATGATGAGGGTCTTATACATGGACACTTTAGTTGCTCGAGAGAGGGCTTTGCTACTCAATTGCCTTCTTAGCCCAAAGAAACAGCGATTGACAAGAGTTATCCTTCGTTTGATTTCAGCGCTGGTGTCATTGTCTGAATTGATAGCGGAACCCAGGTAGACAAAGTCCCTAACTACCTCAAAGTTATAGCTGTCGATGGTGATGTTTTGTCCAAGACGTCGGTGTTGGGTGTCTTTTCTTGATGACAGCATATACTTGGTTTTGCCCTCATTGACTGCTAAACCCATATTCGCCGCTTCCGTCCCAATACTCACGAAGGCTTCACTGACATCACGCTTTGTTCCACCGATTATGTCAATGTCGTCTGCGTATGCAAGTAGTTGAACGGACTTTTGAAAGATTGTACCTCTGGTGTTGGCGCGAGAGTTCTGCACAATTCTCTCAAGTATGATGTTAAAGAAGTCGCCTGACAGCGCGTCGCCTTGTCTAAGTCCTTTTTTGACATCAAAGGGGTCGGTGAGGTCTTTGCCGACCTTGACGGAACAGCGTGAGTTTTCCATCGTCATCCTGCACAGACTGACGAGTTTGGCAGGGATGCCAAAACTAGACATTGCGCTATATAGCTCGTCTCTATAGATGCTGTCATACGCGGCCTTGAAATCGATGAAGAGGTGGTGTGTATCGATTTGGAATTCCTGGGTTTTCTCCAAGATCTGCCGCAGTGTGAATATTTGATCGATGGTGGACTTTCCTGGCCTAAAGCCACACTGATATGTGCCTATCAGATTGTTGACAAACGGCTTCAGGCGTTCACACAGTACAGCAGAAAAGATCTTGTATGCGATGTTAAGAAGACTTATGCCTCTGTAGTTGGCACAACTCAGAGGGTCTCCTTTCTTCAGGATCGGGCAAACAATGCTGAGGTTCCATTCGTCGGGTATGCTTTCTTCCGACCATATCTTGCAGATGAGCTGGTGCATGCTCCTAACCAGCTCATCGCCAGCGGATTTAAAAAGTTCGGCAGCTAGGCCGTCTGCTCCGGCTGCTTTGTTGCACTTGAGCTTAGACACAGCTACTTTCACCTCCTCCAGGTCGGGTGGCCGGTATCGTTCGTATGCTTCGTCGGTAACGTCTTCGCCCGGGTTGAATGGTTCGTTCTGCCTGACAGAGGTATTTGGTTCGTCCTCGCCGTTATACAGCCTGCAGAAGTGGTCTTTCCAAATCCTCAGCACCGACGGCGATTCTACAACAATGTTCCCTTGATGGTCCTTACAGGCTTCAGTTCGAAGTTTATACCCTTGGCAGGACCTTTTGATCCTTTGGTAAAACTTTCTAACCTCATTCCTGTTGTAACATCTCTCTATCTCTTCAACCGCGCGCTTCTCGTGCTCTCTCTTTTTCCTTCGGAGAAGCCGGTGCTCCTCTCTCCTCCTCTGCTCGTAGAGCTCGCGAGCAGCTCTAGTCCTTCTGTGCAGCGCCGCTTTGTATGCTTCCTGTTTAGCTGCATGTGCTTGCCGACATTCATCGTCAAACCAGGGGTTTCGTTGTGGTCGCCGTGTGAAACCCAGCACTTCAGAGGCGGCGTCTCTGATGGGATTTTGGCAGTGTTGCCACTGGCTATCAATACTTGATGCTGGTTGCATAGGACTTCGTAGAAGGTTTTGAGAGACTCGGTTGGAGAAGGACCTGGCGATCTCTTGCGATTGTAGTCGGCCGACGTCAAACTTCCTCACAGTATTTCCATTCCTTGGCGCTGGTCGGGATATCCGCAGCCGTACCTTGGCTACAACAAGGTAGTGATCCGAGTCAATGTTGGCCCCTCGGAAAGTTCGGACATCCATGATACTGGAGGAGTGCCTTGCGTCGATCGCAATATGGTCAATCTGGTTGACGGTTGATTGATCGGGAGATCTCCATGTCCCTTTGTGGATATTGAGATGCGGGAACTGTGTACTAGCTCCCACAACGTGTCGCCCCGCAGCAAAGTCGATCAGCCTGAATCCGTTATCGGAGGTCGTGTCGTGCAGGCTATGCTTTCCGACAGTACGACCAAAGATGCCCTCCCTTCCTAGCTTGGCATTAAAATCGCCTAGGACAATCTTAATGTCGTAGCTAGGGCACTGCTCATAAGTTTTGTCCAGGAGCTCGTAGAACATATCTTTGGTCTCGTCATCTTCCTCCTCTGTGGGGGCATGTGCGCATATCAGGCTAATGTTGGCGAATTTAGCCTTGATGCGGATCGTCGCGAGGCGCTCGCTTACAGGGTTGAAGCTCAAGACTTTTTGCCTAAGTCTGCCTCCAACAACGAAACCACATCCAAATAGGCGCTGTCTTTGATGCCGATAGCAGTCGCCGTAGTAGATGTCGCAGTTTTTCATCCTTCTTTTGCCCGGCCCGTCCCACCGCATTTCTTGGATGGCAGTAATGTCTGCCTTGCAGTCGTTAAGGGCCTCCGCTAGTTGCTCGGCTGCACGTGGTCTGTTAAGGGACCTAACATTCCACGTGCAGATCCGGAGCTCGTTGTCCTTTTCTCGTTTGCATTGGTCGTCAACAGTAAATCCGTCCGAATCCGAGGCTTGTTTCTGCTTCGTGACTGGTGTTTCTTTACGTGGCCGGGAAGTCACCCCGACGGCAAGACGCCCAACCTGGAGGACCAGATCCTTTGCTTAGCTCTAAGGACGGAGAGCCGGATAGCCCGCTCCTTATAGGCCTGAGCTCCGAATACGTCGTAGTAGCCCATATAAGGTGTTCACTAAGTAGTAGTTCGGCCTGACTGGAACTATGGACGCCACCGTTGATTCCATCTGGGGAATTCCTCCGCTGCCGTCCGGATGCAAGGAGAAGTGCCTTAGTGGGAACACTCCTCCCCCCCTCTCTCGTCTGCTACCCCCAACAACCTTCCAAAGGGGTTGGAACCCAATCTCCAGTTGAGGTACTAGGCACCCGGTGTTCACCACGGGGAGGTGAGAGTAGGAGTTGATAGACAGAGGTGGGTTTAGAAAACCTGTGGATGCTTGTATCCTCTTGAGTGCACATGTCTATCCTTTGACCACCCGGGATTCACAATTTTTTGTGACACGTTATAGCAAATTCACTCCAAATTGAGCGTAATTTTTCACTTTTTGCAAGTGAATTCACTACTCTCTTGTGGTATATGTTCGTATAGCATATACCACAACCTACTAAGTGAAAAATAAGTAAAATACACAGAAAGTTTTTTTTATTTAGTTTTTCTCTTCTATACAAAAAAAACACTAAATAAAGGGAACATATTTCACACTAAAGGATTAGTTAAAGGTATCCACGGAGTAACCCTTCGTCGGCTGCTCTGCCTTAACGTCGCTCAACATTTGACCATTTGATGTCGCCCGAAATTGAAAAAAAAATATAAAAAATCTATAACGAGATAATGCACTAATTCAACCTACCAAAGTTTTTGAAAACTTAATTTGAGTCAGCCTTAATCTATCAATGTTCTTCATAACTTCTTGATTCAGTTGCAAACAATGTTATGCATTCTATTACTATTTATGTAGGAAAAAAAAATCTTTGACTCAGGAACTGAAATCAGGAACCACACACGTTACTTCTTTATGCGCGACGCACTCCAAACTAAAAGAAACCTAAACCAAACTAAATGATGCACAGCCGCAAAAGGAACTTTACACAGAGACGAAAGCTTTTTCACTCTAAAGTAGGTTTTTAAATGTAAAAAGGATGAAATTCGCATCATTTCAGAGTGAAATCACTGCAGTTGAGTAACTAAGCATTCTTTTTGTGAAAATTGGTAAATTGCTCTAGCTGCGAGTACTTCACAACATTTAAAAACCTGTACTCCAAAAATCGAGTGAAATTCACTACATTTATTGTAGTTAATTTTTGATTTTTCTTTAGAGTGTGTCTACAAAAGTGGAATAATCTGGAAGGCCTTAAACACTCCAAAAAATTCCTCAGGTACAACCCCAAAAGAGCTAAGGAAGCCCTAGAACTCAACAGATCCGATCTAAGATTGTTATGTGGAGCTCTCACTGGACATGCAGCATGTAACTATCACCTATCCAAATTAGGCCACAGCAGCACTGAAATCTGTAGACACTGCGGAGAAAGAAAAGAAACTATGGAACACCTTTTGATAGAGTGTCCTGCTCTTGCTCTCCACATATTTAAAATTACTGGGATACCCAATTTAACAGGGAAAGACTATGAAAATATCCCATCGAGGGAGGTTATCAGATTTGTAAAGATAGCTCTTAAAACCTAGATCAAAGTAAAGGGGTACAATAGATCTTTTAGGTCGCAGTACAAGTGGGTATTATACTCGCACCCTTTACATTCAATTCAAAATTACAATTGTCATTTAATTAATTGTAATCAATTAATTGCAATTTCATTAAAATCAACTAAATTTTAATTTCGTCAGAATTATGAGAAAATCCGGTGAAAGCGAAAATTATTTTAGAAAAAAACAGTTTTTTCCTTGAAATGCTCAAAAGTTTCTTCAAAACTTTGTATCGAGGTTAAATAGGCAGAAAAAGATATTCATTTAACCAAACTTGTTTATTTTAACTTTTTACACTAAATTGTAGTAACACTGAACTACGATTATCTTTTGAAAGTTCTCAGGAAACAACCGCCTGCGAAACAACCTGCCTGAAGGACTAAATCTACCGAAACGAGTAAAGCCCAATGAAAACTTGAAGCCTACTTCAATATTTTCAGGAAGCTCTCGGATTGCGTCACCTTTAATTACACAACTTATTTGATTTATTATCTCCAGTCCCTTGTTTGCAGGGAAAAAGCTTTTAAATTTAACCAAAACATCTTGTGCAATTTGCTGTTGCCAGATCGCTTTTGTTTTATCCAATATCTGCAGGACTTCAACGATCGTGCTTCAATAATGTCAAAAAACTTATGCAACAGTTACGTTCACGTAGTTCAGTTTCCTGAACTTTTTATCGGAGACAAGACATAAATTCAGCAACGCATTCTACTGAGCGTTATTGTTCGATATTGTGGGCCGGGCGAATTAATTTTCGCCTCGATGAAGGTCTTGGGCGACTATTGCTCAGTACCAAAATTTGAGCTCCTACTTTGAGTCCTAATTTGAGTCTTACTTGACCAAAAGGCATTTTGAAAGAAAATGTGAAATAGAGGTTATCTCACATTGAAGCCAGTAGTGGGCGTGGCCGTTGATGGATTGAGTCAATTTTTAAAAATTGTCTGCGCAACAGAAGAACCAAGCCGAGTAGCAAGTTTCAGCCCTCTAGCTTGATTTTGAAGACTTAAAACCTTCACACATACAGACGGACGGACGGACATGGCTTAATCGATTCACCTGCCGCTCTCGATCATATCATTATAAGGTCTTAGGGGTCCACAATGATTAATTCACTGTGTTACAAGCTATGCATTAAAATTAATATATCCTTGGTCGGGTATAAAAACGAAATAAAAAAGCAGCTTGTTTTACCGTTTATGCAAAAACTGGTAGCCATAGAATTAAAGAAAAATAGTGGGTTACAATCCACTTAGGCGAATCGTAGGATACCCCATCCCAATTGACCCAGGACGATTGTAACCCTCCCACTAGTATACACCCCATCCCATAGGATAGGAGGTTTATTAAAATTGATTCATAATTTGTAACATAGAGAAATAATCACCGTAAGCCCAAGATCATATGCCCTTAACAAGACTTTAAGGGCATATGATCGAGACCGAATTGTAAGTCGAATGAGCCATGTCCATCTGTCCGTGTGTCGGTAGTTTTTAGGCCTTCAATTTTGAGCTAGGAGCTTAAATCTTAATATCTGTTCTTTATAGGTCCCGAAGCAGTACAAGTGTAAAAAATTTTAAAATCCGCCCACTGACACGCCCACTTTACTTAAAAACATGAAAATTCACAGTTATCGCAGGAAGCTGAAATTTGGTACGCGTTATCCTCGCTTAAGTGTATTGCGATTGACATTTAAAAAAAGGCAAAATCCGCCCCCTTTTGGGCGTGGTCATATATCATTTGCATTTTAATAAACGGTTTTTATTCGATATATTTTCTTTGAATCCAAAAAACTTGCGCTATAAAATATTTAGATATGAGTGAATGCTATCAACTGAAATAAATAAATTTTTGCCACGCCCATTTTCGGGGGCGTTTTTAAGTATAAACCAAATCTTTAATGTGAAAATGCAATCAACATGTGTATACCACTTCTGATAAAAAATATAAACAAAAAAACGATGTAATTGAAAAGGGGTGGATGCCACGCCCCTTTTTAAGGGAGAAGATTCCTTAACTGAGAAATTCTAAGTACAGTTGAAGTTAATAGAAACTGAAATTTAACAACCAAAATTTATGACACAATTCGGAGCTTGAAACTGGTCAATTGGGATGCGGTATCCAACAATTCGCCTAAGCGGATTGGAACCTTCCCACTAGTTATTTGATATATTTGCTTTAAATCCAAAAAACTTACACTATAATATGTTCAGATAAGTGCGAAAGCTATCAAATCAAATGAATAAATTTTTGCCACGCCCACTCGTTGGGGCGTTTTTAAATAAAAAAATAAATGTTTAAATAAAACTGCGATAAACACGTATCTTATCGTATCACGTATACCACATCCGATAAAAAATATAATATAAAAAATTATATATATTTTTTAAGGAAGAAGATTCTTAACTGACAAATTCTTAATACAATTAAAGTTGATAGAAACTGAAATTTAACAATCAAGATTTTTGACGCATTTCGGAGCTTGACAAGGGTCAATTGAGATGGGGTATCCAACGATTCGCCTTGGCGGATTGTAGCCCTCCCACTAGTTCCATTTAGGTCTAACAGTCAGTACCGTTGGAGCAAGGGTGTAAAGAGCTGACAGTCATTTAAAAAACCATTTACCACAAACGACTTTATTACAGCCATAGCACGGTTAAATGTAAAATCTTAATTTACTTACCTCAAGTATGAGGCATCTTACCATTTATTGTTTAATACCTATATAATAGCCATTCTTCAGATAAATCATCAGAAGAAAAACAATCCGATATCTCTATGGTTTTTAGTCAAGGAGAAAGCCTTATTAAAACCATAGGGGAAATCTTCTTGAAAAAATTTCAAAGATAACTTTTTAAAACAATAAGAAAACCTTCAAAATAAAAAAAAAATTTAACGACATAGCGAGGAATCGAACTAAGAATTCCCGCGTATAATAGGTACACGCTTTAACCACCACGCCACGGCGCACCCGATACAAGAACTGTTAGAATCCAAAATACATTTTGCTCTTCAACGTTTTAAAAAAAATTCATATTGATTTAAAAAGATTTATTATGAACGTCAACAGCATTTTTTTTAATAAATTAGACTTCTTAAAACAGGTAGGTAATAAGGTTTTCATCACTTGCGTTTTTTTGGTGAGAAATTCTTAGCGAAAATGGTACGAAAAATTCCCTAAAATTTTACTAAGATTTTCCTCGTGAAAATAATAAGTTTTCTGTATGGATTTTTCGTATTGTTTACTTATTTCAATAAGAATTATTGGTAAATAAGCTCAATAGGGCAATCTTCTGTGACTATTCAGTACATTCCAAAGTTTTATTCGTACGTGAAGAGAGATTATGGAACTTTATACATGCCTACTTACAAATTGCATTTTAAAGGAAAAATTTGAATAATAATCGCTAATGTTAATTTTCAATCCATAGATACTGATAGAATGGTAACGTATGTTACCATGTGTGGTTTAATAAATAAATACTCTTCTTTCTCTTGTGTAACAGAAACTATTCATTGAACCTTCACTTCACTTTCCAATAGATCCTGCTACCATGTGTGTTTGCTAAAAATAGATACGATCAATGCAAGGAGTCTGAAACACCGTTAGGGTGAGAATTCATTTCGGTTACAGTCGACCGGATAATTATTTTACCATTGAGACGAGCTCTTAACGCATCCTTCAGGGTCGCCGCCATTAATCGACAAAAGAATGGTTTGTAAACATATCCTATTTCCATGAAATCAGAAATATACATTACATACATGTATCTAAGTATAACGACGCCAAATTTACTGAACTCAACAAGTCATTGACGGTGGAATTTGAAACAACACATGATAATGTGAGTATCTTTGCCAGACAACATGAATTGAAGATTTGTTTAGAACACGACTTTCCTTTTGAAATATGATCCAGCGAAAAGATCCCTTACTTTGTACACACCCCTAAAAATAGAGAGAAAATATATAGAACTGACTTTTTTCTCTAAGCATCTTCATAGATGTACCAGAAACTGCGCGTCCATGATTGGCAGTCATTTTTAAAACGTGACAGACACAAACTCGTACATCATATTAGTGTCGAATGCTTAGCTACTCGTATAAATGTACTAAGATCTTCGGTGTCTTCGAACGATGAATTCTTTTTTTTAATACAATATTCTTTCTACATTTTCATAGATTAGCTAGTTCGAGGAATAATTTATGATAGACCATGTCCACCATTGATAGAATCGGATTTCTAAAAATAGTATCATAAACATTCTGCGTAACAAAAAAAAAGCAGAATGAAGCATAGCTCGAGTAGAACCAATATTCCAGTCCAGAAAAAAAAACCCTGAATTGCTTTTTGAAGCAACAATCAATCCATATGTTTGCATAGTTTCAGTTTTCAGCATAGGTACCTACCTACTTAGTTTGTTTCGTAGCGATTATGGTTTTGAGGCTACCTCTCTTGAATATTGATTTGATGAATATAAGGGAGCGGATATTAATACGCACTTACCTTGTGATCTGAAAATATCATTTATACCCACTCCGTCTTTATACAGGGTGTTTCCAAATTCGATGCAAATATTTTGACACAAGATTCTTGGGTATATTTGAAGAAAAAAGTTGTTCTACAGTATGGGCCTATCTCAAATTTTGATACCACTTATTGGGAATTTAAGAAAACACCTACTTTGAGGTACCTTGACCCATACTAACACAAATATCGCCGCTAACACTTACAACAGGTACTTCATTTAGGACTTAAATTTTAGAAGAAATAGTACTCCTTTTAACTGCATTAAAATAAAATTGATGACTTTTTTAACTTTCGAGATATTTGCTTTTAAGTCGGATCCTTTTTCCCTGCCCATGACATTTTTTTGACTTTCAAGACACATTTCTGCAAAAAATGCGTAATAAACATATCGGTAATTTTTTTTTCTAGTGCACCTAACAATACTTAATAAAAATTGCTAAGACAAGTTACCCGAAAAACCCACAGATTTTATGATACTTGGGAAATTCCATAGCAGGTAAAATTATGAAAAACTCGATTCATAGTGTTCAATTCCTATTATTCTGAATAAAAATGCTTGTGTTTGGTTTATGTTTTTTTTTTATTTCATTAAGTTAACTTTACAATCAAATAAGGTGTTCAAAGTATCCTCCTCCATTTTGTATGCATGCTAGAGCCCGTTTTTGGATTGCGCTGTCAACGTTTATTGAGGATAACTCCTGCCTCACTTGTGACGAGGCTTGGAGAATGCGATCTTCTAAATCATTTAGAGTTGATATTTCTGTAGAATAAACAAGTTCTTTCATTCTCCCCCATACAAAAAAATCCATAATTGTAAGGTCTGGAGATCTTGCAGGCCAGTGAACTGGTCCATTTCTTTCTATCCAACGACCAGCGTACTTTTCATCCAGCCAATTCTTAACCTCGCGACCAAAGTGGGCTGGGGCTCCATCCTGTTGAAAATATGACGAAGCTCGTTGAGTTACCGGAACATCCTCCAGTAGATCTGTTAAATCATTGCGCAAAAATTCCAGATAGTTTGCAGAATTCAGTGTGGGAGGCAGTTTGAAGGCACCGATTAAGTTCATTCCAATAACACCTGCCCACAGATTGACGCTAAATCTGTGTTGAAATGATGACTCTCTCCTTGTGTGTAGATTGTGAAAATTTGTAATCCCATCTCTAGTAAATTGAGATTCGTCCGTCCATAGGATTCTGCTAGTATCTTTGTTGTGCTCTGATAGAACTTCCGTTGCACATCCCATAAATGTAGATAATATCGGCGTATTCTTCGCTTGTAAAAGATGCCATTTCAAGTAGGGTTTCTTAACAACTGTTGTGTCATCTCGGCTTCAAAAATGACTTTGATGGATTTAATTTCGTTTTCTAACCTTTTATACAATTTACATTAGGTAAATTTTCCAACTAGGCGACCAACCTCAAACTTAATCCTTTTTGGGATTTAACAGAAAAATGATAGGGAAATTACCTTTTTATCAGGTAGTCTAATAAAAATGCATGCTCTAAAACCAACGTAAATTATTAATACATAGTCAAAAAATCGTTCTTGATGTCAATCGCGGTTATAAAAGTAGGTAACAAATCATATTTCCACCTTATACCTGTCGCGGCTTCGTGAAAAATTTTTTTTATAATTTTACCTGCTATGGAATTTTCCAAGTATCATAAAATCTGTGGGTTTTTCGGGTAACTTGTCTTAAGAATTTTTATTAAGTATTGTTAGGTGCACTAGAAAGAAAAAATTACCGATATGTTTATTACGCATTTTTCGCAGAAATGTGTCTTGAAAGTCAAAAAAATGTCATGGGCAGGGAAAAAGGATCCGACTTAAAAGCAAATATCTCGAAAGTTAAGAAAGTCATCAACTTTATTTTAATGCAGGTAAAAGAAATACTATTTCTTCTAAAATTTAAGTCCTAAATGAAGTACCTGTTGTAAGTGTTAGCGGAGATATTTGTGTTAGTATGGGTCAAGGTACCTCAAAGTCGGTGTTTTCTTAAATTCCCAATAAGTGGTATCAAAATTTGAGATAGGCCCATACTGTAGAACAATTTTATTCTTCAAATATACCCAAGAATCTTGTGTCAAAATATTTGCATCGAATTTGGAAACACCCTGTATAAGCTTTCTGCCCGGATTTGGGTTGTATGTCAGTATTTTCATTACCCACGCGGTTTTCATGTCCTAGCGCACATATCAGCTTTATAAAGTTTTTCAGAAATGATGAGTTGAAAATAAATGCAGTGAAAATAGATCACTGCTCGCCGCAGTAATGCGCATGATCTTCACTTACGATGGGCCCATCGTCACGGAAGAATAACTGATGTACTTTTGGGTCCGTCAGTTTTCCTTCAATCAAACAATCAAAGACAACAATGAAAAGCAAGGGACTTAGGACGCTTCCCTGGTGTACACCGACTTTAATTGGGAACTCATCAGTGACTCCGGAAGGACATCTTACTCTTTGTCGTTACTCCCTCATACATGTCCATGATCATTCGCACGCAGGTTTTTGGAACTCTTCAAGACAAATGATACTCTCGGAGGGCTTGTCAGACTTTCGCGGGGTTGGGGACCATGAAAAGAACGAGTCTTTTGTTTTTCAGGTGCCGATGGTAGGATCTGGTCCTCATATAGCATTATTATTTTCCGCAGTCGTCTATCAAGTACCCGCTTGACGATCTTCATTGTGTGGGAAATCAGCTTGATAGAACGGTAGTTGTCACAGCTTCGTGTATCACCTTTTCCTTTGAACAAAGGTAATAATAAGATAACTTTCCCTCAACTGATTAGGCATTGGATCCCCTCTTATTCGTTTGTAGAAGTAAGCCATCTGGACCCGCTGTGTCCTAGTTTTTTTTTTTATACAGGGTGTTTCCAAATTCGATGCAAATATTTTGACACAAGATTCTTGGGTATATTTGAAGAAAAAAATTATTTTACAGTATGGGCCTATCTCAAATTTTGATACCACTTATTGGGAATTTAAGAAAACACCTACTTTGAGGTACCTTGACCCATACTAACACAAATATCTCCGCTAACGCTTACAACAGGTACTTCATTTAGGACTTAAATTTTAGAAGAAATAGTACTCCTTTTAACTGCATTAAAATAAAATTGATGACTTTTTTAATTTTAGAGATATTTGCTTTTAAGTCGGATCCTTTTTCCGTGCCCAAGACATTTTTTTGACTTTCAAGACACATTTCTGCAAAAAATGCGTATTAAACATATCGGTAATTTTTTTTCTAGTGCACCTAACAATACTTAATAAAAATTGCAAAGACAAGTTACCCGAAAAACCCACAGATTTTATGATACTTGGGAAATTCCACAGCAGGTAAAATTATGAAAAACTCTTTTCACGAAGCCGCGGCAGGTATAAGGTGGAAATATGATTTGTTACCTATTTTTATAACCGCGATTGACAACAAGAACGATTTTTTGACTATGTATTAATAATTTACGTAGGCTTTAGAGCATGCATTTTTATTAGACTTACTTACTTACTTACTTAAGGTGGCGCTACAGTCCGGGGTGGACCTGGGCCTCAGCCAACAAGCTTCGCCAGCCAGCTCTGTCTCTAGCTAGCCGTCTCCAGTTTCGCACGCGAAGTTGGCTGAGGTCCCCTTCCACTTGCGTGCGCCACCTGAGTCTCGGTGCTCCTCTACCGCGTCGTCCCTGCGGTGTGGATTCGAAGATTTTCCGGGCTGGGGCGTTGGTGTCCATCCGCTCTAGATGACCCAGCCATCGTAGACGTTGTGTTTTGACTCTTTTGGCTAGGTCGGTATCGCTGTACAGCCCGTACAGTTCGATGTTATATCTCCTCCTCCACTCTCCGTCTATGCAGACGGGACCGTAAATCGTCCGAAGAATTTTCCTCTCGAAGCAGCCTAGGTCCATGCTTCTGCACCGTAAAGCAGGACTGGGATGATGAGGGTCTTATACATGGACACTTTAGTTGCTCGAGAGAGGGCTTTGCTACTCAATTGCCTTCTTAGCCCAAAGAAACAGCGATTGGCAAGAGTTATCCTTCGTTTGATTTCAGCGCTGGTGTCATTGTCTGAATTGATAGCGGAACCCAGGTAGACAAAGTCCCTAACTACCTCAAAGTTATAGCTGTCGATGGTGATGTTTTGTCCAAGACGTCGGTGTTGGGTGTCTTTTCTTGATGACAGCATATACTTGGTTTTGCCCTCATTGACTGCTAAACCCATATTCGCCGCTTCCGTCCCAATACTCACGAAGGCTTCACTGACATCACGCTTTGTTCCACCGATTATGTCAATGTCGTCTGCGTATGCAAGTAGTTGAACGGACTTTTGAAAGATTGTACCTCTGGTGTTGGCGCGAGAGTTCTGCACAATTCTCTCAAGTATGATGTTAAAGAAGTCGCATGACAGCGCGTCGCCTTGTCTAAGTCCTTTTTTGACATCAAAGGGGTCGGTGAGGTCTTTGCCGACCTTGACGGAACAGCGTGAGTTTTCCATCGTCATCCTGCACAGACTGACGAGTTTGGCAGGGATGCCAAAACTAGACATTGCGCTATATAGCTCGTCTCTATAGATGCTGTCATACGCGGCCTTGAAATCGATGAAGAGGCGGTGTGTATCGATTTGGAATTCTTGGGTTTTCTCCAAGATCTGCCGCAGTGTGAATGTTTGATCGATGGTGGACTTTCCTGGCCTAAAGCCACACTGATATGTGCCTATCAGATTGTTGACAAACGGCTTCAGGCGTTCACACAGTACAGCAGAAAAGATCTTGTATGCGATGTTAAGAAGACTTATGCCTCTGTAGTTGGCACAACTCAGGGGGTCTCCTTTCTTCAGGATCGGGCAAACAATGCTGAGGTTCCATTCGTCGGGCATGCTTTCTTCCGACCATATCTTGCAGATGAGCTGGTGCATGCTCCTAACCAGCTCATCGCCAGCGGATTTAAAAAGTTCGGCAGCTAGGCCGTCTGCTCCGGCTGCTTTGTTGCACTTGAGCTTAGACACAGCTACTTTCACCTCCTCCAGGTCGGGTGGCCGGTATCGTTCGTATGCTTCGTCGGTAACGTCTTCGCCCGGATTGAATGGTTCGTTCTGCCTTACAGCGGTATTTGGTTCGTCCTCGCCGTTATACAGTCTGCAGAAGTGGTCTTTCGAAATCCTCAGCTCCGACTGCTATTCTACAACGATGTTCCCTTGATGGTCCTTACAGGCTTCAGTTCGAAGTTTATACCCTTGGCAGGACCTTTTGATCCTTTGGTAAAACTTTCTAACCTCATTCCTGTTGTAACATCTCTCTATCTCTTCAACCGCGCGCTTCTCGTGCTCTCTCTTTTTCCTTTGGAGAAGCCGGTGCTCCTCTCTCCTCCTCTGCTCGTAGAGCTCGCGAGCAGCTCTAGTCCTTCTGTGCAGCGCCGCTTTGTATGCCGACGTCAAACTTCCTCACAGTATTTCCATTACTTGGCGCTGGTCGGGATATCCGCTGAAAGTTCGGACATCCATGATACTGGAGGAGTGCCTTGCGTCGATCGCAATATGGTCAATCTGGTTGACGGTTGATTGGTCTCCATGTCCCTTTGTGGATATTGAGATGCGGGAACTGTGTACTAGCTACCACAACGTGTCGCCCCGCAGCAAAGTCGATCAGCCTGAATCCGTTATCGGAGGTCGTGTCATGCAGGCTATGCTTTCCGACAGTACGACCAAAGATGCCCTCCCTTCCTAGCTTGGCATTAAAATCGCCTAGGACAATCTTAATGTCGTAGCTAGGGCACTGCTCATAAGTTTTGTCCAGGAGCTCGTAGAACATATCTTTGGTCTCGTCATCTTTCTCCTCTGTGGGGGCATGTGCGCATATCAGGCTAATGTTGGCGAATTTAGCCTTGATGCGTATCGTCGCGAGGCGCTCGCTTACAGGGTTGAAGCTCAAGACTTTTTGCCTAAGTCTGCCTCCAACAACGAAACCACATCCAAATAGGCGCTGTCTTTGATGCCGATAGCAGTCGCCGTAGTAGATGTCGCAGTTTTTCATCCTTCTTTTGCCCGGCCCGTCCACCCGCATTTCTTGGATGGCAGTAATGTCTGCCTTGCAGTCGTTAAGGGCCTCCGCTAGTTGCTCGGCTGCACGTGGTTTGTTAAGGGACCTAACATTCCACGTGCAGATCCGGAGCTCGTTGTCCTTTTCTCGTTTGCATTGGTCGTCACCAGTAAATCCGTCCGAATCCGAGGCTTGTTTCTTTCTACGTGGCCGGGAAGTCACCCCGACGGCACGACCCCCAACCTGGAGGACCAGATCCTTTGCTTAGCTCTAAGGACGGAGAGCCGGGTAGCCCGCTCCTTATAGGCCTGAGCTCCGAATACGTCGTAGTAGCCCATATAAGGTGTTCACTAAGTAGTTCGGCCTGACTGCAACTATGGACGCCACCGTTGATTCCATCTGGGGAATTCCTCCGCTGCCGTCCGGATGCAAGGAGACGTGCCTTAGTGGGAACACTCCTCCCCTCTCTCTCGTCTGAGAGGTACTCTCGAGGTACTAGGCACCCGGTGTTCACCACGGGGAGGTGAGAGTAGGAGTGGATAGACAGAGGTGGGTTTAGAAAACCTGTGGATGCTTGTATCCTCTTGAGTGCACATGTCTATCCTTTGACCACCCTTTTTATTAGACTACCTGAAATTAAACCCTACTTGAAATGGCATCTTTTACAAGCGAAGAATACGCCGATATTATCTACATTTATGGGATGTGCAACGGAAGTTCTATCAGAGCACAACAAAGATACTAGCAGAATCCTATGGACGGACGAATCTCAATTTACTAGAGATGGGATTACAAATTTTCAACACAGATTTAGCGTCAATCTGTGGGCAGGTGTTATTGGAATGAACTTAATCGGTCCCTTCAAACTGCCTCCCACACTGAATTCTGCAAACTATCTGGAATTTTTGCGCAATGATTTAACAGATCTACTGGAGGATGTTCCGGTAACTCAACGAGCTTCGTCATATTTTCAACAGGATGGAGCCCCAGCCCACTTTGGTCGCGAGGTTAAGAATTGGCTGGATGAAAAGTACGCTGGTCATTGGATAGGAAGAAATGGACCAGTTCACTGGCCTGCAAGATCTCCAGACCTTACAATTATGGACTTTTTTGTATGGGGGAGAATGAAAGAACTGGTTTATTCTACAGAAATATCAACTCTAAATGATTTAGAAGATCGCATTCTCCAAGCCTCGTCACAAGTGAGGCAGGAGTTATCCTCAATAAACGTTGACAGCGCAATCCAAAAACGGGCTCTAGCATGCATACAAAATGGAGGAGGACACTTTGAACACCTTATTTGATTGTAAAGTTAACTTTGAACACCTAAGTTGATTGTTAAAGTTAATGAAATAAAAAAAACATAAACCAAACACAAGCATTTTTATTCAGAATAATAGGAATTGAAAACTATGAATCGAGATTTTCATAATTTTACCTGCTATGGAATTTCCCAGGTGTCATAAAATCTGTGGGTTTTTCGGGTAACCTGTCTTAGCAATTTTTATTAAGTATTGCTAGGTGCATTAGAAAAAAAAATTACCAATATGTTTATTACGCATTTTTCGCAGAAATGTGTCTTGAAAGTCAAAAAAATGTCATGGGCAGGGAAAAACGATCCGACTTAAAAGCAAATATCTCGAAAGTTAAGAAAGTCATCAATTTTATTTTAATGCAGTTAAAAGGAGTACTATTTCTCCTAAAATGTAAGTCCTAAATGAGTACCTGTTGTAAGTGTTAGCGGAGATATTTGTGTTAGTATGGGTCAAGGTACCTAAAAGTAGGTGTTTTCTTAAATTCCCAATAAGTGGTATCAAAATTTGAGATAGGCTCATACTGTAGAACAATTTTTTTCTTCAAATATACCCAAGAATCTTGTGTCAAAATATTTGCATCGAATTTGGAAACACCCTGTATATATCTCTGAGGGAATCTGATCTGGCCCAATCTCTTTTCGCTTTTTGGAGTACTTTACCGCCTTCCCAACCTCGTGGACTGTGATGTCTGGTACTTCTTCCTGGTTAGGAGTTGTTTCTTCTGGAAGGTGTTGCCTGGGAAACTGTTTATTCAAGGGTCCCTCACAATACTGCCGTTACCTTTGAAAAATTTTGCTGTCATCCACAAGAATATGTCCCTGAGCATTGTTGATGAACTTTGGCGAACGAATCTCCTGGGCGTTTCTTCTCCTCTGAGCAGCAATTTTGAAGATTTTAGCCCCCTTATTCAAGGTGCTTTGTCACAGATCTGGTGCGGCCTGATGTTAATCAGCAGGGAAAGAAGAAACTTCCCTCAATTCCTGATACAGGCTTTCCATTCTCTTTGCTTGAACCTGCGTGCACTTCTGCTTAGCAAGACTGCTGAGGTGTCTCTATTCCATTTGTTCGGGGAGCACTTCTTCCATGCCATGAACGCCGCTTTGTTTTACTATCACAATTATCACAAGTTTCACCTCATCTGACCACCAACCTGTTTGCTTCATTTTCTTTTTTGATGGTCCCATTAAAATGGCGGTCAGCAGCAGGCGGTGTTGTCACCTACAATCACTCTACAATCACTTTACAATTTTTCACCCGCGGTTACACGCAACTATAAAGACTGCCATGGTGGACTGGGGTATTGAACGAGAACTGGTCTGGTGAAGATCTTCTAAACGTTTGCAAGTCATGCGGTCTTATTGTGCTTAATACCATATTCGTCAAAGAAAGCAGGCTCTATTCTTGTACATAAGTGATCAGGAGCCTGCTTTCCTTTACAAACATGGTATAAGACCGCATGACATGGTAAGACCGTCAATGATCTGCCATTAGTCTGTATGTTCGTCCGTTTTCATATGTACGCAGATGATATACAGTTATATGTTTCCATGCCAATAAGTCGGTTATCCGAGTTAATAAGCTGTCTTAACAGGGATTTGTCAGGAATAAACCAACGGAAAAATAGAAACAGATTGTTGTTAAATCCATCTAAGCGTCAAGCACTACCTATCTGTAAAAGATATTTGGAAGTAAGCCTTGTGCCTGATATTTGGGTATCAGATGCTTAAATGGCGGTAGTAGAATCTGCTGTACTAGCCTTGGTTTCGTAATTAACCGCATTCTGTCGTGTCACAACCATACGAACCATGTCATTGGTCGTATTTACGGTTGCTTACGCAAACTATGGCTGGCTGCGAGCTTTACACCAGTCGAAACTCGCCGGGAACTCGTTCAGACTCTTATTCTGCCACTCATAACATATGGTGAGGTTGTTTTTAGAAGCCAATGATGCAGTACGCTATATTCACGGGCTACGAAGATATGAGCATATATCGGTGTATGTCTGGTAGGTCTGCTAGGTTGTACTTTAGTTTAGCACTTTCAAGCAAGGAATTGCTTATTTTTGCATAGACTTGTAATGACAAAAACACCAAATCATCTTTATTGTAAGCTTGAGTTTTCTCGTTCCCGTAGAACACTTAACATAAACCAACCGACATTCAAATATCTCAACTCATCAAGGTTCACGCTGTAAGGTTATGGAACTCGCTACCCTTGAGTATCAAGGGTATAAGTAACGCCACAAGTTTTAAAACCGCAATATATAGACACTTTTCTCTTGAGCAATAACTTAATTTCACTTTTCATGCCTTTATGTTTCCTTTTCCTTTCTCTTAAGGAAAGGGTCTCTTTAAGACTCAACTTTCTAGTCTTATTTTTATGCCGATGGCCATGTTGCTGGTGCATTTACATTGTTTCAGCGTAATTTTATATTGCCTGTGATATATTTTATAATAATAATAATAAAAGTCTCATTTTCTCTAAAACCTTGCTATCCAATTTCTTAGTTTATAGTCACTTCTAATTTCTTAATTTAATTATTTTTTTTTATTGCTTTCAAAAGTTTAAAGTTTTGATTGTTATATTTGGATTTATTTTTGTTTTTGATTTGGTAATTTTTCTTTGAAATCTGTACTAAGTACTATAAGACACTTGAGTCTTAATGTACCTTCCGAAAATATTTTGATATAAACTGAAACTGACTTGCAAACGTTTAGAAGATCTTTACCAGACGAGTTTCTAGTTCAGTACCCCAGTCCACCATGGCAGTCTACATAGTCCTCGTTGGATTTCCCGACATGTCCGTTCAAGTGTACGCCTACAAACAAAAACTCTTCCTTAAGGATCGCCTTGACGAGATTGAAATTATGAGATTCTAACCAGAACGCATCTATTTCCCTCTGCTCGCAGCCAACATATGAGTGGGAGCATATGCACTTATGCATATGTTCCAAACCTCATCCTTGCTTCACCAGCTTGAGAGACATCAACCGGTCACTTGGTTTTGAAAAATTCAAGACGCCATTTCGAGTAGCTCCGCCGGAAGGATGATACCGATTCGGTTCCTACCTGTTTGGTTCCGTAGTAGTACATCTTCTAAGCTTTTGTCTTTATATTAAAGAAATGGGCGCGATTTACTGTGTCCCGCCATTTTTTCTGTAACTAGCGATCCATTACTGCTCGTCCGAGGATCACTATACCCGTTTTACCGTACCTTTCCATAATGCTATTGTCTAAACGACTTGTTTTGTTCGACACGTGCATATAGTCTAGACTCTAGAGACTAAGGAAGGCTGAGCAGTTAGCCGTGTAGAATGTAAACGCAGGAATGGGCATGCACATAAACTAGCCCTTCACCCAACTAGCCCTTCCCCCACCTTTGGATGGACTTTAGCGTTTGTCGCCCTGATGTAAAATTTGACCTACGCCAAAAATGATTAAGAAAAACAGGAAAGACAACGAGATAAGGAGGAAATAAATTTGAATCTGGAAAACGCAGGGATTGTCATAAGTTACAAGAGAGCCTTACTTCTCCTTTATATTAATCTTTATTACTACTTAAGATATACTACTACTTTTTATATAAAGAGAATATTTTGTACACGTTTTATTCAACTCATATAGCGAATGTGAAATTTATAATTTTTCGAGAAGCATTCAAGTTAAAAACTGTAAATAAGGACCTCTAAAATCTAAGAGGCACAAATGCAAAACAACATTTAAACATAAACCTAAGCACTACCTATTAAGGTTAGTGTTGAGTTAAGTGGAAGAAAACTGGAATGCACGCGGATTTGAAAATATACTTCTTTATTGAGTCCAGAAAAAAAAAAAAGGAGAGTGAGTGAAAAAACAGGAAGTTTAACAAACGTCAAAAGTGATGTGAAGTTGGCTGTGGTTGTGGAAATGGATGCCTCCAGTCGCAAATATAATTGTATCACCCAACACCCCTCCACAATTCCACAATCAGCTGTTGACTAACCCATGAGGTACATTCCTAAACTTTTGAAACACTTCACGTGTCCTGGTACAGCCATGGATTTCGTGAGGGCATCTGCCGCCATGTCTTCAGATCTGATGAATTTCAGCTCGATCTTTCCATCTGCTACTGCCTCCTTTACAAAATGGTACCTTATATCCAGATGTTTTGTTCGCCCTTGGATGCCCATTTGATTTGCAATAGCTTGAGCGCTGGAATTATCACTCCAAATGAGAACTGGTCCATGGTGAAGTTCTAGCTCCTCCAGTAAATTTCGCAGAAATGTGGCTTCCTTTGCAACGGAACTGAGGTTGACATATTCCGCTTCGGTGCTAGATGTCGTCACTATTCGCTGCTTCTTTGAGCTCCAAAGTACTGCTCCTCCTCCATAGATAAAGGCGTACCCACCTTGTGATCTTCTATCGTTGAAATCACTAGCCCAGCTAGCGTCTGCATAAGCGTAAAGATCCAGTGATGTCTTCTTGTAAATGATGCCTGCATTGCGGGAGCCTTGAAGGTATCGAAGGACATGCATCGCTAAGTTCCAATGCTGCTGCAGCGGATCGGCATTAAACTGTGACAGCGCATTAACTGCATAGGCTATGTCTGGCCTACTAAACATCGAAAGGTGCAGTAGACTTCCTATCAAGCGACGATAGGCTGTTTTGTCCACCTGCTTCTGCTCTCCAGCCACCTTTGGTTCCTGATCCAGCTGCAATTTTGCAGGCATTGGTAGTCGGTCCGGTTTACAATCGCTTAATCCATATTTTTCCAGTAGATTTTTGATGAATCCTCCTTGACTTATACGAATGCTGTCTGAAAAACACGTAACTTCGAGGCCGACACAGCTTTGGAAATCCCAGGTCCTTTATGTCGAAGCGTGCAGTAAGCTGCTCCTTTAAATTTACAAGCTCCTTGGAATCGTTCGTTGCAACCAACAAGTCGTCCACATACACGGTGATCAACGTAATTTTCTCATTAAAAATCTTGTAGTAAATGCATTGGTCATATTTGGACGACATATAACCAAGTTCCTTCAGAGTTGCATCCAGCTTTAGATTCCATTGACGACCACTCTGCTTCAGCCCATATATTGCCTTGTTTAATCTACACACTTGATTTTCATCCGAAAAACCCTCTGGCTGTTCCATGTACACTTCGGCGTCGATCTCTCCATTCAAGTAAGCTGAGGAAACATCTAGATGACACATCTCCAAATCATTCTCGGTAGCTATCGCCATAGTTAAACGAATTGAGCTTATGTTTGCCACTGGTGAATAGGTATCCTGGTAATCGACACCTTGAATCTGGTCAAACCCTCTTGCAACCAGGCGAGCCTTCCTCTTCTCCACGGATCCATCCGGACGATACTTAGTCTTGAAGACCCACTTTGACTTTATTACTTTGCGATTTTCTGGTCTGTCAACCAGGGTCCACGTGCCGTTCTTGAGGAGGGAGTTGTATTCGACTCGCATCGCATCTCTCCATTCGTCTGCCTCTTCCAAACAATCCAGCTCCTTGACTGTTGTAGGATCAGTGCGCACTTGTTTAGAATCATCTTGCTGTATTATTGTTGTATCAAGCTCACACGATGGCTCATCTGAATCTGAGTCTGTGGTTGAAGTTTGTTGATCAATACTGCATTGGTCATTAGAGCCCCCAGTAGGTTCATTAAATTCGTGTGCACTGTCCTGAAAAGAGAAGGAATAATATTGACTACTCGCAGATTTATTACCCTGTTCCTTAATCTTCTCATCGTTGTGAACAAATCGGATGTCTCTACTTCTAATGACTTGTCGCTTGCTTGGTAACCAAACTCTATACGCCTTTGATTCCTCTGAGTAACCAACCAGGATGCCTTCATCTGACTTGATGTCGAATTTTCCAAGATTGAGGCCCTTCTTCAACACATAGACCTTTGCCCCAATCTCTCTCAGATAAGACACACTAGGTTTGATACTGCTCCAAAGCTCCTCCGGAGTAACATCGCCATTGCACTTTGTTGGACATCGATTTCGTAAGAACGCGGACGTGTTGATTAGCTCTCCCCACATGAACTCGGGAAGTCCACCATCATTCATCAGGCACCTAGCCATTTCAGTTAAGGTTCGGTTAGCCCTTTCGGCCACACCATTTTGCTGGGGTGTATGTGGCACAGTCCTTTGGTGTTGAATTCCGCAATTATCCAGATAATTTTTGAAGATCATACTGCAATACTCCAGACCGTTGTCACTCCTCACAACCTTGATTTTCTCACCAGTCTGCGTTTCAGCAAACGCCATAAAAGTCTTAAAGGCCTGTAGAGCTTCGTTCTTGTGTTTGAGGAAATAAACGAAGATCTTCCGTGAGAAATCATCGATGAATGTAATAAAATATTTCGCCTTTCCCAGCGATTCCGTCCGCATGGGGCCGCAGATGTCCGTGTGAACAAGTTGTAGCCTCTGAGATGTCTTCTTCTCATTGATACTCGGAAAAGGTAACTGAGTTTGTTTCGCTCGAATGCACGTTGTACACGTAGTGACGTCATTTTTGAAGTTGTCCGGTAGACCTCTGACCATCCTTTTTGAGAGAAGTTGCCGTAACGAACCGAGGTTGACGTGTCCCAGCCTTCTGTGCCACGATGTTAGAGATTCACATCGAGGCCTAGAGTTTCCACTCCGACTGATCCTCGCATGCTCCTCGTTGGTCAGGTAATATAAACCGTTCCTTTTTTCAGCTGTCATTACCAGTCGGTTTGACTGATCCAGGATATTTGCGCCATCACCTTCAAAAAATACTTTGTATCCATTTTCCGTTGCTTTGCTGATTGAAATTAGATTGTCCGATAGCTTGGGGACAAGCAATGTGTTAAACAAATAGAACGGTTCGCCACCAGTTCGAACGCATATACCTGAATTTACAACCCCACAACCTTTTACATTTATGGCGTGGTTGTCGGCCAGCTTAACATGATTCGCAGCTTCGGTCTTTTCAAATGTGACGAACATCGATTCCTCCGAACACATGTGGGAAGTCGCCCCACTGTCCAGGCACCATAGTTTTTGTTGGCGAGTTGAATCTACCACTTTGGCTGACTCCTGTGTGCACTCCTGCACAAGAAACCCATGTTGGAACTCGCTCCCACCTTGAGTTTTCTTGATTTTATCGCCCTTGCTCCAGCAGTCTTTGGCCATATGTCCGCGCTTTCCACATTTCCTGCAATTATAGGGAAAATTACTGCTTTCGGTTTTTGATTTGAAATTATTTTGCCTCTTGTTGCTGTTGTGATTCTGAGGCTTGAAGTGCTTGACGCTCAGAAGATTGTTCGCCACGGTTTCCCTTTTTCTGTCGCCTACTTCCAGCAGCCTCGTGCACACTGTTGACACCGCCGGTTAAACACTTTGGGCATCGAAAGCGGATCGTATGTCCTTGTAATCCTCAGATAGTCCATCCAAGAGCACAACCACCAACAAGTCCTCATCCATAGTTGCTCCTAGTTCCTTGAGCCGGTTGACGATGGTCTTAAACTCTCGAAGATATTCTGCAATTGACTGCCCGGAATTCATTTCTAGATTTGTCAGCTTCCTATATTCCTCTGTTTTTTGACGTGGTCCCTTTTTGTCGTAGCACTCGACTAAATAATCCCAGACATCCTTTGAAGTGCGTAAATTTGCCGTCAAAGCCACAATGCTTGCCTCCATTGCTATAAGCAATTCCGCCCGTGCATCCAAATCCTTTTCGTCCCATGATGTCTGCCCTGGTCCAGCTGCTTCTGGGCGTGCTATCTCACCCTTTACGTATTGCAGAAATCTGCCACGGTGCAGCACGGCCTCCATCTGTGCCTTCCATGTGACGAAATTGTCTCCATTTAGGAGAGGAATCCTGCCGTGTGAGTTTGCCGAACTCATGTGGCAATTTTAAAAAATGTTTTATCCAGAAGGGATTCTTAAAAGAACGCAAAAATATTCTTAGATTTAGGTTGCTTGAAATTTTACTTGGGATCTGGGCCCATAACCTGTTGAGTTAAGTGGAAGAAAACTGGAATGCACGCGGATTTGAAAATATACTTCTTTATTGAGTCCAGAAAGAAAAAAAAAGGAGAGTGAGTGAAAAAACAGGAAGTTTAACAAACGTCAAAAGTGATGTGAAGTTGGCAGTGGTTGTGGAAATGGATGCCTCCAGTCGCAAATATAATTGTATCACCCAACAGTTAGCTCATACATTCTACAAAGCCCGACGCACTGCTCCGTGTATCACTTCATACTTGACTTTTCGTTTAGCTACGTGTATGTCTATACTTACTGATTAAAGACATTTGAGTACAATTCAACATTATATGTGTGTCTAGCACAAGCAGGCTAATAACGAACCTCTTTAAAGTCTGCCTTTGACTAATATACCAACCTAGAAAACTCAAAATTCTTGTTTCTGTGATCTGTTCTTGGACTCCACCTCCAGATCCACTCAATGTAAGCACTCTTTTATTTTATTATGTAAATTCAACAACTTGATTCCCTTTTCATCTTTTCTACTTGAAATTCCATGAAATTGGAAGCATAAATATTACTCCTCAACAGACAGACAAGACAGCCGACCCTATAACATACACTTCCATGACAAATGCGCATACCACCACCATAAAAGAGTTTTACAACTTTGCCATCCTTTTCCCCTCTTCAGGAACTGAAATCGAACACTTCCATCGCGAACGTACTCGTTACCATTGAGTTATGATGTGGCACAAGGTGGCCTCCTGATGCAGTAACTGACACTCCATTTGCCAGTGCCAGCCGAAAACTAAATGAGTAAATGCCACGGCGGAGTTTTAACTTCTGATTAACACCCGTAAATAATTAACATTATATTGCGTGAGGGGCTTCAAAGGGGTTGTTGTAGCCCCCCTTAGCAAGGGCTACAGCGAAAAGCAATAACACTTTGTCTAAGTTTAACTGAGGTAGGTATTGTGTTGCTACTCGAAAATTTATTTAGACTATTATTCCATTCAGTTAAACCCTGATGGGTTATCTGAAGTCGGAAAGTGTTGAAAGATGATATTTTTTTTCATAAAAGGGGATCCACCGAAATAGATAAGCTTCTTAGCGCATTCTTTTATTTTTGTTTTCTGTTGGTGATGTTATGGGGTGGCACGGCCGGCCGTGTGCCATCGGAAAGTATTTACCTACTTAAAAATTGATAACTTTGGCAGTTGAAGGTATATACGTATATTTGCTAAGAGTCTGGTCGGTATTTCCATATCAAGGGAATAGAATATTATTATTTCACGAAAACGTAAATAAATCAAAGCCAAACTTATTTTGAACTGACTTTCGTCTAAGCATCTCTGTTTTCTTCTTAATTGCTTAACCCTCTTTAAAAGCATGGGGTTGGGGCCCATATGGACCATATGGATCTCACTCGTGGAAAAATATCAGGACACCGTTCCGGACGCATTTCAGCCGAAATAAGTCTACATGGGGAAAAACTATAATACTACCAGACAATTATGACACTGTTTTTTAGTCCCGTCAAATTAAACCAAACAATTGAGTAAATGCAAGAGTTCGTCTGTCACAAACTTCTATATACCCGACCCTATAAAACGTGTAACACCAAGTCTTAAAGTTTTTTTTTGCCGGAACTCACATATGATTTGTATAGGACACGCCCCCAAAAGTGGGCCTGGGCTAAAAATTAAGATAAATTAATTGTTATTTCGTTATAGTCATAAGAAAATGCGTTAAAAGCGAAAATTATTTCGAAAAAAAAACGTTTTTTGCTAAATACGCCCCCTGAAAGTGTATGGAGCTCAAAACTTTGTATAAAGCATACTTAGCCATTCGTACAGTCTGGGGTGGACCTGGGCCTCAGCCCATAAGCTTCGCCAGCGATCTCTTTCTCTAGCTGGCCGTCTCCAGTTTCGCACGCGAAGTTGGCTGAGGTCCCCTTCTACATGCGTGCGCTACCTGAGTCTCGGTGATCCTCTAGTGTGACGTCCCTGTCTGTGTGAAATAGAGGCTGTCTTACAATGAAACGAGCAGTGGGCGTGGCCGTTGGCGAATTTTACCAATTTTCACAATTTGTCGGAACAAAAAAAGAACCAAGAAACACTCTAAGTTTAAGCGTCCTAACTCAATTTTGAAGACCAAAAAACTTCACGCATGCGGACAGACGGACAGGCCCGATATATGATCCCACATATCTTATGTAGCTTGATTGAATAGACGTTAGCGCGGTTGACTTTGACTCCGTCGTGTCGGCTCAGGTTCGAATCCCAAGTTCAATACGAATTTTTTTTAATTATTGTTATTATTCTTTTAAGTCTAAACATAAATGCATAGTGCAATAACAGTAATAGTTTAAATGTTTCTTGGCAGTCTTTATGTTTATTTTTGATGGTTTAATTTATTTTAATTTATTAATTGTCACCCAAGAGCCTTTTCATTTTTAACAAATAGACAACAATAAACATAAATATGCAGTAGTAGCATTGAATTTTTGCCCGCAAGGGCACTTCACTTATGTGAGGTGAGGGGTGTGACGATCCCGCGGACCCTAGTTTGTTTTTCGGGGTGCAACTCCAAGCCTCGAAATCAGCCCCTTCCACCAATCCCTCTTATTCCTTTACTAACCCCATGAGTCCACGAAGCGCGCCAATTCATGGAGCTGCACGTGCACTGGTGGATGGATACTGGAGCTGTGACCAATATAGGGAGCAGTATAAGCGGACAAAACCTGGTCGCCGTGGTTGGCCACGGTGGTAGGTGTGCTTCTATTTCGTTTACACAAGTCAATCTACAGCACTGTAAAGCTGCAACTGCTCTACTGAGCAGAAGACTTTTGGCCTCTAAAATTGAAAACCGAATAGCTTCCATTCAAGAAACATGGGTGTGGAAAGACGACATCTGTGGTCTTGGTGGCTTAATGGCTTCTTACGACTTTCTTTACAATAAGCAGTCCGATAGACCTCGGACTTGTCTTATTGTGTCGAAATCCTTCGAGGCAGTTAAGATCGAAAGGTTTTGCACCCAGGATCTGGTTGCTGCTTCTATTCCTTGCCATGCAAACGGCAAATGGGAGTCCTTTGTTGTTGCATCGGCTAACTTCCCCTTCAACTCTCTAACTCCCCCTCCACCAAAGGCAATTGTTGAACTTGTAGAGTACTGTGAATCTAAAGGGTTGGGCCTCATCTTGTGTTGCGATGCTAATGCTCAGAATACTGTAATGCAAGGGGAGACCGTCTTTTGGAATTCATCCTATCGTCCGGCAACACCATCAACAATGAGACAGCAGGTAATTGACCTTACCCTGTCCAACAAATTTTCCAAGACTATTACAAATTGGAGGGTATCGTCAGATAGCACCTTGTCAGAACGCCGATACACCGAATTTCAAATCCGCTGTGAAGTTTTACCTTTGCAAGAGAGGAGAAATCCGAAAAAAAAACTAATTGGGCACAGTTTAGAGAGGAGGCTGGCAACTCTGTTCAAGTTCCACTCAAACTTAGATCAAGACAAGGGGTGGAGACTGCAAAGTAAAAAAAATATTTACCGCAAGCCTCGCCTTGCTTACATTCCCACCCTTTGGCGCATGGTTAAAGTCGTATTTATAACAAAACCTGGTAAGTCTGACTATAGCCTAGCCTAAAAGCCTAGTCTAAAAGTTTTACACCCATGGTCTACCTTCTTTCCTGCTGAAAAGCTTGGATAGACTGGTTGAGCTGCGCGTACGCAAGGCTGCTCTTCGATTGCATCCTCTTTCCGAGATGCAACACGCTTATCAGCGCGGAAAATCCTGTGAAACTGCGCTTCAAAACCCTGTTGGTAGGATTGAATGTGCTCTTGACCAGAAGGAGTACGTGCTGGGCGTTTTCGTCGATATTGAGAGTGCTTTTGATAACGCGACATTTGTTAGCATGTGCAACTCAACCAGACAACACGGTGTAGATGAAACATTAGTTCAATGGATTAGGGCAATGCTAATGCACAGGACGCTGATAAACGAAGCAGATTGTGGCAAGTGCGTCATAACTGGGGTAAACAGGGAGTGTCCGCAAGGTGGCGTTCTGACACCCCTTTTATGGTGCATGGTTGTAGACTCTCTACTATCGGCGCTCAACCTGCCTGGAACCTGCACACAAGCCTACGCGGATGATGTCGCCGTTCTTTCTGTCAGCTCAAGCCTAGGGACTGTGTGCTCTCAGGCGCAGAGATCCCTAGACTTGATCGATGATTGGTGCACTAGGAACGGGCTTTCAGTGAATCCTCTTAAATCTACGGTTGTTCTCTTTGAGAGAAGGAGGAATGTCACTGGTCTGACTCAACTTATGCTTAAAGGTGTCACTATCCCGATATCCGTTAAAAAACTTATTTGGTCCAAGCATGTTGAATCTAAAACCGAAAAAGCACTGTCTACTTTCTGGCAGTGTAGAGGGGCTTTTGGAAAGACATGGGGCCTTTCTTCGGAAAGTGTCCTCTGGATCTATACGGCCATGGTAAGACCACTCCTCTCATATGCATCGGTTGTTTGGTGGAACAGGCTGAAACGTGTTACTGCCTCTTTTGCCAAACTCCAAAGAACGGCTTGACTTGGCCGCACAGGGGCCTTCCCTATTACGTCTGGCTCTAGATGCTCTGATGAACCTCCCCTTTTGATATACTAAGCATGGGGTGTACGCTGAAAACCAAACCATCTTTCGCTTAAAGAGAGGTGGTTTTTGGTACCACACGCATTGGAATTTTGAAGAACTTATTCGAGAATTGTCCATCGACCCCTGTCTTATGGACATGCCCTCTGACGCAATGACCCAAAAAATTCTTTTGCGACAAAACTACCAAGTCGCCTTTCCTCAGGTAATGGGATGGCTTCGGCCAGACTCTGAGCCAGGGAAAGAATGCCATCGTATTTTTACGGATCGCTCCAAAACCGGACAGGGGTCTGGCTGGAGTCTTTGTGGAAAGCGAGAACATTAGACTTCACTACCCCTTAGGTAAATATGCGTCTGTCTTCCAAGCGGATGTTTTCGCTATCCTAATGGCTATGCGCTATATTGTGACTAACAGGTGGATGGCGAGAAGCATATGCGTTTGCAGTTACAGCCAAGCCGATCTTAATGCGTTGCTCAGCCCCCTTACCTCGTCCAAGATAGTGCTCGAATTCAAGTATTCGTTGAACTTAGTCGGAAGGCTAAATGCAGTGAATCTTGTTTGGGTTCCAGGTCACACTGGTATCCAGGGAAGTGAGACCCTATTGTACTACCCGCTTGGCAGTACAATGGACCAGTAGTTGTGTCTGAGTGGTTCATCTGATAGCAGCAACCTCCGACAAATGAACATTGAATTAACGAAAATAAAGACTTAACCCCTGAGGATGTCGTAAAAAAACGACGAAACGTTGGGAAAAAAGTAATTTTTCTTTTCTTCACATCAAACAACGACCCAAAAGCCTATTAAATCTTTGGAAAACATATTTAATAAAATGCAGTGGCATAGTGGTTAGTGTGTGTGCTTACTGCGCCGGAGGTCTGGGTTTGAATCCTACCATTGTCACCCGAAATAAAGACTCGTTCTTTTTCACGGTCCCCACCTCCGCGAGGGTCTGACAAGCCCTGAAAGCATCATATGTCTTCTCAAAGTGCCGTTCGAATTCGGCAAAAAAATTGTAGGTCCCCTTGTATGTGCAGAGTTTAACACACACCGCATACATATTGGGATTATTGTGAAGTTGGCCCTGGTTCACCTCGAGCTGTTGCGCCACTGTACTTATTTATTTATTTATTTAATAAAATTGGTTTTAACAATAACAAACAAAAAAATGTTTTTGTTCTGAGGCTTAAGCCTGAGACTACTTCCGATGATACTTATGATTCGTCATATAATTTCACTTAACTTTATAGCCAATGTAAAATTGTCAGATGCATGAAGCTAAGTAGGCCCAAAAGCTTCGTATCCTCTACCTGTTTCTAAAGAATTGTTCAACTCTCAACTTTAGACACAATTTGTGATCAAAATCTGTGGCTGTCTAATACTTTGGTTAAAGAGCTTTCATACCGGTCTTCAAAAAATAAACAAGAAAATAATTTTTTTATATTTTTTTTTACCAAAACGTAAGATCCATCCGCAGCAAACATAAAATGGATGACATATTTAAGAATTCAATGGTTTTTCCCCACGACATTATGATTTTGACAGAAACTTGGCTCAATGCTAGTACTACCGATGCAAAACTCTTCACCAAAGAGTTTCTTGTATATAGAAAGGATCGGCAGAAAGATGATCTCAAAGCCTTAGGCGGGGGTATCCCAATATAAGGACGTTCTCGCCTTTTGCGTTCTCTCTTTTGCAGCATTTATTTAGGATTTCGCTATTGTCCGGCCAGTTCCCATCTAAAACATTTTTTTAAAATACTTCACCCCTCTATATAGCCTATCTGCTCGTGCCAACTTTAATTAAACCGTCCGATTCCCGTCAACAGTATCGTTGTTTCCGAAAGCAATACAATATGTCAAGCACATGACAACACCCTATTCAAACCATAGACCGTCCTCCTGCAGGAAACTAATAAATTTCGAAGCAAAACCGTGTTATATGTCAAAGCTTTCCTCGTAATTAGTATGCAAAAATATTGAACTTCAACACGCACCCTTTGACTAGGTAGACCTAATTCAAATGTTATCTGGAAAAAAGAAAAAAAAAACTAAAAAATTCGTCACACGCACAAGCTCAGGTATCCGCTTGCCGACACGCACCCAACAAAACATCGATTTCAGCCAAATCACGATTTTTCGATACACCCAGTCAAAATGACAGCTTTATTCGATGGCCAAACATTTTTCGGGGCTTAAAAGCCGCTTTAACTGACAGAATTAGACATGCACCGTCTTAACCTTTTGGAATGGAATCACGTATCATAACTCATTTGACAACTCACGTGACATATCACGTACGCTATTTATTAACAATTTCTTGTCATGTTCATCGAATTGGAAAAGATACAAAAATCGTCACAAACCTGACCCTTGTTGGCGTTGTCATGTCAGTACTGTGGTGGTGATTCAGTTCTACAAGAATGCAAAGTGTCACGTTAACAAATGCCGTTATCTGCGTAGACTCTGTCCAAGTAAAAGGAATACACAAGACCCGAAGCAAGCTTCGTATCGTGTTCGTCATGACGCAATAAATTATCGAAACCATGCAATTTGAATAAACGACCAATTTCTATCACGGAATGGACCCACAAGGAATAGGGTCGGGAATGCCCGCACCATACTACCTGTAGATTTTGACTGTTTGTTGTGTTGTGCCTTCATGGCCGTGTGTGTCGTATGGACGGATCCTGTTTGGCATGTGTGGTGAGCCTTCTCAGTCAAAATGTGTATTCCCAAGTAAACAGCCCATGAGAGGTGATTTGAATTTGAATAACAGGGTTCACTTCGTTCCGTATTTGGTGTTTTGAGTTCCCATCGTGTTGTCTTGTTGTGGGATGCTGTACAATGGGTCATTGTGGGTCATTGTGGCTCATTTAGAGTCATTAGTTTTGTTGTTAGAGGTACAATTAATTTCTTCACATATTTCTTCTTCGTTCGCACTTAAGTGTCATTATTAATTAAATTCGAATTCGAATAGTTTGACAGGTCATTTTTTGTCGTATTTCTCTCTTCCTAAAAAATGAATGTCGAGACTGTTTCATGCAGCATAAATTAGGTAAGGTGTATGGATGTATAGGAAGGTTACCTACCTACTGTTGTGAGATATTGTGAAATTATCGTAAATTATGACCCCAATTTGTGAACTTTGTGTTTGGCATTATGACGGGAATCAATCTTTAGGCCCAAGAGCTTGAATAAGTCTGAAGTCAATTTCTTTTCCATAGCTGTTGGAGAGGAGTAGGTATGGGTTACACTTCATATACATATGAGTGACAGATGATGGCCAAGCTTCGAGGCGTTATTTTAGTGTTAAGTTTCTGGGCAAGTTCAAAGATTGCAATTGGTCATCATAATAATTAAAAATTTTCCTTCTTTTTTATTTTTATATTCGCGAAGGCGAACCCAGTTGCAACATCTCATTATCATGATACCTAGTGATTATATAAAAAAAAGATTAATAAAACTCGACTTAAATATCTGATTTGTACAAGTTTAGTGGAGTGTACATAGGTGTACGGGGCTAAAACTAGAGCGGCAAAAAACTTATCCTCTTACATATATTATATTGTTTGTACCTGTAACTGTTATAAGTTTATTGTTTTTTTTTTTTAAATCTGTTGAGTTGGTTAACGTTCATATGGTTGTACCTGCGGCAAATTTGGTTGATGTAAAACAAGTTGCCCGAAAAATTACAGTATATGATAGGAAAACACATATTTGCTAGCATTTAGTTAGTCAACGGAAGTGTTCTCAGGAAGCACAAGGAAACTATTTCAAAACTGCTATAGGTACATAGTCTCTTTTTAATTTCAAAATATGCACTACGTCCATTATTTATCTTAAATGTTTGCCTTTACATACGTTTTCTTAGCCTTTTTAACGATTTTTAAAATTTAAAATCGATAAAACAGCAATTTCCATTTATTTTATTACCGTTAGACGTTTTTTTCAATTTTACAACCACCTGTGTCAGCATTTGCCACTTTTCTTAAACGACATGGATTTCTCAGAAAACGTTAAAACATGCTGTTTTTTATTTCGTTTGTTTAAATGGGTATAAAAACTTGAGGTTGGAAACGATAGTTTTGAAATGATTTTGATGCAGTTATTCTACAGAAAAATTTTATCAAGATAGACGTAACCGTTAAGGGACTAGTAGAAACCTTTAAAAAATTGTTTTCGAAAATATTTCTACGTTTGCTATTTCTGAATATTTGCAGTTTGCTACGGTATAAAAGTTATACTTTATACCGTTTGTGAGGTAGAGGGGGGGGGAGATATACGTTCTTCTGACCTTTTTAATAATTTTTAAAACTAAAATCCATATAACAACTATTTTGATTTTTTTTATACCCTTTTTTATCCCATAGGATAGGAGGTATATTAAGTTTGTCACATAGTTTGTAACACTGTGAAATAAAAATGGTAAACCCCCAATACCTTAAAGGCATTTGATCGAGACCGAATTCTGAATCGAAAAAGCCATGTCCCTCCGTCCGTCTGTATTGCAAACGTTTTTAGGCCTTATATTTTAAGCTATGAAGCTGAAAATTGGTACAAATGGTATTGGTATTGGTATTTATTATGATATTATGATATTGGTATTTATTATCACCTGTTTATTGTAAGATACCTGCCCTAGAAGGCGTGGCATCTATTTAAATGTTTAATTCAATATTTTTGTTAGAAATCGAAAAAATTTTACTTAATATATTATGTAAAAAACACTAAGTTGTACATTCTGTTCATACAAGACTTTGGGTCACCCCCAAATATGGAGGCAGCATTGAAGAAAAACCTTAAATTTCGAATGGCCTTTTCGAAAGAAAAACGTAATTTCGACTGGCCTTAAGCTTAATTTAGGAAAGAATAAGAAAAAAAATTAGCGGGTTAGATAAACGAGATTTTAATCCATACTTCGTTCACACAAAGTTTTTAGCCGCGCCTCCTTTTAGGGGTAGATTTAAATCTTGGTTTTTTCAATAATGGCCACCGTCGCGAAAGACTAAAGGCCATTCACACTAGGCAATGCAGATTAAGCTGGGGGAAAGTAAACTTAAGCTAAAACAAGATAAGGTGACTCGCTGGATAATATATATTCGAGCGAGTACTAGCAATAAACCAGTGAGTAAGTTAAGTGCTACAGTATGTACGCAGAAGTTACACTTATAGCCCGTTAAACGGACCGTTGAATACCCCATCCATCGCACATTGTAAATTAATGCTATTATTGTTTTTTTTTTATACCCAACCGAGGGGATATTAATTTTAATGCATAGTTTGTAACATAGTGAAATAATCACCGTATGCCCTTAAGACCTCTTAGAGTTATGATCGATCAACCTCTATTTCACTTTTCACTTTTTTTCAAAATGCCTTTTGGTCAAGTTGGACAAGGCACATGAACTTAAATTTTGGTACTGAGCAATACTGGCCTCGAACCTTTAGCAAGGCAAAAGATGGACCTCCCAAAGTATCGAGCACGCCCACTTTTAACATGCTAGATCTTTAAAAACATGATTTCTCTGAAAAATAACTCCAAATCGAAAAAAAAAAATTGTATGACAAATATTAAAGATATTACTATTTGCTAAATTGCTCCATACAAAGTTTTGAGCTCCGCCTACTTTTAAGGGGCGTTTTAAGGAAAAACTGTTTTTTTTCTAAAATAATTTTCGCTTTTACCGTATTTTCTCATGAGTCTAGCAAAATTACAATTAATTGATTTAAATTTTAAGCCCATACAAATAATATAATAAATCGGGCCAAGAAACTTTAAGGTTTGGTGTTACATTGTATATAGGGTCAGGTATATAGAAGTTTGTCATATATAAACTCTTGCACTTACTCACTTATTTTTTTGCAAACTTTAAAAAGGGGCTTGGTCCAACTGCCCATATTGCAAGCTATCAATATTAGCAAAGACATCTCCAATTGCAGAAAATTTTATATTTTGGTTCAAGTTCAATAATTGTGCGAATTCGACCCCATAAAAAAGGTGTGGCTAAAAATGTCGCGAGAGCAAAAACTAGAACGAAGTCGCGTTCACCTAAAATGCTTATTTTTATAAAACATCCCATAGGAAAGGAGTTATATTAAGTTTGTCAAATAGTTGTAGCAAGGTGAAATAATAATGGTAGACCCCCAAGACCCTAAGGACATATGATCGAGACCGAATTCTCAATTGAATTAGCTATGCCCGCCCGTCCGTCCGTCTGGCTGTCACACGTTTTAAGGCCCTTTATTTTAAGCTAGGAAGCTGAAGTTTGGTGCATAAGTTCATCGTTATCCGAAGCAGTACAGGTGTTCAAATAATTTAAATTCGCCTAAAAACACGCCCACAATCAGTCCAAATGTGCAACTACCTCCAGAGCTTTCAAAACTGTTAGACGTCTTAGAAGGCTTAAATTTTCTATTTGCCATCTCTTGGCATATTTTGTGTCTTTGTACTGCTCTTGTTTATTGTTTGGGAATTAATGTATACATTTAAAGCAAGTGTGTTGAATGAAGTGCTAAGTGCTGAAGTTGAACAAATTCCCAAGTTATTTAATTCTGAACTTGAGAAAAACAAGTTGTGTTTGATAAATAAGTTTTTTCCTTATGTTATTATAAAAGTTTAATTCAGTTTTCTTCTACAAACCCCAGGCCCGGGTATAATTAAAAATTTTGTATGTTTTATAGATTTCCACGAATCCTTGGTTTAAATTTGTAGGAATGTAGATATCTGCACGTTAACGTTCTGCAATTAACTAATCGAGATATTTAAACAAAACAAAAATGTAGAACTCTACAAATGCAAAAAAAAAAATCCAGAATTTAGAAAAAAGCCTTCCGTGCTTAATATCACACCAAACACTCCTTAAACTCTTAAAAAGAGTAATAAGCACTGGCCTTAAATCAGCCTTTCATTTCTTGCAAAAGAAAACGCTTCCCTGGAAAAGTTTCCCTCAGTCAAATACTTCGGCAAACACAAGAGCTCTGAGCTTAGATCAAATAAAAAATATATTAAATCTGCATAGCACGTTTGCAAAGAAAGATTTATTACACTTGAATGTAAGAACCTAGCCGCAGTTCCTCTTTTATAGATATACGCAGTGTTAGTATACATGTAGATATTAAGATATACCCGCCATACACAATGTGATGTGCTCCCCTTTTACTGTTTCAGAGCATTACACTATCCTTTACTTCGGCAAATGAGAAGTATAGGTATGTAGGTTTATGTATTTATATGGAACCGTCGTTGTAGCGTACGCACGGTTCTACAAACAGGCTGTGGGCAAAGAAGATATAGATTAATATTTTCTTGGTAAATATTGCTAGACATTTGGGGCAAATATTTGAGCAAAAACTTTGGCCAGAAGAAACACACTATCTTAGAATTAAATAAATAAAAATCATAACAGATTCTATTTGAATAGTAGATGTATGGGAATCGGGACATCGCAAGCAATGCAATAATTGCTAGTGTTAACACTCTTGGACAAGCTGGGGTCGAATTGAATATGGTGCTGCCCAAAGCGTATACAAATCAACAAATGTATATAAGTTCTTAAATCATACAACGGCTCCTTTATCCGGAAAACATGGTTTTAGGCGTATTCTCAGTGTGAACTGTTGCTACTTGTGAATTGCGACAAGAATTATTCTACTGCATGCGGAACTTGCGATTGCACTTGGATTAAGACGAAAATCTTTTAATTTTATTTCTTAAGAACCATGTTAAAAACGAAGATTCAAACCAAAAAAAAAAAAAACAGTTTAATCCTAAAAACGGTCATAAAATAAGGCGAGGCTTTTAACATTGTATGAGGCAAATTAAGAGAATGCCAATATCTTTAATATTTGTCATAGAACATTCCTTCGATTTAGAGTGAATTTTCAGAAATCAAGTTTTTAAGGATATAACACTGTTTACAGTGGGTATTGTCGATGGGGTGGGCGATTTAATTTTTGTTGTGTTAAAGGTTTTTAGACTTCAAAATTTGAGTTCTATTACGTTGTTTAACTTGGTCAAAAGGTCTTTTGACATAAAATAAGAATTAGAGGTTGTCTCGCTTTGAAGCCATTAGCGGGCATGGCCGTCGGCGAATTTCAAACCTTGTCTGTGCAACATAAAAACCAAGTTTCAGCTCTCTAGCTTCATCTTAGAAACCTAAAACCTTCACATATTCAGACGGACGAACGGATATAGCTTATCGATCATATCTCTAAAAGTTCTTGTGATTATTTCACGGTGTTACAAACTATGTATTAAAATTAATCACAACAAATAATAATGCAATAGTAACATGTTAGTCACTTATATGAAAAATATATTTTAGATATAAAAAATAATATAATTTTAGTGAATAAAGTTAATAAAGACTTAACCCGTGAGGATATCGTAAAGAACAACGAAACGTTGGGAGAAAGTGGAGAAAAGCAATTTTTCTTTTTTGCACATCTATTAAAGACCTAAAAGTCTATCAAAACTTTGGAAAACATATAACATCATATTAGTCTTAACAAACATAGAATAACACAGTTAAATTGCAGCTTTGGTTGTAAGCTGAAAATTAATCTCCGGCCACCACCAGATTTGGTCCACCACAGGTCTTTTAGGTTGCTGATCACTAATTTCGTGGTTTTCTCTTGAGATATTGGGGCTTCTCCCTCAAATCAGCCAAAAATACCCCTAAATAGGAGTGTTTTTCTTGCATTCGCGCTTCGAGTGTTAATTGGTGTAAAAAATATATGTTTAAGTTAAGGGGGTGATTCAACCTTTTTGAATCAAATAATGCGTAAAAATGGCTTTCTGACTCTAAGTTCAAACATTTAATAATAATTTTTAAAAACTGTTACCCTTCGCTTCGGTTACAAATTCTGATGCCCTATATTTTCTCAAGAAAAAACCCCGAAATTTGTGATAAAAATTTGTCACACAAAAACCTTTAGTAGAGCAAATCTGGTGGTGGCCGGAAGTTCTGACTTCTATAAAAAGCCAGTTGGAATATATGGAAAACAAAACCGCATTAAGGATTGACTCGTGTGTTATATCGTAAATTGTCATCATCACCAGCATTTTCAGTGACCGCTAATCACAAAAAGAGTAGCGGAGTGAGGGCAACTTAATGATCCTTCCATCGTTCCCGGTCCCCAGGTGCATCGCGGACATGTTCTTTACCTGATCCCACCACATGTTTCTTGGCCTACAAGGGGGCGACGCGCTCGCATCTCGGCTAACATAACCTGTTTAGGAAGTTTGTCAGGGGGCATGCGAACGACGTGTCCAAAAATCGAAGATTTAATCGTTTCACTCGGAGAAGTAGCTGCTCAACATTAAGATTCCTACGAATTTATTGACGTTTCTCACTCTATCCCTAAGAGTAACACCAGCAACGCACCTCAGAAATCTCATTTCGGCAGCTTGTACCCGCGATCTAATTCTTTTGGTCATTACCCGAATTCCATGATCACAAATGAGAGTTGGAACGAATACGGAATTAAAAACTGAGATCTTTGTTTTCACTCCAAGCTCAGCTTTCCTGATGACCGGCCGGCGCAGTTCCTTTACTATTGCTCCAACTTGGCCAATCCTACAGGATACAGAAAAAAAACCTTCATAGGCACTACGAGGACCGGCCGCGCGTGCTCATAGTAGTGTGAGATTCTTACTCACTAAAAAACCTCCCATTTTCCGTCAGACAACGACTAAGTTTCCTTAACGAGTAGTTCAAGCTTCTGTAGTAATCGCGAGTAGCAGGCTGCCTCCCAACAAAGGCACCTACAACGCCGTCAATTTATGCGGTTTCATCTTATACTGCTATACTCTGTCCAACATAAATTGGCAGTACGTGTCACATTTTTGCACCATACTTATTTGAAAGAAACCCCCCATAAGAAGTGTTTTCCCGCCAGTGACTTCCAGTCGCATCTGACACAGACCCACGTCTTACTCAGAGCACATCATGTAGTGCACGGATTGGCTGTGGCTTGTGCCTGCTTGAAATCAACCCCCATCTAATTGATGTGTATTCAGAGTTACCAATGCACGTTTGGTAGCTCGTTCATTTTTTTTCTTGCGTTTCTGTCGACGAACTTTTGGTATTAGAGCTTTGAATAAGTTCTTAATGATGAGTGTTGTCGTGGAGATCTTGTTTTGTATTTCTTTCAATGTGTGAAAATGCTTTTCTTAAGGAAAAGATTTTTTACGTAGGTATTCGCCGCGCGCGGTCGGTTTTTGAAGTTGTGTGTATTATTCTGAATTAGGATTGTGATAATAAGGTGAAGTTGAGTGTTTTTATGTAAATTGTATAATTGATTATATTTATGTGTTTTGTGCAATTGTGTTTTAAGACGGAGATAGTTTTGTAAGAAGTGTGTAAAATTTTTTTTGAGGACACGTTTTTGAAATTAAAAGAATTAAAAAATTTATTTAAAAGGGATTAGGCCTACTGGGGATACCCTTCAAAAACGCGCCTTTTATCTTAGCTCTTGGTGGTGTGGAAAAGGATTTTTTTTTATATAAAATAAATAAATAAAATCACATAAATAAAATTTTCAATTAAAAATGAATGACGGCAACCCTATAAACTACTCTTTCGGGTTTTTGGGTACTTAAAATGTTTCATACGGAAACCCTGTAAGAGCTTTTGTTAGAATAGCACCTTACGGAAAACAAAGGAGTGGGAAGGAGAGGCAGACATCCCTATCCTTCGCTGTACTGCCAATTTATCGGTCTCACTTCTAATAATCTAAGACACTAACGGTCTCATTCATTGTAGTCGGCGCGTAAGATTTGTCTAATCCAAATTTCGGATACTTTCATTGTTGCAATGTCCGCGAAGTCGAGTACTAAGTTTGCGAGCAAAGTTTGTTACCTCGTCAGTCACGGTTGCGACTCCTAAATCTCGGTGTAGATCGCTATTTCTTATGTACCATGGACCATGAACTATTGCTCTGAGTGTCTTATTTTGAAAAGTTTCTAAAGTAGATATATTGCTTGGTTGAATACAACCCCAGAGTTATATACCTTACGTCCAAGATGGTTTTAGAACTTGCTCATACAAAAGCAGTTTGTTAACGCTTAGTTTCGAAAATCTTCCGATAAGCCAATTCATTTCTCTTCACCTGATTTCGAGCTCGTGGCGTTTCTTTTTAACGTGCGGCTTCCATTTAAGTTTTGCGTCTAGAGTCATTCCTAGATATTTCGCTTCATTTAAGTACGGAATTTGTACGGAGTTAATGAATAAAGGTTTGTTGTTTATCTTTTTATAAGTAAAGTTAAAGTAAAGTTAACATGCGTTGACTTAGTCTCATTAAGAACGACTTGCCAGCTCTTCGTCCTGTGGCATATTTTGTCTAAAGTGCGCTGAAGTTAACGTGTTGATAATTCAACTGTCGTATCAATAGCGAGAATAGCAGGTGTCGTCAGCGAACGCAGCTAAGATTGTTTCCTTATATAAAGCAAAAATAATATTGGGCCGAGAACGCTTCCTTGCGGGACAACGGCATTTTTCTCTTTGAATTCCGAGTACTCATATTCGTACCTTGCGCGAAAGATTCTGTCTTAAAGGTAAGACTCTAAGATTCTATAGAGTTATTCTGGTAAGCTAAGCCTTAACTTGTACTTCAGGCCATATCTTCGTGCCATACCTTGTCGAAGGCTTTTGATACGTCGAGAAAAGCGCATCTTTTTCGCTTCCAGAGCTTTCTCGATTTCGTTTGTTATTCGATAGACCTGGTCGATTGTTGAATGCTTTTTCCTAAATCCGAATTGGTGATCAGGAATCAATCGCCTTTCTTCAATGATTGATTGCAACCTTTTAAGCGACAGTTTCTCGAATACCCTAGATATTGTCGGCAGTAGCGAAATAGTTCTCTATGACTTTTTGTCGTTCGGACATTTTCCTGGTTTCGGAACCATTATGAACTCCATTGCCTTGGAACGTATAAAATTATAGATAGTTTAGATAGAATACAGGTATAGATAGAATAGTAGATGATATAGAGAAGCTTGACCAAAGCTTTTTTCGGTAGCTCCTTAAGAATTTCGCTAGTAATTAAGTCGTAGCCAGGGGCCTTGTCGTTCTTCAGATTATTTGTCGTTTGACGAAGTTCAGCCAATGACACGGTTTTTATTCTTTAATTTTCTTGAACCGCATACGGTATGAGCTCCTCGACCAACGGTTCCCCGTCAAACGGTTTGAATGTTTCTTCTAGGTAATCTGCAAATAAATCCCCTTTTTCTTTGTCTTCTCTTACCCATTCGCGGTTGGCGTTTCTTAATGACCCTGAGATACTTAAACTTCTCTACCTGTTTCAATGGGACATAATTTATGTGCATGGTACACTGCACAGGAGTTCGGGAAACAACCATCACTTTAGATTTGCTCATGTTTATCTTCATCCCAGCCTTACCACAGAGGGCCGCAAACCCATCGAGTGCTCGCGAAATTTCTCCCTCGGACGATGCAAGGATAGCTGCGTAAAGCAGATGGCTATCCTAACGCCAGCCATTTCGAAAGATTCCTCACCAAGACTACGCTTCATTATCCAGTCCATATAAGCAATGAAAAGGAGAGGCGATAGAACACAGCCCCAGCGAAAGTCCAACGAACTCATCAAAAGAATGTGTGGTATGTCTGGGATTTGTCGCCAATTATCCGAACACAGCTTCTATAGTTCCCATACAAATATTGAATGGCTCTCAGAAGAGGCCTACTCAGTGCAGACCCGAGAAACCCGGTCATAGGCCTAGTCCAAATCTACAAAAAACACGCGAAGATCGGTTTGGCAAAGGTATTCCCAAGCCTTTTCAAGAATAACTTTCAGAGTAAAAAGCTAGTCGGTTGCTCTGCCATGCCGAAAGCGGCATTGCTCTTCTTTGCTTAGTCTTGAGTTTTTCAACTACTGGTAGTCCCCATATCTCCAGCTACCCATATGTGATTGCTATATGCTGATCGTGCTGACTGTTAGTTGACTCTTATTGGTTTTTCGATTGCGAATTCTAGTTGCTGACGAGCTAAGTTCGAATAAGTTCAATTCGTCAAAATAACATTAATTTTATTTTCCATATATACCTAGGACCTAGCTACTTAAACCTACCACAGCATGGATTAAGTGTTTTCATTCACCTTTATATCATTCCTTGACTTCAGTACAATGTTCGTTTTATGGGAAAAGAAATCCAATCCAACGTCCAAGAGTTGACTAAAAAGCCATTATTTGCAACCCAAATGTGCGAAACCATTATCGCATTCATTTTAATAGCATCCCCCATCCATCCAGCCCCTGGGTGACTCCGGTCCCTATTTTGCTCCCCTCTCTCGGCTTTGCTGATGATATTGGCCTTGTGGTAGCTTGAAAACATTCCACTTCGTTTTTATGTCTCTGTTACCGTTACCCCAGTAAATGGGTCATATTAATGCGATTTTATTGCGGCTGTTCGGTCGAACATCCACCGCTGATGAGGTTTGCCTCCTATGGATGTATAAATGTATCCAAGTAGGTACCTATCTATAATTTGTAGCCTCATGTTATAAGACATACAACGGACGTGTACTTGGTTAATTGAACGAGGTTATCAGTCAGGCTTCTCTTAATTACAAATGACACATTTGTAGCAAAACATCCTTAGACATTTTAATTGGCCATGCAACGGCAAAATAAGTCTCGACTCATGCTGCGACGTCAAGGCATTAAGAATGCTTGTAACAATTTGTTTATCAACAACTTACGTTGGACTCCATTCACCTTCTCATAAATAACTGATTCGGTTCTTTCGTCGGACATAGTCGCACTTCCTCTTGGATGCCAGTAACATTTCCATTTGTTACTTGTGAGATTTATGGTCAATCCAATGTCGACAAATCAACGCCCCTTTTGGAAACAATTTCCTTCTTCGGCAGATATAGCCGTGGTACGGGAGAGCCAGAGAAATGAGTGCGGTTAAGAGCTGGCTTTTGGCTACCAATCCATGTGTGTAGCCCGGGATATCACTGCTATCTGGAGGAAAAATAACGAGGCATTTAACTTGCTCTAAATTGGCATTAGGAACATTCGTTTTTTTTTCGCAAAAGGAAAGAGGCAGCTTCAAGATTTTCCTTCGCATACCTATACAATATATTACTCGAGTTTTAGATGCACTGCTGCTTAAATGTAGTTGGATAGGTCTACAGGAACTTGTTGCTTCATCTCTAGGCCAAAAGGTGTGCGCACGTGACGTTGCCAAATGCAGTAAAATGAAAATAAATCATTTTAGTGGACTTATCCTGAGTTACAGTAGGAGAAACACTTCACTATTCACCTACGATTCATGCAGACATGAGTTAAGTTTGTGCTCCATAAGTAGTATTTTCATCGAATTGTGCAGTGATAAGACATTGCAGATGCAGCCTTATTGGACAGGTGACGGATTTATTGTTATAAGGTAGATGTAAATATGTCTTTAAGATCAGGAAACTCAACTGACTCCTTTACAGAGATGTTTTGATAATTTAGAACTTATCAAAGCAATAATGCATTCCACAATGTCACCAGACTGTGATTATATAATCAACAAGACAGATTTATTTTGCCAGCTGCGTAATGTGGCGCTTATATCGATCACCGTTGCGATGCTGTATAGCTGAGTAGGCATTAACAATTGGTATACATGTGAATTTGAGGAAACCTTAAAATATCATCATTATTTTCGGTGACCGCTTATCCTTAGAAGGGTCGCTGAGGGAGGGCGGCTAAATGGTCCTTCCATCGTTCCCGATCCACCACCGGAGATATTCTTTACCTGATCCCCACCACCTGTTTCTTGGCCTACCAACCAGACGGGCGACGCGCTCGCATCTCGGCTAACATAAGCTGTCTATTTGTCTGTGGGGCGGCATGAAACAACGTGCCCAAACCATCGAAGTATTGATGATGATTCCACTCGAAGAAATAGCTGCCCAACATTAAGATTCCTACGAATAATGACGTTTTTCACTCTATCCCTGAGAGTAACACCGGCAACGCACCTCAGAAATCTCATTTCGGCAGCTTGTACCCGCGATCTAATTCTTTCGGTCATTACCCAAATTTCATGACCATAGATAAGGGTTAGAACGAACACTGAATTAAAAACTGTGATATTTGCTTTCACTCCAAGCTTAGCTTTCCTGATGACCGGCTGGCGCAGTTCCTTTACTATTGCTCCAACTTGGCTAATCCTACAGGATAACTCAGTATCAATCGTTCCATCTTTAAATATGAATATGAATAGACTCAAGTTGTATGAGAGCGAAACTAAGACAATGGAAATTAATTGTGAAAGCGACACATCGTTAGAAATAAATGAAAAAAAAAGATCGAAAAAGTGGAGAGCATTAAGTATCCAGGGATGAATATAGATAAAGATTTTAAAATGCAGCAACACGTGGACAAAATCTGCAAGAAAATTGGAAGGAAGATTGGTTTTCTCAAAAGGATCCAAAAAAAATTAACTCTTATACTTACATCTGTAATGATATACAAAACAATAATCAAGCCTCATTTCGAGTTTTGCTCTACAATTTTGTATGTATGTATGTCTCCAAAGACTGCAGAACAAAGGCATGCGAAGTATTTTTCGATGCAGCAGGTTTACGCCTATAAGGCAAATGCTCGAGCACTAAGCTAGCTGACATCAAGCAAAGGCTAAACATAAATACGCTTCTGGCAGCATTCAAAATAAGATACGGCCAAGCACCAACATATGCGTGAGGGATTAGGTTAGGCAAGTAGGAGGCCGCATATGGCCGCAAGCCCATCCAGTGCTCGCAGAAGTTCCTCCTCGATCGACGCACGCCAGGATAGCTGAATCATCTTCAAAAAGCAGGTGGCTCATCCTGACGCCACCCATTTTCGAAGATTCCTCACCAAGACTGCGGTTCACCATCCAGTCCATATAGACTATGAAAAGGTGAGGCGATAGAACATAGCCCTGGCGAAGTCCAACGCACACATCAAAAGGTTGGGATTTGAAGCCATTTACCTGAACTCAGCTTCGGTCCCGCAAAACTCTCCAGAGTTTATCGCGAGGAGCCCGGTCGTAGGCCTTTTCCAAATCTACAATCCACGTATACCGGTTTGGCATATTCCAAGGCCTTCTATAGAATAACCTTCAGAGTAAAAAGCTGATCGGTTGTGCCTCTGCAAAACCTTCGCGAATACTTTTCCCGGCAGACTTAAGAGAGATATATCCCCTTTAGAGCAATCTCTCTTGTCCCCTTTTTTAAAAATGGGTACTTTAATTCCTGTTTGTCAATCGCAAGGTGCTTTCCCACTTTCCCAGGCCACCTTAACGAGACGTGGTAGCCACTTGAAACCTTCTTAACCCATTGCCTTGACCGTTTTTGTCCGGATTTTACCAACTGCAGCAGACTTACCCACTTTAAGCGATATAATCGCGGCATTAAGTATCCAGGGATGAATATAGATAAATATTTTAAAATGCAGCAACACGTGGACAAAATCTGCAAGAAAATTGGAAGAAAATTGGTTTTCTCAAAAGGATCCAGAACAAAATAAACTCTTATACTTACATCTGTAATCATATACAAAACAATAATCAAGCCTCATTTCGAGTTCTGCTCTACAATTTTGTATGTATGTATGCCTCCAAGGACTGCAGAACAAAGTCATGCGAAGTATTTTTCGATGCAGCAGGTTTACGCCAATAAGGCAAATGCTCGAGCACTAAGCTAGCTGACATCAAGCAAAGGCTAAACATAAATACGCTTCTGGCAGCATTCAAAATAAGATACGGCCAAGCACCAACATATGCGTGAGGGATTAGGTTAGGCAAGTAGGAGGCCGCATATGGCCGCAAGCCCATCCAGTGCTCGCAGAAGTTCCTCCTCGATCGACGCACGCCAGGATAGCTGAATCATCTTCAAAAAGCAGGTGGCTCATCCTGACGCCACCCATTTTCGAAGATTCCTCACCAAGACTGCGGTTCACCATCCAGTCCATATAGACTATGAAAAGGTGAGGCGATAGAACATAGCCCTGGCGAAGTCCAACGCACACATCAAAAGGTTGGGATTTGAAGCCATTTACCTGAACTCAGCTTCGGTCCCGCAAAACTCTCCAGAGTTTATCGCGAGGAGCCCGGTCGTAGGCCTTTTCCAAATCTACAATCCACGTATACCGGTTTGGCATATTCCAAGGCCTTCTATAGAATAACCTTCAGAGTAAAAAGCTGATCGGTTGTGCCTCTGCAAAACCTTCGCGAATACTTTTCCCGGCAGACTTAAGAGAGATATATCCCCTTTAGAGCAATCTCTCTTGTCCCCTTTTTTAAAAATGGGTACTTTAATTCCTGTTTGTCAATCGCAAGGTGCTTTCCCACTTTCCCAGGCCACCTTAACGAGACGTGGTAGCCACTTGAAACCTTCTTAACCCATTGCCTTGACCGTTTTTGTCCGGATTTTACCAACTGCAGCAGACTTACCCACTTTAAGCGATATAATCGCGGCATTAAGTATCCAGGGATGAATATAGATAAATATTTTAAAATGCAGCAACACGTGGACAAAATCTGCAAGAAAATTGGAAGAAAATTGGTTTTCTCAAAAGGATCCAGAACAAAATAAACTCTTATACTTACATCTGTAATCATATACAAAACAATAATCAAGCCTCATTTCGAGTTCTGCTCTACAATTTTGTATGTATGTATGCCTCCAAGGACTGCAGAACAAAGTCATGCGAAGTATTTTTCGATGCAGCAGGTTTACGCCAATAAGGCAAATGCTCGAGCACTAAGCTAGCTGACATCAAGCAAAGGCTAAACATAAATACGCTTCTGGCAGCATTCAAATTAAGATACGGCCAAGCACCAACATATGCGTGACGGATTAGGTTAGGCAAGTAGGAGGCCGCATATGGCCGCAAACCCATCCAGTGCTCGCAGAAGTTCCTCCTCGATCGACGCACGCCAGGATAGCTGAATCATCTTCAAAAAGCTGGTGGCTCATCCTGACGCCACCCATTTTCGAAGATTCCTCACCAAGACTGCGGTTCACCATCCAGTCCACATAGGCTAAGAAAAGGTGAGGCGATAAAACATAGCCCTGGCAAAGTCCAACGCACACATTAAAAGGTTGGGATTTGAAGCCATTTATCCGAACTCAGCTTCGGCAGTTCCCATACAAAGACTTAATGGCTCTCAGAAGAGGCCCACTAAGTGCATAGTCCCGCAAAACTCTCCAGAGTTTATTGCGAGGAGCCCGGTCGTAGGCCTTTTCCGAATCTACAATCTACGTACACCGGTTTGGCATATTCCAAGGCCTTCTATAGAATAACCTTCAGAGTAAAAAGCTGATCGGTTGTGCCTCTGCAAAACATTCGCGAATACTTTTCCCGGCAGACTTAAGAGAGATATATCCCTTTAGAGCAATCTCTCTTGTCCCCTTCTTTAAAAATGGGTACTTTAATTCCTGTTTGTCAATCGCTAGGTGCTTTCCCACTTTCCCAGGCCTCCTTAACGAGACGTGGTAGCCACTTGAAACCTTCTTCACCCATTGCCTTGACCGTTTTTGTCCGGATTTTATCAACTGCAGCAGACTTACCCACTTTAAGCGATATAATCGCGGCAGTGACTTCGTCTACTGTAGGACTATTCTCCGCCCTCACCTCGGCAGCAATGGGATTGCCATCTTCAGTGCCCTGTTGGGGATTGAGCAGCGCCGAAAAGTGCTCGCTCCTGCGTAAGACGTCGTTCTCGTTTGAAAGAAGTGTACCGTCTTTGGATTTAACCCCTAACGCGCATCAGTGTACCGAGCTCGAGAAATAGAGTGTAGGAAACATCGATCCCACACTATTTAGGCTCTCTTCTTCTCTCTGATGGCTTCTTGAATTCCATTGACTGCCGATGAAAACAGCTGCCATTCCTCCTCTACATTTCAAAGGTCAGTTGAAATTTCTTCAAACATCTCCGAAACGTGCCGGTCAAATCGCTCCCTGTAATCAGATTCAGCATCCTGTAACCTTTCCCACTGTATGCGGGTCAGAAGATGGTCTATGCCCGTTATTAAGTTATACAAGCTCAAAGTTAAACTTTATACCGTTTAGGAGCTAGAGGAGCAGACATAGACATACCTTCCGTGTGTGTGTGTGAAGTTTTTAGGCCATTAAAATTGAGCTAGGACGCTCAAACTTGGAGTGTATTTTTGTTCTCATTACAGAGAAAGTGTGAAAATTGGCCAACGGCCACGCCCACTACTGGCTTTAATGTAAGACAACCTCTATTTCACATTTTTTTTCAAAATGCCCTTTGGTCAAGTTAGACAAGGCGTAGGAGATAAAATTTTTTACACAGCAAAACTGCCAAAGCCTTAAATAAGGCAAAAAATTGACCGATAGTAATGTCGACCATGATATGCCCACTTTTAACATGTTAGATCTTTAAAAACCCGATTTCTCAGAAAGTTCACTCCAAATCAAAAACAATTCTATAATACATATCAAAAATATATAACTATTAGCTAATTTTTTCCATACAAAGTTTTAAGCTCCGCCTACTCTTAAGGGGTGTTTTTTATGAAAAAAAGTTTTTTCCGACATAATTTTCGCTTTTTAAAAAAACTCAGCTATCTAGCTCAAAATTTAAGGCCTTAAAATTGCTGACACACGCACGGACGACGCGTTGCAACGGTAGGACGTGGCTTATTCTACTCAGAATTCGGTCTTGATCATATGCCCTTATGGTCTTGGGGGTTAATTGTAATGTTTTTTTTAGAATATGCTTTAAGAAATAAACAACAAAAACATTATTTATGGCTTAAAGAAATGAACCTGCTGATTTCAGTTACCTACGCAGATGACCATCATCAGAGCATCAGCGCTCTAGCTTTGAATAAACTTCAAGATCCTTGATGCGGGCCTTAATATAAAACGTGTTTTAAATTCCACACTACCTATGCAATCAACATACTTCCAAGGCAACTAGTTTAAAATTCCTTGCAACCCTCAAATGTCTTTTAATGGGCAACAAACTTAACGTTAACAAGTTAACACGATATACCTACCTAGTGCAAAAAAAAAAAATGAATGCACACGAAAGCCAGGTTGCAAAACTTGAATCATCATTGCGACATGAGTATGAGTAACACAGGAACATTTTTATTCGTATGTCTCTTCAAAACACTGGCCAATAAAACTTATAATTTATTCTTCATAAAAAGTCCAGCAGCGCGGAGTAAAACAGTGGACCCAATCAGCAATAAAACCAACGGAATACCAAATCGAAATCGAGGAATCAGAGAGTTAAAAGAACAGTCAACCATCAAGCTCAAAGGGAAGGGCTTGTTGGCTTCCCAAACGCTGCCTGGCGGATCCCAGTGAGATTAGCGTTGCTGTGCGCGGGCCAGCACAAATCCGGAGAACGGACAAGAAGAATTAATTTTTAATTACCTTGTGCTGGCCCCATGCCGGTTAATTAATTACCTTGCTATTGGCAGGAGGCCAGGACGGCGTGGGACACTTGTGTGCCAATGTTTCTATCTTCGATTGTTTATGTGCGATAGGATCTCAGATCGGATTCTGGGCGCGATGTTGTAAGATGTTCGCAATTTAATTTTGGTTCCACCGCCGCCCGCTGTACCGCGGCAGGCAGACAAGACAGTGTCATTGGAAAACTTGTTGACTTTCGTGTGTAAACCGCACAGTGTAGGATGGATTGTACCTACTCTACTTCAGTTTCATACCCTCTTTGGTTACGGCTATAGTTTATTCAAGTGATATATCCTCAGCCCTTGGGGCAGAGTAAGGGGACTGGGGCTACGAACTTGCATTATTGCATGAGAAAAACATCTCTTTTCCAATCCGTGGTGATTAGATCTACAAGAAAACAAACATCGTTGTAAAAACGTTGCTGATGATTGTCTACCATGGTCAAGTAAAGCACCGTACAATGAAGAGTTACGTGTAGAAGTTGGGCTAGATAAATTTGCAGTGTCACACTTCGGGGATGATGTTTCAAAAATCATTCAAATCTTGATTAAAAGAAACAGAAACTCTATAAACTCGTAGAGAAAAAAGATGGCGTACGATCTTATCGCCCAAAACCACAACGTGTCAATTTTAAAACGTCATAACGCCCAAAAAATTTCTTACCAATTTGTTGTTGTTAAAAAATTTTCAATTTAGCCGATACGACATTTTATAAGGGATTTGTGACGCTTTACATCTTGAGATTTGTGGCACTTAACACTTCAGATTTGGGCGATATGTCGGTTTTTTTGGGCGTTATGACATCTTTGAGTTTGCGTGTTATGAGCTTGGGCGATAAGACCGTAAGCGCCTGAGCGTTCGGTTAGGTTGTATCACCCAAAACCACAACGCCCAAATTTAAACCGCCGCTTACACCTTGAGATTTGGGCAATATGTCGCTTTTTTTTGGGCGCTATGACATTTTAAAATTTAGGCGTTGTGGTTTTGAGCGATAAGACTTTAAGCGATAGCTGGGACTGCTTACCTGGGTACTGCACCAAGTCGCAGAGCAATACCCAGGAATACGCCATATTCGATATCAATAATTTGATTCAATTCATTTCAAATAAGTTTCGTGAAAATACTTTGAAAATAGTGAGATTTTTTTTGCAATATACAGAAAAATCCAGTACAAACACTCAAGGTCGATAAACCTTTCATTGAAGAACTATCTTTACCGAATGATCCTCTCATCCAAGTGTACACACAAGACTTCTGAGGGCAATAAAAATGAGCTAAACGAACAATCTCCTCTCAACGGCATTATTATTTCCGCAACAGAAACATCCTTGAAAGCCTCTTAATTTCTAAAATTTCAATCATACACGAAGATAAACACCGGAAAACCGTCGCAATGGGCTATATTAAATTTCTTATGAAGAACACATTCTCTAAGCATAAGACTGTTGGCAAGAAGGATTTGTGGTTTGTACTTATCTACACAGGTGAAAAATTATATCCTTCCGACGAGACCTTTTTTAGGAAGTTAATCCACAGGAGGACAAACAGAACGCTTGCTAATAAATTCTTATATGATTCAAATAGGAATTTTGTGACGATTGTAAATAATATGTGTAGGTACATATTTACAGCAAACATAATTAATTTTGTATTTTGGAAGTCAGATATTTAGCTTTTTATGAGTATATGTATATGCGTCCTCTCAATTTATGTGCTTAAGATTAAATAAATATACAACCCAACGCCGACAACTAGGGCAAAACATCGCCATAGAAAACTCAAACTAGAGGTTACAGGCAACAGCGCGGACACCAAATGATGTGTTAAGCCTTCAGCCCAATGAATCCGTTACGTTGATGTACACAACTGACAACTCAGTTAAATACACAAGTTCTTATGTAAAGTGAACCATTGTTGGAGGAAGAGAAAAGCGTGGCGTATACGGCAAAGTGTAAAATGTTTCAACTTTTGTGTACTTTTACTCCGTCGTGTCTCTCGTTCTCTTTAAATGTTATGTCAAGTTGACAGCTCTTGCATTGGTTGTAATGGAACAGCTGATTTCGTATGATTACTTTTTGGGACTCCCAGTACAATTGTACTTTTTTTTGTACTATAGAATTCTGGAAAAACTCGGGTCTAACTTTAGTCACAACAAGAGGTATGTTTAAGCTGTGTTTTGCTCTGCCAAATACCAAGAAAATAATAACCACTGACAAATATTGAGCACTCTCGGATGCAGAATTGTTTCGAATATTCTTGTAACATAAACACAAAAAAATATCAAGAAATCGCAACATGGACGTACCAAAAATATTTAATCTTGTTTTTCAGTCACTCATTAATTTCACAAAGGCAATTGTATGTCTCCGACAATAAAATTACTATTATACCTAGCGACAACAAATTGTCAATGTCCATCTTCCCTCACTTGGCTTCTTTTTGTTTTTAGTTTGTAGAAATTCCAAATTAATTAAAAGATTCAAACTATACAGCATAAACTTTTCCCGCCAATAGCCTTATTTTTGAATTTTAGATAACTTTCAAAACTGTCTGTTGGGCAACCTCTCTCCGTCACTTACGCTGACAACGACGGATATGTTAACGTAACGGGCAAAACGGATTCATTGGGCTAAAACCTTTACTTTTGCCTATCGCTGATCCTTTGGGTTAAGAAAGGCAATTGAGTAACAAAGCACTCCCTCGAGCAACTTAAGTGAGCATTTATAAGACCACCATCGACTCAGTTCTTTTATACATTATAATAATTTATACATTATATAGAAATCATTAAATATAGTTCGAAAGGGCTTCTCCATTCCAGATGTCAGCTCTTCGAAAAATAAAATTTCAGACAAGCAAGGTGGCTGTAAGTGTAAGGTACCCATTTAATAGGGTCGTTTAAGCTATAAGAATTACGCTATGGTCAACTGGTCATATTTATTTTTATAGGCTAAGAAACAAAACAATTTTGTGGCTCGTGAATGGAGGGCCCTACTGGTATCTACCTACTGATGAAATAAAACACATTCCCTCAGTGACCACGACCTTTTCCGATAGTCATAATCAATCAAGCTTCTAATTTTCGACCAAGGCTCACTAACAAATTTGTTAGACTGGACCACCTCCATCTGTTTTATGTGAAATAATTTATTTTCGTAAACAAATTTTCACCTGTGCCTTAGATACTTTCATCGAATAGGCCGGGTTCCTCGGATTGAAATATTCAGGCAGGTAAGAATGAAGCATTAAACAAATACCTATTAATTTTATGGCATGAGGTGGTCCATTCAGATTCAAGGGATAAATGACGGGCACACACACAAATTTGCTGCCAACTGTGGACCCTGAATGCATATATCAAAATGTTCGAATTGTAAATGAAATGTTGGTCACGTTCAATAGGTAGGTAGTCCCCTAATCAATTATTTTAAGGAATAAAATTATGCATATTTAAACCTTTTGGCCTTAAACGGAACATCGAAGCTGTAGACGTGGGCAAATTAATGGCTAAAAGCTTTGGAATGCGGTCGCAGGCAATAGAATATTTGTGCAGGTCACGATTCATAATCTAATATATAGGTCGATTATTTACAAATCCTTTGGTCTCAGCTCGGCACGTTAAGACAGGAATAACACTAAAAAAAAGTTGCTATACAAAAGTTTTCTTTGTGTAAATTTTTTTTAATATTGGGCTTTGAAGATCGTTTGTGATTTTTGCCATTAAAAATTAAAAAAACTCTTAATCCATATTTTTCCCGACGTTTCGTTGGGGATTGCCAACTTTTTCAAGGGTCTGTTTTATTGAATATATTTTTTATTTTTTTTTTATAATTTTAGATTTTGTTTTATGTTTTGGAATGGAAAATTTGTTAACTTGCATATTTATGATTGGAGACGGATGAAAATTGAACACATTAATGTTGTTAATAAATGAATAGATTCAGTAAATAAATAAATAAATAAAAAATGAAAGAAAAAGCCAACAACAGGACTTTGACAATGTACGACAGAAAGCGGCCACGAAGCGGACTTTGAAAACATCATAATATTAGGCATAGGAAGAAGACCCAACACAAGATATACATTAAAAAGCCTGAGAATACAACAACAAGAAGACAAAATAATGAACACGAAAGAAGACAGAAATAACATCAACTGGTGCTACAGTATGGCCATTCAATAAGACATTCAACTTCTCTGATACATATGTTAAATGCTAAAATTCCTTTATCCAGTCTTTTAAGTTATTTCATGATTATTTAACTTATTTATTTATTTGATCTATTCATTTATTTATTGTGTGAAACTTTCATCCGTCTCCAACCATAAATACAATTTACAATACAGTTTACAAATTTTCCTATAAATAAAAAAAAATTCATAAAAACAAATAATATATTCAATAAAACAGACCATTGAAAAAGTTGGCAATCCCCAACGAAACGTCTAGTTGGGAAAAATATGGATTATGGGTTTTTTTAATTTTTAATCGCATAAATCAAAAACGATCTTCAAAGCCCAATATTAAAAAAATTCTACACAAAGAATCAAAATACAAGATCACTAGGTACTACATTCACACCAAAGTTTTCTTTATGAATGAAATGAGTTCGCATGAGCCAATAGGTAGTATCCTTACTTATATTTGGTTGAAGACGTTTTTCCCACTCCTGATTTATACAAACCAGCTCCTTCAACATAAATATGCTCTCAAAATGTTAGAACTTCTTTAAATCTTCACCCATGAAAGCAATAAAAGGGCAATTTTCAGCAATTAGTCACATATTGGTGGCTTCCCATTTAGGGATCAATTACAAGCATGGTGTCGCATAGCTGCCATCAATCCATAAACGCTGTTGCTCGAACTGGAAAACTCTTGTAACCGGAAAGACCCAAAAACCGTGCTGTTTTTGTCATCAATAAATTCAAATTAAAAACCAGGTAAACTGAGGAAGGTTTAATGGGTTCCAATCGCCCCACGCTTGCGCCTTTAAAATACAAGACGCACATCCCGCCCGCTTTTGAAGTGACAATAAATTCCACTTAATGCTGTCATCGTTGGAATCACCGACGCATTGCACTCCAGCTCTCCAGTGAACTGGATAAGAAATCAACTGCACTCACTGTTCTCATTAAGGTTTCTATTTTTTTTTTGTTGTAGGCAAACAATACGAGAGCGATAAACGAGCGTTCTCGTTTAGAAAAACAGATTCGATGTGATATTAATGAAGCTCTTCCAGCTGAACCGCATCCAATCAAATTTATTACGCGGGAGGGGACCTTCGTGACTATTTTGTAGCTGGTTATTGGACCATCAAAATAGTCTAAAAACAGGGGACTCGTTGTCTTTTGTTTTTGCCCAAAAACAAAGCCAGACGATTGTTAATTGGATTTGTTTCCCGTCGACTGATGCGTTAAAAAATTGGAAAACAATTTTGATGACAACTCGTTCAGTGGTGAGCTACAAATTTAATTTTTCCTTTGAATAAACTATTGAGATACTTTTTTTATAATGCCTACAATAAAAATCTAGCTAACAAAAGTATTCAAGCATAAATTATATAAAGAACTGGGAAATTTATGCATATCGCTATCCCGATCTCTTAACATATCATCATTATTTATCGTTAGCCTAGTGTGGCATTGTCATAAGCCATAAGGACACATAAAAACTCAAAGGATCTTGCCGGCACTCTAAGCACAAATTTCACTCTAACTCAGTTTTTTCGGAAATAATTTTTGCTTTTCACGATTTTTCTTATGATTCTAAAGAAGTAACAATCAATTGATACAGGTTTTCAGCCCCCATGTTTGGGGGCGTGGCCAATACCTATAATTGAATATAATAATTGAGTTGTAATTGATATTAAAATGAATAATTGAATTGAAATGTTTTTGGCCCGAATTCATGCAAACGTTGTATGAATTCAGGCCAAAAGCTTTTAGAACTTGTGTTACATGGTATATGGGTCGGGTTTCTGAAAAACCTATAATTTTACATAAAAGCGTGGATTTCGACTGCATTTTAGCCTCAATTTGGGAAGAATAAGAAATTAAGTTTAGTACATAACGTACACCGGACACTATTTTAGATTTCGCTCAAACAAATTTTTTGGCCACGCCCATCTTTAGGGGTCAATTTTACATAATTATGAAAATTGAACCAAAAAAATTTAAATTTTGGGCGCAAAGTTGGAAATTTCTGTGCTAATTTCATTATTGGTTCTGGGAGTTGAGCATGCCATGCCTCTTCTTAAAAGTAAATTAAATAAGCTTATACCTAAGGAACGAAATATTTTTTTTAGTTGGGTATTCAATAATTCGTGAATGGTAACGGGAAGGGGATAAAAAAAAACAATAGGAATGGGAAGCAGAAAAGGAATGGAAAGAAGAATAGGAATAGGGTATACCGTGGCCCGTTGCAGACGGTCCGAAACTATTACATGCGAAATGTAGCACTTACTCACAAGTTTTAATCAAGTAACTGCTACCTGATCTCATTGGGATTATTCTTGAATTCTAAAGTCAGATATATTATATCATGTCAGAGACTCCAGGTGCAGGCAACTTATTACAAAACTTTTAGGCGGTTACAATCCGCTTAGGCGAATCGTTGGATACCCCATCCCAATTCACCAATGTCTAGCTACGAATTGCTTCATAAATTTTGGTTGTTAAATTTTATTTTTTATTAACTTTAATTGTATTGTATTGTATTTAGATTTGTATTTATTGGTCAGTTAGGAGTTTCCTTCCTTAAAAAAGGGGGAGTGCCATCAACCTTTTCCATAAAAATCGGAAATTTTTTGTTCAAATTTATTATTAGATATGTTCATTGTATTCTTATATTTAAAGTTTGGTCTATACTAAAAAAACACCCCCAAAATTGGGCGTGGCAGTTATTTTACTGCACTATATGAGTGTGGGATACCGTGGTGTAGTGGTTGATGTATGTGATTACTGATTACTACGCTGGATTCCATGGGTTCAAATCCTCCCAGCTGGAAAGCACGATTGCCTGAAATTCGAATTCAATAATCATTTACCAATAAAATTGAAAAATTGGCAAAATTACCAAATTTAATAAGCCCATATTATTGTAAAATGAATATTTTATAAGCACTGATGTAAATAGGTCTACATAAGTAACGTAGGTACCTACTGCTTACACGTTACTACACAGCTTGTGACTTCGTCAAGGACAAACTGAAGCTCGTTATTTTACAATGTCCAGACAGAAAAATCACATAAAACGTGGGTAGTGTGTTAAAAAATAATGGACTGCCGAATCGCCCTTATTCACTGCATATAAAACTTTTGAAGGGCTCTTCTTCATTTTTTTGTTCATGATCCTCTCTCTCGCTCTTTAAAGTTAGGCCTCGCTAGGATACATTCCTCTTTCACGACCGACGTTCGTCGTTGTCATCATCATGACTAGAGCCGGGTCATTGAGTGAATGTAGTGTAGTGTAATTCAAATTTATGCTAATTCGGACATGCATAAATATTTTGAGGTGTTGTGTTAACTCGATTGCGTGGAACGAATTCATAAGCAACTGCCCCGCTGCCAGTTCGACCAGAGAGTATACAACGTGCTGCTACCACAGTGTGAGGTAATAGAACGAAGGATTTTTTATTTGCACTCGGGCAATGTGGGCTTTTCTAGAGGGAACATTCGGTCCGCTTCAAATGCAACAAAAAGAACGTCCAGGTACTGGTACCGGAGGAAAAATATATAACGATTGAGTAGGTTCTACTGAGTCCTTGCATGAACTATAAAATTTTTCTAAAATTTTTTAATTAAATATCGCAAGAAGCTGTTATAGGTTCAGTAAATATGTACATTTTTTAAAAATTTATTTACAGATGAAATTCTACACTCAACAGCAAATAAACTCGTTAGGTTCGAACTTTGGTTCAATTTTCTTTAAAATTACATAAAAATATTAAATAGGCTAGCAGTTGTGCGTAAATTCGTGCAGACTCTCGTACAGGCTGTAAATAAGTATGACACTCATTGTTGGGTCATGGTTTTCTGATTTTAATAATTTTGAAAATTTCAACAAAAATATGCAGGATATCTGTAGAAACCCCTATATTTTTAGATATTACTTTGGCAAGGGATTGTTAACAAACCAACCGTATTCTTATTGAAATTAAATTAAATATGCCACCCAAACGACAATGATTAGTCGCAGACCCGAAAGAGAAAAAAAAAAAATGAGCAACCGGAAACCAGAATTTAAACTCTGCGGGTTACGAAGGCTCATGACCGATCCTTTGAAAGAGATGAGCAATGGCAAGAAGAACAGAAAGATTTCGAGTAAACGCTGCTCTGCTCATCTCTCGGGGACCGAGTAAGCTCGAGGTCACAGAGTTGAAGAGAAATGGTTTCGTCTACGGACTTCGGGGAAAGTCGGGCCAAACTCCAGTGTAACGCACGCAAAGAATTCCGACCCCCATTATTTAAATAAAGACCAAAAATCTTTATTGAGTTCTTCTATAGGAAGACAGAAAAGATTTAAACTGGATGGCATATCAGTTGTATCAAAGCCGAAGGCGAAGGCAAGGAGGCCTAAAGCTACAGGCCAGTGAAATCCTTTTCAGAGTAAACGTCAATTTAAGGGTTACCATTACCTTTGCCGCTAGTTCAATTCCTGGGCTCTGACTTACCGACGAGCAGTGGACACGACACACCAGTCCCACCAGAACAAGCTGCTACTCAGCAAGCATACACGTTGCTCTAGTTCGCTAGTGTGGAGGACCCTAGCAGGGAGCCATCTTTCAGGCAGCTTGTCCACTATAAGAGGTTCATTTTTGGATAATCATTGGATACCTCATCTTATTTGACACTGTCAACCTCCAAAACGTCAAAAGTCAAATATTAAGTTTATTTTACTTAAATCGCATTTATCAGTTGAAAATCAACTTTAGAAAAAAGAGGACGTGGCATCAAACGCTTTTCATTACCATTATAGTCATTGTTCTACGAGTATATTACCCAAAAACGTGGTTGGCATGTGTTAAGTGCATTCATTACGCCACCAAAAGTGGGCGTAATGAATGCAGTGGGATTGTTGGTACATAATACAGAAATATGTTAGCATATAATGAAAGATTTTCTTCATTGCAACGCCATACATATTGCATATAAATATAGTTTCTTAAACTGAAAATGAAATGTGACCACGCTTACACGGGGGCGTTTTTTGATTTGTTTGAAATTCCAATCTCAGTACACTTAAACATAGGTTTCGAACTAAAGCGTCCTACAACAATTCTGATTTTTCATGCTATTTTGTGAAGCGGGTGTGTCAGTGGGCGGGTTTTAAAATTGTCGATGCAAGTTTCAAGTTTCTAGCTCAAAAAGTTCCTAGCCAAAAAAACTACAGACAGACTAATGAAAGGACATATCTCATTCGACTTACATATCGGTCTCAATTATACGCCCTCAAGGTCTTGGGGGTCTTCGCAAATTATTTTTTCTATGTTACACGCTGTGATTAAATTTTTATATACCTCCAATCCTATATAATATGGGGTGTGGAATAAATCGTTCAAAGGAGTGAAGTCAAACAAAAACGTACTCCAATGAAACCACCATTCCACAATACGCACCAAACTGCCGAGAATTCATCGGCTTCTCGGCAATAACGTGCAGGTTTTCTAAGCCCTAGATGCGACAATTTAATTTGTTCACGTAGCCATAGGAATGAAAATTCGCTCGTCACAAAATATGGTTTTTCTTCTTTTCAAAGGATTTATTTATGAAACAAGTTTTCAATATTTCCCAACGTTATAAAGTTTCGTGACGCGGAGATTTGATACTTACTAGCCAAAATACTATAATACCTAGATAACTTTATGTATGTACATAAAATTGATATTGTGCTAACAATCAACAAAGGTTGTTTCAGATATAAATTACTAATAGTACTATCTGCATTTTGATAAGTTAGGTCTGGGTGGGGGGGCTTCAAATCCTTAGGTATGTTTTTTACTCATCTTACAGAGTAAAAGAAGCGAAGATTTTATTCTTCTTCATCAAATCGAACATTTAACATGCATTGTAACAAGAAGCACAGAATGAAACTGAATATTTTCTATCGGGAAACCTATTTTGGCGAACTCTTAATCATCGCAAGGAAAATTAAATCGTTTATTTCCATCTCATGGGAGTTTGTATATTGAGTTTGTCACATAGCTTTTAACGCTGTTAAAAAATAATGGTATACCCCTAAGACCTTAAGAGCTGATGATCGAGACTAAATTCTGAATCGAATAAGTTATGTCTGTCATTTTTTATGTATGCCACATAGGCCTTAAATATTGAGCCTACTACTTGCTTACTTAAGATGGCGCTACGGTCCGGGGTGGAGCTGGGCCTTAGCCAACAAGTTTCGCAAGCCAGTTCTGTCTCCAGTTTTGCACGCGAACTTGGCTTAGGTCCCCTTGCACTTGCGCGCGCCATCTGAGTCTCGGAGCTCCTCTACTGCGCCTTCCCTGCGTGTTGGAATCAAAAATTTTCCAGGCCAGAGCGTTGGTGTCCAGCCGCTCTAGACGACCCATCAGCCATTTTAGCTTTTGTATTTTGACTATTCTGGCTAGTCTGGTCGGTGTCGCTGTAGGACCCGATGTTATATCTTCTCCTCCACTCTCCGTCTGTGCAGACGGGACGATTGCATTCTTCCTTCGCTACTCTTTGATAAGTTTACATTTTACAATATTAGATATTCTTAAGTGATTCATTGTATGAATCTATTAAGATGCCTTGCTTATGTGGGAAAAAAGTTGATAGATCCAGTGCAAAAATTAAGTGCGAAATATGCAAAGTTATGTTACACCTTAACTGCGTTAACCTTACAAAAAGTGAAGCAAAACGTTTTGCTGTGCACCGTGTAAGAGACGAAGTGGTTTATCTCGGAGATCTTCGATTCAACCAGCTGTACCTTGTCAAGACCTTCTCTCAGAGTCCAGCGCACAATCACCGTCGGTAACTGCAATGCATGATCAGAGGCATAAATGGCACTGTTGCTTCTCCTCCGGTAATAACATTGGATGTGCTGTATTATGAATTGGTCGCTCTCAAAGAATTTAACGCAAATGCACTGATGCTCATTAAAAATCTGCCAGCTGATAATGTGTATTTGCTGAACAAAGTAAATAAACTACAGGCAGCCCTTAATATTATTCAACAAAAAACTCTTTACAAAAGTATTGATATCGTTGGAATGCCTAATGTCGACGAGACTCAATCTGCAATAAGCCCTGATGCTGTCAAAATACTCTCTGTTGGTCTAGGCGCTAACATCTCTTCGAATGACATTAAAAGTTGCTTTGTGAAAAGGTCAAAACGTAAACCAGCTACATCATCTGACGTCCCCTCATCCTCTGCTGATCATTCAACAAAATTAAATGTAGTAAGCATAAAATTCAAGAAGCATGAGCATAAGAAATTAGTTTTGAAACAATGTAAATCAAAAAAATTTAATGCAGGCATTTTCGATAGCAAGCTAAGTTCTCAACCCATTTACGTAAACGAAACTCTTTCTAATTTTAACCGAGCTTTTTTATGAAAGCCAAACACTATAAAGAAGAAAAAGACTACGCATACTTGTGGACGAGGAATGGTTTTGTGTTAATGAAAAAAAGAGAGGGAGATCATTGTGTTAAAATCTTAACTTTTGAAGATCTTCTCAACTTGCCTTAGGCTAGCCGTGTTTGATGTTAATAACAGACTTATGGATGATCCTCAAAAGAGATTCTTTGGGGATCTTTCGTTTTGTTTTATTTTTAAAAAAAGATATTTTTGATAGCGAGGTGCGCTCGCAAACTGTTAATAGTTGCTTTCCGTATCAGAATATACGGAGTGTGAGGTCTAACTTTGACCTTTTTGTGGCTCACTTAGAAACTTTTACATTAAAGCTCGATTTAATATTTCTTTCAGAAATCTGGATCTATAGTAATGAAACTCATTTATATAGCATTCCTGATTATTCTTTCCGTGTCCAGCCAAATAATTCTTGTGCAGCGGGTGGAGTGGCAGTCTTTATTAGTGATTCAGTTCCTAGTGATTATACGTGCAGCGGTCAAAATCTTGTTTCTTCTGATATGCTTACACTGTCTTGTTCAATTAATGATAGTAACTTTGTGCTTATGTGTTTTTATAGGCTTCATGAAAATAACCAAGCATTATTTGTTAATGAGCTAAGTACTCTTTTGGATACTGAAAAAGCGAGAAACCTTTTCATTGTTGGCGACATAAACTTAAATATCTTAAATAAATCGGAGGTTACTTTCAAATATCTATCTGTAATGGCTGCAAATGGTCTTGAATCCTGTCTTACCGTACCTACTAGACTCACTTCTTCATCTCAAACGTGTATCGATCACTTTTTCGGCAGACTTGATCGCAATGCAAATGTCACTCTATTAAGTACTTTGTCTGATTTTAAAATCTCGGATCATTGCATGACTGGTCTTGTCATTAAGGATTGTTGTTCTTCATTACAAACATCTAAGCTTATGCAGGAAATAAAGTTCAATTCGTTTGACTTTGAAAAACTTAATGCGCGGCTTATTGAGGAAAGCTGGTTAGATGTTTATAATTTAGAGGATTCGACTTTTGCTTTTGAGAAGGTTTGCGCAATTTTATCTTGTCACGCAGAATGTTGTTCATTTACGGTGACACCTAGTAAGAAACAAAGGAGACTTAAGCCTTGGATGACGGCTACGCTTCTCAGAAAGATTCGGCGCAAAAACAAATTGCGTATTAAATGTGCCAAGTATCCCAACAATTCTTACCTTCGCACTCTCTACTCTAAATTATGCAAGGAAGTTGCTTCAGAGATTCCTATCCTCAAGGAAACTCACTATGCGCATAAATTTCAAAGGGCTAAGGGAAATTTGAAAAGAGAATGGGGTATCCTTAACGAGTTGCAAAATAAAAAAGTAATGCATAAACCTCCGTCCGTCATAACATATAAGGATAACGACATTTTGGACTCCAAAGAAATAGCAAATGCTTTTAACGAATATTTTTCTAATATTGCCACTCAAACGCTTTTTAAAGCAGGCTTCACGTCCTCTAACCACTGCGCTACTGAGTGTTCTATTACGGAAGATGAAGTAAGCAGCTGTTTTTTTTTCGAACCCATCACTGCTTTTGAGTTACACAAGACAATTAGATCGCTAGATAACTCTAATTCTGCCACCAAGGATTCGTTTTCCAATGTATTCGTAAAAAAATCTCTTTTAATATCGTCGATGTTCTTGCCCATTTATTCAATAGCAGTGTATACTCTGGCTCATTTCAAGAAAGCTTAGAAATAGCGGAAGTTATTCCTGTTTTTAAGAAGGGAGATATTAAAGATATCAATAACTACCGTCCCATCTCTCTTCTTCCCATTATTTCAAAGATTTTTGAAAAAGTTATGAATACCAGACTGGTGAGTTATCTTGACAAGATCTCCTTCCTTAGTCGACATCAATATGGCTTCAGATCTGGAAAATCAACCGAGGAGGCGTTATTGATTCTCTGCAGTCATATTTACGATAATCTGAGCAACAAAAAAAGTTGCGCAGTACTTTTCATCGATATCGTGAAAGCGTTTGACACCGTGGACCACAATATACTATTAGCTAAGCTAGAAAAGATAGGCATATGAGGTTTTGTATTAGAATGGTTTGCTTCTTACCTAAAGGAAAGGAAGCAATTTGTTAAGATTGGGAATAATTTTAGCAGAAAAGGTAGCGTTCCTATTGGAGATCCTCAGGGCTCTGTGCTTGGCCCTATTTTGGCCCTATTCCTCATTTTTGTAAATTCAATTTTCAATCTTAACTTAAAAAGCGTAAGAACTGGTTTTGCCGTCGATATTTTCTGCATGTTTTCCTGTTCTAGCCTCTTAGATCTGATTGTCAATATAAGCCATGACTTAGATATACTCAGACATTGGTTTATTGCACACAAACTTGTAATAAATAACAAAACCAAAATAATGTTATTCAATTTATCCGGCAAGAATCTAAACCTACCTGACCTAATCTTTCATAGCACAAGCTGTACCCGTATGTGTTTAAGTGCGGCTGCTTGCAGTTTGTATAACAAGCCCGTTTTATTCAATGCCAACACAACTTGTTCAGCTAAATGCTTTCGAATTGAGAGGTTGTCGGTCTTTAAATACCTTGGCCTAGAGTTCGACTCCAAACTCAATTGGAGTGCTCACACTTCGCTAGTTAGAAACTATTTACTTAGAGCTACCAGGGACATTTATCACTTAAGAGGTTACTGTTCGCGGATTCTCTTACACACAATCTACTTTGGTCTAATACAATCTAAGATTCAATATGGGCTAGTTTGTTGGGGTGGCACTCATGGCAATAAGATCAACCCTCTATTAATTATCCAGAAGCATATTTTAAGAATAATTTGGAGGAAAAAACGTATGGAGCACAGCTTCGTTCTTTGCACCTGTACTTCTTTAAAGTCTTCAAAGCTTTTTTCTTAAGAAATGGCTATTCGCTGAATCGAAACAATCGTGGACTTCGAAGCAACAACAGATTTCTGGCTACATTACCACCTCATTACACAGCTCACTTCTTAAGCTTTTATACGTCGGTTGGTAATTTACCAGTGGCAGGTAGATGTACTAGGAATCTCGTTTCTTTTTTGAGACAGGTTAAATCGTGGCTTTTTAATTTCAATTTCATTGGCAAGAGGTATCCTTGGTTTGATTTCAGCGCTTGTGTCATTGTCTGAATTTATAGTGTAACACAGGTAGACAAAGTCCCTTACTACCTCAAAGTTATAGCTTTCGATGGTTATGTTTTGTCCGAGACGACGTCGACGATGTTGGGTGTCCTATCTTGATGACAGCATACTTGGTTTTGCCCTCGTTGACTGCTAAATCTATATTCGCCGCTTCCGTCGCAATACTCGCGAAGGTTTACAGACATAACACTTTGTTTTTCCAATTATTTCAATGTCGTCTGTGTATGCGAGTATAGTTGAACGGACTTTTAAAAGATTGTGCCTCTTGTGTTGGCGCGGGAGTTCTGCACAATTCTCTCAAGTATGATGTTAAAAAAGTTAAAAAAGTCTAAATTCTTTTTTGACATTAAAAAGGGTCGGTGAGGTCTTGGCCAAACTTGAGTTTTCCATCGTCATCCTACACAGACTGACGAGCTTGGTAGGAAGCCCAACACTATACTTTGCGCTATATTACTCGTCTCTAGGTATAGATACTGTCATACGCAGCCTTGAAATCGAAGCAAAGATGGTGGGTATCGCTTTGGAACTCCCGGGTTTCTCTAAGATCTGCGGCAGTGTAAATATTTGATCGATGGTTGACTTTTCTGGCCTAAAGTCACACTGATATGTGCCTTTCAGATTGTTGAAAAACGGCTCGAGGCGTGCGCACATTATAGCAGAATTTATTGAGCTATAGGAAGCTGAAATTGTGTTAATAAGCTCTTTGTTGTCCAAAGCATTAACATTCGGCGCATAAACACTCCCACAACCGATATATTAATGTGCAACTACCTGAAGAGCTTAAAATTGTAGGTCCCTTTGCGGCAAAAAATTGTAGGTCCCTTTGTATGTAAAGAAATTGAGACACCAGCATACATTGCTAAGAAGTTGGCCCTGGTTCACCTCGAGCTGTTGCGCCACTCTATTTATATATTTATTTATTTACCTGAAGAGCTTTCAAAACTGTAAGACGTCTTAAAAGGCTGAGATTTGTAACATTGATTATCTCCTGGTGATTAAAAGATATAAGTTTAAAAGGAAACTTTAATCGCTAAACCTCCCTTAGTGGGCTGGACATCAGTTTAAGGGGTAATTTTTATAATTGATTTCATATAATATTTTTATTCCAAATCAAACAAGTTTCACTGAATATATTATGTGTGTGGTTGGGCCACACGCCTTTAAAAAAATTTATCACTAAGCACAAATCGCCAAAATATACAAATAGCATCAGCGATTATGTGGACTTAACGGACTGTTACTTCTGCGTACACACTGTACCACTAACTTACTGGTTATTAAAACAGGCAAGATCCTGCCATATAGTAAAAAATATGCTATATGCTGAGAAGCTCCCATATGCCAAAAGTCGTCACATGAGTCATTTGAGTAGTCACATGAGTATCTTAGTCTTAGTAAGTACTTTAATACTAAGATTAAGACTATCATACTACTTATGATAACTTTAATTTATAACTTAACTACTTTTATCTTACTGCAGCTTGATTTTTCTTCCACTACGACAAAAAAAGTCACCCGCTATATAAACTAGATAAAGTACTGAAACAGAACTCTTTCGTTTTAAAGTATTAATCTTAATTTTAATTTCCATACGCTGGTTGTAAATTGAATACACCGTCAACTTATCCCATTCAAACTTCTGTAAAGTATTTTGTTAATTAAATAAAGAACAGCTACGCATTCCACTTACCGAGCAATTAAATTCTTTTTCTTAGAACTCCCATCAGCGCATTCCACGGAACTGACTAATGGGCTTAGCTTCGACACCTAAATCTTGGGGTACATGAATCTCATCCCACCCTGAAATAACGCAATCAGAGACATCGTTTTCAAATTTACTAACTCAAATTGGTAATAAAATGTGAATTTTAAAGTGTTTCGTCTTCGTCTTCACGGGGCCCCATAATGAATCACATTAAGAGGCAATGCTCCAGACTTCGTAAAGTAGAAAATTAAAAAGCGCTGTCAAATTAGACCACTTTAGATACATCCAATCAGCTGGTGCCTTTTTGAAGCAGAGCAGTGAGCAGTAGGGCGAGGGGCCTTGGCAACATGGCCCATCACTTCCAAAAGCGGCTATGTTGTGACTAATGAGTCGGTTTGTTGTCAATTTATTATGGGGACACGCGGTTTTTTATTGCATCGCTACACGACAACTTTGTGTCTGTGAAGAGTGTTATTTATGGGACAGTACCACTGTTTCCCCATCGGTTTCCAAAACACTTCTACTGTGGTGTCGGTGTGGCATATAGCTACTAACTCACAGGAGGTTGGATAGGTAGGTACGGGTAGGCCGGCACTTTGAAGTAGTGTAATGCAAGGCGCAATTTATAGCGCACGCCGTGCAACTTGTTTGATGTTTTCCTGCGTGCAGTGTGTGGATATTAATTGTCATCACTTAAGATTCTTTTGTGGCGCTGATTTTATGTGCCATTGGTCTGATTTTATCTTAGAAATCTGAGAATCCTTTTGAAGATGATAGCGTAGCAAAATGGATGTGTATTATAGTGCGTGGCTAATCTGGCCATTTAAATCAAAAGTGCTGAGGTCTTTGACAGACTTGGTATGTACCTCTAATAAGGTACCAAAGTCTTTTTTTTTACCCCATCCCATAGGATAGGAGGTATATTAAGTTTGTCACATAGTTTGTAACACGGTAAAATAATAATGGTAGACCCCCAAGACCTCAAGGGCATATGATCGAGACCAAATTCTGAATCGAATAAGCCATGTCCGTCCGTCCGTCTGTCCGTCCCTCTGTTTGTATGTCACACGTTTTTAGACCTTAAATTTAAAGCTAGAAAGCTAAAATTTATTACATAGGTACACTGTTATCCGAAGCAGTAAAGTGTAAAATCGGGCCAAATTTTTCAAATCGGCCCACAGACACGCCCACAATCGATGCAACTGTGCAACTACCTCCAGAGCTTTCAAAGCTGTAAGACGTCCTAAAAGCCTGAAATTTGGTATTTACTATTTCCTATTTTCGTAACATACCCAAAATAAAAATTTCATCGCTTTACCTCCCTCGTAGGCGTGGCATCGATTTGAAGGCTAATTTTTAAAATGCATTTTATTCAATATATTTGTTTCAAATCGAAAAATTATTTTAATATATTATGTAGAAAACACATAGTTCTACTTTTCGTTCATACAAGACTTTGAGCCACGCCCAAAATTTGGAGGCAGAATTTAAGAAGAACCTAAAATTTTCCAGAAAAACGAAATTTCGACTGGCCTTAAGCCTAATTTAGGAGAGAATTAAAAAAAGTTCGCAGGTTATATAAATGAGACTTTATTCCAGATTTTGTTTATACAAAGTGTTTAGCCACGACCCCTTTTTGGGGTCGAGTTTTAAAAAATATTGAATTTGAACCAAAAATTTGCACTTTAACGCACATTTTAGCGTACCTTGGAAATATCTGCGTTATAATTGATAGCTTGTAATTAGGGGCGGACCACGCCCCTTCTCAAAGTTTGCACTTCTTATAAAAGGTCAAAAAATAACAATAAAATCAGCATTTTACAATGTGGGATAGGATGGGGTATTCAACGGTCCGTTTAACGGACTGTAACTTCTGAAGTACTTACTCACTGGTTATAATTACAGCTACTGTGGACATCTTATTATGTTACAAGGTTGAAAACATTTTTGAAATCCGCCTTCTAACATGCCTACTTTTTTTACTATTATGAAAAATAAAATTTTTAGTAGGACGCTGAAATTCGGTGTGTTGTGTCCTTGCTTGAGTGATTGTAAGGAAAAAATTCGAAAAATGCTCCTGTGGGAATAATAGAGAATCCGGAGAAATGCTGTGTTCTACAAAAAAAAGACTGTCTCAAAAGACAGTAAAGATAAAAAATGCGATACAAGAAAGCCAAACTGCAGCTAAGTAATTCGAGGGCAACTGCGAGGAATATGCAACTAACCTAGCTAAACTTAACTTAAGCTGACTTAATTCTAGACGCAAAACCAAGAATAAAACTTCAGCAAATCTGAAAACACGCCTTCCGATAGTCCTTCGAAAATTCTTCGGATTATTCCCCAGAAAGCTTATTCTATACCTAAGCTTATTTATAAAAATCATAAATTTCAAACCCTACCCTTGTCTTTGACTCCTCTAAACTTCACTAGCTTCTCAGTATAAGCTCGTCCAGCCTTGAGACATTTCTGGTGTTTTGGGCCAACCCTCCCATACCTATACTACTTTTCGATAATAAACCTATGCTAACTCCCGGGCCAAAACCTGGGAGATAGTCTCTAGCCAGTTTTTAATATTTTAATAAACAACATATATGAATACTGATACTCGTCGTCCGGGAATTTCCGCTTGTCCTACTGCTGCCTCGTGTGGTAAGCCATTTATTATTTATTTTAACCGCCGGAATGATAACGTCGATGTTGAGTAGTTGCTAAGCAGTTATATATTCTACTTTATCCAATCGAATAAAACCTATCATTAATAAGTCTGAAATGCAAACCAAAGCATTCAAGAACATTACCCTTCATACTTAAAAATTAATCTTGTAGATCAGACATGTCCTTAAAGTTTATCTAACTCAAAATGCTTTAACTGAAAAATCCAGTACAACTAATAAAATGCAAATTCGTCAACCCAATTTCATTTATGTTGCTCGGTTCAGTGAAATAATGCGTTTGCCAGCGGAATCGACGACGAATTTCAAACAAACCAGGGAACTTAAAACAAATTCTCATTAGCTCATCTTCCATACAAGAAAAGGACAACACCGTCATCCCTTCAGGTTGACATTAAAGTAGCATGAAATTAAGGCATTCAACGGGGCACGCATAGTTGCACCGTTATCCTGGAGTCAGTTCTCCGCAGCTCTCTCACCCCATACACAGTGAAATGAAGAGGAATTTAACTTTGATCTCATCCGGGGGATTTTGATTACAGCACCCTTAGGTATAATTGAAACAAATGAAAATGGAAAAAAAACGGAGAGGGAAAACAAAGACGTTACACTGAGCATGATTTTGGGTGGCTGGCAGGGAGTGCCCTCATCTTTGTTCGCATCCCTTGCCGAATAAAATGTTCGTAGTTATAGCTTTTATGTGGACATAATACGGTTCGGAGATCCGACTTTAATGTGCACCCAAACTAGAAATTTTCGGAATTTTTACTAATGTCCCCATCCTTTATGTGACAAAGTGCTAAGGGGGAAAACACCGACTTTAAATTTATTTAACCCGTATCGCTTGAAAAAGCCCCTTCGGCCGCCCCTTCCTCGTTAAACATTAATTCCGAAACATCCTTAATCCATTATCCTCTGATAAGTCCGGTTTTGGCTGATCAAGACATCAGACCTATTTGCGTTTTTTTTTTCAAGCTCAGCCGTCTCTATATAAATGATTAATTTGTTGCCGCCCTGAACTAATTGCATATTGTATGTAAAACAAGTTCTAGGGCGTGCGAGCGACACATTATGAGGGCGCTAGGCAACTTACCTATTAAAAGTGTTACAGATTAACGACTCTAAGGCACTCGATCGTTACAAGAACCAGTTGATTAGAAATTACAAATTTTTATTAGAGATATGCTGCGACAGATAATGGCTGAAGGCGTTCTCTTTTCAGAATCAGTTTGTGAGTGACTGCATATTACGAGTACTAACTTATCATGCATCTCCATTTGAAAATCGATGAGGTGTCTAAGAGTAGGAACGTCTACACTGTGGACAAATCATTCACCTTTGAGAGGCGTTTTAGTAAATGGGCCGAGTTAATTGAAGTATACTTACTTTATATAGAGATACCATTATGAAATCCAAATTGATTGAACCTCCGGCGCCCGTATATATGAGGAGGAAAGTGTATTGACGAATATATATTGGAATTGAATATACTATTTATTATGAAGACATTTTTTGTTAGAAAATGGTAATGTCTACAACTTTTGTCATATAATTTTTTGTTAAATTTCATATATTTATTGAAAAACAGTCATTTTAAGCTAAAATCCCCTAAAAAGTGGGCGTGGTCACTGAAAAGGCAAAATGTTTTTTGGCTACTTCAAAGAGAATTACAAGGAAATGTTACGTACCATAAATGAGGGCGCTAGCGCCAGTTTTAACATAGTTAAAATTTGGAAAAAGTATTTTTTAAATTAGAAATGGTCGCACATACAGGCCTGTAGTCGGCGTGTCTTCAGTTAAAAAGTAAATGCAACAAACAACAAAAAAATAAAAATCAGAATCTTATGTCTAAGCAGGTACATTTAGTAAATCAATTCTTTATAGTTTATAGTTTATAGAATAGTTTATAACATATAATAAATAGTAAATGAAAAACAAATAAATATACACATATACATAAATAAATAGATTAGTAAATAAATAAATAAGTAAACAAATAAATAAAATATGAGTAATATAAAATTAAATAAATAACTGATAATAGTAAATTTTAAATAACAAATGAAATTATGCAAATAACAATTAAGTTAATAAATTCATACTAAATCAAATAGCAATCCATAAGCAAAAGTTAAGAAGCATGGCTACACCTTTAATTGGTTAACTGGGTTTAAGTCGGTTTTTTAGAAAGTACACGATGGCGAAGAAACTTTGTGGTTAGCTTTCTAATCCTAACCGAAACTAACTTATCTTATTCTGCTATATTTGTTATGCTGTGAAGGTCAGCAGTTGAGTGATATATGATATGGCAAGAGATTAAGAATCATCTTTAATATTCTATTGTGTGAAATTTGCAGTTTTTTCAAGTGGCATTTCGCTGAATTTCCCAAGATGGCTTGAAATATTATTTTAAAATAACTATCTTGTTTGCATTATTTAGTAAGGACTTTTTGTTGATGAAAGAATATTACATGTCGATCGCGATGCTAACTTTTTACACCCTACCCTGGTTAATAACGTTTGTTGTACAGTTTGTACCGCACTGAGTTAATCACCGTAGACCCCTAACTCCTTTTAGAGATATGAATGGGCCGACAGGAGAATCGATTAAGCTATGTCCGTCCGTCCGTCCGTATGTTTACTTTAAGGCCTTATCCGCCCACAGACACGCCCACTACAGGCCTGTATGTGCGACCATAATTAATTATAAAAAAAACTTGTTTCAAAGCTTCAAATTTTAGCTATGTTAAAATGGTGCTAGCATACTCGTTTTCGGTATGTAACATTGCCTTGTAATTGTCTTTGAGTTAATAGAAAAGTTTGGCCTTTTCATTGAACACGCCCACTTTTTGAAGGATTTTGATGTTTTAGCCCTAAAATGACTGTTCTTTAATAAATATATATGAAATTTGACTAAAATTTTTATGACAAAAGTTGTAAAAAAAGTAAGAAAATGATATTATCATATTGTAAATGCCTCCGCCCAACTTTGTAGGCGTGGCGTTAAAAAAAGCGACTTTTTGAGTTAAAAAGGCGAAGTTTTAGGCCGAAATGTATCCAACCACCTAGAATAAAGCATTGAAAAGTTTTATTCTTATATCCCGCCTAGTTCTTGGAGGCGTGGCAGTTTAGTAGGGTATTTTGCAATCCGTTGCAGACGGACTGAAGTTTTTGCATACGCACTGTTGCCGTTTCTCATTTGTCTTAGGTAAGTTTTGAGTAAATGAAACTGATATTTTGTGAAAATTATTATTAAACATTGGTTTTTAAGGTAAATAAACCAAATCTGTTCTAGTCTAACAAGTATTTTAAAAATCAAAATTTAGAAACGGGGCGTTTGTATATGGGGTACATTCGCCATAAACCCCTCACTACCAATCCGACACCAACATCAGATACCGTACAAAATATGGCTTTAACAAAAACTTCACTAAATAGAATGTTAACTAAGGACTTATTTATGAAGACGCAAGTTTATTTTTTATAAATTATTAATTTTTGTATTACTTTTTATGTGGTATGGCTATGATCTCTTTTTTAAGTTCCAAAAGTATTTCTATTTTATTTGTACGAAGCCATTTGCTATGTTTTTTGCTTTTTTTCTTTTATTGTCTTAATACATAATAAATATGTGTGTTTGAATTAAACTTAATTTATTTACTGTGCTTCGGACTAAAAAGCCCCGGCAAAAACGTCTTTTTTTCTTAAATCAAAAAAAGTGCTGAGCTTCATAAATAACACGAAAATTTGTTTTGTTTTAAACAAAAAATATCAACCTTTCATTTAGTATTAAACTTTCTGCAATACATCTTTGAATAACGTTAATATGAAGGGATCAAGTTAAGCTGCCGAATGTGCTCCAGTTAACATACCAAAATTTGAGTTCCTGCGCCTCGTTTAACTTGACTGAAAGGCATTTTCAAAGAAAATGTGAAATAGAGGTTGTTTTGTTTTATATTGAAGCCTGTAGTGGGTGTGGCAATTGACGGAATGTCAATTTGGCCATTGACAATTTTCACACTTTGTCTCTGCAGTAGAAGAACCAAGCCGCATACCAAGTTTCAGCTTATAAGTTTGTGTTATACCTCGGTCGGGTATTAAAAATTATATGACGACTATGAAATTTACTGCGACTTGCTTACTTTGTTGGAAACTTAGTTTGTTATCGACATTCGCTTTAAGCCCATTTCTTATGGTTATAATGAAATAAAAATAATTGATTATATTTTTCATTATAAATTGATTATATTTTGTTTCGCTTGGTACTCATTTTTTTTTTGGACATAGTCGGTACAGTCCGAGTCAGAGGTACGGCTGGCGAAGCATGTTGGCTGAGGCCCAGGTCCACCCCGGATCGTAGCGCCACCTTAAGTGAGTAAGTAAGGTATGTATAACAAAGTTATTTATCTTAATTTTTTTAACAATAAGTAACTTTTTTAACAATTTCAACTTAAGGAGTACATTAAGTTTGTCACAAAGTTTGTTTAACTGTTAAATAATAATGGTAGACTAAACCCCTAAGAGCTTAATGACATATGATCGAAATATTACATTGATTATTACCTTTTTGGTCACATTTTTATTTTATCATCATATTTTATTATATTTTGGGTATAATGTAAGTCGTTGTAGTCGGCGTGCAAGATTTGTCTGATACAGAGTTCGGATTATTTCGTGGTTGCAATGGCCGTGAAGGCGATTGTTTGCGGTTGTTTCACGGTTGCGATGCCTAGATCTCGATGTAAATCGCTATTTCTTATATACCATGGAGCATTTGCGATTGCTCTTAGTGTCTTATTCTGAAAAGTTTCTAAAATAGATATGTTGCTTGGTTTGGTACAACCCCAAAGTTGTATACCGTACGTCCAAGATGGTTTTAGCACTTGCTTATATAATAGCAGTTTGTTATATACGCTTAGTTTCGAAAAACGTCCGATAAGCCAATTCAGTTCTCGTAGCTTGATTTCAAGTTCGTCGCGTTTCTTTTTAACGTGTGGCTTCCACTTAAGTTTTGCGTCTAGGGTCATGCCTAAATATTTCGCCTCGTTTGCGTACGGAATTTGTACCGAGTTTATAAATAGGGGTAAGTTGATCACCCTCTTGTAAGTAAAATTTACATGCGTTGATTTTGTTTCATTTAGGAAGATTCGCCAGGCCTTTGTCCATTCGCATATTTTATTCAAAGCGCGTTGGAGTTTTCCCGTTGATAGTTCGACTGTCTTATCCGTAACGAGGATAGCCGTGTCGTCAGCGAACGTGGCTACAGTCGTTGTCTCTACTTGAGGTACATCTCTTGTAAAAAGTAAAAACAGTGTTGGACCGAGGACGCTACCTTGTGGAACGCCGGCTTGTATTTCTTTGAATTCTGAGTATTCGCTCCCGTATCTCACTCGAAATAGTCTGTTGTGAAGATAAGACTCTAAGAGTTCATACATTTTTTCCGGCAATACTTTCTGTAGCTTATATTTTAGGCCTTCGTGCCAAACTTTATCAAAGGCTTGGGATACGTCAAGAAAAGCGGTAGAACATATCATTTTCGCTTCTAAGGCTTTCTCAATTTCATTAGTTATTCGATAGACCTGGTCAATTGTTGAATGCTTGACCCTAAAGCCGAATTGGTGATCCGGAATCAATCGTCCTTCTTCAATTATTGGTTGCAGTCGTTTGAGCACAAGTTCCTCGAAGACTTTAGATATAATTGGCAGAAGCGAAATCAGTCTACATGATTTTTTGTCGTTCGGGCATTTCCCTGGTTTCGGAACCATTATTACCTCTGCGACTTTTCATTGCCGTGGAACGTATGAAATTCTCATTGATGCGTTTATGATGTAGAGCAGCTTGACTAACGCTCTTTTTGGTAGCTCCTTCAAACTTTCCACAGTAATTAGGTCGTAGCCTGGAGCTTTGTTATTCTTCAAATTTCGGATTGTTTGACGAAGTTCAGACAATGTTACGGTTTTCATTCGATAATTGTCTAGTTCCGCATTGCGATATAGGTTTGAATGTTTCTTCTAGATGTTCTGCAAATACATCTGCTTTCTCTTTGTCGCCTTTTACCCATTCACCGTTATCTTTTCTTACTGGCGCCGAGTATACTATGGGCTTTTCAAAGGACTTCACGGCTTTCCAAAGTGAATAGTTTGACCCTCTATCGACAGTCAAGTGTTCGAGGTAGTTGGTAATCTCGCGACTTTTAAAATCTTGAAGTAAGTGCTTTAATTTGTTAGCTAGCCCATTCAGAATGGTTTTATCACGAGGAGCTCGAGACAAATGCCACCTCTTTCGAGCCTTTCTCTTTTCGCGTATGAGCTTTTCAATTTCGCGCGGGTAAATTGATCCGCTTCTCCTTACTCCAGTCTTCCGGAAAGAAGTATTGTTCCAAGCAGCGTTTTGAATAGTTCTAAGGAGTTTATCGACTTCGTCTTCTATTTCTAAAGTGGTTCTAAAGTGGTACATGTAGAGATACATTTTCTTTGCAGTATTTCCTAAAGCCATCCCAGTCGGTGTTGTTATTAGTTAGCCTAGGCGCTCTCTCATTTTTTGCTAGACTTCCGCCGATTTTAGCCTTCTTCTACATTTATGAGGTGGCGAGGAACCCCTTTTGCGATAAAGAAATCGACAAGGTCAGGTACTTTGTTTCTGTCGGTTGGCCAATACGTTGGCTTTCCCGTCGAAAGGAAAACCACGCCACGTTTCATGCTAGCTTTGAAGAGTACTCTACCTCTTGCTGAATTGCACCGTGATCCCCAAAAGGTGTTTTTCGCATTAAAGTCCCCGCCGATGATAAAATTTGACCCAAGTAAGTCAAAGAGGGGAGTAAGATCGTCGTCCGCTAGCCTATACTGTGGAGGAAAATAACTCGAGGCAATATTATAATCTAGGTGACCTATTTTTACCGATACTGAAGTTATTTGCATAGAGTCAAGCTCAATTTCTTCGTTTTTGTAATGCTTAATGCAGTCTTTGATGTAGAGAGAGGATCCGCCTCTCGAATTTTCTGATGGATGATGCGCGTGGTAGTCGATGTAACCTCTAATTTTGGGTCCGGATCCCTTCTTAAAGTGTGTTTCCGAAATCAGGAAATATGTCAATATTTTTCTTCCGTAGAAATACTTCTAGTTCGTCAATTTTCTTTAAAAGACCATTTGCATTCCATGTAAGTATGTTAATGAGCTTCATATTCATGATTTGTTATTCGTTCTGCGAGGTTTAAACTCTAGCTCCGCTTAGTTTGTCAAATATTACTTGATTAACTTTAGTTAGTTGCTCAAGCTTTTCCCATATCATAAATAATATTTTAGATACCGAATCTGTCGTGGCAGGTTCTGGAGGTTTGCTTTTGTGTGACGCGACAAGCATACGATCTTGGGCCGATGAGTGATGATTTTCCCTTTGTACTTGGACCGGCGACGTTTTCTTGCGGAGTTTGTATTTTTTCCTTGTCAATCTCGTATTTCTGACCGATTTTGGAGTTTTCGGTTTGTCAGCTCTAGAACGTTTTGGGGTTCTGACCCTATCTACAATACGTTGCTTAACGGTTTCGTGCCGTTTTTGTAGCTCTATTGCGATTTCGCAACCTCGGTAGCACGACGGGTGACTTCCATTACAACTGGCGCAAGTCACTGGGGCCTGGCTGCTTACGTTGCAATCTTTTAAAAGATGCCCACCCGGCGCTTTTGACACATCGCAGTTCTTTTTGGCAGTACGGTTGAGTATGTCGGAAGCCTTGGCATCGCTTACATTGAGGTAGTAGTCTGTTGCCCTTTCGCTTGGGCTTAATTTTTACCCTGATATTTAGGATTGTTTTTATTTTATATATTTCGTTTTTGTTTTCAATCCTATCGAACGTCAGCATGAAAAAAGGAAGACCGCGCTTGACCACGGTGTCCTTTTCTTTTTCCGTACGTTGTTTTTCTTTCTTAAGTTTGTTCACGGCATCAAGAATTTTAAAGCCTTTGGCTTGAACATCTTCAACAATTTCTTCCTTCGTGCAGGTTGGGTGAAGTCCCCTAGCGAAAACCCGAAGCGGCTTCGCGAATTTGTTTTCGTAAGTATACCATTGTACATTCTCGGTATTTAATTTTTGCGAAAGTGCGCGATAGGCATCAGAGTCATCGACATTGACTTTTCATACATTATTTCGAAGAGAAATTAATTTAAACTTCGTCCCCAGAGTATTTTATAAGATATTTCGCAGCTTTCCGTAGTCTGCGACCCCAACGACATTTATTGCAGGCGGTCGGCGAATCTTTTCTTCAATTTTCGCTGTCGCTTTTTTTGACACGGTTGGTGTTTCATCGTGTTTATATACGGCGTCAACTACTGGCGAAGGAAGACCCAATTTTTCGTTTTTTGATAGATCTTTTCTTAAGAGCCGGATTAGTTTCAGGTGCAAGCTCTTCTTCGTCTGTCACGTATTCGGTTTGACGCTTCGGCGTGTCCTCACGTTTGGTAGTATCACGGGGATTCCTAAGAGCCTCGTTTTCTTTTCGTAACGAATCTACCTCATTTTTGAGCTCATGGTAGAGACGTTCCATATCTTTAAGCTTAACGCGGAGTTCGTTGTTTTCCGCTTCAAAGCATTTAGTTTCCGCTGAGTCTCTATTAACCGGCGGACTTCCTTTCCCGGAGATGATCGATCTAGGGGGTGGTGATCGAGGTACCCTTGGTTTCTTCATAAAGGGATTTGAAAGCAATAAATGGCTCTCCCAAGAATCCGTAGAGCCTACCTCCGAAGAGGGTGGATTTGCCAGTGATGCTGGATTACCACCTGGGGTATTACTTCCGGTCGTTTTGTCCATTGCATGGTTTGTATGCGCTACGCGCTCGGCATACGGAGGGAGGATTTTAGTCGCCTCTTACGACAGGCATGCCTTACCTCGGGTACATTCTAACCCCTACCCGAATGGGGTTTGCAAGTGTTTAAAGTTCATGTCCAAGATATCTTGAAATTTTGTTTTTTTCATTATAATTTTGTATTAAACTAAATGGCGGCACTCTGAAAAAATATAAATCTATTCAGATAGAAGGATAATGTAATTAACGTAAATTGCGTTTTAAAAAAAATTTTTGCGATGTAGGTAAGCCTGCGAAAAAATCCTAATTTCTGTTTTTTGTGTTCACTGAACAGTTTAAATTGGAACGCACCTGTCTCCGGAGGAGATATACCTATTTATGAAAAGAATGTTTAAAATGTTTCTGAACTAAGTAAGGTACAGGCAGCCGTGGACGTTTACCGACCGTGAAGACAATCATTTGATTTTAATGCATTTTTTTATTCTTCAACCAATGCTTGTCTAGAAAAAGAAATATATGCATATGGTATGTACCAATCCAAATATCAACATTAATCATTTCTCATGACCTATTAGATAAAATAGTTCGCTAGGTTAGTTTCTATTTACCAATAAATAGGAAAATAAAAATTTTCTTAAATATGTAAATTTGTATAATGTTATATAAAATTGGTTCACAATTATATAATGTTATATAAAATTGGTTCACAAAATAGTATCGAACTTCATATACGCTTATGGCTTATAATTCGCAGCATATCTCTATTAGTTCATTTGTGGTCGGGATGTCCCCCGAGAGTTTCTATCAGGTTCTTTCTATCTGTCGATCGTGTATCTCATGCCTGATAGCAATAAACGTAACGAATAATAATTTTCCATAGTAAATTATAAATTCCAAAGAAAGAACAAACATGACCACCATACACCAACCAGCACACGACGACGATAAACAACTGTGCTGCATGCATTTATGATCTCTTGAATGGTTGCTCTGGAAGCACTCCCAGGCCGCCTCATTGCACTCCTTCTTGCCAATTAATTGAGATCATTCGTGCGCTATATAAATATTTGCCATCACTGCGTCCTCCTCTTCGTACGTTCATTCCAGTTTAATGACTCCAATAATTACGCCCGTCCCCTTTTACATGGCAGCATTACGCCTCCGTGAGATTCAATTAAGATATCGACATCGATGAACTTATCGATGGCTCGGATGAGGGCTTTTTTGGTTACTTTGATTGTCGGTAGTCACGAGTTCCTTTCATCAGCTAGGACCATCAAATGCAGCTTGAAGTTCTCGCGTCAACAAGAAGCGCACAGTCGAAGCCTCAGAGTGTATTATAAAGGTAGTTGGTGAGTTGAGGATGATTCTGTATTGCACTTGGATTTTTTTTTGTAATTAGGTACTACACAGAATCCACTTAAAAGGTAGTTTATATCGTGAGATGCATTTTGTCTTAGGCAGATGTGTATATAGTTCATATATCTGCGACTGCGTTTCGTTTATGAATAATTTATGAGCGATCAAGATGCTAGTGCCGGGCACGGTTGTGGTAAGCCGATCTTAAGATCCTTTTTTAGCAGTCGCAATGCAATGGAACTTTTATGTTTCAGTCTGGTTGATTCTAAAGATGGACTTGTGAGCTCAAGAACCTTGGGTTGACAATGTCTTTGCATTCCATGTATGTACATAGTTGGACTGTACTAGTTTATGGTTTGTTTGCAATTTTAAGGGGAGCATACTTGGCATACCCACAAAAGTGAAATTTGGTCTCCCACCTTTTTGTTTCTATTTAACAAAACCCTCTGATGCAGTTATAAAATATATAATTTTAAAGGTTTTGGGATATACCGCGTTAATTTCGTGGTCACCGGGAAAATGCCGGTCAGTTTTCCCGGTCAGTCAGTTTTCCCGGTGACCACGCTTAATCTAACTTAAGCGAAACGTTCGGGGTGAGTACGGTTTGCACTCATACTTTATTTTTAACACGGTGTATCCCAAAACCTTTAAAATTATGTCTAACAACCGCCAAAGCCTTAAAAGTTATATAAAATATATTTTGTGGTCGACACAATTAGGGGCTTTATAATTAAGACTCACTAGGCTCTTAATTAGTGACCTCAAGTACAGTAATTTTGCAAAATATTTTAATAAATTTATAACTTAATGTGAAGTACCTGTGAAGAATTTCACCCAAAAGGTAACTACATAGTGGTAAGGTATGTACTGTATACAAAAGAATAAGTCATTTCTGTATAGTATGTAAAAAAGAACAGCCATTTCGGAGATTGAATATGAGAGCGAGGCAGCGATTATGTATAGCACAGATCGCTAGGATAGAAAGAGGAAGAAATGATTTTGCGCCGATTTGAGTTTTTCGGCATGGAAAAGGGAAGTCCAACACTGAGTTGAAGTGCATAATTGATACGGGATAGTCATGCAATATTATGGAAATAAATGACTACAAAATTACAACGAATAAAAGCAGTAAAACAAAACTGCGAGCATTCGGAGGAATTCTGATCAAACGCAAACCTTTTGGTGTTGGTTGCGTCCTAGGTTGCATTTTCCTTTACATGAAGGCATAGAAAGGAAAATGCAATTTCAAATCGTTAATGAAAAGTGTTCCCCTAGAATATCTACCCAAGCTTCTAAGTATTTCAACATTAGATATAGAGATAAAATCGGTTAACGCCCTTAGAAATATTGTCCATAAAAAAGCTAAGACAGACAACGGAAAAACGGCGATGTGTTCGAAGGTGATGCCCAGCTATAGGGAACGGTCAAATTGGAAGTAGATCCAGAAGTAGCACCAACACAGAAATCTCCACGGAAAATTCCAGTACAACTCAGAAAATAATTTTAAAAGAAGCTGGATGAACTAGTGGAAAAGAATATCATCAAGATGGTAAGATGGTTGTGTGACACCATATTGAGAATTAGATTGGATTTCAGCATTTGAAGAAGTCTTGCCAAGTCTGGCTAGCGTGAAGGTTAGATTAGGTTGAGTGGCTGCCCCCGCTAGGCAGGGGCGCATTTAGACCAAGGGAGATCCATTGTGATACCACTTATAGGACCGGAGTTACCAGCCCGAGAACCTGAATGACAAATACCCATTTGGGTGGGAGGGGTCTAGGCAACCAGTAACGGTGTAAACCTGTACCGAAGATCACCAATCAATTATTGTTTGGTTGAAGACTTACCCGAGGGTAATGGGGGCTGGGGGTAACCATTACGGTGTGAACCACTGTCAGCAGTATTGAGGGAGGCCAGTGAGAGACTGCCTGAAGAAAGGGTGGTCTCGTAACTGCTGAACTCCAGATGGGAATTCGCCTTGAGTATGGGAGAGGGCGAAATTGATGCGGTACATGAGTAATGGTTTCCATGTGAGAAAAACCTGTCAGGGGCAACCGATTTCGGTATAAGTCCGTGCCGTTTGCTTCTCTGGCTAAGAATTATCCTTGAGGACGAGAGGGTGCAGGCGTAACCAAATTCGGTGTAAACCCTTTTAGCGGGGGGGGGGGGCCGTCTTTGGTATAAACCCGTACAACAGGCGACTCCCGTTATAATTGGGGGGCGAACTTGATGCGGTAAATGAGTAATGGTTTCCATGTGAGAAAAACCTGTCAGGGGCAACCGATTTCGGTATAAGTCCGTGCCGATTGCTGCTCTGGCTAAGAATTATCCTTGAGGACGAGAGGGTGCAGGCGTAACCGAATTCGGTGTAAACCCTTTTAGGGGGGGGGGGGGTATAAACCCGTCTTTGGTATAAACCCGTACAATAGGCGACTCCCGTTATAATTGGGGGGGACGGGACGTGGACGTTGAACAGGAAGGTAAGGGTAACCGAAACAGTATGAACTCGTACCAGTCGGAATTACGTGCTGGTGAGCCCAAGGGGGTGGAGGGGTGAGGGAAACCGAAGCGGTATAAGCCCACACCAGTCCAACCCTGTAAGGGAAGACCCGCGGATGAGGTGGGGAGCGTAATGACGAGGAGAATGGCAATTTCTGCAGGAATTCTACTAATAACGTTCCCGGGTGGTATGAGGAACATAATATAATATAAGTTTCCCTTTTACGGCGAGTCCAACTAGATCTTTAGATTTTTTGTGGCTAACGTGAAAGTTTTCTCAACTCTGGACGCCAAGGTTGGGTTTTGGCAGATAGTTTTAGATGAGCAGAGCAGTGACTTCACAACCTTTTGGGCACCGTTTTGCCAATTTTGTTGGAACAGACTTGCGTTTGGGTTAGCGCCGGCTCCAGAAATCTATCAGGAGAAACAACATGAGGTTATATTGAGTGTCGTGCAGGCGTGGAAGTTAAAGTGGATGATTTTTTGGTATTAGGCAGAAACTCATAACTAAATCGACTAAAAGCTCGGATTGACTCAGTAAAAATCTAATAAATGACATTTAACGTCTATAACTTTCCCATTTCCCTAAAAATTTAAAGGACACGCAACGGTTCATAGGAATATGTACTTACCCTACTAGATTCTTACCTAAGCTCTCTGACGGGACCGAACCGCTAAGGAAAATATGTCAAAAGAATGTTGAATGTTGAAAGTCCCTATACTTAATCCGATGCTGCAAAGGAAACGGTCATAGAAAGCGACACTAGCAGCATTGGCTTAGAAGCGGTGTAAGAGCAGGATTATCACCAGTAGCCTAAGCATATCGAGCTTTGACGGAAGCCATGTGTATGAATGCACAAATTAAACAGTAATGCCTGGCCATAGTATTTGCATGCAAGCGTTTTGGTCAATATCTGAGTGGTCAAAAAGCGATAACGGTGGAAACGGATCATATGCCTTTGCAATCGATTTTTCAAAAATCATTGCTGAAAGTCCCAAAAACGAAATTAGAGCATGCAGCTTTATTTCCAACGCAACGATACAATTTAAAAATTACGTACAAGCAACGGATATTAATTCACATGTCCAACGAGCTCTCAAGACTACCGTGGTAGTGAGTAAGTGAGGCATCATAAAGCCGAGTTGAATGAAGATGAAATCTACCAACTGCAAGAAACAGAAAAGATTCTGCTACAAATCTCCGAACTTGATCCGTTGTGTGACATTCAAATTGACGATTCCCGTTTACAAGCGATTAAAATAAAGTCGTCCCGGGATGAATATATGTTGAAGAATATGTTTTGAACGGTAAGCTATATACCAAGGATCACTAAGGTGAAAAGGAGCAACCATACTGGAACTTCAGGGATGGGCTGACGTAAGCTAATGGACTGGTTTTCATAGGTCCCATAGGCCTGCGACGAGATATACTTTAGAGAGTACACATCAGTCACCATGGCAAGGAAACTTTCTTGATGAGAGCTTAAGATACGGTGTTTTGGCCTAATATATCTAATCATATAAGACAAGTTTGCTCTCATTGTTCTTTATGCTTACAGATGCAGTAGCAGTTAAAAAGAGATGCTCTTCCTAAGTTGCCAGTTTATCCTTTTCAACGCGTTCGTGTCGACCTATGCGAAGTTGTATTCTACGGACAAAAAAAGATCTTGCTCGTAAGTGTTGATTACTACTCTGACTTTATCGAAGGGGATGAGATTAACGAAGCCAACAGGAGGACCTTAACCAAATGCTACCAGAAAAATTTTAGTCGTTATAGTATGTCGGAAGTCGTAGTCACAGACGGTGGTACAATTTTCCTGAATGAAGACTTTGGAAAATTTGCAAAAATTTGTATCTTTACCTCGTATTACCAGCAGGGTAATGGGAAGGGCCAAACAGCGGTGAAAATTGTATAACGATAGTTAATCAAGGACCTGAACTGAAAACAGAGCTTCGGGAAGTTTTTACAACAAATGCGACATTTTGTTTCGCATTTGTAAATATTTATGCAAAAAAAATAATCATTCTGCCTGGGCTGGGAATTGAACCTGAGTTACCGGCATGGTAGCGGAAGGGCCGGCCCTCCACTAGGCCAAATATAAACCAAGCCGAAAGGGTCATATAAGATAAAGGAGTGCTAAAACACTTTAAGAAAAAAAAAATGATTTCTCGGTAAATTCAAGTCTCCTCTTTTCTATTGTCTTATTTATGGCTTCCCCTCTGTCAACAGGAAGTTGTTATACATTTTCTTGGTGTCTGAAACAGTTTGTAGTAAATTTTTACAAATTGTATATGCATATAATTATGTAAGTGACAATTATGTATGTGGTAAAGAAAAATGTCATTGTTACTTACTTGACTTGAGGCTTGAACATGCGACCTTGCACATCTCAGGCTGTCGCGCTATCCACTAGCCTATTGCTCTGTAATCAACGCCAAAGTTACATATCATACGTAAAATGCCATATATTCAACTTTAAATCTACGTTGAACCAACTTTGAATCAACGTTGAACAAACTTGGAATCAACATTGAATTGCGCGTTTAACTTTGAAACTACTTTGCAGCACAGTCAAAGTAAAATCAACTACAGAACGAAGTAGAATCAACTACGTTTCGTAGTAAAACCAAGAGCGTTTCAACGTTGAATCAACGTTGATGCAACTTAAAATTATCAATAAAGATGCTTTAATATAAAAATAAATATGTTCAACGTTGAATCTACGTCGAAACAACTTCAAAATGTAAAACAACGTTGCTTCAACGTAAAAATAAGCGCGTTCACCTTTGAAACTACTACCACTTTGTTCGCAACTATGAAGCATAGTAAAATCAACTACGTTTCGGAGTAAAATCAACAGTGATCTGGTCAAATTGATTCAACATAAAATCAACGTTTTTGTAGTAAATCTTACGTTGCGTTTTTTCCCTCAGTGAATAACTAAGTTAAATTAAAGAAAAGAAAAGTATAGGTATTTTAATAGGTCTCGATCATATGCCCTTAAGGTCTTGGGGGTCTACCATTATTATTCCACCGTGTTACAAACTATGTGACAAACTTAATATACCTCCTATCCTATGGGATGGGGTATAAAAAAGAAAATGTTAATATCTACAACTTTTGCTATATATATAATGTTTTGTCAAATTTCATTTAATGTTCATAAAAAACAGTAATTTTAAGTTAAGATCTCTTAAAAAGTAGGCGTGGTCAATAAAAAGGCCAAACCTTTTCTGCTTTCACAAAGACAATTACAAGGCAATGTCACATACCAAAAATGAGTGCGCTAGCCCTATTGTAACATAGCTAAAATTTGAAAAAAGTATTTTTAAAAATTAGAGATGTTCGCAAATACAGGCTTGTAGTGGGCGTATCTGTGGGCCATTTCAATCAATTTTCAAATTGGATCTGAGGGACTGGACTTTCAGTTTACTCACCAAGTTTTAGCTCTCTTGTTTCAAATTTAAGGCCTGAAAATTTTTCACACATGGTTTAATCGATTACTCTCTAAAAGGTCCCAGGGGTCTGTGGTGATTATTAGGAGTCTAGGAGGTCTACGGTGAACTAAACCATTGAAAGACTTACGCATTGTACCACTTATATAAAGATCACTTTACTTGAAGAAATAATTTCTTATCAAAACCATCTTGAATAAACAATAGCACACACAGCATACATGCGGTTGGGCAGTTGGCCCTCGTTCATCTCGAGCTATAGTAACTTAGTAGTATATTAAGTTTGATTCATAGTTCATAGTTTGAGCAACATAGAGAATAAATGACCATATGATCGAGAGCAATTTTTGCGCCGCCGCGTATAAGGCATGTCCGTCCGTTCATCGGTATACCGCGGTCCGTTACAGACGGATCGAAGCTATTACATACGCACTGGTTTTATTTATATTTTCAATCAGAAGTGGTACGCACGGCGTTGATTACAATTTCATGTTAAAAATTTTGTTTATCTAACCGAACATCATCAAATAGCCCCCATCAGGGGGGGGGGGGGGGGCCTTCAATAAACTCAAGTAGGGTATCGCATACCAAATTTCAGCTTCCTACGACAACTTTGACTTTTCATGCTAATAATTAAAGTGGGCGTGTCAGTGAGCGGATTTCAATAATGTTTACACTTGTACTGTTTTGAGACCTAGAAAGAACAGATATCAAGTTTCAAGTTCCAATTTAGATTTTACAGCATAGAACCCGGTGAAGCTAATTTACCTACAAAGTTTTTGGAGACGCCCATGTTTAGAGGCTGATATTACGAAATTGTTTAATTTTACCCAAAAAATTACACTTTTGGCATTGAACTAAAGAGTAGTTATTCAAATGCAATCCAATTTGAATAATTATTTATCCAATATTTTTGTTCCAAATCGATAAAATTTGTACTTAATATGTTATGTAGAAAATATTATGTTCTACATTCGGTTTATACAATATTTTGGGCCACATCCATATTTAGAGGTACAATTTCATAAAAACCTATTGTTTCCAGAAAGAACATGGATTTCGACTGCTTTTTAGCTTTACTAAGTATGAATAAGCAATAAAATTTACCACATAAAGAACACCGGATACTATTTCAGATTTCGTTAATACAAAGTTTTCGGCCACGCCCATCTGTAGAGGTCAATGTCACAAAATTATTGAATTTGAACCAAAAAATTACAGTTTTGCGTACATTTTAGCCGCGAACTTGGATATTTCCATGCTTATATTGATTTTCGGTTAAAGGGGTTGGACATGCCACGCCCTTTTTTTTTTTAAAAAAGAGAACAAAAACTTAAAAGCCAGGTTTTTTTTCTATTTAAAATGATGCATAAACGGTAACGGGACGGGGATGGAAAACAAGAAAATAAACGAATGGAAAGGAGAATAGGAATAGGAAAAGGAATAGGGTATACCGCGGTCCGTTACAGACGTGCTTTGATTATTTGCATGCCTATTATTTATTTATTTGTTTGTCTAATTATTTATTGCCATAATCTATCAACTGTGACTGCTTTTTTTTAAATAATTATATACATATATTTATATATTATATATATATATATATATATGTAATGTATACATTTATTTATTTATTCTCTTATATTTATTTATTTACTGTACACTCAAAATAAAAAACTATTAAATCCATCAGAAATCGCATTACTATTATTTTTCTTAACTATTAAAATTGGTCAATTCGATCCGTACCATTAATACAATACTTTGGAAGTAATAATGCACCCCATTAATAATTAATAAAATGTAGTTTTACTTTAATGTGTGCGTGCTTTGGAGGCTTTAATGGGATCAGTGCTACTGAAGTTGATAGTATACAACATTCAAAGAAAATGATCATCCCATTAAAAATTGAGTAATTTTTTCGAATTGAATTAATTAATGGGATGGTCCCATTGACTAATTGATGGATCATACCATTAATTTAATGTGACCATACCATTGAAATTTAATGTGACCATACCACTGATTTAATGTAAGCATACCTACCATTGTTTTAATGGGACCATACCATTAATTCAATCAGACAATTTATTCATTAGGATCCAATGTGATCAAACCATTAATTTAATCAAACCACTATGGGACCTTCCCATAGTGGGGGGACCTTGCCAATAATGGGGTCATACCATTACTTTAATCTGAAACCCACCAAATAGGAAAAAAATAAACCCTATCAAATTTGGCTATATATAAAAGGAAAAGAAAAAATAAAAGAAAAAAAACTGAAAATAAAAAAAAAGGAGTTTAAGTTAGGTAAAAATGATTTTGTTGACATATTAAATAGAGGTATATATATTTAGGTATGTTCGGCTGTAAGAGAAGATAGAGATAAAAAGGAAAAAAAAGAACAAACAAAAACTGAAAATAAATAAGTAGGTGGGTTAAAGAACACAAATGGTGTAAAAATATATATGGATACTTACTTATACAAAGTTCCCGTCTACCTAACAACCTCCAAGGACCAGAATAAGGCATCACATTGATAACACAGAAGAACTATTAAACCAATGGTATGATCACATTATTTATAGTGTGCATTGTTGTTTCAATGCTATCATTAATTTAAACAATTGTTTGGTCCTGCAAGAACAAAGAACACAAATCAATGGTATGGTCTTATGGTTTAGAATCAATGGTATGGTCACATTAAATTAATGGTATGATCCATCAATTATTCAGTGGGAACATTCCATTACTTAAATGGTCACATTAAGTGATAGTATGGTCACATAAGATAAATGGTTAGATTGAATAAATGGTATGGTCACTTTAAATTAATGGTATGGTCCCATAAAATTAATGCTCTGATTGAATTAATAATATCGTCCCACAAAAATAATGGTACCCTCGCATTGTTGATTTTACGGATATTTGTTTAAATCTCATCATCACATTAAAACAATTACTTGACACATTCTTCAGGCGTCACACAAATAAATAAAAGTGCGCACTATAAAATCAATAACATGAATACCTTAGTTCGAATACTTCGTGTCCCATTATTAATGAAAAATCTCAGACTATCAATTCAATAATACAGTACCTTTGAATGTAAGGGAGACATATTATTAAACTAATAGTTTTTCCAGTAAAATTAATAGTGCTTGCAATTGATAAATAATAATTTCAATCGTTTTATATTAATACTGCGGAAACTATTGATGTCAGCGTTAGACTATTGTATTAGGAAATACTATTCATAAATGGAGTGTTGAATTAATAGTCGTCACATTGGCAGTTTATTGTGATGTTTTTTCCTGAGTGTACTTATTGTTTGTTTATACCCTACCCAGGGTATATTAAGTTTTATGTATAGCTTGTAATGCGGTGAAATAGTCATCGTAGACCCCTAAGACCTTTTAGAGATATGAATGGGACCGACAAGAGAATCGATTGAGCCATGTCCGTCCGTCCGTCCGTATGTAAACAACTTTTAGGCCTTAAATTTGAAGCTAGAGAGCTGCAAGTTGGTGGGCTGGCTGGAAGTCCAGTCCTTCAGATCAACTTTGAAAATAAGGTGAATCCGCCCACAGACACGCCCACTACATCCCTGTATGTGCGACCGACTTAATTTTAAAAAAATACTTTTTTCAAAATTTAGCTATGTTACAATGATGTCAGCGCACTCAATTTTGGTATGTAGCATTGCCTTGTAAATGTCTTTGAGATAGCAGTAAAAGTTTGGCCTTTTCATTGACCACGCACTTTTTTAAAGGATTTTAGCTTTAAATGACTGTTTTTTAATAAATATATATATGAAATTTGAAAGATATTAGCATTTTCTAACTTTTTTGTTTATATAGTATATGCCTTCGGCCACTTCTGTGGGCGTGGCATTAAAAAAAGTGATTTTTTAAGTTAAAAACGCGTTGCATACATTTCGGAGTTTTAGGCCGAAATGTATGCAACTACCTACTATAAACCATTCAACAGTTATATTTTTATATTCCGCCCACTTTTTGGAGCCGTGGCAGTTGCCTTTTTTGGTAGGGTTTCTACCAAACTATTTTGCAATCTGTCACAGACGGACTGAACTTTCAGTCTTTCAGCTGCACTTTCCCACTTAAAGTTTAATTTCTGAGTAGATAATATTTAAGTATAGAAAAGTATATGATACTATCAAATCTCTATGATGTATTTTTATGATGATTTATCAAATGTTTTTGATATATGATGTATCAAATCTCTATGATGTAAATTGGGCGACAACTTTATAAAAAACTATTTAAGACGCAATAATAGAAAATCTATCTGTCTATCTGTTTAGCACGTTTATGGGTTCACGCTAATCGTACGTCATATGTTTGTTTTCATCTTCCCTAACTCATCCCATCCCCTTAAAAAACAATGCCCAGCCAATGCATATTTATATCAGTTTTTATGCCGGAGTGTAAGCATATCTATTTGTAAAATAAATATCATCATAATAATTTTATATGATTGGAAAAAATCTGAATAAATACATCAAATTGTCATGAACGTCCTTTATGCAAATCCTTGGTCTATGATGTGGTATAATAAAAGATGATGACAAGAAAGCAAGGGAGACTCAACAAAAGACAAACTTCCTCCTTATGATGTTTTTGGTCACTTTTGGTTTTGCTTTCAAAGTTTTATGAGATCCGTCTTTTAGCCTTAGGCGCTTTGTATACTTTAAGTTTTGTTGTTTTTATTCACTGAACTTGATGACTACTTGGAGAGTTTTGACATGGCAAGGGACTAATGCTTCTTATCCCTGAATAACTAATTCTTAAAGAGGTTCTTTGAAAGGATTTTCGAAAATGCTTGCCTATGCATATAATGCATTTGAATGAATACATTTCGATTTACTATTAAAATAATAATTTTATTTCCTATTGTTACAACCATTATTTTTATACCCCATCCCATAGGTATTGGTTTGATTCATAGTTTGTAACATAGAGAAATAATCACCGTTGACCCCCAAGGCCTCAAGGGCATATGATCGCGACCGAATTGTATGTCGAATGGGCCATGTCCGTCCGTCCGTCTGTCGGTAGTTTTTAGGCCTTAAATTTGGAGCTAGTAACTTGAAACTTGATATCTGTTCTTTCTAGATCGCGAAGCAGTACAAGTGTAAAATTTTTTGAAATCCGCCCACTTGGCATTTAAAAAAAAAGCGAATACCGCCCCCTTGTAGGCGTGGCCATACTTAATATGCATTCTAATAACGATTTTTATTTGATATATTTGCTTTAACTCCAAAAAACTTGTCATATCTATCAAATGTTCAGATATGTGCGTAAGATATCAACTCAAGTGAATAAATTTTCGCCACGCCAACTTTTGGGGGCGTTTTTAAGTATAAACCGAATTTTTAATATGAAAATGCAATCAACACGTGTATACCACTTCTGATAAAAAATATAAACAAAAATACGATGTTTTTGAGAAGGGGTGGATGCCACGCCCTTTCTTAGGGAGAAGATTCTTAACTGAGAAATTCTAAATACAATTGAAGTTAAATGAAACCGAAATTTAAAGCGTTAAATTTTGCGCTTGAAATTCTTTTTATATTATGAAAGCAAATAATTAGAGGTGAAATAAGAGGCAATATAAACGCACAAAAAATATAAATTATTAAATAATGTAAATTAGTGATTTAGTTTATATTTTATACATATAAAATTTTATTTTATTAAATACCAAATACCACTACACTGCCAATAATTAATACACGTTTTTCTCTTAAGCAAGTTAGTGGAACCCTTTTTTAGACAGTTTTTGAGTATTAATTTGTATAGGATAGGTAAAAATGGCTTGTACATTTACATTGTAAAAAATTGTGTTTTGATTAATACCTAATCGCTAAATAATATACAAACGACTTTCTTAATATTGTACCTCTAGCCAAAACAGACGAAATTTTGCTTTTATTTTATTAACTTAGGAGAGTCAACTACAAATTGTAAAATATAACTTTAAGGATTAAAAATGTCTAAACCAAAGATACAGAAGTGAGAAGAATAGATGCATATAATAGTAAGAATATTAAAAATTTTATTTTGACCCATAATAATAAATAAAATCCCTGATGAATGCAGGCGTGCCAATAATTGGGTCAAAAATATGGGGTGCCAATAATTGTATAATTTAGCTACTTTGATTATAAAATTTTTTAACTTTCTACTTTTAATGTTGTGAGTTTCCACTAGACTGTTTTTAGCGGTCCGTCCAAAAATGGAAAAAGGACCTCATATGGTTTCACTACGTTGTCCGTCCGTCCGTCCGTCCAATCGCTTTATAACCTCTCAACGCTAAGTCGTAGAAAGACAAAATTTGGTGTGCGTATAAACTGCGGAAATAGTCAGAGAATCCAAAGAGGGCAATTTTTTTTAGGCACCGTTATTTGCTTTAATTACAGTTTGAAATTTCATGTGAAAATGGACTTAATGTTTTTCTGTGTTTTTTTTTTCAAGAAGTTTAGAAGGCAAGAACTAGAAAAACGAATCTTAGGTTTAGGAAATACTAATCAAAAAATAAAACTTTTCGAAAATATCAAAACGTTTTTGAGAAATAAAGAGTCGAAAATGCATGACGTTTTTTAAAGTGTTGGAGGCCATAACTGTTGAACGGCTTATTGCTCAAAATCATTATTGACCACACCTATAAAGCAACTCAAAGTTAACCAAGTGCTTAGGTCATATTTTTCAAAAACAGTTTGAGTACTGCAGTTTTGACGCATTTTTTCGAAAAAAAAAAATCGCAAAATTGCATGAAAAAGCGTGTGTGTGTGTGTGTGTGTGTCCCCTTCCTTATCTCCGGTGCTGTTTGGTGGAATTCTATGAAAAAAATCATACGTATCAGAAATAATTCAAAATTTTAAGGAAAATTATAGCGGATTTTGAAATTTCAAAATCTTCTGAGACTTAACTCAGAAACATAAAAGCATTTTCGAAAACAATTTTTTAAAGTCTTCTAGTAGCTTAACCGTATAGGCGATCTTTTTCAGATTCGGTTAAAGTATAAAGCTTACAAAAAGAAGGAAGGCTGCGTTAAAAGTTTTTTAAATTGCCGTTTTTAACCTAAGTTTTTAGAAGTCTATTAGAAAAGTGGCAAATGCTAGCACAGGCGGTTTCAAAATTGATCAAAAAGTCTAACGGTAATTAAAAATAATCGAAATTGCTGATTTATGGGTCTTAAATTAAAAAAATCCTAAAAATGGCCAAGAAAGAGTGTGTCCTCCCTCTGTTTTCGTTACGGTAAAGCTTTTTTGCCAGCCTTTTTTTGAGTAACGAATCCCAATATAAAATCACCCAATATAACAACAGTAGACAGCACTATGAAATAATTTTATTACAGACTGTAAAATATATCCGGAAATAATTTTAATAAATAAATAGAATGTTACACAAACTGCGCAATATAAATGACCATAACCTTCAACAAAAGCCGACAGACCGCTCCGGGTATGTCTTCATACTTGACGGTTTTTTTTTATTATTCAGCTCTTCCCTCAAATTCAACAAAAGCCGACGGACCGCTCCGCGTATGTCTTTATACTTGACGGTTTTTTTTTTATTATTCAGCACTAAAACAAAACTTGTTAACTAATTAAAAAAAAAAATGCGAAAAACCACTGAAACATTTCATGTTTTTATAATCTTGCTAGACACACAATGGATTGATCAAAAATCTCTCTCCCTTATTTTCATAGGAAATTGTACTTTAACTGTGCGAATCAATTTGCTTTGCCAACAAAATTCAAGTCTTTGGATTGTTACGTTAGCTACTCCTTAAACCTTTCTTCTAGCTTATATTTGCACTCTCATAGTGCACGTAGGTATAAAAAACAAGTGGGTAAGTGCAAGAGTTCGTCTGTAACGAACTTCTAAATACCCGACCCTATTTACCTTGTAACACCAAATTTAAAAGTTTTTGGCCTGAATTCATATGCTATATGACAAATATTTGTATTGAACACGCCCTCAAAAATAGGTATGTGCTAAAATTTAAAATCAATTAATTATTATCTCTTAATTAAAAAGCTAATAGGGTCCATACACTACACATGTCTGCATGCACAAACACAAAAATGCGCAAACACTCTTTCCCCACACACTACGCATGCAAACTGTACAATATTCAGTCGTGTGTTCACCGCTGAACAGAACACTTTTAAAAATGTCAAGCTCCGACACAGCTGCTGCGGCAATTTTGATTGCTTTAGCAATAAAAAGTAAAAGTAGGAAAAAAAAAGAAAAGAATATGGTGCAAAGAATGGCTCAAACTGAGAAATTTCTTTCAATTTTGCTATCATTTTCTCGTATGCACTAGCTTTTAACACCCGGTTGCAATAGTCGTCACTTTTGACCCGCCACAAAACCGGGAGGGTTTGGTAGAGTTCCAAAAATTCGGTCCAAAATTTTTTATTCATCAGCGACATTTTTGAACAACAAAATTCGACGCAAAAGCAAAAAAAAGATTCAACAAGAAACGAAATTTCAATGTTATCTTGTCTCCAGACGTCCGCTTCTGTCAGAATTATCCCTCCACTGAGTAAATGTAGCACACACACCACTCATGCTTGCATGCACATACAAGAAAATATCAAAATTTTTTGATATTGCTCATACTGCTTGCACAAACACACAGTTCACACCATACACTGTCAGTTTGCATGCGCAAGCACTGTATGCGCATGCAGGTATGTGTAGTGTATGGGGCCTATAACCGAACGTACCGTTGCTTATATTGGGGAGCGGCCACTAGGGCAAAGCCATACAAAATTAAATTTTATATTGAAAAGTGAAAAATTACTACAATTTACGATTCTACAAACGTTATCCTATGATCATTTCAAACGCTGCCAGGCGTTAATCTATAAACAACCAAATCTCAATCAAACCATGAGAGACTGCGTAAAAAGCGAAAATTTTTGCTTAAAAACAATTTTTTCCTAAAACTTGACGAAGCACAATACTCTATATGTAACAAACTTAGCAATTGGTAATATCTTTAAATATTTGTCATAATTTTTTTTTTCGATTTAGAATGAATTTTCCGAGAAATCGGGTTTTTAAAGGTCTAACATGTTTAAAAGGGGGGATGGTCGATGGTGTGGGCGGTTAATTTTGTCCTTGTCTAACATGACCAAAAAGTATTTTGAAAAAAAAAATGTGAATTAGAGGTAGTCTCACGTTGAAATCATTTGTGGGCGTGGCGATTAAATTAATTTTCATACTTCATTTGTACAAAATGAAAACCAAAATACACTCCAAGTTTCAGCTTTCTAGCTCAATTTTAAAGACCTAAGAACTGCGCACATACGGACAGACAGACCTTGCGGAAGGACATCGGAAGGTCGGAAGGTCTCGATCATATCTCTAAAAGGTCTTAGGGGTCTACGGTGATTATTTCACTGTGTTACAAACTATGCATTAAAACGAATATACCCTGGTCGGGTATAAAAATTAAAAACTGCAAGTGAAAACCTGAACCAACCACTTAATAATTCTGTTTCTCAATATTAACTATGTACTTGTGTCAGTTTCATCCTGTGTGTAAGGGCAAAACCAATTATTTTTATCAACAATATATCCAGAAAAGTAGTAACGTACCTATCTAAGCGAAAGACGATTACATCTATCCAATGACTTTAATATACCTAATGTCATCCTTTTCCGATTAAGAAAAACTTATCTCAGAAATAACGCTGTAATATATCCATCATGCAAAATCCATTGCAAAATACCTGACCATACCAAAAAGAAAACTGCCAGGCCTCCCAAAAGTGGGGGGGATATAAAAATATAACTCTGGAATGCCTTATACTAGGTGGTTGCATAAATTTCGGCCTAAAACTCCGCCTTTTTAACTAAAAAAATCATTTTTTTTAAATCACATACAATATATAAATAAAAGTTAGAAAATGCTGATATCTGCAACTTTTGGTATATAATTATACTCTATTCCATAGGAATGGAAAATATTCAGTTTGATACAGGCGCAAATGTAACATATTGAAATAATAACGATAGACCCCCAAGACCAAGGGCATATGATCGAGATCGAATTCTGAGTCGAATGAGCCATGTCCGTCCGTCCCTCCGAATGTCACCAATTTTTAGGCCTTAAGTTTTGAGCCTGAAGTTTTACCCCTGCAAGGTCGGGGTTAGAATAGCCTTGAGGTAAGGTATGCCTGTCGTAAGAGCCGACTAAAATCCACCGGAAGAAATATTCTTTAATGTTTCAACGGATGCTGTCGATGCTGCTCCATTTGGGGCAACTTTTGGCAGTAAGGTTTTAACTTATAGATGAATCTGAAGGTTAAACTAAAATCCAGAAGCGTCTGTCACACATTGTGCGGCTCACTGGTCGGCGTCTGTCTCCAAAGGGGCGGCTGTATTTAAAAATGAAAATAGAAGTGACTTACCTATTTCTCATAAAAACGACAAGTTAAAAAAAAAATGGCAATGAACAAAACGAAAGATTTGATTACCCCAGGTGGCAGCCCAGCTATGCTGGAAAATCCACCCTCTTCGGAGGCAGGCTCTACGGATTCTGGGGAGAGCCTTTTATTGCTTATAAATCCTTTTGAGAAAAGGACAAAACTAAATCGATCACCACCACCTAGATCGAACATATCCGGAAAAAGCAGTCCACCGGTAAACCAGGACTCTGTGAAAATTAAGAGCTTAGAAAAGGAGAATAATGAACTCCGAGCTAAGCTTATTGAAATGGAGCGACTCTTCCAAGATCTAAAAATGGAAGTTGACTCTCTGCGAAAAGAAAACGAGGATATTAAAAATACTCGTTTAACGAAAGACTGTGAGGTAACGAAAGAGTGTGTAACACCGAACCGACCAGCAGTCGAATACTTCACGGACGAGGACGAACTTGCACTTGAGACCGATTCAGTCTTAAGGAAAAGGTCTAGCAAGAAGCGAAAGGCGAATTCCTCTCCCGAAGTAATACAAAAAGAAGATAAGCCCTCTGGCTCAAACAAGGCTAATCCAGAAGCGAAAATTCGTCCACCTCCCGCAATAAACATCGTCGGGATAGCAGACTTTGGGAGATTGCGCAACCTTCTTGCAAACACGGTGAGAACAGAAAACTATAAGCTTACCTCGCACCGAAATAACGTGTGGAAAGTAAATGTTGACAACGCCGATTCCTATCGCGCACTGTCTCTTAGACTGAATGCAGAAAGAATCGAGTGGTATACTTATCAAAATAAGTACGAGAAACCACTGCGAGTCATTGTAAGGGGGCTCCACCCATCATGCACAAAAGAAGACGTTGTAAAAGACGTAAAAAATAAAGGCCTTAAAATTATTGATGCCGTCAATATCATTAAAAAGGAAAAGCAACGCACGGAAGGAGAAAGAGACACTGTGATCAGACGCGGGCTTCCAATTTTTATGCCCTCCTTTGAAAGAACTGAGAGCATAAACGATATTTATAAAATAAAAATGATACTTAACATCAGGGTTAAAATCGAACCCATGCGAAAGGGCAATAGACTGATACCACAGTGTAAGCGATGCCAAGAATTCAGGCACACAAGTGCCTACTGCCAAAAAGAACCACGTTGCGTGAAATGTGCCGGAAAACACCTGTCAACAGAGTGCAAGGTTGACATAAAGGCTCCAGCAGTTTGCGCCAATTGCCACGCAAACCACCCCGCGAACTATCGAGGATGCGAAGTAGCCATAGAGCTGCAAAAGGGACGAGAACCTCTTAAGGAAAATACTAGAGGTCAGAATCAAAGCCTAGGACGCCCAAAACCTGCTGAAACTACTAAGCCAAAGACTCCAAAGACGCCAAAGCCGATCAAAAGTGGAAGATTGGCAAAGGAGGCGTCGACAAAAGGCGTAAAAGCTCCACAAAAGAGCGGCGCCAGTTCAAGTGCAGCGGAGAAACCACCACTGGTCGCACCGAAATCATACGCACAGGTTGCGGCAAACGAAAGCAAGGCAAGATCGCCCACAACAGATGCAGTGTCTCAGATCCTCGCTGTAATCTTGGAGAACCTTGAGGATCAGACTAAAATCAACAAAATTATATTTGACAAACTGAGCAAGCTCGAGTTTAAGCCTCGAAAAAATTACAAGAGAACATGAATATGAAACAGTTATTTAAAATACTAACATGGAATGCAAACGGCCTTCTGAATAAAATAGACGAACTAGAAGTATTTCTACGGAAAAACAATATTGATATTTGCATGATTACGGAAACTCACCTTAAAAACGGGTCTACACCCAAACTTAAAGGTTACAATGACTATCACGCACATCACCCTTCGCAAAATTCGAGAGGAGGATCCTCCCTCTACATTAAGAACTGCATAAAGCACTTCAAGAACACAGAAGTTGAGCTAGACTCTATGCAGATCAGTTCAGTTTCTGTAAAAATTGACTGCTTAGATTATAACATTGCATCTTGTTATTTCCCGCCAGGATATAGACTGGTGGAAGACGATCTTGATCGTATGTATGACTTCATTGGGTCCAATTTTATCATTGGGGGTGACTTTAACGCGAAGCATACTTTTTGGGGCTCACGATGCAATTCAACAAGAGGCAGATTACTGTACAAAAATAGTATGAAGCGTGGGGTGGACTTTTTCTCCACGGGTAAGCCAACATATTGGCCAACCGATAGGAATAAAAAGCCTGACCTTGTCGATTTTTTCATCGCTAAAGGGTACCCCAAATACCTTACGCGAATTGAAGAGTGTTACGATCTTTGCTCAGACCACTCAGGAGTTATCTTGAAGATGGGTGGAAGACTGGCGAAAATAGAAAGAGCTCCTAGATTAGCTAGCAAAAACATGAACTGGGACGCTTTCAGAAAGGACTGTAAGGAGGGTGTTGGCTTGAATGTGCCATTGAAAACTCCTTTCGAGTTAGAAACCGCAGTTGACAAATTCATTGAAGCAATTCAGAGCGCTGCTTGGAACAACAATTCGTCCCAAAAGAACGCAGTTAGCACCGACGGGCATGTACGTAAAACATATCCGCTCGAAATCGAAGAATTGATTCGTGAAAAGAGAAGAGCGCGTAGGAGATGGCAAGGCACGAGGGCCCCCCCAGACAAAACCCTATTGAACCGCCTCTCTAACAAACTGAAAGGAATGTTGCAAGATCTTAAAAATCGTGAGACCACTGAATACCTTGAAGGCTTGGCTGCGGATAGGACCTCAAACTACTCGCTGTGGAAAGCAGTTAAGTATATCAAGAAACCTATAATCCACTCGGCACCAATAAAAAAAGCTAACGGCGAATGGGCAAGAGAAGACAAAGAGAAAGCGAATTTGTTTGCTGAACATTTAGAAAAAACATTCAAGCCTTTCGACGGTCCGCCGTTGGCTGACGTTCTAAACAACAACGGGGAACCTGGTAGCTTTAGAATGAAAAAAGTTTCGTTAGTTGAACTCCGACAGACAATTAGCAAACTTAAAAATAATAAGGCCCCGGGTTACGACCTGATCACTGGCGAAATATTAAAAGAGCTACCAAAAAAGGCATTAGTCAAGCTACTTTATATGATAAACGCTTCTCTTAGACTTCTATACGTTCCAAGACAATGGAAAGTTGCTGAAGTCATTATGGTTCCTAAACCGGGGAAATGCGCAAATGATAAAAAATCTTATAGGCCCATATCGCTTCTGCCGATAATATCGAAAGTATTTGAGAAACTTCTGCTGAAGCGATTACAACCAATAATTGCAGAAAGACGCTTGATCCCGGATCATCAATTCGGTTTCAGACCTAACCATTCCACAATAGATCAAGTCTACAGAATAACGCATGAAATTGAAAAAGCCTTAGAAGGGAAAAAAATATGTTCAAGTGCTTTCCTCGACGTATCGCAAGCCTTCGACAAAATATGGCACGAGGGCTTGAAATATAAGCTACGGCAAAATTTGCCGGAAGACATGTTTAAAATATTGGAAAATTATCTTGAAAGCAGACTCTTTCGTGTTAGGTGTAGTAGTGAATACTCGAGTTTCAAGCAAATTCGGGCTGGCGTACCCCAGGGAAGCGTCCTCGGTCCGACCCTGTTCCTGCTCTACACAAGAGACATACCTCTAGATGACGAGACAGTCGTGGCCACGTTTGCGGACGATACGGCCATCCTGGCAACAGGTGAATCAGTCGAGTCATCAACGAGAAACCTCCAACGAGCATTGGACAGAATTTGTGTCTGGACGAAGACTTGGCGAATCGCTCTTAACGAGAACAAGTCTACGCATGTGAATTTCACTTACAGAAGGGTTAACAATTTGCCTCTGTTCATAAATTCTGTACAAATACCTTATGCAAATGAAGCGAAGTATCTAGGGATGACACTGGACGCTAAACTAAGGTGGAAACCACACGTAAAGAAGAAGCGTGACGAGCTCGAGATTAGGCTCAGGGAAATGTAATGGCTTATCGGAAGATTTTCGAAATTAAGCACATATAACAAACTGCTCTTGTACAGGCAGGTGTTAAAGCCGTCCTGGACATACGGTATACAACTTTGGGGTTGTACCAAGTCGAGCAACATGTCCATGTTGCAGACTTTCCAAAACAAAACACTAAGAGCAATTGTGAATGCTCCATGGTATATTAGGAATAGCGATATTCACAGAGATTTAGGAATAGCTACCGTGGGCGAAGAAGTAACAAACTTCGCTCGAAAGCTTAATGCTCGCCTTCATGTTCATTGCAACAATGAAATGATCCGTACTCTAAACGAGACTCTTAACGATGTTAACAACGAGCGACGACTACAAAGAACAAGACCCTTCGATCTAGCGACGTAGGGTGAAGCCGCATGAATGAACGGCTTAGTAGGTGCATTCACTGGAAAGCAACCTATCCAATGCGATCAACACTATGGAAGCGTAAACTACTTGTTAAGTTAACTTAGTTGTAGTCAAGAAGTATTATGAGAGAGCGAAAATTTACTACTATGAAGTGCGTTCTGGCAGTTTCATAGTGTCTCTCATAAATGGGTGGTTTTTTAGCACGTGGAAATCGGGCATAACCAATATCGGCTACTTCGGTATTATGTACCTGCTATAGTGGGCGTATTGGTATCTTTGAAAGATTTTGGAGTTTTAGTCTCCGTCCATCCTAGTATTCAAAAAAAAAAAAAAAAAAAAAAAAAAAAAAGTTTTGAGCTAGAAAGCCGAAATTTTGTCCGTAAGCTCTCTGTCATCCGAAACAATACTTGTTTTAAAATTTTTAAAATCCGTCTACAGACACGCCCACAATCGGTCTAAATGTGCAACAACCTCCAGTGCTTTCAAAACTGTAAGACGTCGTGAAAAGCTGAAATTTACTAATTAGCATCTAAAGTCCGCAGGCCGCCCCAGCAAAACTAAAATCCGCAGAACACCCCTTGTGGGCGTGGCAGCGATTGAAAGAGTAATCTTTCAAATGCAATTTATTCAATATTTTTGTTCCAAATCGAATTTTTTTTTATATATTATGTAGAAAATACTATTTCCTATATTTGGTTCATTTTGGGCCACGCCCACATATAGAGGCAAAATATAAGAAAAACCTATAGTAATTAAAAAAAAAACATGGATTTCGACTGCTTTTTAGGCTTACTTAGTTCAGAATAAGAAATAAATTTCAGCACATAAGATACACCGTACACTAGCCTAAATTTCGCACATAAAAAGTTTTTGGCCACTTAATTATTGGCCATTTAATTATTGAATTTGAACCAAAAAATTAAATTTTTGATGACATTTAAGCCGCAAACTTGGATATTTCTTTGCTAATATTGATTTTTGGCTCTAGGAGCTGGACATGCCACGCCCCTTTTAAAAAATTAATTAAAAACCTTAAAAATTTTTTTTTTAGTTGATTTATGATTCACGAATTGTAACTGGAAAGGGATGAAAACTCACCAAATTTCAGCTTTATACCTTAAAATTAAAGGACGGCCTGACGGACGGACATGGCTAAATCGATTCTCCTGTCGGTCCCATTCATATCTCTAAGACGTCTTTGGGTTCTACGGAGTTTATTGCACTGTGTTACAAACTATGTATTAACAATAATAATAAGTAAATAAGAGAGCATTGAAGTGGGCCTCAGTCATCACGAAAGAGGCAAGCGAACAAACGAGAGAGAAAAGCTCGAATGAAATTTTATAAAGCTTATAGATTTGCCAGCGAGATATTTGAAGTCAGGATTCGGAGCTTTTTCTAGGTGTACACAGTCTTATCCCCTCTTAACCGAAAATCAAAATTAGCATAGAAATATCAAAGTTTGCGGCTAAAATGTACGCACAACTATAATTTTTTGGTTCAAATTCAATAATTTTGTGAAATTGACCTCTAAAGATGAACGAAACCTGAAATAGTATTCGGTGTACTTTATGTGCTAAATTTTATTTCTTATTCTTTGTAAAGCTAAAAAGCAGTTGAAATCCATTTTTTCTGGAAATTTATAGGTTTTTATGGAATTATGACCCAAAACTTTGTATGATCCAAATGTAGAACCAAGTATTTTCTAAGAAAAGTTGTTCTTTGCTGATTTAAAAATTTCTCCTCTCCAACCTTAATTCCCGCCTATGAAAATAGTATTTGTGTGATTTTTCTTTTGATGTACGCTCAATTTCAGAGTAACTGTAGTTTTATAAAAAAAAAGTAAGTAAGTGCAAGAGTATGTCTGAACGGACGGACGGACGGACGGACATGGCTTAATCGACTCACCTGTAAGTCTCGATCATATTTCTAAGCGGTCTTAGGTGTCTACGGTGATAATTTCACTGTGTTACAAACTATGCGTTAAAATTAATGTACCCTCGGTCGGGTATAAAAAACATTTAATCAACACCCAAAAAAGCATATTCATGCCTATACATCTATACATAAAATAGTTTCTTTTCTATATGCAAAATACGAATGTGTCCTTGCTACAATCCAAAAACAAAATTTTCTTTTACCCTATGATAACGTTAAACATCATACCTATGACTGAAGACCAAGACCTCTTGCTTTCACTTCGCTCTGAAGTAGGTACATACATACATACCTAACTAAATTGGCAAAACCCGAAAGTTTTTGTTGTTGAAAAGTATTACTATTCATGTGTTTTTTGCATAATATGGCTGTCATCTTAAACAAAAAGTTGTTTTGCTTTGATTGATTGTAGGGGAACAGGGACGTCAAGATTTTTCAATTCACTGTTTCAATTTCTCCCAAAATGTAATAGAAAATGTTCCTTTTACAATCCTTCCATCATTTACATGGTCAAAGTCAAAGCTCTTACCCCTTGCTATTAAGTGAAATACCCTCATTAGTATGCAATATATATAGCTGAGAATATTAATTGACTACAACAAGCCATTAGCATATGCAGGATGCGAACCAGCACACTTCGCCCGACCATCAAAAGCGGAAGGCACCACTTCTGAGATAGGTCTCCGCTTTGCCGTTTCTGCTGTTAGGGCTTAACTGAAATTGAAGTTAATTCTGCAAGCGTGCTCGGCATTCTAATGTACCTCAAATATTATGTGACACTTGAATGAGTAGGTAGGTAGAGGATTTCAGAATAAAGTATGGAGAATGATTGAAAACTTATACGAAGCCCATCCCAAGGAGACTAATTGATTATGCATGAAGATTGTCTCCTAACTACTGAAGTCCCTTTTTGAATGGAGCTTTGGGTGCAGAGCATATGAAATGCGCACTCTTGACATGGGTGCCTAAAATTTTTAAACTTGGATTGTGTTTATTTATGGAAGGTTGCCTCGAATCTTTTGACATTAATAATTGCACATTCGAACGACGAGTCTTCGTATTTCAATTCACGCCGCAGCTGGAAACGTATAATAACGTCCAACAAATCATTCAACAATTTAATGCGTGGCGGTTTATTCATTACCCATAACCAGATGAAAAGTGATCAGTTTCATCCACCCACGAACACATGCTGGTTTTATCCAATTTATTTACCTCAACAAACGAATAATCACGATAAGCTGATTGCCTCTGGCTACTGAGTTCTGATCTTCACCAGCGATCATCTTAGAAGTCCATCCGCCTATGCTTTTAATCAATGAGGGTGGTTTGTTTATAGAGCTATAAATTACCGACAAGGAGGTCCTTGTAAGAACGATATTACGCCGAACTATGTATGAACTGGACATGGAAAAATGAAATCGTGCGTGACCGGCAACCGGCTAAGGAGTTGAACAAATGATCAAATTGTCTTATGAATGTCGGTCTTTGTTCGACCAGCATTCCACGCACCTCTTTCGCGACATTGTTTTTAGCGTCGACGTTTATTTATGGTCGAATGGGTTCGTCAACAAGGAAAATTGTCGAATAAGGAACGATCACAATCTTGGCAAGATCAGCTAGGTAATTTAACATCCATTCAGTGAAAGTGACTGTTTAATGTGAATTTTGGGGTGATAGGATCACCGGCCGCGACATTGACCAAGCAATCACCATCGCGCGTTACGGGTAGAAGATTACTAATTTCTTCTACCCAAATTGGTAGATATGAAGGCCGGCGACATGTGATTTCAATAAAACGGGCGGAGCTACGTGCCGTACAAACAATGCCACAATGTACATTTCGCACGAGCGATTGATGCCAAGATCATGATGTTAAGATGGGATGCATACTAACAAACAACCAAATGTCCTGAAAGCCAACGAAATCAATGACATTCGTGCAATGCAACCTGAGTGCACAATTCAAAATAGACAGAATTATTGATATCTATTGGAAGTTTCAGACGCGCGTCTTTGAGCTTTGTTGAAATCCTTTATTCTCTACGCACGACATTTAAAACAAGTGAGTAAGTGCAAGAGTTCGTCTGTGACAAACTTCTATATACCCGACCCTATGTACACCAAACTCTAAAATTTTTTGTACCGTTTTTTTTTTTGCAAAAAACGCCCCCTAAAAGTGGGCGGAGCTCAAAACTTTGTATGAACCAAACTTAGGAAACAGTACTACGAAAAGTAGCCCACTTTTCGTAAAATCGCGTTTTTAAGGATCTAACATGTTAAAAGTGGGCATGATCGATATTGTGGGCGGTCCAATTTTTCCCTTCTTAGAGGTTTTGAGCCATTATTGCTCTTTAATAAAATTTGAGTCTCTACGCTTTGCTTACTTCACCAAAAGGCATTTTGAAAGAAAATTTTAAATGGAGGTTGTCTTACATTGAAGTCAGTAGTGGGCGTAGCCGTTGAAGGATTTAACCAATTTTCATACTTTGTCTGTACAAAATAAGAACCATGAGACCCTCAATTTTTGAGCGTCCTAGCTCAATTTTAAAGGCCTAAAAACTTCACACATACCAACATACGGACGGACATAGCTTACTCGATTCACCTGTCGGTTTCGATCATATCCCTAAAAGGTCTTAGGGGTCTAAGGTGCTTATTTCACTGTGTTACAAACTATGCATTAAAATTAATATTCCCTTGGTCGGGTATAAAAACGAATCAGTAAGTGCAAGGGTCCGTCTGTCAAAGGTTTTTGAAGGTGTGCTTGTGGGCTAAGAATAAAATCCTTTAATTGTTATTTCGTAAAACAAGGAAAGCTAAAATGAATGATGAAGATGCTCCCAAAAAGTAGACGGTGCTTGAGACATTGTTTTGAGACATTGTTGATACCAATATCTTGAAAGTAGATATTTTATAATTTTTTTTCCGATTAAGAACGAAATTCTAGAGGAATTGCAGGCCTTAAAGAGTGAACATAAGCGGAAATATTGGAAGGAAAGCAAAACTAATCTTTTTCGTTTAGCTGAAATCACTTTTAAATTGCAAAGTCTAATCTTCTAAATTTAACAGGATTTATGACAAACTTTTGTCTTAGAGCTCTGCGTCAGATTGGGCGTGAAATAAATAAAATAGAATAAACAATAAAAATATGCCTAATTTGCTTAGTTCCCATATCTGTAAATAGTGGCTTTAAATATTATAAGATCGTGAAAAAAAATCTTGCCCAAAAGATTTCTTTGGGTCGAAGTGCCATGGTTTGCAATTGGTGGGTCAGGAAATAAAAAAAAATTAAGCAAATCTCCAACGAGCACACATTTTCCATTACTTTTAGTCTCAAAGAGTTTTCAATATTTTTGAAAAATTAAATTTTTATTAGGAAAATTCCATGTTGTTTAAGTGTACAGTATAAGAGTAGGTATGATTACTTCAGTTTTATTTAACTATTTTCTAACTGTACTTAAAAGCTTTTAAGTGTCAAACACTTAAACAACAAAACAAACGAAATAAGCCCCTAATAAGCAATCTAAGAACGTAGACTGGCGGTCCCAAGCCAAGAAACGATTAGGTTTGAGGCGACGAAATTTGTCCAATCCAAGGTAAAGATCACTCGAAGGGGGAGAAAACCACCTTGAAATAAATCTCTAAGCCACAGCAAATGTCGGGAGATGGCTAATTATGTGCTCAATGACGCACTTGCAATTTCCGGAAAATGGGCGCAGACATCTTCCGAACCCCGGGCGACCAACAACTTTGTATACAATTAAGATAGCTTCAAATATAAATCAAACCAGTAAATAAGTGCTACAGAGCGTATGTAATAGGTTCGGTACTTCTGTAACGAACTACGGTTTACCTACCCTATTCGTATTCACCTTCCCATTAATATCTTTTGTTGAAACAGTCGTAGCAGTTTGCAAGTTTTTCTGGCAAATAAGGCGTTTTTATGAAATTTTGCCTCCAAATGTGGGAATGGCCCAAAACACCTACTTTGAGGTACCTTGACCCATACTAACACAAATATCTCAGTTAATACATACAACAGGAACTTTTTTAGAATTTTAATTTTAGAAGAAATAGAACTTCTTTTAGCTGTGTTAAAATACAATTAATGGCCTTTTTTACTTTCGAGATATTTGCTCTTAAGTCGGATCCTTTTTCCCTGCCCATGACATTTTTTTGACTTTGGAGTCACATTTTTGCAAGAAATATGTTATAAGCATATCGGTTAATTTCTTGTTCTGGTGAACCTAACAATATTTAACAAAAATTGCTGCAACAAGGTACCTAAAAAACACACAGATTTTACAATACTTGAGAAAATTCGTAGCAGGTAAAATTAAGAAAAATTATTTTTACGTAGCAGTAAGTATAAGTTGGAAATATGATTTGTTACCTTCTTTTATAACCGCAGTTGAGAATAAGAACGATTTTTGACTACGTATTAATAATTTACATAGGTTTTTAGAGAATTTATTTATTATTGAACTACCTGATAAAACCAAATTCCCTTACCGTTTTTTTGTTAAATCTCAAAAAGGATTAAGTTTGGGATGGGCGCCTAGTTTGAAAATTTACCTAACGAAAATTGTATAAAAGGTCATCATCATCATCATCATTTTCGGATGCCGCTTATCCTTTAAAAGTGTCGCGGAGCGAGGGTGGCTAAATGGTCCTTCCATCTTTCTCGATCCTCTGCCACCAACTCAAGAGACTCCGGCGCAATCCCCAGGCGGGACTCAGAGAGGTTCTTTAGCTGATCCCACCACCTGTTTCTTGGCCTACCAGGGGGGCGACGCGCTCGCATCTCGGCTAGTATGACCTGACAGACTTCCTAGTATGACCTGTAGGAAGTCTGTCATGGGGCATGCGAACAACGTGTCCAAACCATCGAAGAATCGATCGCTCCACTCGGAGAAGTAGCTGCTCAACATTAAGATTCCCACGAATACTGACGTTTCTCACTCTATCCCTTAGAGTAACACCAGCAACGCACCTCAGTTTGTACCCGCGAACTAATTCTTTCGGTCATTATCCAAATTTCATGACCATAGATGAGGGTCGGAACGAACACTGAATTAAAAACTGAGATCTTTGCCTTCACTCCAAGCTCCGCTTTCCTGATGACCGGCCGGCGCAGTTCCTTTACTATTTCTCCAGCTTGGCCAATTCTACAGGACAACTCAGTAGCACTCCTTCCATCTTTCGTGAAAAAGACCCCGAGATACTTAAACTTCTCCACCTGTTTTAATGGAACTCCATTTATGTGAAGGGTACACTGCACAGGAGTTCGGGAAACAACCATCACTTCCGATTTGTTCACGTTTACTTTCATCCCAGCATCACCACAGACGGCTGCAAACCTATCCAGCGCTCGTTGAAGCTCCTCTTTGGATTATGCAAGGATGGCCAAATCATCTGCGAAAAGCAGATGGCTCATCCTGATGCCAGCCAATTCGAAACGTTGCTCGCCAAGACTGCTCTTCTCCATCCAGTCCATACATGCTATGAAAAGGAGCGGCGACAGAACACAGCCCTGGCGAAGTCCAACGCGCACATCAAAAGGACGGGATTTGACGCCATTTATCCGTACACAGCTTCTGCAGTTTCCATACAAAGACTGGATGGCTCTCAGAAGAGGCCCACTCAGCGCATAGCCCTGCAAAACTCTCCACGCCTTTTCCAGATCTACAAAACACGCATAGACCGGTTTGGCATATTCCCAGGCCTTCTTAAGAATAACCTTCAGAGTAAAAAGCTGGTCGGTTGTGCCTCTGCCTGGCCGAAAACCGCACTGTTCTCCCGTAACAAAGGCTCGATTACAGCTCTAGAACGCGTTTCCAACACCTTTGCGAATACTTTTCCCGGAAGACTCAAGAGAGATATGCCCTTATAGTTGGCGCAATCTCTCCTGTTCCTTTTTTTGAAAATGGGCACTATAACTCCCGTTTCCCAATCGCTAGGTGCCTTCCCGCTATCCCAAGCTACCTTAATGACGCGTGTTAGAAATTAAACACCCTCTTCACCCATTGCCTTGAGCATTTCTGGCCGGATTTCATCAATTCCAGCGGACTTGCCAACTTTTAGCGATTTAATCGCTTTAGTGACTTCGTCTACTGTGGGACTATTCTCCGCCCTTATCTCAGTGCCCTGGGGGGGGGGGGGGGTTGAGCAACTCCGAAAAGTGCTCTCTCCATCTGCGCAAGACATCGCTCTCATTTGAAAGAAATGTACCGTCCTTAGATTTAACCCCTTTAATGATATTCAACTTCCTTTCTCTGAGCCGGCGGATGGTCTGCCAAAATATCTTGTTTGCAGATCTGTAATCGTGCTCCAACTTCTCGCCGAACTTTTTCCACGACTGTTCCTTGGCTGTTCTGATTGCCAGATTGGAAGTCCTTCGCGTCTCATTGTACCGGGCTCGAGAAGTTGAGTTTCTACATCGGATCCACGCAATGTAGGCTTTCTTCTTCTCTCTGATGGCTTCTTGAACTACAGGCGTTTTAAACCAAGCAGTTCTTTTCTCACCACCAGCCGCAACCCCAAGCCGCTTCAATCCACAAACATTTCCTGCAGATGCAATGAATGCCGATAAAAACAGCTGCCATTCCTCCTTTACATTCAAAAGTTCAGTTGGAATTTGTTCAAACTTCTCCGAAACAAAGTTTGTGTGGGAAAAAGGTGTTTATGATGGACAAGTCATATGCACAGCAAAAGTCCAACAACTTCCCTCCGTTCCTGTTTTGATCCGGGTCACCGTGCCTCCCGATCACACTCCTCCAAGTACTGTCGTCCGTACCCACATGTGCATTGAAGTCACCCATCAGGAGAAAGAAGTCCATTTCTAACACTCTGTCCAGGGCAGCATCAACTTCGTTCAAAAAGGACTCATACTCTGACTCTCGATTTGGTGCATAAACCTGAACCAGAGCCAGACTTCGAGACTTCAGGAAACAGGATCTGTTTCAACAAGACGACCTAACGCAGGTGCTTCACCAGGAAGAGTTGCGGTTGATGAAAGAATACTGGAAGCTGTTACAAATTATCCATCAATCAGTATCAGACGCTTATCTTTGGGATTCAAATTACGTAAAATATTTAATTAATTGTATCAAATTATTATTATATAATATAATATTATATGATATAATATTAAAATTTTTCGTCTCCTGCATACGAAAAATTTGTATCCATACCACCATACACCTGTGCAGGAACTGCTTCCGAATGAATTGGAGCCGGGACTTGAGTTTTGCAACTGGGTATAAGAGCGAAATTCAATGCAACGGTTTTATTAGCAGAATCCTTTGGACGGACGAATCTCAATTCACTAGACTCTACAATCTACACACATGGGCTAAAGAAAACCCACACACAAGGAGAGAGTCATCATTTCAACACAAATTTAGCATCAATTTGTGGGCAGGTGTAATTGGAAACAACTAAATGGGTCCCTTCAAACTACCACCCACACTGAATTCTACAAGCTATCTGCAGTTTTTGCACAATGATTTAACAGATCTACTGGAGGATGTTCCTCTTACTCAACGATCTTCGTCATATTTTCAACAAGATGGAGCACCAGCCCTCAACGGTCGCACAGTTAAGAATTGGCTTAACGAAAAGTACGGTGGTCGTTGGCAAGGACCAGTTCACTGGCCTGCAAGATCTCCGGACCTTAATATTATGGATTTCTTTGTATGAGGGAGAATGCAAAAACTTGTTTACTCTACCGAAATATCAACTTTAAATGACTAAGAAGAGCGCATTCTCCAAGCCTCGTTACAAGTGAGGCAGGAGCTAGCTTCAATAAACGTTGACAACGCAATCCAAAAACAGGCTCTAGCATGCATACAAAATGGAGGGGGATGTTTGGAGAACCTGATTTGATTGTTTAAATCAATCAAAAAATAAATATTAAACCAAACACAGCATTTTTATTCCGAATATGGGAATTGAAAACTGAATCGACTTTTTCATAATTTTCCCTGCTACGGCTTTTCCCAAGTATCGTAAAATCTGTACGTTTTGCAGGTACCTTGTTGCAGGAATTCCTGTTAAATATTGTTAGGTTCCCCAGAAAAAAAAATTACTTTAAAAAATTGAAAGTTAACACAGTTAAAAGAAGTACTGTTTCTTCTAAAATTTTAATCCTAAATTAAATTCCTGTTGTAAGTATTAGCGGAGATATTTGTGTTAGTATGGGTCAAGGTACCTCAAAGTAGGTGGTTTCTTAAATTCCCAATAAATGATATCAAAATTAGAGATAGGTCCATACTGTAGAACGATTTTTTTCTTCAATTATACCCAAAAATCATATCCCAAAGTATTGGCATCGAATTAGGAAACACCCAATACAATAATAGGAGATGCCAAATGCTCAATTTTAGCTTTTCAAGACGTCTTACAGTTTTGAAAGTACTGGTGGTAGTTGCACATTTAGACTGATTGTGGGTGTTACTGTGGGTGGATTTAAAAAGTTTTTACACTTGTATTGCTCCAATTTTAAGGCGCTTAAACATTGACGACATACGGGCGGACGGGAAGGACGCACGCACATGGCTCATTCGACTTAGAAAATCTTTATTATTTCTCTATCTTACTCTTTAAGATTTGACTTAAAACTAAATAACTTAAAACTAATACAACTATTTTTTTCAAATAAGGGACATATAATAGATATTCATTCTTTAATTCATGATTTAGTGTTGAATGATATATTAGATGATTTCATTTTACTTAATATGTATCTGATTTGGGGTAACAATCAGCAATTAGGTTACTTTAGCATTTAACATTTTTATTTTAAGCAAAAAAATTATAAATTAACAGAGATAATTTATCCAAGATTTAGGGAAATTATAATAATTCATAAAAAAAGACACAGGAAAAAGAGCATGATATTGATAAATGTTTATATTTACTCGTACTTAATAATTATCTATAGAGTCTAAGACGATCCTTAGTAGCCAGTTTTTTATCCAATTTTAAATTCAAGCCACGCAGCAACAGTTCGAGAAATATTACGTCAGAGAGAGTAGATTCATCGTTCACTCATCGTTATCATTGTTCAATGGATAAGCAACAGTCGGCGCTTGAGGCCCTAAAGCGCAGCATATTAAATGCAACTTATTTGGGTCACTTTGATGAAACGCTTCCCGCTAATACTGGCTACAGATGCCTCAAACTACGGCATTGGAGCGGTACTTTCGCACTGCTGCCCTGATGGCTCTACATAAAAGGCCAATAGCCTTTGCATTCGAAGACACTGGATTGCCATCAAAAGCTCTGTAGCCAAATAGAGAAAGCATCAGCAAGAAATAGGAAACGCATCAGCATTTCCATGCTTTGCCAATTTCGCTCTACGGCAAAGCATGGAAATGCTGATGCGTTATCTCGCCTTCCCATAGGACCAGACTTGGATTTCGACAACAGATCATGAAGATGGCGACAGGGCCAATAGTATAACAGACAATTGGGACAATAGTTATATAAATGCATTAGTAATTGGGACTCTTATAGTAAAGGATAAATCCTTAAGGAAGGTGGTAGCCTTTGTAAGGAATGGTTGGCCGGCAAAGCTCTCAGACACGAAAAGGAACTAAGTGTTAAAGATAATGCTCTTCTACTCAGTACAGGTTTCGATCGGTCCATCATTCCTGTGGCCTTACAGCGCACAGTATTGAAGTATGTTTACTTTAGGGGGTCATTGGGGTTGCTCAAGGATGAAGCAGTTAGCTCGACGATAGATCCCAGGCATAGATCTGGCAATAAACGCGATGACAAGAGGTTGCAGTATTTATCAGGACAATGCTTCTGATCAAAACAACACATAAATTGGCCGCCGCACCGGCAGAGGAACCGTGAGAGAGAGTTCATTTGGACTTTGCGGGTCCTTTTTTCAAGAAGATGTGGTTGCTTTGTGTGGATTCATAGTCCAAGTTCCCATTTGTTGTGGCCATGCAATCATCTACATCAGAAGCCATTATTAAGGCGATCCAGTTAATTTTTGGCATCGAGGGCCTTCATAAGGATATCGTCACAGACAATGGAACTCAGTTAACGTCAAAGATTTTTAATGGATTTTGTGAGGCGTATTCTATTCGTCATTGCAGAACAGCACCATTTCATCCAGCATCGAACAGCTAGGCGGGAAGGTTTGTTCTAACTCGATCGCAATCCTGACAAACGAGCAATTGGCCCAGATGCATGAGAGCATTATAGATATCACATTCATGGTTGAGTTACATGATTGAGAATTAAGGCCAGCGGCGCGGCGCAACTTTCGGCGGTTAATGTTGGTCTGTACGGGCGCTTCCATATGCCGCAGATTGGATGATAAAAAACTTCATCAACGTAAAGGAGATATGTAGGCTAGAGTAATAGTGATACAAGCGGGAAAGGAAAATTTTCCAAAACCTCATATAATCAAAAAGTGCCAGGATAGCTAGCGAGATAATTTTAGCAACACTCGATGGCCAAAACAAAAAAGTGGAGAGTTCTGTGAAGATCAGACGTCAAAGACACCGCTCATCTGGTCTTTGCAATAAACGAAAGCGTTCCATTTTAGCAAACTTGCATGTCAGTGGAGTAACTTAAGCAGACTTCTTTATTTGTATTGAGTATTTTCTTTCAAAAACTCTTTGTTTTGCGGGCAACTGGCAATATTTAAGACTCAACTTCAAAGTTCATAGCATTTACCATGACTTTTCAAAGTCCGGTTAACACTTTAATGTTCCGTCCCTCTTTTTTTTCGTTTGGGTGGAAAAAGCGATTACACCTTGATGAATCTCAAACTGTACTCGACAAATATATAAGTTCCAAGGACTGAAAGGACATCGAGCTACCCCAAATCTATTAAATATTTGCCTTTTGCAGGCTCGCACCATACCCGGTCTTTTTTTAGTTTCCCAAGAAGGTATAGGTACTGCCTCTATTGTGATGCAATTTTATTTATTACCCGGAGGCTACCAGACGGCAAACAAACCTTCGAATCGACCCCGAATATGCTTCAAGGGCCACTCAATTCGCTCTCACTTATCCCGATGATATGGTGCATGGTATGGCACACCGGGGTTGTGGAAGCTACAATGTAAATTGGATATTAACTGCACTTGAAGCCGAATATTTACCTTACAGTGTATGTGGGGTTTATATAGGAATGTTATATGGGCAAGTACCTACATACTTGTGTGTTCACCACCAATGGTTGTGAATGTTAATGCAGCAAAATACCTTTGGTAAGTGAACATAAAGCAAAGGAGTTATGCAAAAAGGAAAGAGAATTTTTCGGCAAAGGGGCTTTTGAATATGAAAAATAAAACGTCAACAGAAAAAAAAATCGGAAATTGATAGTTATATGATCACATATTCAATACGTAACTTAAAAACGGATAAAAACTCTTACTTTATCCACCCAATCTTTAGTTTTAAGCTCAAGAGCTTCTGTGAAAATTAAAAAGAACTCGAAACCACAGAAGACATCAGGCAAATAATTAGAATAAATAGAATTATTTTTTATATGTTTTTCTATTACAAATATAAAAATAAATAGCCGATTCAGATTATATAAAACCTAGAATTTAAAGAGTAATTTTTGTTAACCCGTGTTTGTAAGTGTTGGTTAAGCAGCGGGCGGATTACAATCAGCCTAGGCGAAACGTTGGATACCCTATCCCAATAGACTTACTTTAAGGTTCAAATTGGCGTTACAATTATGGTTGTTAAATTTTTATCTTTATGTACTAAAATTGCATTTAGAATTTATTAGTTGGAAATCTTCTTTATTAATAAAAAGGGTTCGTGGCATCAACTCTTTTTAAATAACATTTTATTTTTTGTTTCTATTATTTTAAAAGATGTTGTTTACATGCCTAGAATTGCCTAAAACAAAAGCCTCCGGGCCGCTCCGCGTATGTCTTCATACTTGACGGTCTTTTTTGTCGGGAAATCGCGACTTCATCCTTTAATCATTTATGGATGTTTTTAGTAAATTCGCGCTTTGAGTGTTAATTCGTGTCAAAAAATATGCTTTTACCTTTAATTTAAATATTTAGTAATATTTGATATAAATTTCAACATACGGGCTAAACTTAGGGGGTGAAAAGTATTTTTAAAAGGTGATTTTTTACATTTACTTTTTTTGACTCAAATTATGCGTTAAAACTGATTTCTGAGTGAGTTGAAGCATTTAATAATAATTTATTAAAATATTGAACTCTTCAGTTAGTGGGGTTTGACTATATAAAGACGAAAAGCGTGCCTTATAGGTAGGTTAAGTTAGTACATATCCTATACTGTAGTACGAAGCATTTTATTAGAACAACACTACGAACCAACAATAAGTTCATTCTTAAACGTTTTCCTTAAGTGACCACAATAAAGCAAAACTTTTTTTCAAATCAAAAGTGTTGTTTTAGCTTGAGCCACCCCTTAATGGTCCCCAAGCGTGTATTTGTGTTGACATCATTTTGGATTTTCCAATGTGTTGGAAAAGATGTCATCGGGTATTGTTTTTGTGGCCTGAAATGATATCAATAAAAGTTAAAAGGGAACATAAATCGGTTCTTTTATCTTTTGTTATGTCGTTACATTACGATGGGATTAATTCAATTATGTCGGAGGGATAAAGATCCATTCGGAGGACCTATCTTGCTCTTATTTATTGACCAATAAACATGTCCAGTAAACAGCACTTTTATTATTTTGCGAATAGGATATTTAAGTTCATGCCATCCTGAATACATTTAATGTGGCATTTTTGTTTTAAGGATATAACATAATGCTTAATGCATAAGGCCTATTAGTTCCTGATTGCGGCTCCTCGCAAATTGTGGGAATATTAATTGCTTTTAGCTCAATCTTGAGGGAGAAGATATAAATTAAGTTTTGAAAACCAAAGGTCGACGGCTATCTTTCAATTTACACAACATGGGTACTCCTTACAATCTAGAATTTGCTTCTGGAATAGCTATTAGCCAATTGAGCACCTCTTGAGGTGACGACGTAAAAATTATTCGAGGCCAACACAAACCAACAACAAAAGAAACCGGTGAGTAACAGCTACGTTACATACACAAAGCTGCATAAAGCCCCTGCATAAGTGTGTATGTAAAAGTTAAAGTTCGAAAAATTAAACGTTAAATTATATCATATTCTGCCGATCCCATACATTATGTAAATTGCATGACTTAGATTTATCTCTTCGGGTAGGGGTTAGAATAGAGCCGACGTAAAGCACGCCAGTCATAAGAAGTGACTTATATATACCCTCCGATTGCTAAACGCGTACTTACTTACTTAAGGTGGCGCTACAGTCCGGGGTGGACCTGGGCCTCAGCCAACAAGCTTCGCCAGCCAGCTCTGTCTCTAGCTAGCCGTCTCCAGTTTCGCACGCGAAGTTGGCTGAGGTCCCCTTCCACTTGCGTGCGCCACCTGAGTCTCGGTGCTCCTCTACCGCGCCGTCCCTGCGGTGTGGATTCGAAGATTTTCCGGGCCGGGGCGTGGGTGTCCATCCGCTCTAGATGACCCAGCCATCGTAGACGTTGTGTTTTGACTCTTTTGGCTAGGTCGGTATCGCTGTCCAGCTGATGTTCGTCTCCGTCTATGCAGACGGGACTGTAAATCGTCCGAAGAATTTTCCTCTCGAAGCAGCCTAAAGTGTTTTCATCCGCCTTTGACAGGGTCCATGCTTCTGCACCGTAAAGGAGGACTGGGATGATGAGGGCCTTATGCATGGACACTTTAGTTGCTCGAGAGAGGGCTTTGCTACTCAATTGCCTTCTTAGCCCAAAGAAACAGCGATTGGCAAGAGTTATCCTTTGTTTGATTTCAGCGCTGGTGTCATTGTCTAAATTAATAGCGGAACCCAGGCAGACGAAGTTCCTAACTACCTCAAAGTTATAGCTGTCGATGGTGATGTTTTGTCCAAGACGTCGGTGTTGGGTGTCTTTTCTTGATGACAGCATATACTTGGTTTTGCCTTCATTGACTGCTAAACCCATATTCGCCGCTTCCGTCCCAATACTCACAAAGGCTTCACTGACATCACGCTTTGTTCTACCGATTATGTCAACGTCGTCTGCGTATGCGAGTAGTTGAACGGACTTTTGAAAGATTGTACCTCTGGCGCGAGAGTTCTGCACAATTCTCTCAAGTATGATGTTAAAGAAGTCGCAAGACAGCGCGTCGCCTTGTCTAAATCCTTTTTTGACATCAAAGGGGTCGGTGAGGTCTTTACCGACCTTGACGGAACAGCGTGAGTTTTCCATCGTCATCCTGCACAGACTGACGAGTTTGGCAGGGATGCCAAAACTAGACATTGCGCTATATAGCTCGTCTCTATAGATGCTGTCATACGCGGCCTTGAAATCGATAAAAAGGTGGTGTGTATCGATTTGGAATTCCTGGGTTTTCTCCAAGATCTGCCGCAGTGTGAATATTTGATCGATGGTGGACTTTCCTGGCCTAAAGCCACACTGATATGTGCCTATCAGATTGCTGACAAACGGCTTCAGGCATTCACACAGTACAGAAGAAAAGATCTTGTATGCGATGTTAAGAAGACTGATGCCCCTGTAGTTGACACAATTCAGAGGGTCTCCTTTCTTCAGGATCGGGCAAACAATGCTGAGGTTCCATTCGTCGGGCATTCTTTCTTCCGACCATATCTATCAGATGAGCTGGTGCATGCTCCTAACCAGCTCATCGCCAGCGGATTTAAAAAGTTCGGCAGCTAGGCCGTCTGCTCCGGCTGCTTTGTTGCACTTGAGCTTAGACACAGCTACTTTCACCTCCTCCAGGTCGGGTGGGCGGTATCGATCGTATGCTTCGTCGGTAACGTCTTCACCCGGGTTGAATGGTTCGTTCTGCCTGACAGTGGTATTTGGTTCGTCTTCGCCGTTATACAGTCTGCAGAAGTGGTCTTTCCAAATCCTCAGCACCGACTGGGATTCTACATCGATGTTCCCTTGATGGTCCTTACAGGCTTCAGTTCGAAGTTTATACCCTTGGCAGGACCTTTTGATCCTTTGGTAAAACTGTCTAACCTCATTCCTGTTGTAACATCTCTCTATCTCTTCAACCGCGCGCTTCTCATGCCCTCTCTTTTTCCTTGGGAGAAGCCGGTGTTCCTCTCTCCTCCTCTGCTCGTAGAGCTCGCGAGGAGCTCTAGTCCTTCTGTGCAGCGCCGCTTTGTATGCTTTCTGTTTAGCTGCATGTGCTTGCCGGCATTCACCGTCAAACCAGGGGTTTCGTTGTGGTGGCCATGTGAAACTCAGCACTTCAGAGGCGGCGTCTCTGATGGCATTTTGGCAATGTTGCCACTGGCTATCAATACTTAATGCTGGCTGCATAGGACTTCGTAAAAGATTTTGAGAGACTCGGTTGGAGAAGGACCTGGCGATCTCTTGCGATTGTAGTCGGCCGGCGTCAAACTTCCTCACAGTATTTCCATTACCTGGCGCTGGTCGGGATATCCGCAGCCGTACCTTGGCTACAACAAGGTAGTGATCCGAGTCAATGTTGGCCCCTCGGAAAGTTCGGACATCCATGATACTGGAGGAGTGCCTTGCGTCGATCGCAATGAAGTCAATCTGGTTGACGGTTGATTGATCGGGAGATCTCCATGTCCCTTTCTGGATATTGAGATGCGGGAACTGCGTACTAGCTACCACAACGTGTAGCCCCGCAGCAAATTCGATCAGCCTGAATCCATTATCGGAGGTCGTGTCGTGCAGGCTATGCTTTCCGACTGTACGACCAAAGATGCCCTCCCTACGACAGTCTTAATGCCGTAGCTAGGGCATTGCTCATAAGTTTTGTCCAGGAGCTCGTAGAAAATATCTTTGGTCTCGTCCTATTTTTGTCCTCTGTGCGAGCTTGCGCGCATATGAGGCGAAATTCGATGTTGTCGAATTTAGCCTTGATGCGGATCGTCGCGAGGCGCTCTCTTACAGGGTTGAAGCTCAAGACTTTTTGTCTAAGTCTGCCTCCAACAACGAAACCACATCCAAATAGGCGCTGGCTTTGATGCCGATAGCAGTCGCCGTAGTAGAGGTCACAGTTTTTCATCCTTCTTTTGCCCGGCCCGTTCCACCGCATTTCTTGGACGGCAGTAATTTCTGCCTTGCAGTCATTAAGGGCCTCCGCTAGTTGCTCGGCTGCACGTGGTTTGTTAAGGGACCTAACATTCCACGTGCAGATCTGGAGCTCGTTCTCCTTTTCTCGTTTGCATTGGTCGTCAACAGTAAATCCGTCCGAATCCGAGGCTTGTTTCTGCTTCGTAGCTGGGTTTCTTTACGTGGCCGGGAAGTCACCCCGACCAACCTGGAGGACCAGATCCTTTGTTTAGCTCTAAGGACGGAGAGCCGGATAGCCCGCTCCTTATAGGCCTGAGCTCTGAATACGTCGTAGTAGCCCATATAAGGTGTTCACGTTCACTAAGTAGTTCGGCCTGACTGGAACTACGGACGCCACCGTTGATTCCATCTGTGGAATTTCTCCGCTGCCGTCCGGATGCAAGAAGAAGTTCCTTAGTGGGAACACTCTGCTAAACGCGTAGCGCATGGCTATACAAACTATGCGTTAAGGAAAACAAACCAAACAATAATCTACACTTGGTGGTACTCCTGTTCCTTTGAAAAACCCAACCTCTTCCGAGGTAGGCTTAACGAACTCTGGGGCAAGCCATTAATCTAGAGCTTTTTAATCCGTTTTTGAAAAAAAACCAAGAGTGTCTCGATCACCAGCATCTAATATCAGAGTTTTTTTTTGCGTGGGTAGAAAAAACCTCCATAGGCTCTACGAGGAGCGGCCTCGCGTGCTCAGAAGTGTCAGATTCTTAAACACTAAAAAACCTTCCATTTTTCGTAAGACTACCACTTAGTTTCCTTAAAAAGTAGTTCAAGCTTCTGTAGTAATCGCGTTTGGCAGGCTGCCTTCCAACAAAAGCACCTACCTATACAAATACCTGCAATTGTATTTGTGTAGGTAGTACATTTTATATAAGCTTAGTTTCGAAAATCTTCCGATAGCCAATTCATTTCTCAATGATTTCGAGCTCGTCGCGTTTCTTCTTAACGTGCGGCTTCCATTTAAGTTTTGCGTCTAGAGTTATTCCTAGATATTTCGCTTTATTTGAGTACGGGATTTTACGTTAATGAATAAAGGTTTGTTGGTTATCTTTTTATAAGTAAAGCTAACATGCGTTGACTTGGTCTCGTTAAGGACGACTCGCCAGCTCTTCGTCAAGTCGCATATTTTGTCTAAAGTGCGCAGAAGTTTTCCTGTTGATAATTCAACTATCGTATTCAAAGCGAGAAAAGCAGATTCGTCAGCGGATGTAGCTAAAATTGTTCGTAAGGTAACGATGTACCCCCTAGGTTTTTTTTTTCTGCCTGTTGGCCAATATGTTGGCTTTCTCGTCGATAAGAGGACCGTATTTGTTTGAAGAACTACTCTCGTACTTGCTTTGAAGAGGACTCTGTCTCTTGTTGAATTGCACCTTGAGCCCCAAAGAGTATTTTTCGCGTTAAAGTCCCCGCCGATGATAAAGTTTAACCCAAGTGAGTCAAAGAGGGGCGCGAGATCGTCATCTGCCAGGCAATACTGCGGGGGAAAATAGCTCGACGCAATGTTGTAATTTAGGTAACTTAATTTTACCGAGACTGAGGTTATTTGCCTAGAGTAAATTTTCTGAAGGATGATGCGCGTGATAGTCGGTGTAACCTTTTATTTTAAGTCCGGACCCTTTTTTAAAGTGGGTTTCCGAAATCAGGCATATGTCTATATTATTCTTCCGTAGCAATACTTCTAGTTCGTAATTTTTTTTGCAAAAGGCCGTTTGCATCCCATGTAATTATTTTGATTGGCTTCCCCATGTTAATGATTTTTCGTTATATGTTTTTCGAGGTTTAAACTCGAGCTCGCTCAATTTGTTAAATATTGCTTGATTAACTTTCGTTTGTTGCTCAAGCTTTTCTAAAATCATGTCTTGAATTTAAGATTGAGAGACCGAATCTGATGCGGCCGATTGTGGCTTACTTTCACGTAATGCGACTTGAGCGTACGATCTTTGACCATTAAGTGTGGATTCTCTCTTTGAAACGGTGCGAACTTGGACCAGCGACGTTTTCTTGTGCATTTTGAATTTTGACTTCAATCAATCCCGTACCCCTTGTCGCATTAGGGGTTTTTTGGCTTATATGCTTGAGAAGGTTTTAGGCTTTGGCCCTTATTTTCAATATTTTTCTTTGGAACTTCATGTAATTTTTGTTACTTAATAGCGATTTCGCAGCCTCGGTAGCTCGCTGGGTGACTTCCGCTGCAATTGGCGCAAATTGCGGGGGCCTAACTGCTGACATTGCAATCTGTCGAGAGATGTTCGCGGATGTTCGGCGGATTTTTCAGGCAGTTAACTTGCGTGTGTCGGAAACCTTGGCATCGCTTAAATTTGGGTTCTACTGTTGCCCTTCCGCTTGGGCTCGATTTTTACCTCGAGGTTAAGGATTGCTTTAATTTTGTAAGTTTCGGTAATGTTCCCAGTTCTATCAAAAGATGGTATTACAATTGGTAGGCCGCAGCAGATAACAGCGGAATCTTTGCCTTCGTCCGTAAGTTGCTTCTCTTTCTTTGTTATGTTCACGTCGTCAAGAATTTCAAAGCCTTGAGCTTGAACGTCTTGTAATACATTTTCCTCGGTACAGGGTGGTCGTAGTCCTCTCGCGATAACCTGGAGCTGCTCTTCGAGGTGGTTTTTAAAAGTAAACCATTAAACTTGTTTGATGGTTTACTTATAAAATGATTAAATTTTTGTAACAGTGACTGATTTGCATCGGAGTCTTCAACGTTTACTTTCCATACGTTGTTGCGAAACGATGTTAACTTATATTCCACCCCAAGAATATTTTTAAGGATGTTACGAAACTGTCCGTAGTCCGCGATCCCAACGACATTTGTTGCAGGTGGTCGGCGATTATTTGCTTGGGTTTTCACTGTCGCTTTTTTTGGTTCGACTGGTGTTTCTTCGCTTTGTTGTATGGTCTCTACTTCGGGTGAAGAACAGGCATTTTGCTTCTTGTTTAGAGGTGGACTTCCTTTCTCGGAGACTTTCTATCCATCAGCTGGAGAAGATCGAGGTATCCTTGATCTTTTCAAAAAGGGATTTATAAGCAATAAATGACTCTCCCCAAAATCCCTAGACGCTGGATTTGCCAGCGAAACTGGTTTGCCACCTGGGACCTGGGGAATATATTCTGTTTTGTCCAATGCATAGTTTGTAAGCGCCACGCGCTGGGCATACGGAGGGTGGATTTAAGTCGCCTCTTACATATTTCGCTTTATTTGAGTACGGGATCTTACGTTAATGAATAAAGGTTTGTTGGTTATCTTTTTATAAGTAAAGCTAACATGCGTTGACTTGGTCTCGTTAAGGACGACTCGCCAGCTCTTCGTCAAGTCGCATATTTTGTCTAAAGTGCGCAGAAGTTTTCCTGTTGATAATTCAACTATCGTATTCAAAGCGAGAAAAGCAGATTCGTCAGCGGATGTAGCTAAAATTGTTCGTAAGGTAACGATGTACCCCCTAGATTTTTTTTTCTGCCTGTTGGCCAATATGTTGGCTTTCTCGTCGATAAGAGGACCGTATTTGTTTGAAGAACTACTCTCGTACTTGCTTTGAAGAGGACTCTGTCTCTTGTTGAATTGCACCTTGAGCCCCAAAGAGTATTTTTCGCGTTAAAGTCCCCGCCGATGATAAAGTTTAACCCAAGTGAGTCAAAGAGGGGCGCGAGATCGTCATCTGCCAGGCAATACTGCGGGGGAAAATAGCTCGACGCAATGTTGTAATTTAGGTAACTTAATTTTACCGAGACTGAGGTTATTTGCCTAGAGTAAATTTTCTGAAGGATGATGCGCGTGATAGTCGGTGTAACCTTTTATTTTAAGTCCGGACCCTTTTTTAAAGTGGGTTTCCGAAATCAGGCATATGTCTATATTATTCTTCCGTAGCAATACTTCTAGTTCGTAATTTTTTTTTTGTGGCTTACTTTCACGTAATGCGACTTGAGCGTACGATCTTTGACCATTAAGTGTGGATTCTCTCTTTGAAACGGTGCGAACTTGGACCAGCGACGTTTTCTTGTGCATTTTGAATTTTGACTTCAATCAATCCCGTACCCCTTGTCGCATTAGGGGTTTTTTGGCTTATATGCTTGAGAAGGTTTTAGGCTTTGGCCCTTATTTTCAATATTTTTCTTTGGAACTTCATGTAATTTTTGTTACTTAATAGCGATTTCGCAGCCTCGGTAGCTCGCTGGGTGACTTCCGCTGCAATTGGCGCAAATTGCGGGGGCCTAACTGCTGACATTGCAATCTGTCGAGAGATGTTCGCGGATGTTCGGCGGATTTTTCAGGCAGTTAACTTGCGTGTGTCGGAAACCTTGGCATCGCTTAAATTTGGGTTCTACTGTTGCCCTTCCGCTTGGGCTCGATTTTTACCTCGAGGTTAAGGATTGCTTTAATTTTGTAAGTTTCGGTAATGTTCCCAGTTCTATCAAAAGATGGTATTACAATTGGTAGGCCGCAGCAGATAACAGCGGAATCTTTGCCTTCGTCCGTAAGTTGCTTCTCTTTCTTTGTTATGTTCACGTCGTCAAGAATTTCAAAGCCTTGAGCTTGAACGTCTTGTAATACATTTTCCTCGGTACAGGGTGGTCGTAGTCCTCTCGCGATAACCTGGAGCTGCTCTTCGAGGTGGTTTTTAAAAGTAAACCATTAAACTTGTTTGATGGTTTACTTATAAAATGATTAAATTTTTGTAACAGTGACTGATTTGCATCGGAGTCTTCAACGTTTACTTTCCATACGTTGTTGCGAAACGATGTTAACTTATATTCCACCCCAAGAATATTTTTAAGGATGTTACGAAACTGTCCGTAGTCCGCGATCCCAACGACATTTGTTGCAGGTGGTCGGCGATTATTTGCTTGGGTTTTCACTGTCGCTTTTTTTGGTTCGACTGGTGTTTCTTCGCTTTGTTGTATGGTCTCTACTTCGGGTGAAGAACAGGCATTTTGCTTCTTGTTTAGAGGTGGACTTCCTTTCTCGGAGACTTTCTATCCATCAGCTGGAGAAGATCGAGGTATCCTTGATCTTTTCAAAAAGGGATTTATAAGCAATAAATGACTCTCCCCAAAATCCCTAGACGCTGGATTTGCCAGCGAAACTGGTTTGCCACCTGGGACCTGGGGAATATATTCTGTTTTGTCCAATGCATAGTTTGTAAGCGCCACGCGCTGGGCATACGGAGGGTGGATTTAAGTCGCCTCTTACAACAGGCATGTCTTACCTCGGGTATATTCTAAGGGGGTAATATCGGAAGCTGACGAACTTGCCGGAAAAGGCTCCGAAGCCCCCAAAAAGCTAGGAGTCTTAAACTAGCTTCATACGAAAACTAGAAAAAACCGTTGCCTAAGCTATTCAGCTGTTCGCGACACAATGGATCTTCTTACGCCAAGGTGTCACTACTTTGCAATAGGCAAACCCGAATAAAAAAAAATTAAACTAAGGATGTTAAAGCAGTAATCATACTCAAATTATTTTTTCTCTGTGACTTCTCTTTCCTACAGTTAACGTTCCCTACGATTCATTTACGAAAATTATCTACAACAGTCCCCTCCCCTTTTAATAAATTGTCGGCAATTAATTTCACAAACACCCGCCACATCAAAGTTTATTAATAACTATTATTATTTCTCTACCGACAGAACACCGCTTTATTACACGAACAAAGGACATTCTACACCCCACATACGCCCGATGCTTTTGCAATTATTTATTGTATCCCAATCAAGTGCCACAACGAAGTGCAAAACTAATTAGCACAATTTTCAGTTTTTAGAATTTTCCACCACTGAATCGTTTTACGAAATTTTCCGCTCCACTAATGCGTGCAATTATTTTGCACTTAGCACACACGTATGAGGACCCCTTGCCAAAGAAATTTGCCTGATATGCGCTATGAGTCCTAAAGGTCTTTGGTAATCCTTTCAAAGACATTTGTAAACAGGATTACAAAGCAGGGAAGAAAAACTATAGGAAGGGTATTTGCATAACGAGTGCTAACCTTGGTTGGGAGAAAACTAATGTCTAAGTTCGGAGTTGTGTATAGGCAACAAAGAAGTCATAAGAAAATAAAACTCTTATTATGGGGTCAAGGGCCAGTTGAGCCTTATTTGCTATCGCTTTTGTCTGGGGAAGAAAATATTGCAGCTCTTAGATGTAAGCAGATAATATTAATTTACGTTCCTGGATAGGTATGACACAACAATGTTATCTGTCATTTTTCCTTCAGTAGGTATAAGGTATGCTTGTTATAAATACCCTATTCCACAGGAATGGAGGATAAGTTTGATATAGGCGAAAATGGAGGTAATAGCGATAGACCCCCAAGACATTAAGGGCAATAATCGAGACCGAATATGGAGTCGAATTAGCGATGTCCGTCCGTATATCACCAATTTTTAGGCCTTAAATTTTAAGCTTGAAAGCTGAAATTTTGGGCGCAGGGACATAAGCCCCAAATTTATTTTTTGGGGGGTAATGTCTCACATAGCTGGGACATAAGCCCCAACCGTCATAACCGTCATTTGGGGGCTATGACTCATATCGGTGGGACATAAACCCCAACAAATAAATTTGGGGCTTATGTTCCATCTAACACAATTTTATAGAAATGTCCGGATCTTGTCCTTCTTTGGAAATGGTGAGATATAATGTTTCAAATGATAAGACAGCCGATAGTATGCCAATTTGGATTATGTCCTGTTCCGCCAAATGCCAAAATTCAGCGCCCTAATTCCGAATATGTTTCGGAAAAATGTCGGACTCAATTTTTTAAAAGTTATTGGCTAAAAAACCAAGATGACTTCAACTTTAGCATACCCGACTTGGCCACAGGCGCCTGCCAGGCAATTAGTGGAGCGACGAAGTAACGTGAGCGGCTTAACCCTGCGAAAAAGGGAGTTTACATCCTTTGAACCCGCGAAGCGGTCCACCCAAAGACTGTTTTATCCAAAGGATTTTTTTTTGCAGACAGCAAGTTCAAGGGCTCAAGGAGTTCAGAAGTAGGGGGCAAAAATGGTTAAAAAAGAAGACTGCAACTTCAACATACCCAGACTTGGATACAGGCGCCTACCAGACAACTAGCACCTACCCTTAGTAGGGGTAGTAGGGGGAGCGACGATGTTGCGTGAGCGGCTAAACCATGCGAAAAAGGGAGTTTAAATCCTTTGAACCCGCGAAGCGGACCACCCAAACACTGTTAATACAAAAGCTTCAATCTTAATGTCACAGTTTTGAAAACAATAACCTTATGAATAAAAACGTTAATTCGCTTTGCCCTAACTATGGTGGAGAGAAATTGGATTCCTAATTAAACCGGATATTACAGTTTTGAACTCTCTTAGAAAATTCGAGACTTATGTCCAATTTTCGACGAACAAATGTGGGGCTTGTGTCCCACACGTGTGAGACATTTGCCCTGAATGATATTTTGGGTTTATGTCTCACATCGGTGGGACATAAGGAGCTTGTCCCTGGGGTTTATGTCCCTGCGCCGAAATTTTGTACATAAGCTCTGTGTCATCCGAAGTAATTCAAGTGATAAATTTTTTTAAATACGCCCACAGACACGCCCACAACAACCAAGACATACGCAGAGCGGTCCGTCAGCTTTTCCTAAAGGTTATAGGATTCTTGCCTAAGCTTGCCTTTTAAACGTTGCATACTTCAGCACAATTTAATCAAGATCGCCTTAACCGTTACGGGAGAAGAAATCTTGAAAAAATCTAAAACGTTAAATCTTCAAAGATTTTGAGTATTCGCAGTTTGCTATAGCTTTGCATAACATTTTAGGACATAGACTATGGCCGTTATTTATTTTTTTTTTTTTTTTTTTTTTTTTTTTCCGTGGGTAGGTAAAAACCTTCATAGGCACTATGAGAATCGAACGCGCGTGCTCATAGTAGTGTGAGATTCTTACTCACTAAAAAACCTCCCAATCTTTGTAAGACTACGACTAAGTTTCCTTAACAAGTAGTTCATGCTTCTGTATAGTAATCGCGTTTGGCAGGCTACCTTCCAACGAAAGCACCTGCAATACCGTCATTATGTGCGGTTTCCTCTTACGACGCTAGATCCAACGGTCTTGTTCGTTGTAGTCGGCGTGCAAGATTTGTCTGATCCAGAGTTCGGATTATTTCTTGGTTGCAATGGCCGTGAAGGCGAGTGTGAAGTTTGCGAGCAAAGTTTCTTACTTCGTCGGTCACGGTTGCGATGCCTAGATCTCGATGTAAATCGCTATTTCTTATATACCATGGAGCATTTACGATTGCTCTTAGTGTCTTATTCTGAAAAGTTTCTAAAATAGATATGTTGCTTGGTTTGGTACAACCCCAAAGTTGTATACCGTACGTCCAAGATGGTTTTAGCACTTGCTTATACAATAGCAGTTTGTTATATACGCTTAGTTTCGAATAACGTCCGATAAGCCAATTCAGTTCTCGTAGCTTGATTTCAAGTTCATCGCGTTTCTTTTTAACGTGTGGCTTCCACTTAAGTTTTGCGTCTAGGGTCATGCCTAAATATTTCGCCTCGTTTGCGTACGGAATTTGTACCGAGTTTATAAATAGAGGTAAGTTGATAACTCTCTTGTAAGTAAAATTTACATGCGTTGATTTTGTCTCATTTAGGAGGATTCGCCAGGCCTTTGTCCATTCGCATATTTTATTCAAAGCGCGTTGGAGTTTTCCCGTTGATTGTTCGACTGTCTTATCCGTAGCGAGGATAGCCGTGTCGTCAGCGAACGTGGCTATAGTCGTTGTCTCTACTTGAGGTACATCTCTTGTAAAAAGTAAAAACAGTGTTGGACCGAGGACGCTACCTTGTGGAACGCCGGCTTGTATTTCTTTGAATTCTGAGTATTCGCTCCCGTATCTCACTCGAAATAGTCTGTTGTCAAGATAAGACTCTAAGAGTTCATACATTTTTTCCGGCAAAACTTTCCGTAGCTTATATTTTAGGCCTTCGTGCCAAACTTTATCAAAGGCTTGGGATACGTCAAGAAAAGCGGTAGAACATATCATTTTCGCTTCTAAGGCTTTCTCAATTTCATTAGTTATTCGATAGACCTGGTCAAGTGTTGAATGTTTGACCCTAAAGCCGAATTGGTGATCCGGAATCAATCGTCTTTCTTCAATTATTGGTTACAGACGTTTGAGCACAAGTTTCTCGAAGACTTTAGATATAATCGGCAGAAGCGAAATCGGTCTATATGATTTTTTGTCGTTCGGGCATTTCCCTGGTTTCGGAACCATTATTACCTCTGCGACTTTCCATTGTCGTGGAACGTATGAAATTCTCATTGATGCGTTTATGATGTAGAGAAGCTTGACTAACGCTCTTTTCGGTAGCTCCTTCAAAATTTCCCCAGTAATTAGGTCATAGCCTGGAGCTTTGTTATTCTTCAAATTTCGGATTGTTTGACGAAGTTCAGACAGTGTCACGGTTTTCATTCGATAATTGTCTAATTCCGCATTGCGATACAGATCGTCAACCAACGGCTCCCCGTCAAACGGTTTGAATGTTTCTTCTAGATGTTCTGCAAATACATCTGCTTTCTCTTTGTCGCCTTTTACCCATTCACCGTTATCTTTTCTTATTGGCGCCGAGTGTACTATGGGCTTTTTAATGGACTTCACGGCTTTTCAAAGTGAATAGTTTGACCCTCTATCGGCAGTCAAGTTTTCGAGGTAGTTGGTAGTCTCGCGACTTTTAAAATCTTGAAGTAAGTGCTTTAATTTGTTAGATAGCCCATTCAGAATGGTTTTATCAGGAGGAGCTCGAGACAAATGCCACCTCTTTCGAGCCTTTCTCTTTTCGCGTATGAGCTCTTCAATTTCGCGCGGGTAAATTGATCCGCTTTTCCTTACTCCAGTCTTCCGGAAAGAAGTATTGTTCCAAGCAGCGTCTTGGATAGTTCTAACGAGTTTATCGACTTCGTCTTCTATTTCTAAAGGGGTTGTAAGTGGTACATGTAGAGATACATTTTCTTTACAGTATTTCCTAAAGCCATCCCAGTCGGTGTTGTTATTCGTTAGCCTAGGCGCTCTCTCATTTTTTACTAGACTTCCGCCGATTTTCAAAACGACTGCCGAGTGATCCGAACAGAGATCATAGCCTTCTTCTACATTTGTGAGGTGGCGGGGAACCCCTTTTGCGATAAAGAAGTCGACAAGGTCAGGTACTTTGTTTCTGTCGGTTGGCCAATACGTTGGCTTTCCCGTCGAAAGGAAAACCACGCCACGTTTCATGCTAGCTTTGAAGAGTACTCTACCTCTTGTTGAATTGCACCGTGATCCCCAAAAGGTGTTTTTCGCATTAAAGTCCCCGCCGATGATAAAATTCGACCCAAGTAAGTCAAAGAGGGGAGTAAGATCGTCATCCGCTAGCCTATACTGTGGAGGAAAATAACTCGAGGCAATATTATAATCTAGGTGACCTATTTTTACCGATACTGAAGTTATTTGCATAGAGTCAAGCTCAATTTCTTCGTTTTTGTAATGCTTAATGCAGTCTTTGATGTAGAGAGAGGATCCGCCTCTCAAATTTTCTGATGGATGATGCGCGTGGTAGTCGATGTAACCTCTAATTTTGGGTCCGGATCCCTTCTTAAAGTGTGTTTCCGAAATCAGGCATAGGTCAATATTTTTTTCCCGTAGAAAAACTTCTAGTTCGTCGATTTTCTTTAAAAGACCATTTGCATTCCATGTAAGTATGTTAATGAGCTTCATATTCATGATTTGTTATTGGTTTTGCGAGGTTTAAACTCTAGCTCGCTCAGTTTGTCAAATATTACTTGATTAACTTTAGTTTGTTGCTCAAGCTTTTCCAATATCATAAATAATATTTGAGACACCGAATCTGTTGTGGTAGGTTCTGGAGGTTTGCTTTTGTGTGACGCGACTTCAGCGTACGATCTTGGGCCGATGAGTGATGATTTTCCCTTTGTACTTGGACCGGCGACGTTTTCTTGCGGAGTTTGTATATTTTTCCTCGTCAATCTCGTATTTCTGACCGATTTGGGAGTTTTCGGCTTGTCAGCTCTAGAACGTTTTGGGGTTGTGGCCCTATCTACAATATGTTGCTTAACAGTTTCGTGACGTTTTTGTAGCTCTATTGCGATTTCGCAACCTCGGTAGCTCGCCGGGTGACTTCCATTACAATTGGCGCAAGTCGCTGGGGCCTGACTGCTTACGTTGCAATCTTTTGAAAGATGTCCACCGGCGCATTTGACACATCGCGGTTCTTTTTGGCAGTACGCTTGAGTATGTCGGAAGCCTTGGCATCGCTTACATTGAGGTACTATTCTATTGCCCTTTCGCTTGGGCTCAATTTTTACCCTGATATTTAGGATTGTTTTTATTTTATATATTTCATTTATGTTTTCAATCCTATCGAACGTCAGCATGAAAATAGGAAGACCGCGCTTGACCACGGTGTCTTTTTCTCCTTCCGTACGTTGTTTTTCTTTCTTAAGTATGTTCACGGCATCAAGAATTTTAAAGCCTTGGGCTTGAACATCTTCAACAATTTCTTCCTTCGTGCAGGTTGGGTGAAGTCCCCTAGCGAAAACCCGAAGCGGCTTCTCGAATTTGTTTTCGTAAGTATACCATTGTACATTCTCGGTATTTAATTTTTGCGAAAGTGCGCGATAGGCATCAGAGTCATCGACATTGACTTTCCATACATTATTTCGAAGAGAAATTAAATTATACTTCGTCCCCAGAGTATTTTTTAAGATATTTCGCAGCTTTCCGTAGTCTGCGACCCCAACGACATTTATTGCAGGCGGTCGGCGAATTTTTTCTTCAATTTCCGCTGTCGCTTTTTTTGACACGGTTGGTGTTTCATCGTGTTTATATACGGCCTCAACTACTGGCGAAGACCCAATTTTTCGTTTTTTGGTAGATCTTTTCTTGAGAGCCGGATTAGTAGACCTTTTTATAATTTTTTAAATTTCAAATCCATAAACCAACTATTTCGAGTTTTTTCCAGTTCCGATTAGACTTTTTTCAAACAACACAATTGTTTGCGTTAGTATTGGATGTTTTTCTTCTATGACCATGGGTTTTTGCGTTAACGGAAAAATCGAAATATGAAATGGAATATTTCGATTTTTGAATAGGCTTCGAGAAACTTTGGTTCGAAACGGCAATTTAAAAAATTTCTAACACAGCTTTTTTTCTTTAAGTACGTTTTGAACTTAAATCAAATCTTGACAGGATTGTTTTTACCATTAAGCTACCTACTAGTAGATTTTAAAAAAAGTTTTTTAAAAAAAAAATGTTACGTTTTTGAGTTACCAACATCTCGAAAGGTTTTGAAACTTTAGAATTCGCTATAATTTTCCTTAAAATTTTGGACAATTTCCGACAAGTGTGATTTTTTTTCTTAATGATTTCTCTTAATAACACCGGTGGGGAACAAACTTTTTTCATACATTTTCGCAATTTTTTTCGAAAATGTGTCGAAACAGCAGTATTTCAGCAATATTGACTTTGTGCACTAAGCGATTTAAGAGTTATGGCCTCAAACACTTTGAAAAACGTCATCCATTTTGAACTCTTCACTTTTCCAATACCTTTCAATTTGAATTTTGAAACATTGAATTTTTTGTTAAAGTTGAGTATTTACTTAAATTTTGAACTTATTTTTCAATTTAGTTCTTTAACTGTTTTTCTAGTTCTTGCCTGCTAAGACTTCAAAAAAAAAAAGTATTGAAAAACATTCAATCCATTTTCCCATGAAAGTTTGAAATTAAACCGTTATTTGTGCTAAATAAAAAACTCTCTGATTTTTACCGCAGTTTAATAGCAACAAATTTAAAGAACTTTCGTTTAAAAAATAACATCAACTAGAAATTTCAGACATACGTAAGAAGGGTCATCGAATAATTTTACCTGGCTTATTCCCGCAATAAAATACATACACATCTCCCATGATATGTGTCATCTCCGTTTATCCCAATTTAATGACATTTCATATAGTGAATGCGCTGAAAGCTATCAACAACGTGTGCGTCCCGCCCGCATATCACCATTAGTGTGATTAATTAAATAATGCAACACCGAGAGTTGACTAATTTAATGCTAATTTAATTGGGAATTCACCAAGATGTGTCCAGTCCACCAGCATCACAATGCACTGTTGGACTGTTGCCTGTTCTATTCACTGCTTGGTGAATAGGAAGTACCTATTTATCTCCTGTATGCACGTTCTAAACTACCTCCCGAGGACGCATCTTGGGCGCGACATGTGTGGGTTGACTTTGTTTATGGGACCCATTCAGCTGGTGCAGATAATCTTAATGAGGTGTCATTTGAAATTGCTCAACGAAAACCCTCAAATCCAGTGCTGACATAAATAATCACGCGGCTATTTGTCGTGTTGCTAATATAAGGTCGTGGCATTGGCTTCTCTGAATAGCCTACACCTATTAGCACTGAGCGAAATCGTAAATTACAGTGCCAATGAAGCTGCGCACCTTCGAAGGCGTTAAATGGACCTTGACGGGCGACTTTGTGTTGCAGGAGGCGTATTAATATTGAAAGATGTCTGGATTAAACAGCCATGAGAAATTGTTGCAGCTGAAATCAATTCGCTGCTAATAGGATTAGTTAAGATTAAGTGGATGAAGTTGTTTTTTGTGTTCTTTCATTTAAGTGTTTGCAGAAAGGAAAACTAGAAACTGCATACACATATTATATCTATATACATCGTCTCTGGGGTGGGGTGGGGGTCTGAACATAGTGGGTACTTTCTTGGACCAAGCCCAGGGTATACACGTTTTGTACTCATCTTACTCAGATGGCAAATGCAAGAAACCAAGAGAAATGAAGAAATCAAGTAAAGTGTACCTATGCCGAAAATTAGATTTGAATTTGATTTTTATGTGTATGAGACCAGAAATGGAACCAGGACCCCAAAAATTATTTAAATGAAACTTTATTACTTTAAGAGAAATATGTTGGCAAAAGAGCAAAAGGTGAACGAAAGCACTGAACGAAAAAAAGACTTCATGCAAAAGGAAAATCGTTTGTCACAAACGTGAAAAGGGGCCAAGCGTTAATCGAGGTTGAAGTTATTGATTTCCATCATTATCAGGATAGGCATGTGCCAGGACAGTGAGCACGAAAATATTTAAGGTCTATATGGAAAGTGTTTGCTATGAACGATACTCGATATTCAGATAAAATTATGGAGCGTTTATCACAAACGACTTTGTCTGTGCTGGTTATAAAGAAGTTTGTTTATCCCCTATACTTAACAACAACAAATACTTGTTAGCGAGAAACAACATTCTTGATGATAGCCAACATTGATTGTTTTTCCCAATACTATAACGCCCGAAATTGAAAGTATTTTTTAGCAAAACTTTAATGCTTGGCCGAAAATAAGTCCCTTCTATCAACAGCAACATATTATGTAGGTATACCTAATCCTATTTGTAAATTCCTCATAAGTGAAATTGATAACTTTGGTAAAAAAATTAAATAAATGGTACTTGCAGCTCGGAAGAGCCATCGCCTGACAATCACGCATGCTGTGTGCGTTAAAGGTGTTTTGACATACATGAAAGGGACCAACAATTTTTTGCCGCCCACCGTTTCTCCAACTTTGGAGAAAAAAGCAGAAAAATTTTTCTTGATGCTTTACCTGTTGATGAACCCTTGAAGATGTAGGTACCTACTGATGTAGAAAGGTACTTTTCGACTGCAATTTTTTGGAGTTACTGATTTAGATAAAGGTACACACATTATCAATGGCTCCAAACAACTGAAAGCAATGCTGCCTTGTTCCTCACAAATACCAAAGTGTTTACAGCGATCATTTAAAGGGAACCAAGAGATATGAAGTGTTTGTAAGAAAAATGATAAGCTATGCAAATGAGAAAAGCATCTTTTTGCATCTCTTCACAAATAGATATGAGTAACAGCCATGCCAGGTATCTATTATATACCATACTTTTGGATTAATAACTACAATACTGATGTACTCTAAATTTTGCAATTCCAGTTATATCCTTCCGTATTTAGTTTTCTTAATCAGGGCGCTAAGATTTAAGCTGAATTTCATTTTAAAAACCTTTCATGCACCTAATGAAACTAATGATATCTTGAAGAGTGTATGAACACTTTTCGCAAAAAAAGATTATCTTATAAGCCATTGTAATGACACCCTAGCAAAATTGCGGAAATTCTTATCCACTATTCACAATTTTAATCTAATCCGTCTAAAGCAGTTCTTGAGAAATTGTGTTCATGCAGTCGTAGATTTATCATAGTCTAAGAATCTCTCTTTCAAAGCTGTCCGAAGGAGTTCTGCTGTGGTCATCTTAGGATAAATGATTGTGGGTGCATTAAGCGTGTGTGAATGGTCAAATGGTGATATAAACTAGGAGACAGAAGTCTTATAATCATGATAGTAGTACTTTGTGTCTTTCACATTTTTATGAAGACGTGTCATTTCCTAAGTCACTGAATCTCATATCAGATAGTGAAAGGCATTCAGTTTCAGACAAAAAAGATTGAAATGCTTCCAAAAAATGCGACAAAAAATGTTCGCACAAAATACTATAGAGTACTTTCATAATGGACACCATCAGAATCTTAAATTGAGGTTATTATGGATGATTTCTTTCGTTTGAGTGAACTCAAATTGATGTGGGGGGGATGAAAATCAAAAAATTGTCAGTGGTGTGCCACAATTTTGGATTACAAAGGGTACAGGAAGGTGCTTTGGCACATTTTTTTCACAAAGTGTGCGTAAAATTGTTGGTCAAGTTTTATTTTAACAAGTGGGAAAGTGCAACAATGAACAATTTTGGAGATGTACTGTTAGACAGTTGCCGTTGATTCACTAAACTACTAAACTAAGTTGATAAGTTATAATAAACAAGGTTGATTTTTTTGCATGTGTAGATTTAGCAAGCCAAGTCAAAAGTACTTCCATGCAACTTTTGCACAAAGCAGGTAAAAGAGTTTGGTAAGTAGATACATACTTCAAAATAACCTATAACTTAAGAGAAAATATTTTAGATGGTTGGATCAAATACCTACCCTTGTACCTGTTTAAAATAACAAAAATATTATCGAATAAGAAACACACTGATCCACTTTTCACTACTTATGTACATCAACACAAAAATTTATTTGAAAATAACTTGATTAGAACAAATTGCTTGTCAAGCCATTAACTGCTTCAGAAGTCAAGTTTATCCATCCACGTTCATTTAGAAAATCGACTCCCGTGATAAGTGATACCACTCCCAGCTGCCATGTGTATGTTGACTAACTTAAGGGTTTGGCTTCACTTTTACACGCCATATACACATTGTACTCGAGTGTAAACTGAAAGTTCGAGCATAGCCATTAAAGTTTGAAAACTAAACAAGAATATTACGCGTGCTAATGCAATTTGATAATTTGTTAGAACATAAAATTTTAAGTATTCTATGTGTAGTGTTACACTCCCTTAGAATGCTAAATATATGTGGAAAGTGGAGCTTGTCAGACCACTATAATACTGCAAAGTTAAGTGTGTTATAAAACACGGAAATTCAACATGAGGAGAAACTTTGACTGTCACCTGGGTTCATTTGGATTCCGTTTCTTGCATTGAATACACTTTGCACCCCCAACGGCGCGTACCCACTAGACCACTCGCCGCGAAAAGTGATTTCATTCGCTTAATTTAATAAACAAAATCGTTAGCAGGTAATTTGAAATTATACGTCCTAAAAACACTGCTACCACCACCCACGATCCCTCAATCAAAAGTTATCAAAATGTTAGCTTTTAACAAACTTATTTATCCATGTAACCAGTTTTATTCATAAGTATTCCTCTTTCGAATGCGCCTTCTTAACTGTTATAAGAAGGTGTTTGTTGACTTTAATCGTAGTTTATAGACAAATTCAACGACCAAGACAAATTGGAGCAATCGTCTCGTCGATTTGTACCTCATTCGAAAATGTTAGGCCTACACACATTTTCGAATGAGGTACAAATCGAATAAGAAAGCAAGAAGATTCTCTCAATTTATGTCAGTATTAGTTAATCGAATTTAAATTTAAGAAAATATTTGGAGCACAGTTTTTAGTTTTTCTGTTATAACATAAATCTTTATTGCCATAGTCATAGCTAGATCTTCTTATGAGTATTTAGAAGACAGATTCGGTTGACATTTCGGAAATTTGCCTCTCAATTTTCCAACGAAAAAAAACTGCAACAAAACTTAGCATCTGAATATCTTGAAACATTGCTCTTTGAATGGATGCCACACCTACTAAGGGAGGTCTACCGACTAAAATTTTATTTTCCCTCTTTCAATCAGTAGGAGATGTTAAATGTTTAATATCAGCTTTTCAAGACGCGTCTTGCAGTTTTGAAAGCACTTGAGGTAGCTTAACATTTAGTGCACTAATTGCAGGCGTGTCTGTGGTCGAATTTGAAGAAACTTAGTATTTGTGTTGCTTTGGATTACAATGAGCAAAGGCAATTACAATAAGCTAAACTTCTATACACCCGGCCATTTGTATAGGCCACGCCCCAAAAAGTGGGTCTGGGCTAAAAATTAAAATCCAGTAATTGTAATTTTGTTAGAATCATGATAAAATGCGTTAAAACCGAAAATTATTTCGAAAAAGTGTCTTCCTAAAAACGCCCCCTAAAAGATGGCTGAGCTCAAAACCTTGTATGGACCAAACTTGTAATATATGTAATATTTGTCAAAGATTTTTTTTTCGATTTGGAGTGAACTTTTTGAGAAATCGGGTTTTTAAAGATCTAACATATTAAAAGTGGGCATGGTCGATATTGTGGGCTGTCCAGTTTTTGCCTTCCTAAATGTTGGATGGGCCATTATTGCTCTACACCAAAATTTGAGTTCCTACGCCTTTTCCAACTTGACCAAAAGGCATCTTCAAAGAAAATTTGAAATAGAGGTTGTCTTGCATTGAAACTATTAGTGGGCGTGACCGTTGGCGGATTCAACCAATTTTCACACTTTGTCTGTACAAAATAAGAGCCAAAATACACTCTAAGTCTGAACGTCCTAGCTCGATTTTAAAGACTTAAAAGCTTCACACATACGACAGTCGGACGGACATAGCTTAATCGATCATCACCTGTCGGCCTCGATCATATGTTAGGGGTCTACGGTGATTATTTCGCTGTATTACAAACTATGCACTAAAATCAATATATCCTGGGTCGTGTATAAAAATGTCAGCTTTCTAACTCACAGCTTAAGGCTAAAAATTGGTGACATACGGACGGAAGGGCGGACATGGCCCATTCGACTATTGCTTTAGATCCCAAGCTCAATCAATACTGAATGAAACCTTAATGAGTGTGCAAACTGTAGGGGCATCTCCTTGGTGGTGCAGTCGGTAAGGAAGTGTCTAAAACTGTTTAAGACCGTTTTTAAGAGAATCTTGAAAAACACACTGATGCCTACCGGTGTTGATCACCTAAGGATTCCAATAATCGAACAGTGGTTTGAATACGTATAATCACTTAATCGCTTTTGAAGGCTTCAACATAGAATTCATTTATTCCAAAGCTTACCGAACGTATCATTGCTTATATTGGGGAGCGGCCCCTATGGCAAAGCTATACAAAATTAAATTTAATATTAAAAAAGTGAAAAATCACAAAAATTTACAATTCTACAAACATTATAATAATAGCTAGTCTTATGATCATTTCAAACGCTGCCAGGCGAACATCGTGAGGAACCTTTATACGTATAAGATCCTGTCATTAAGTGACAACTCTTCCTACGGTTTCCCACAAGATAACAAGTATTTGAAAAACAAATAAAAGCAATAAACAGTATAAAAACACACAAGTGTGGCTACCAATAGAATAGAATAGAATTCATTTGTTGTGTTCTTCCTAGGAGGGGCTTTTCAGAAAAGCTTACAGCTATTATTAAGGCAAATTAAAATAGATCCCAGTGCCGCGTTTCGCACAGAGTAAATATTTGTCAGAGGAATTTGAAATACCTACAAGGCGTCGTAAGACAGCACTGCATGCTTTTATCAATAATTTTCCCACTGGTGATTAGTGATGTAGGTACTCCTGACAGAGTTGTAGTCGTGAAAACGGGGGCAGGGACATATAAGTCAATAGGGAGGCGATGGGCCCGAACCAGATTAAGAAAGGCAGATTTCGAAAAGAAAAAAAATACTTAATTGCACCTCCATTTAGTATAGAAGTTAAAATGATTTCAGAGATAATATATATCAAACGTCTTCAATATTATAACGAACTCCTGCCTGAATAAAGCCTTTACATATTTTCTTAAAGTTTTATCTTAAAAGACGAGCAATTCACATTAAAGCAGATAAAAAAAGCTTATTAAACTTATTCGCAATTCTCCCCAATATACATATGTATCTGTCATTATTAGAACCTTATAGCAGTCGGTAAGCCGCACAAGGTAGGGGTGACTACTGACAAAACTCTTTGCCTCCATCCTTATTTATATTGTTTCAATGCCCCCAAAACATAGGACATTAGTGTTTTTATACCCCCATACACTGATAGTGGGTGCCGTGGTTCAGTGGTTAGTGTGTAGGACCATTGTGCTGGGTTCGAATCCCGACCGAGGCACTAAATTATTTCATGGTGCCAAGCTCCGCGAGGGTCTGCAAAACCCTCCGAGAGGATCATTTGTCATGACATGAGAGACCACTAAATTTCGGCATTTGGAATCGGAAAAAAATTGTAGGTCCCTTTCATGTTCGTGTAAAAAAAAAAAAAAACATCCTCTTACTTACACACAGTACGCATGGTATTGGTGTGTAAGGAAGATCAGGCAATGGTTCTTCTGAGCTGCAAGTGCCAGTTAATTTTTTTGTGTCATACACTGATAATATGGGGTGTAAGTTGTTGCCTGTAACACAGTGAAATAATAACTGGAGAATACCAAAATGGCCACGAAATCGAGACCGAATTATGAGCTTCATTAATTATGTTTGTGTTTCTACCCACTTTTCTTTGTATCACAAAAAATTTTCAAGCTACTAGTTCAAAGCTCCATATCAGGATTTATTAGATTCCAAAGCAGTATACAATTTTTTTTAAATCCTCTCTTAAGCCTGCAACCCAATGAATCCCTTGCATCCAACACGTTGAAGTATACACAACTGACAACTAAGTTCATAGTTCAATACACACGTTCTTATGTGAAACGGCCCATAGAAGAACTTCGTGACGTACGTCGCTCCCATAAGAACGTTTGTATTTCACTGAGTTGTCAGTTGTGTACTTCGATGTGACGGACGGATTCATTGGGCTTTACTGAAGACATAGAGGTATAGAGTGAAGGTATAGAATCAATTGCCAAAATACCGCACGAAAAAGAAACTGTGTCAATTACAATATGTTCAGCCAAGAATATTGCATTGGAAAAAAAAAGATTCAGTAATGAACTTCTCAGTGGACGTTGCTGACTTAGAAAAAAATCAAACGATTTAAATCACGCCCTAAGTCAGAAGACAAGAAATAAAACAACACACAGGAGTCGCTGAATGCACCATCGATTCACTCTACGGACGCACCCGCTCGATTCGCTAAACGAACACACCCACTTGTCATTCCAGTCAGCAGGAAATCGAAATTCGAACTTGGAAAACTTGGAATATGTCATTCCAAGTTCGAATTTCGATTTGCCCTCTATGGAATTCAGAGAAATAGTACCAATGGAAATTTATCAAAGGGGAAGTATGGAACATACTAGAAGGTGCTTAATTTTGTATAAATACACGGCTGACAGGCTCGTACACTACAGTTATATTATATATACAAGTCAAGTTTTATATTATAATTAAAAGTTGACTTGTGAAAATCGGTTATAAAGTAAAAAGTGATTGGATTGAAATGCAAATTACAAAACCCTTAAGCGAGGATAATTTATACCAAATTTTTGATTCCTACGACAACTTTGTCTTTTCTTACTACTAAGTAAAGTGGGTGTGTAGTATGAAATGAGTGCGTAAGCAAAAGTGGGTATGTAAAAATTTTAGTCTGTCTGTGACGGATTGCGAAATACCCTACCCTACCTTACAAATTCCTTGTTTATCCAAAGACATAAACCGATTTAGACTGAAAGCGTTTTGAATGAAAGCGGTTGGGGAGCCGTGTTTACGCACGAGGTCTAAATCTTTTTAAGTCAAAATCGTTTTAAGTTTTTCGTGGATATTTAAACCAAACTGTTTTTGTTTTAAAAAAGGCGAAAATCGTCCTTCCAGAGTAGCACATATCCATAAACCTTTTACATGCCTTCTTAGGAACAATATGTTTATCCTGTTGAAGGCGGTGCAGGCGCCCGTTGACGAACTGCACAATTATAAATTTCCACTTGGTAAAAAACCATGTTTTACAAAGTAAAACAGCAAATTTATTTGTGCACTGCCAATTACAAAAAAAATGTCCTGAACTTTTCATATTTGCTTGCATTATCCTTCTCTAGATTAGGCTTTCTAACATTTAATTGCTGTACATCATTCGAAAACCGAAACAAAAATTGTCGAGAGAACAAATTTAATGATTTCTTTTGACATTTAAATAATTTCTTTTGACATTTAAATGATTTCTTTTGACTTCAACGAAAAACTGATATTTATTTACATATGTGGATTTGAACACCGTATTTGTTGATTCGAATCGAAGTGTTCGAATCGAATTGAAAAAGTATTTATGCTACCGTTTTGAACTAGATCAGTTTGAGTTAATGCGCATTAATGGTTCGGAAAAACACGCCTTCAAAAAGTTTGCGGTATATTAAAAGAAATTTTTTGAATGCTTTATGCTAGGTGGTTGCATACATTTCGGACCAAAACTCCGCCTTTTCAATTAAGAAAATCTGTTTTTTTAAACGCCCACAAAATGGGCGGAAGCATATATTATATGTACAAAGTTAGATAATGCTTATATCTTAAACTTTTGGAATGTATTTTTTTGTCAAATTTCATACACACAGCTGGCCAAAAAAGATGCAATAATTTTTTTTTTTTTTCTAAAACCTGATTTTTTTCATTTTTCTACACTTTGAAATATTTAAAATGATAATCTGTATATTTTTCGCATAATTTAAAAAAAAAAAACGTAACAAAAACTTTTGGAGTAATGTTTTTCGGTTGGCCAAAAAAATAAGTGTGCTCTAATCATTGATTAAAAGTTTTCATTAATTAATTTTTTTTGTTTTTTTTTTTGCCTACTTGTATAACACGAGTATCCCCGTAATTTTTTAAAACTTATCTGATTCGACGTGGCACTGAATCTACCAATTTCTAGCACTTTTCAGAAGGAATGGAATACAATTCCTTTTGCGTACTGGTTCCCATAGTTGATTCCTATTTGTAACGAACTGACCCTTAATTATACCCGAACGAGGGTATATTAATTTTAACACAGTGAAATAATCACCGTAGACCCTGAAGACCTTTTAGAGATATGATCGAGGCCGACAGCCATGTCCGTCCGTCCGTTCGGCCGTATGTGTGAAGGTTTTAGTTCGCTGAATAGAGAGCTGAAACTTGGTTCACGGCTTGGTTCTTTTGTTGCACAGACAAAGTATGAAAATTGGCTCAATCCGTTAACGGCCACTACTGGCTTCAATGTGAGACAACCTGTATTTCACATTTTTTTTTTTAAATGCCTTTTGGTCAAGTTAGACAAGGCACAGGAGCTAAGACCTTTAACAAGGCAAAAAATGAACCGCCCGATTTCTCGGAAAAATGACTCCAAATCGAAAAAAAAATTGTATGACAAGTATCTCCATACAAAGTTTTGAGCTCCACCTCATTTTTTAAGGTGCGTTTTTAGGAAAAAACTGTTTTTACCCCAATAATTTTCGCTTTTACCGTATTTTCTCATCAGTCTAACGAAATTACAATTGATTTAAACATAGCTACAACTTGCTTTTTCAATGTTTTGTCCGATATAAATAAATGGTGCAAAGATCTCGTTTGATAAAACTAAAGTTCTACATATCTGCAAAAAAAACCGAGCTGCTAAAATATGCCGAACTTTAGTTTTAACAACATAACCATAAAAAACGTTAACACATTATGTATCTTAGGAGTTATATTTGACTCTAAACTTAATTTTAACGAGCATTGTAAATTATTGAAAAAAAGCTAAGCTACCAGACTAAATATAGTACAGTGTCCATCATCTTCAAAAGGTTGTTCCCATACAAATAGTATTATAAGAGTCATTAAGTCCACAATTCTGTCAAAAATCGATTACGGCCTTGTTATCTACGGTAAATGCAGTAAATCTTTGCTCTCTTCAATTAAACCAGAGTATCATGCAGCTCTCAGATGCGCCCTCAAAGCTTTCCGAACCACGCCCATAAGAAATATGTAACGCCCAAAAACAGAAACTGGTCTTCTATCGATTGAGGAACGGACAACTATCTAACCGCACTCCCCATACCGAAGATCTCATCTTCGCAAAAATCGCCTATAACCTCCGACGCTAGAAAGACACTATCTAGTAAGAGAAATTCAAAACGACCATCAACTATTCTCAACGCATTCTCTCCAGCCCAAGAGTTAAACATTTGCTTCGACCTTCACATCCACAGGACACCTACCCACCGACCATGGCAATTAGACCCAGCATCGATAATCACCGATCGTCATGCATTCAAGAAAAACTCAACACACAGCGACACTTACAAGACATTATTCTTTGAAGTATTCAACCAACACAAGAGCCAAAATTGGACACTTGTTTTTACAGACGCCTCCAAGACAGAACACTGCACTACATTTGCAGTTGTCGATGAAAACAGCAGGGTCCTTACAAAGGGTTTGTTGCCTTACTTCGCCTTAAGCTTCACCGCCGAATCAAGAGCTATACTTCAAGCCACAATAGTTGCCGATACATAAACTACACTTGTTTGCACAGATAGCTTATCCACACTAGAAGCTTTAAAACACATAAATAATAATTGTGAAATTATTGAAGCCATCAGAGAATCAGGGAATTCTAGGAAACGAGAACGCTGACGAAGAAGCAAAATTGGCGATTCAGGAACCACTTCAAATGTTCAACTGTCTCAACAGAAAAGATCTTCAGAGGGAAATCAAAAGACTTTCTGAAGCTAAAAGGAAAACACTTTGGAAAGACTATGCACACCACTAGTCATCAATCAACCCTGGAGGCCTACCAACAGTTTACCCATCCAGCTGTTCAAAAAAATGATAACATGTTTTCATCGTCTTCGTATGGGGTACACCCCATTTTCCCATGGGTCTGTCAACTATGGGGTCTATCATCCAACTGTCAACTATGCTGCAACGATACACCCCAATCCATTCAACATCTCCGCGACTGTCAGAAGGTTAAGGACGCTCTCAACAGCACATCCTGCTCTATCCCACTTAAAGAACTGCTAATGACACCATTCGAAAAAAACATCAAGACAACTTACATGCTGCTTACGTATTTAAATATTATTAATGACATTTAATAACATTTAATCAGAATTTTTCTTTTTTTTTAATATTATAATCCCTATAGTAATTATTGTAGCTTGCTTACACTATTTATTATTTTTTCTGCTTATATCTACTCTCTACTTTCTACATTATAATATCAACGTAATTGTATATAAATATTAGGTGATAGTCCTGGGTGCTATGGCTAAGGAAATATTGTTGTTGTAATTAACTTACGTAACAATAAAGATTATAATAATAATAATAACAATTAATTGATTTAAATTTTAAGCCTATGCCCACTTTTTGGAGCGTGACCTATATAAATTATATATTAAATTGGGCCAAGAAACTTTAAGATTTGGTGTTATATGGTATATAGGGTCGGGTATATAGAAGTTTGTTACTTACTCACTAGTTTTCTTTTTAGTTCATCCTGCAAGTTCTTAATGGGATTAAGACCTGGAGGTTGACTTGGCCATGCAACAACAGAGATGTTTTGACCACGAATACAATCTTTCATAAGAGCCGTCCGTATGTTTTGGATCGTTATCCAGTTGGAAATGCCTTGGGAGGGGCTTGTCTTCCTCGGAAAATGGAAACATGACTTTTTCCAAGATGTCCCTATGCCCCTATTTTGTAATGGTGTCATTGACACAAAACATAGGACCGAGACCGTATTAGGAAGAACAACCCGATACCATTATATTTCCTCCACAACTTTTAACGGTTTACAGCTACTGAGCTAGAAACTACTAAGCTAAAGAAATAGAAAACTCTGCAACCCCCTGCGCGCTAAAACCCGTAAAAACACCTACAGGAAACGAAACGGAACGTAGTGTAATCTGTCATGGGATTTGCCTTTGATTTCCTGTCTGTGTGAAACACTCGCCAACTGAGAGTGTAAAAGTCCATTGATCAGGTATAATGAGATAGTCATCTTCGCTGGGGTGCCTCTTTTTGCCCCCAAGCTCGATTTTCGGCTCTCTAGGGAAAATGCTGCCAGCTATCATGATTGTGTTAGTGGGTTGCAATGCTACTTTATGGGGTGCAAAAAAAAAATTCACTAACACAGTCAACCAAGCTGGGAGCAAGATTTGTGCGTCCAAGGCCAAAATGAGTGCGCTTGGTGCAGCTCATTTTGGGTTTTGAGTGCGTTTTAGGCTACACATTTTAGATATCGACTGCGTTTCAGGTCATCATGTCGAGGATCGCATGAGGTGAGTTCGTGGCAATCGTTCGGAGTTTTGATTCAGATTTCCTTGCAGACAAGTTGACTTTTCCGAGTCCCGTGCAAGAAAGTTTGACTTTTCATTTCAAATAAGAATTAATTTATTATTTTTTTTTAATGCTGCATTGTTCGCTTTCATGGAAAAGAAAGAAACGAATAAATTGATTGCGAAAAACGATGAAATCTTTGTTTTGTGCAAGCAATATTAAATATTAGAATGATACACAAATCGCTCATTCAGCATTTAAAACAGAAATGCTACGTTTATTATTTGATAAATTGGTAAATTGATAAATAGTTTGCGCAAGATAAATTGGCCTTTATTAAACCTACAGCTAACTGTATATGCTAACAGCATTTGTACATTCTTTCAAACGAAATGAAATACTTCGCCGGGTTTGTCCAATGAATGCCGATGACAACTAAAGGGCACAGCATATAAAATACTTTCGTCTAGAATGGGAACTGGTCTTTGGGTGAATATTACTCTTGTTTAAAAGATCACCTTTTCTGGTGGTAAGATCTGTTTCATTCTGTATTGCTCTAAAATTCTGGTAAAAAATGTACAGTCTTTTTAATTCGTGTAAAAGTTATATTTAAATAAAGACCTAGGACCATCTGAGAGAAATACAGAAGAAGGTATAGCTCATCTGTTGATAAGCTTGAATACACTTTGAACCAATGAGATAAAATTTAACGCTTCGTAAATCCGTGTTGTCACAAGGAACAGAACGGGAAAAAAAAAACAGATTTTCAGATGATGTCAAAGAAATCAAATATAATGGATTTTATGTATATATAATCCATATACAAACTATTAGAAGAGCTTATAATATACAAAATCTCTCGCTTTAAAATTTTCTTTTGTAAAGTTTAAGAACTTTTTTAAATTTGTACCTCCCGAAGTTATTTAAATTTCCATAATGAAATAAAAATAACTTTTCAAATAAATCATTTGACTTGATTTCAATCATGCCATCAATTTTATTTGCAATAATTCGCAAATAGATGAATAAAATTTTTATTTGAATAACATTTTATTAACAAACAATTCCTGCTATTCAAATAAAAATTATTCATGTGTGATTGAAATTTTTTTTAAAAATCAAACTGAAATACATTTTTCTCAATTTTGTGTGCAATCGCGAAAAATTTCTTTTTTGGTGATGGGATCTGAAATTTGTTTCATGTGAATAAAAACATTATCCGTGTCTAGACCCTACGTTTGTTCCTTTTATTTCTTGTCGACTTGAGACGTCAATTTATTCATTTGGATTACTATTTATAATTGGATAAATGAACTAGTAATAATTAAAACGAACTATTGAAACTATTCATGAAATCATTCGAAAACAAATAAAAAATTGAGGGAAAAAACTCCTTATTCTAAACATTGATCTAAAAGTTAACAGAGTATTGTTTAAATGTGCCTATTCATTTATAAAAAAAAACTGTTTTCAAAATGTGTTTCGGACTACTGGAAAATTTATCAAATTCTCAGAATCAGATGTCTTTTGACATTTGTGAAGTGTAATCAAAACGAATTCGATTTTCAATTGACCCTTGGGCGGCAGATTTTTCCTTTACTAAGAAGATAATAATTATTTATAAAACAAAATAAAACAAAAAAGAATGGAGGCCTTTTACTTTGTTTATATTTTCTGAATGACTGAGACGGCAAATTATCTCAGCTTCCGCCATTTTTAAATGGATTCACTGAACACTTCCATTGCTCACTTCACATGCATTCACAGACAGGGTCAAGAGAGAAATCCCGTTACTTTTTTTTTGCGGGTGTTTCAGGCAAGGGGATTGCAAGTCGCCTATCTCATTATATCTGATCAGTGGTAAAAGTCTGCCAGGCAAAGCACAGAACACTTATGCAGTCCCAGTCAGTGGAAGCTTGGGGGCAAAAAGAGAATTCTTGTGCCGAGTTGGCTATCTCTTTATAATCTGATCAGTGGTATAGCTAGGACGGTACTGGTTTTCTTCTTGGTCGTCTAACTTTACGTTCACAATTCGAGGCGAACAAATTATTTTTTGCCATTTTTTACTCCTTCTGGTCCGTTCCAACTTCTATGGCTTAAGGCAAATACTTTTCGGGACCTTTGGTTTCTGGCTCTTTGGAGTGGAACTTTTCTGACGACTCTTCCTGAGATTTAAGTTCTGCAGTCTTCTGCGGATCGTGCGTGCCCTGATTCTATTCCCGAAATTGTGTCGAAAATACCGATATTTTGCTGGGTTATTCGTCTACAAAAATATACACACGTGTGTTAAATATACACACGATAGAAGCTGCAATAGAAGTCATAATGCAGACCGTGCTTTGAGTATGAATTTGGATGGATTCATGCTCATCTGGATCTATGCTTATCTGCGAGAATGCCAAAAACTAATATGTACGTGTCTCCAGAAAGGTGGCATCTTACCTTATTTTGAAAAAATGGAATTAAAAAGATGCCTCTAATTTTGAAGTCTTTTAATGCACTACAGGACAAAAATTTTCGCTACATTACGAAAATCCACCACATAAAGCATTGAATAACATTTTAATATACAGTCGTTTTAAATTGCGTTATTCACTTAGCATAAACACAAATCCGTTACCCAGAGGCATAAGCACTAGAGCTAACGAAGGTGCTGGGCCTCATTGCATGCGAAAATTGCAAACCTAGGTCATAAAAGATTTAAAGTCGCCTCTGACCGGTTACGATAGTACACTTCAGTTTAACCATTCAGTTTATAATTAAAATTTTATGACGAAATTGCATCTAAACATGCTAAGGCGGCTTATGTTAACTTGTTGAGTGTTTATTATTACCACGTCATCTAGTGCGTCATAAAAAATGCCTTATCCGAAAATGCAACTTTGAAATGCATTTCTTGGAGTTGAAAGTGACCAACAAAGTAACTATGCACATTTTAGGAAGAACGAATAAATTGTATGCTTTGCTCAGGATTGATCATAAAAGTGGTTAATCTTATTGCGGATGAGACTTGAAATTAAACTTAGCTACCACCAGGACAGGCGCAAAATGTTCGTTTATGCCAAACAGTTACTGTTGTCATCTTCATTTTATTAGTTTCCGTTAATGATTTCTTAGATCAAGATCCTCTAAACAGTTATAGTGGAGAAACAAGTTCAGTGAAACTTTTTATTATAGCCTTTTAAAGAAGCAGCTTCTTTGAAAAATTCCACATACTCCACATCCAGAAGGCGAAATAAAAAAAGCTTAATGGGATAAGCGAGATGGTATTATGTGGAGATGGTATTATAAGTGAAACCGGGTTTGAAGAATTTCCAAACAAAAAGGCAAGAATATGTGTATTAAAAAAAGTATCGCAAGCAACTTGCGTCAATTTTTTCTTCACTCAAATGGCAAAAAGGTTACATATTTACATATATACATATAATTTATGATACTTTAAGCAAGGTGTTGTTCTTTTAACATACGAAATATGTGTTTAAGGGACAACTATTAGACGTGGTTTCGAACACCGACTTCAGTAAATATCACTTTGCCAAAAAATGATTTGAAATTTAAAGGGTGGCTAACAGCGCCAGCCGGCCATCCAGGAAAGCTGAGCTTGGAGTGAGAGCAAAGATTTCAGTTTTTAATTCAGTGTTCGTTCCAACACGCATCTATGGTCATGAAATTTGGGTAATGAGTAACGAGCAAAAGAATTAGATCGTATAAGCTGCCCAAACGAGACTCCTGAGGTAACGCACCTTGTGTTACTCTTAGGGATAGTCAGTATTCATAACAATCTTAATGTTAAGCAGCTACTTCTCCCAGTGGAACGATCAATTCTTCGATACTTTGACAGACTTCCTAGACAGGTCATGGTAGCCGAAATGCGAGCGCATCGCCCCCCTCGGTGGGCTATCGCAAGAGCCATTACAAGCTTTGCGATTGTTGTTATTGAGCATAAAAAAATGCCGACTTTATCTTGAAGTAGAACTGTCCAGCCCAATGGTACTAAACGAAAAATATTCGCCATATTCCTCAAAAGGTATATAGGTTTATTCAATAACAGAATTCTACTTTTGTCTTCCGCCAAAAAAAGCTCGCTTTTTTTCAAGGCCCTACCTCGGAGAGACTCTGACATACCCTTCAAGAGTAATTTTTGACTTGAAAAACTTTTGACTTAAAATGCCGCTCGGATTCGGCGAAAAAAAATGAAGATCGCTTTGCATTGACTTTCATTCCAACATTTTTGAGCTCTTGCTCTCGGTTTGTGATAAAGATTCTTAAATCTGCTGTCTTATTGTCAGTGGCGGCTCGTCAGGTCTTATTTCAGGGGTTCACACAATTTTTCTTCGAATAAAACTTGCCTTTATTGACAAGTCTATTTTAAAAACAAATCCCTTAGTGAGATAAGTTTTAAAAATATGTATAGCGCTATGTAACTGCAAGTATAAAGAACAAGATACGAAACAGTTTTACTTATTTCTAGGTACAAAACCGAAACAAAATTTCTTAATTTTATCTTTTGCTCTATTTTTAATTCAAATAGGTAAATCTAACTGTTTAGTTTTTTGGTTCTTTTATGGGTACCCTTACATTTTTATACCCCATCCCATAGGATAGAAGGTATATTAAGATCGTAACACAGAGAAATAATCACCGTAGACCCCCAAGACCTTAAGGGCATATGATCGAAACCGAATTGTTAGTCGAATGAGCCATGTCCGTCCGTCGGTCCGTCCGTCCATCCGTGTGTCGGTAGTTTTTAGGCCTTAAATTTTCAGCTAGGAACTTGAAACTTAATATCGCTTCTTTCTATGTCCCTTAGCAGAGCAAGTGTAAAAATTTTTAAAATCCGCCCATTCGATATAATTCAATTGAATCCAAAAAACTTGCGCTATAAAATGTTCAGTTTTGTGTAAATTTTTGCCACGCCCACTTTTGGGGGCGTTTTTAAGTATAAACCATATTTTTAATGTGAAAATGCAATCAACACGTGCATACCACTTCTGATAAAAAATATAAACAAAAAAACGATGTTATTGAAAAGGGGTGGATGCCATACCCCTTTTTAAGGAAGAAGATTCTTAAACTGAGAAATTCTAAATACAATTGAAGTTAATAGAAACTGAAATCTAACGACCAAGACTTATGACACAATTCGAAGCCTGAGAATGGTTTAATTGGGATGGGGTATCCAACGATTCGCCTAAGCGGATTGTTACCCTCCCACTAGTTTTCAAAACATATGTACCTAAGAATTTTAAGCTCTTCAAGTACCTACTCTAGTTTCCCACATATCCATGGGCCGAAATTCCTGTTTATACCCCATCCCATAGGATAGGAGGTATATTAAGTTTAATTCATAGTTTGTAACATAGAGACATAATCACCGTAGACCCCCAAGACCTTAAGAGCATATGATCGATACCGAAAGTCAAATGAGCCATGTCCGTCTTTTAATTTAAGTTTTTAAGACTTAAATTTTGAGCTAGGAGCTTGAAACTTGATATATGTTCTTTCTTGGTCCCGAAGCAGTACAAGTGTAAAATTTTTTCAAATCCGCCAACTAACACGTTCACTTTACTTATAAGCATGGAAAATCAAAGTTGTCGTAGGAAGCTGAAATTTGATACGCGATATCTTTGCTTAAGTGTATTGTGATTGACATTTAAAAAAAAGCTAAAACCGCCCCCTTGTAGGCGTGGTCATATTTAATGTGCATTGTAATAAACGGTTTTTATTTGTTATATTTGCCTTAAATCCAAAAAACGTGCACCATAGAATGTTTAGATATGTGCGTAAGCTATCAACTCAAATGAATTAATTTTTCCCACACCCACACGTGGGGGCGGTTTTAAGTAAAAAAAACAAATTTTAAATATAAAACTGCGATCAAAACTTGTATACCACATCCGATAAAAAATATGATAAATAAAATTATTTTATTGAAAAGGGATGGATGCCACGCCCCTTTTTCAAGGAAGAAGATTCTTGACTGACAAATTCTTAACGCAATTAAAGAAAATAGAAACTGATACTTAACTACCAAGATTTTTGACGCATTTTGGAGCTTGACAAGGGTAAATTGGGATAGGATATCCAACGATTCGCCTAGGCGGATCGTAACCCGTCCACTAGTTTTATTCATTTTTAGAATAAGAGCTCCCTATAGGTATTTGATTTTGATACCTGTGTTATCTTAAGTTGGCCTATCAGTTTGCTAGATCTAGATCATATTTTTTTACAACACCAGCGCAGAAATTTTTTTTTGTCTTTTTTTCCACTGTAAGTTTAATAAACTCTATTTTTTGTAAATTGTTGGATTTTGTAGATATTATGTTATCAAGAGAGGGGTGCATAGTTTGCGATTTTGTAATCTTTCTATCTCACAAAAGCACGATGTTTAAAAGAAACCCTTAGAAGGGGAGTACACTTAGAAAAAGCTCTGAATCCTGACGTCACATATCTCGCTGGCAAAGCTTAAAGCTATATCAAATTTCATGAGAGCTTTTCTCTCCCGTTTGTTCTCTCTCGCCACGCTCACTACTGGCTTCAATGTAATACAAGCTCTATTTCAAATTTTCTTTCAAAATGCCTTTTCGTCAAGACAATGCGTAGGAGCTCAAATTTTGGAATAGAGCAATAATGGCCCAAAACCTCTAAGAGGGCAAAAATTGGAACGCCCACAATATCGACCATGCCCACTTTTATGTTAGATCTTTAAAAAGCCGATTTCTCGGAAAGTTTACCCCAAATTGAAAAGAAAATTTTATAACAAATATTTAAGACATTATTATTTGCTAGATTTGCTCCATACAAAGTTTGAGCTCCGCCCACTTTTAAGGGGTGTGTTTAGGAAAAAATGGGTTTTCTGCAATAATATTCGGATTTAACGCATTTGTAATGAGTCTAACAAAATTACAATTAATTGATTTCAATTTTTAGCCCAGACCCACTTTTGGGGGCGCGGCGTATACAAATAATATGTGAATTCGGGACAAAAAAAAATAAAGATTTGGTGTTACATGGTATATAGGGTCCGGTACATAGAAGTTTGTCGAAGACGAACTCTTGCACTTACTCACTTGTTTTTTTTGCTTATTTCTGCTGACTAAAAACAATCGGTCGTGCAAGAAAGAAAAGTAGCTACATATACGTACACGTTCATTTTTCAATGAGACAAATATGTCACAGCGTGCGTTGTTTAGATCAATGCTTGGGGTGTAAAATTTTTTTTTTTGTGTTTTTTTGGCTTGCTTGAAAACAAAAGTGGAAGGAGTAAAAGTAGTTAGGTAGTTGTAGTTTCAATACAATCTGTTCCACAAGGAATAGAAAGTATGTAATAGTTTTACTCCATAAGGATGTTTGTGTTTATAACATTGAAGTAGAATGGAGGGCCCTGGCCGGACGGACCCTTTGATATATTCGGAATCTTTTTTTTTTACAATGGATGCGTTTGATGCACTTCCATCTACTTTGATAAGTTGAAAATACAAACAATTTTTAGCGGTCCGTCCTAAAATGGAAAATGAAAAAGAATTCATCGAGTGCAACCTTTTATAAATAAAAAATAAATAAATAGAGTGGCGCAACAGCTCGAGGTGAACCAGGGCCAACTTCTCAACAATGTATGCTGGTGTGTTAATTTCTTTTTACATACAAAGGGACCTACAATTTTTTGCCGAATCCGAACGGCACTTTGAGAAGTTTTTCAAGACAAATGATACTCTCGGAGGGCTTGTCAGACCCTCGCGGAGGTGGGGACCGTGAAAAAGAACAAATCTTTTTTTTTCAGGTGACGATGGCAGGATCGAACCTTTTACATGATGGATATTTTAATTTCGTGATTTCTGAGATAAGTTTTTCTAAATCGGAAAAGGATGACATTAGGTGTATTAAAGTCATTGGTACATATAAATTTATTTGCACAGATGTAATCGTCCTTCGCTAAGATAGGTGCGTTACTTCTTTTCTGCATATATTTTTGATAAAAATAATTGGTTTTGCCCTTACACACAGGATGAAACTGAAACACAGTTAATATTTAAAAAACAAAATTTTTAAGTGGTTGGTTCATTTTTTCATGTTCAGTTTTTGATTTTCTTGTACCTACATACGTGCACTATGAAAGTGCAAACATAAGCTACGAAAAAGGGTTGAAAGGTAGCTTACGAAAAAAACATATTTTTTACCTTCCTTAAATTATATTAATTTGAATACGTAGTTTTAAACAATGATTTTAAAGAGATAAGAATTACACAATTGATTTTCAATTTTAGCCCAAGCCCATTTTCGGGGCATGGCCAGTAAAAACAAATGGTGTGAAATATATTAATTCATATTTCTATATATTCATATTTAATTTTATTCGCCCAGGCCAAAGCTTTTCATTGCTTAATCTTTTTAAAGATTTTTAATTTTTTGGGATATATTTTTGATTATCTCATTAATTAAGTTTGGTTTCGAGAATTTTTTACACTCGATTTGTAGTGACTTTTCCTCTAGGATACCAATATTCTTAGTAATAATTGAAAAAACTTAATAAAAACGATTTTTAACAGTTTATTGGCCATAAAATATTTTACTCACCTAAGATTTGGTTACTCGATTTTTTTATTTTCGCCAAACAAACCCAAATACAAAAAAATCACTGACTCCACAAAGCTAATAGTGAACACACTTATAAAACAACCTTAACTAAAACAAGGGCTTAAGTCATATTTTTCTGACCTGTATGTAAATCAGAAATTACTGAATAACTAGATATTCAACCCTCCAACACTCATTTGTTGACGTTTTTTATAAAGCCTTTAAAGCTTTTATAAAGCTTAAAAATTCCGTGTCGGTGAATACGTGCAAGAAGATACAACAACAATTTATCTTACGCGATCAGCTGATGTAAAAACTCCAAATCGAAATTGCATGGAATTGACGAATTGATGAATTTACTCACATTTGTAAACAAATGTCGGCGCATGGGTGAATTCCTTGATTTCAGGTTGTGGGCAAAGCTTTTGCATGTCCGAAGTTGAATATCTAGTTATTCAGTAATTTATGATGTAAATACTTCTTTTTTAACGCATTTTTGAAAAAAGCTCGCCAAAATTCATGAAAAACAAGTGGGACACTGCAACAGTACTTATGTAAGAAATTTAGTCCGTCTGTGAAGAATTTAAAAGTACCTATCCTACCTTAAAAAGAAACTGTCACGCCTCCAAAAAGTGGGTGGGTTGTAAAATATAACTGACGAATGCTGGTGACTGCATACATTTTGGTCTAAGACCCCGCCTTTTTAAAAAAGGCAGGGTTTTAGAAAAAAGTGGGCTGATGCATATAGTTTATAGATAAAAAAGTTATAAAATGCTAATATCTGCAAATTTCGTAATTTGATTTTTTTTCAAATGTCATATATGTATATATATTTATTAAAAAACAGTAATTTAAAATTTAAATTCCTTAAAAAGTGGGCGTGGTCAATGTAAAGGCCAAACTGCTACCTGAAAGACAATCTCAAAGCCATAGCGCATACCAAAAATTAGTGCAATTCATACCATTGTAACATAGCTGAAATTTGAAAAAAATATTTTTAAAAATTGGAGATGGGCGCAATACACCTGCGCACTAGCCTTCCAGCCCACTCACCAGCTTTCAGCTCTATTGCTTAAAATTTAAGGCCTAAAAGTTGTTTACATATGGAAGGACGGACGGATATGGCTTGTTCATTCTCCTGTTGGCCTTATTCCTATCCCTAAAAGGTCTTAGAGTCCACGGTGATTTTTCTAACTATGCATTAAACTTAATTTACCCTGGGTGGGGTATAAAAAACAGCTGAAGGCTTTATAAAATGATGCATTTCAAAGTTCATCCACCTTTAGTCCTGAAGCATTAAAAACGGCAATCAAGCCGCTGATTTTGATTCCCCTCAAACAAAAAACATTTATACTGTCAATTATGCACGCAAAGAGTTTGAATAAACTTGAAATTGCCGCGCTAATGCTTCAACACTTTTTATGCTCGTAACACATAACTAACAATAACATTTAATCCTTCAAAAGAACAACCAAGCTCATTGTCTCAACTGATTTGTAGACATCGTTGAAAGAAAACATTACACAAAACCCCCTTGCTTTTATTCTTGGGTGTAGGAGCGACAGCTCTCCTACTGTAACCTCATCGTGCCTGCAGAATACTGTGTGCAGAGCCCATCGCTAAGCTTAACAATGAAGACAGCAGAAGTAGAAAGGACATCCCATTCGCTATTCATACAAACATTTGTATGGTATAGTTGTAGGTAAAAGAATGATTGTTACCATGGTTGGTGTTCTATTTGACAAAGCACATAATATCTACTTACATCTGGAAAAGGATCATCCCAAACAGAACGGCAGAATACGACGTATCTAGTAGATACATATCTTCGGGGCTGAGAATGTACAAAAAGCACGATGACAAGTACATTGCGTTCATTAGGCACAGAAAATTAAAACGGAAACGACAATGATTCCTAGGACTGAGATGAACCAGAACAGGCGAACACAAGCACTAGAGATCCGGGCAAACAAGCAGCAGGAGTAACGCTTTAATTAATCTTCAAGTTGCTAAGATTTGCTCGGCAATTAGACAAATAAGTAATTATAATAATGAACCAAGTTCTTTGTACATGGCTCTAACAAGAATCGTCAGGATTATTCTTTTGTGGCGTAGGAGACATGCAGGATATTGATGTTGATTTTGCGATATGTTGTATGCTTTATAATACACAAACATTTTTATTACCTATTTATTTTTTTGAAACACGGACGTAGGTACATTTATTTGAGGACAATATATATGTTCTAAGTCCTGGATTCACGCTTGGTTAATTGTGTTTAGTAGGCAAAGTTTAAACACGTTAAAAAAAATTTAAAAGTTATTCAGAAGTCTGAAATAAACATTTTTTCGCCATTCGGGAGAAAGACCAAGAACGCGCTCATTTGGGATTAAGTAGGTTCCTGCAGCTTCTGAATCGGTTGTATTCAAAAGCTTCAGATTCGGTCTCTCAAATTCTAGTTGTAATCTTAGAAGCTTGAACAGCAAACGAAAATTAATCAAGTTGCGAGCTATTATTACATGTCCTTATTATACGCGCATCAACCTTCAGAAAATTCGAGAGATGGATTCCCCTCTTTACTTCTTGCACACAAAAAAATTTTAACGCTCGGTGCTAGAAGTTTTAGTATTATATAAAAAATCAGGATAGTGCGAATTTCGTTACTGATTGCTGGACGAGGTCCTGAAAATACGCAACAACTCGAAGATTTTCCGCGAAGATTTTCCTGGCAGGACAAATCCTGGAAATAAGTTCAGAAGAAACCACTGAGTAAGTAACGGAAACGGAATAAATAGAAAAAAAAACTATATCTATATTATATAAAAATGAATTCTTGTATGTTTGTTTGTCTTACACAATTGTCTATTGTGTAAGACAAACAAACGTCGTAATAAGGTAATGCATCAAATGAATGGTAAACGCTTTACGGGTTGTTCGTTTTTGACAATTTTGGGCTTGATCGATTTGTATTGGCCCAAGGTAGGACATTGGCCCATAGATAAAGCTCTCAGACAATTTCTAATGCAACTTGAACACATTCACTCTGTTTAAAATATTTTAATTTAATCAAATCAAAATATCAAAAATTAAAAAAAATCTGTAAAAAGAATTTGCCTTTGGAGGCCAAAGTGTTTGGGGCCGCTTCGTGGATTTAAAGGATTTCATCGCTCTTTATCACGGCGCTTAGCCGATAAAGGAGGTTCTTATTAAAACTACTACAAAAACTACCTTTCGATAAAGAAAGGTTCTTATTAAAACTACTTATTTAAATTAATTTTCATTCCAGTTCGAATTGAAAATTTAAAGCTTCAGCAGGATAATGTCTGCCGGGTCAGCTTGGGCGGGTGTCAGCTGTCTGGCAGGCGCCTGTGACAATATACGGATATGTGAAAGTTTCACTCTTTTTTAGCTTTTTTCTCTATAAATTCTAAGCTAATCTAGACTGACAATTTTAATGGCATATTCGGAATCGGGACACCCAAATCCATATGTTAGAATAAAAAATCCAACATATTCCACTCCGACCTACAGTAAACCTTGCCATAATAAATTTACTACTATAACGATAAATTTAAAAAAAAAATATTCAAAAGTATTATGCTACAAAAAATAGCAGTTCTTAAATTTATTTGTTTTAAATAGTCGCTAAGTTCAAAAAGTTAAGTTTTTTTAAATTACCCACATTTTTGGTCAATTTTTTTTACTTTTCTTTAAGTGTAAGAAAACTTTTTGATAAAAGATGAATGAAATCGGTAGGTAATGCCATTCCCAAGTTTTAGCGGGACCAAAGGAAATATGGACTGATTTGATGTTGACCACCGAAGCGAAAGGCAGGATCAGTGTTTAAATTTTGTTTGGATATCAAAAAGCATTTGTAATAATAAAAAATTACGTATATAAAGTAGTTTTCATTCCATTTCAAAGCTTGGACAGGACAACGTATGTCGGGTCAGCTAGTTCCTTATAAGTTTTTGTTTGATTATACCCCAGCCCATAGGATAGGAGGTATATTAAGTTTGTCACATAGTTTGTTACACGGTGAAATAATAATGGTAGACCCCAAGACCTTAAGGGCATATGATCGAGACCGAATTCTGAATCGAATAAGTCATGTCCGTCCGTCCGTCTGTATGTCACATGATTTTAGGTCTTAAATTTTGAGCTAGGATGCTGAAATTTCGTCATGCGAAGCAGTACAAGTGTAAAAATTTTTAATCCGCCCAAAGACAAGCCCACAATCTGGCTAAATGTGCAACTACCTCCAGAGCTTTCAAAACTGTAAGACGTCTTAAAAGGCTGACATTTGGCATTTGTTATCTTCTAATGCATAGAAGACACAAAAAAGAAATTTAATTGGTAAACCTCCTCCGGTGGGCGTGGCATCTATTTTAACGGTAAATTTTCAAATGCATTTTACTCAATTTTGTTCCAAATTGAAGAAATGTTGCTTAATAATTTAATTATAAAACATTAAGTTCTTTATCTTGTCTTTACATCTTTACGCCTACATTTGGAAGCAGGATTGAAGAAAAACCTAAAATTTTCCAGAAAAACGTAATATCAAAAAAAAACTATATTTAAAATATTGAAATATAATATACAAAAATATTGAATTTGAACCAAAAAAAAATCATTTTTACGTACAAAGCCTAACTTGAAAACATCTGTTAATATTGATAATTCATAATAAGGCGCGGTTGGACCACACCCCTTTTCGAAGTTTCCACTACTTATAAAACGCCAGAAAATAATAATAACATCAGCAATGTGGAATAGGATTTTGTATTCAAAGGTCCGTTTTACGGACTGTAACTTCTGCGTACGCACTGTTGCACTTACTCACTAGTTTTATATTTTAAAAAAGGGCGTGGCATGTCCAACTCCATTAACCAATATCAGAGTTTACGTCTAAAATATACGCAAAAATCTAATATTTTGGTTCAAATTCAGTAATTCTGTTTTTGAACAAAAATTTGGAATAAAAATATTGAATAAATTGCATTTGAACGTTTACTCATTAAATTGATATCACGCCCACTAGGGGCGGTCAGCGCCGATTTCGTTTTTACTTTTCATATCTTATAATCGTTAGGAGATGCAAAATTCTAAATGCAAAATTTCAGCTTTTCACGACGTCTTATAGTATTTAAAGTACTGGAGGTAGTTCCACATTTAGACCGAATGTGGGCGTGCCATATAGTTAGGCATTGACTTTAAACTTCCCGAAAAATCTCTCTTCAGAAACCCCAGAAGAACCGACTGGGGATCCTACATCATAAAGTTGAGAAAAGTCATCTTGAGAATCTTACTCCCACTCAGCCGCAATCACAGACGGAATTAGACCTGATATGGTGGGTAGGCTTACGGAGGCAATGAATCAAGCTCTCCACAAAGCCTGCCCTATCAGCAGACACAGAAATACAAGCAAGCTCCCGTGGTGGAACGCTGAAATTAGTAGGCTTCGGAGAGAGAACAGGGAACTCTTTAATGACTGGGACCTTATTAAAAGCAGCACTAGGAAATTTAAGACCGAGATTAGGAAACCACAACGTTCTCCTTGGCATCTTTTTTATGAAAACATGGATAAAACCAGTGATTTATTTCGGACTAGGAAATCCTATCCCGGATTAGGAAATCCTTAAACAATGTCAGAACAGAAGCTATTACAGCTGCACTCCTTAAGCTGAAGGTTGACAACTATCTTTGCAGTTGGATCGAGGAAATGTTTAAAAGAAGACTCGTCCATGACGAGCTGTGAAGTTGTCTAGCTGACAGGTCCATGTTCAGAAGTACGCCACAGAGCGGGGTATCATCGCCACTGATATGGCTCCTCGTATTTAACGCTCATACTTATGTACTTAGTACTAGTCTGATGGAAATCGCTGTACGGAAATTTGGCCATTTTTTACAAGTCTTCATATACTTCCACAGTCTTCATATACTTCCACTCAACGTTTTTAAGTAGTCAAAGAGTTTTTTAAACGAAGCGGTAATGTTCCTCTTAAGAATTCTTCGATTTACAACTTGCGAGTAAATAACATGGTCCTTTTTGACATCTCGCGTGTGCAAAAAACACATTTTATGAATTTTTATATAATTTCTTCGCGTAGAATGTTTAACAAACTTCCTATGTCTATACGTTTCAAGCAAAGTTTTCATTCTTTCTTAAAATCACTGAAGGAATGCCTATTGGAGCTGCTTTTAAAAATAATAACATAATTAATTAAAAAAAATGCAAAAAGATTTATTTCTCGTTCTTTTTTTCTTCTATTATTCATTAAAAAACTTCTATTTTTTCTTCCTGCGGTTCAACACTCAATTTTTTTGAATTCTTAAAATTATTCTAAAGAACACCTGATGGTACCCCACGTCAGTTATTCTTGCGCTAAAATTTTTTTCGTTTCATTTCAATAGATATTTCAACATAAACTTATAGGTTTTAGAATAAACTTTTATTTGTTCATAATTTTTAACTAGTAATATAAATTTTGTCTCCTGAATCAAAGAAATATTTTGTGAGCTAGTTTTAAGGTAAAATTGAATAAATAAACACAATACAATACAATACAAAAAAATACAGTTCAAAGACTATCCTGTATTTACATCACAGATGCTTTTAAAACATCTCCCTCGGCTGCGCTTGACATAATGCTCAACCTTCTTGTTGTTGACATCTTCGGTAATGTGATGGCAGTGAAAGCAGCACTTAGGCTTAGAGAATCCTCACAGGTGGCGTGTGACAACATGGGACATGCTTGCATCCTGAATGGCCACTACACCATCCTTGGTAACTCGGACAACGTTGTCCCAACCTCGACTTCAATGTCAAATTCAAGGCAAAATTTCAAAGCAGAACCGCCTGGCAGTCAGGTGAGGTCTGAAATGCATCTGCAATAGAAATCTACACAGACGGATCGAAAACAGTACTTGGAGTAGGATCAGGAGTCTTTTCCACTCGTGCTCTTGACTAATGTATCTAAGCATCTGCTGGATCACTGTACTGTTTTTCAAGCAGAAATTACAGCCGCGGCCTGGTTTTCAATTAACTCAATAGACTGCAGCGCTATTGTTTTCTGTAGACAGCCAAGCTGCAATAAAAGCCTTAGAATCGCCAACGATACGATCCAAGTTGGTAAGGCTCCTCTAATCTCTCAGGGAGATTGCTATTAGGTGCGACGTATCCCTGTGCTGGGCTTCAGGCCACAGGGATATTCCAGGCAACAGCAGAGCCGACAAACTATCTAGATAAGGTGTTAACGCCCCTCACCCCCCGAAACAAAACAAAAGATTTAGTTAGACTCGCCGTAAAGGGGATAGATACTTTATATGTCCCTCATACAACCTGGCAACATAATTAGTAGAATTCCTACCGTAATTGCTTTTCTCCCCTTCTTTACGCTACCCTTCTTATCCTAGGGTCTTCCCTTACAGTGCTGGACCGGTGTGGGCTTATATACCGCTTCGGTTGCCCTCACCCCTCCACGCCCATGGGCTCACCACCACATAGTTCTCACTGGTACGGGTCCATACTGCTTCGGTTACCCCTACCTACCCTTTCCACGTCCCCTTTCCCTTAATTCTAACGTGAGTCACCTGTACGACAGGTTTACACCGAATACAGTTACCCTTCATCAGCTTCTTACCTGAGTTTTCCACCCCTGCAAGGGCTTACACCGAATTCGGTTACCCCTGCCCCTTCCCATCCTCGAGGCTATTCTTAGCAGAAAAGCATTCAAAATCGGTTGCCCCTGAAGGGCTTTGAAGGGCCCCTGAAGGGCTCACATAGAAGCGATTCCTCACTGACTGTATCAACCCCGTCCCTTCAATCCCCAAGGCAAATGCCCATCAGTAGTCCAACAGTTACGAGACCATCCTTTATTGAGGAAGTGTCTCACTGGCCCCCCTCAACCCTGCTGACAGTGGTTCACACCGAAACGGTTACCTCCAGCCTCCAATGCCATCAGGTAAGACTTCAACCAATCATCAAATTTATTTGTAACCTTCGGTACTAGTTTACGGGTAGTTGTCATTCAGGTTCTCGGGCTGGTAACTCCGGTCCAACAAGCGGTACCACAATGGGCCTTCTTTGGTCTAAGTGTGCCCCTGCCTAGCGGGATCAGCCACCCAACCTTACCTAACATAACCTACTATTAAAGGGCTCGACAGGCCATGCTAATTTAAAAATCTTATAAGGAATAAAATATTTTCATTTTAGTTGGTTAATAGTTCACGAATGGTAACGGGCAGGGGATGGAAAAAAAATATATAAATGGGAGAAGAATAGGAACAGAAAGGAGAATAGGATTAGGAGTAGGGAATACCGCGGTCCGTTACAGACGGACCGAAGCCGAAGCTATTACACACATGCAGTGCGTTGCACTTACTCACTGGTTATTAAAGAAGTCAATCAGATTAATTGATTTACGTTTCTAACCTAAAATTTTTGAGAAATTAACATATTTCCGTTAGAAAAATGTTGGAATTATCTTTTTCGACCTCACTTTATACGTAGTTATATGTACCAACTTGCTTATTAAACAATCGCGGACATTTAAATCTCAAAGCCGTCTTTTACGCACAACAACGCCTTATGTACGTGTAACAAAGAGCTAAACATCTACATTTTGATGACACCTCTTCAAACACCAGTAAAGAGATATACACTCCAAGATATGCAAGACTGTGATCCAGAACTAAGAGGGGGCGACCAAAAAAAAAAAACACATCAACCTTCTTACCACTTAAAATGCAAAGCGTAAAGATATTTTCTTTTCATTATTTCCGAATGTGAAACGCTCTGTCTTTCTCTGATACATCAAGCTATGTGCGACCCGTAAAGGTTTACAGTATTTTGCAATGAAAGGAGCGTAAAAAAGAAACTCATTTTGAACATCTAATCAATTTCTTCAATCTTAATCGGCAGAGTCATTCGACGTGATGCTTAAGGCGTTTCACTTAATTAAACTTTTCTAACAATCAAGGATCTATATAATATAATCCCGCTATAGGACTGAGCACTTTAATTTGGTTTTTCCCATTTTGGTTTTTACGTAAACGAAGAAAGATTTTAATTTATTTTGTGAGGCCTATATTGATACCTACTTATTTGGATTTTGTAGTGTAGGATAGGTCATGTTCATGAGGAACTTACAAAAGGCACCTGTTTATACTAAAGCTGTTTGCTTTTTTTGAGTTTACGGTTTACGGTAAGTTACGGTTTCTATAGTCATCAATATTATAAAGTCGAAAGACTCCGTCATATTTTAGGCCCTGTCCCATATGTCTGTGACACGAAATAACATCTTAAGCTGATTTATGTGTCTCGTCTTATGCTGGGATGCTTATGCTCAGAATAGTGTCTGGGGCAGCAGCAAATGTAACGCAAAAGGAGATCGTCTTTTGCAATTCATTTTATCGTCTAACATCATCATCATTTTCGAATGCCGCTTATCCTTTAAAAGGGTCGTCAAGTGAGGTCCGCCAAATTGTCTTTCCATCGTTCTCGAGAATTGCCACCAACTCAAGAGACTCCGGCGCAATCCCCAGGCGGAGCTCAGAGAGGTCTTTACCTGATCCAACCACCTGTTTCTCGGCCTACAGGTGGTTTCTTGGCCTAGGAGGCGACGCGCTCGCATCTGGGCTAGCATGACTTGTCTTGCGAAGAATCGATTGCTCCACTTAGAGAAGTAGATGCTTAACATTAAGATTCCCACGAATACTGTTGTTTCTCACTCTATCTCTTAGAGTAACACCAGCAACGCACCTCAGGAATCTCATTTCAGTAGCTTGTACCCGCGATCTAATTCTTTCGGTGATTACCCAAATTTCATGAACATAGATGAGGGTCGAAACGAACACTGAATTAAAAACTGAGATCTTCGCTTTCACTCCGAGCTCAGCTTTCCTGATGACCGGCCGGCGCAGTTCCTTTACTATTGCTCCAGCTTGGCCAATTCTACAGGACAACTCAGTATCACTCCTCCCATCTTTCATGAAAAAGACCCCGAGATACTTAAACTTCTCCACCTGTTTTAATGGAACTCCATTTATGTGCAGGGTACACTGTACAGGAGTTCGGGAAACAACCATTACTTCCGATTTGTTCACGTTTACTTTCATCCCAGCATCACAACAAACGGCTGTAAACCTATCCAGTGCTCGTTGAAGTTTCTCTTTGGATGATGCAAGGATTGCCAAATCATATGCAAAAAGCAGATGGCTCATCCTGATGGCAGCTAATTCGAAACATTGTGCCTTCCCGCTATCCCAAGCCACCTTAATGACACGAGTTAGCCATTTAACATCCTCTTCACCCATTGCCTTGAGCATTTTTGGCCGGATTTAGTGACTTCGTCTTCTGTGGGACTATTCTCCGCCCTTATCTCGTCAGCAGTGGGAATGCCGTCTTCAGTGCCCTGTTGGGGGTTGAGAAACTCCGAAAAGTGCTCTCTCCATCTGCGCAAGACATCGCTCTCATTTGAAAGAAGTGTACCCTTGGATTTAACCCCTTGAACGATATCCAACTTCCTTCGTCTGAGCCGGCTCCAACTTCTCGCCGAACTGTTTCCATGACTGTTCCTTGGCTGTTCTGACTGCCAGATTGGAAGTCCTTCGCGTCTCATTGTACCGGGCTCAAGAAATTGAGTTTCTACATTGGATCCACGCAATGTAGGCTCTCTTCTTAACTCTGATGCCTTCTTGAACTCCAGGCGTTTTAAACCAAGCACTTCTTTTCTCACCACCAGCCGCTACACCAGCCGCTTCACTCCACAAACATTTCCTGCAAAGGCAATGACTGCCGATAAAAACAGCTGCCATTCCTCCTCTACATTCAAAAGGTCAGTTGGAATTAGTTCAAACTTCTCCGAAACATGCTGTGCAAAGCGCTCTCTGAAATCAGAGTCAGCATCTTACAACCTTTTCCACCGTATGCGGGTCACCAGTCCTGTTTTTCGCCTGCGTGGCAAAGGAATACTGTCACTGAAAAACAATTTACACAGCACTAAGTGGTGATCAGTTGGCAACTCAGCTCCGCTGAAAACTCGAACATCACAAATAATTCTTTGAACATACGCTGGTACAACAAAGAAATCAATAATCGTCTAATATTTCATCAATAATAAATTAAGGTGATCGACCGACAGTTATTAATGCCAGGAGACGGCAGGTAATTGACCTTACCCTGTCCAACAAGTTTTCAAGGACTATCAAAAAATGGAAAATAAAATCAAAAAATTCATAAAATCAATACATCGAATTTCAAATCCGAGAAAAAGGAATTGGGCACAGTTTGGACAGGAGCTTGAGCTTTTGCTAGAAACTTGAATGTGTTAGACTTGAGCGAAACCACCACCCGCTCGGTCTGTAAAGAGGACGACGAAACAGCGGAACACTTCCTCTGTAGTTGTCCTGCCTTTGCTCGCATCATTTCATTTCATTTATTAAATTTCTTTTCGGTTCTTACAAGTAAGACAAAGTCTTTTACAGCAGACTTTGTCTTACTTGTAAGAACCAAGTTACAAGTTTAATATTGGTGATTCAACGATAAATCATTACATTACCAATAAAAAACAGCTTCAAATAAACTTATGAGTACTAAAAAATGGAAAGGAAAAAGACAAAGTATGACTAAAGACAAGTAAAGACAAGAAAATAAAAGAGAGCAAGAAAAACAAGTAGGAAAGCGCAACAGTGCGTATGCAAAAAAAAATAAACCATACAAAAAAAAAAGTGCCACGCCTCAAAAAAATTGGGCGGGATATAAAAATATAACTGTTAAATGTTTTATACTAGGTGGTTGCATACATTTTCGGAGGCACACACAACATATCTAACATCTACAACATTTGTCATATAATTTTTTCTAAAATTTCATACATATTTATTGAAAAACAGTCATTTTAAGCTAAAATCTCTTAAAAAGTAGGCCAAAGAAAAGGCCAACATTTTTTGGCTACTTCAAAGAGAATTACAAGGCAATGTTACGTACCAAAAATAAATGCGCTAGTTATTATGCCATTGTAACATAGTTAAAATTTGGAAAAAGTATTTTTTTAAAAATTAGAGATGGTCGCACATACAGGGTTGTAGTGGGCGTGTCTGTAAGCGGATTCAGCTAATTTTCAAACTTGATCTGAAGGACTAGATTTTCAACCAACATACCAAATTTCAGCTCTCTACTTTAAAATTTAAGGCCTAAAAGTTGTTTACATACGGACGGACGGACATGGCTTAATCGATTCTCCTGTCGGTCCCATTCATATCTCTAAGAGGTCTTAGGAGTCTACGGTGATTATTTCACTGTGTAACAACTATACATCAAACTAAATATACCCTGGGTGGGTATAAAAACGAAAACTAAACTAACCATTCACTCAAAGCTGACCAGCAAAGTAATTAAAAATTGCGTTCTTTGAGTTTTTCACTTCATATATTTGCTTTAGTCACGCAAGAAGTGAGTTGCAAAGCTCCATGCTGTTTACAAAGAATAGACGTGACGAATTCAGATGTTTAAATGGGGGAGTAACAACATTTTGCGTTCTGATAGACTGCCAAAAACTGAGCTACTGTAGAGGTAACTAGGTGTTTGCGTTCGAATTAAATTTTGGAGAAAAATACAGTTTCTTGCGCTTAAGAATTGCAGTAGATTGACCTTTAAGACTTTTGCTTGGTAAGCAGAGATATGATCATACCTGCGCAGACCATAAACATAAACTTATGTCCCGAGTGGGAGTCCATTTTAGGGTACACCACTTCTGCAAATGGGGGGTGCCGTGGCGTAGTGGTTAGTGTGTGTGCTTACTACGCCGGAGGCCTGGGTTCGAATCCTGCCATCGTCACCTGAAAAAAAAAGATTTGTTCTTTTCACGGTCCCCACCTCCGCGAGGGTCTGACAAGCCCTCCGAGAGTATCATTTGTCTTGAAAAACTTCTCAAAGTGCCGTTCGGACTCGGCAAAAAATTGTAGGTCCCTTTGTATGTAAAAGAAATTAACACACCATACATTGTTGAGAAGTTGGCCCTGGTTCACCTTGAGCTGTTGCGCCACTCTATTTATTTTTTTATTTTTTTATAACTTCTGCAAATGACATTATAGGCACTTCAACAACCTAAGCCTCGTTTCGCTAGGAGTGTAATCACTCGACTGCCATAAGGCCCTCAGCGCTTCATAGATACGGCCAACAACAAAGTTGACATGTTCATCACATGGAATTCTAAAATCCTGTAGATATAAGTGCGGGAAATATTCGGTACAGTATGATTTTTTTGAAAATAAAATCACCTGGGTCTTACCTTCATTCAGTGTGAGGCCATTAGACATAACCCAAGAATGGATCGCTCTGAGATCTTCATTAACCCGGAACATTAGACCTTCATACATATATTGAATATAATCGTCCGCATAAAAATGGAAAAATATGTTTTCACAAACTTCGGGTAGAGGTTTATAAACATGCAAAAAAGGATTGGTCCCAAGATGGAACCCTGAGGAACGCCAGAAGTAATAAGTTTAGAGTCCGAACATTTATCATTAACTTCCACTCGCTGAGATTTATTCTCGCATCAGGTGGCGGATCTTCGGGGCTGGCGGCTGAGTGCCAAACACCTAAACTCTTCATCACTGAAGCTCCTTCTCATCTTTCTTCGAAAGACGGTAAAACTAAATATCTACATTTTTGCAAGTTACCTGCATGAAAGTATCTACAATGGTTGTGTGTGAGTGCTCCATCTGATGGTAGCGACCTCCAACAAAAACGAAGCAGATTTAAATTAGAAAAATAAGTAATATAAATTTGTCATTCCTATAATATCTCAGTAAGGTGGCATATCCCTTAAGACCGAACCATAACTATGATAATAGAGAAGGTTATAAATCAATTGTCACATTTTGCCGCATCACAAAGACCTCACTCAAAAAACTATAAAAAATGATAAGATGACATAATTCACTGTATATTAAGCATTATACCCAAGCAAACGGTATAAAAATCCACTTAAACAGAATGTAATAAAATAAAACATCACGTACGAATTCATTTGGTAGCAGGACTTGCTCACAAAGTTGCTCTGTCCTCCTTTGGGAGGAAGAATTGTATTAAAAAACCTAAGTCGACTTAAAAAACGTGACTGCGCCCAGTAGAATACTCACTTGCCACAATACACAGGGGACAACACCGAAAAAAGGATAAGAGAAGGGTTTTCGATCTCTCCGAAAGATTTCCCGTATTGAAATTCTTAGGACGTAAAGCCCTGTGGCTCTGCGGTGTGATGAGAATGAATCTCGTTTATTGGATAACTACGTGAGCATAAGTTTTCCTCTATTTCGCAGCGTAACTATACGACTACGATGCACTATTTACAGCAATATTATGTATATATATATATTTTTAGTGTTTTTTTCGGATTCGGAATTCGGATAGATTTAAAACTGACGCCATTAAATAGTTAAAGATTTAAGGGAGTCCTAGAAAAGTATTGTTTATTATAATTTATACATTATAGTGTATCATGTGGCATCCTTGATGGGAACAGCTTTGCATAATTTTCTATTTCTTTTGAAAGCACTCTTTGCAAGTACTCTTTGATTTATACCAACATTGTTTATATATCGGTACCTTACATACAGCTCCCACAACATAGTTTATTTTTATTGGAGGCCGACAGACAACGCACGTAATTCATAAATCTCGCAATGAACACGATTTACTCTATTGGCCTCTTTTGTCCGCAGCATCCTTCATCATTGTATTGATTGGCTACCGTCCTTGCAGCTTAGCTAACGCTCGTAATTGTCCGTGGCAGATTGGAATTGTACAAGTGCACAGGATGTTCGTCTGCTTGTTGGTTTGTACTTCGACATCTCTGTCGACTGACAATAGAAATGGAGGCTGCAATCAACTAATCCGCCACGCCGTGTCGTCCCACCGCAGCACTAGCTCGGGAATCTACTTATACAAAGCATCCTTTGTTATCCTCAGCATAGCAATATAACTCGACTATGCTATTATTTGCATCGCTACCACTTGTTTACAGGAGTTCCATTATTTTCCTTCTGTCATTCGGTTCAGAAGAAAAATTAAGGTATCCTGGCAAACGCAGGCTCAGGTTGATTTATTCGGCTGGACGCGTGCCTCCGGTTTAGTTGGTCAACACAACAATAGTGATAGCGATAACTGGAGGTGACGTTGAGCAAAAATAATTTTTTGAGCCGGTTAGCCGACGCGTTAAAAGTGCGAATTCTTTTTGGGTTGGAATAATTTTAAAAGTTTTAAAAAAGACTTATTGGAATAACGTAATTTTCTACGCAGCTTTGTCAAATTGGTTAACAATTCACATCCGACATACCCAAGCCCATTGTTTTGAATTTGTGCTGATTTTTAGCGGTCCGTCCAAAATTAGAAAAAGGACCTCTTATGGTATTAGTCCATTGTCTGTCCGTCCGTCCGTTCGCATCTGTAACTTCTGAACAGTGAGTCGCAAAAAAATGAAATTGAGTAGACTTATAAAGTGCATGATAACTAATGGGAGAGTTACAATCCGCCTAGAATCGTTGGATACCCTATTCAGTAAAGAATTTCTGGATGGGTTAAAGAATCTTTTCTCGGTAAAGAATCTTTTCCCTTGAAAAGGGGCGTGGCATCATACCATTTTCAATAGCATCGTTTTTTTTTTTGTTTATTAATTTTATCAGAAGTGGTATACACGTGTTGATTGCATTCTCATATTAAAAATTTAGTTTATACCAAAAAACGCCCCAATGTGGGCGTGGCACAGATTTATTTATTTCAATCGATAGTTTTCACACATATCTGAATATTTTATAGTGCAAGATTTTGGATTTAAAGAAAATATTTCGAAATATATCCAATATTTCGAAGAAAATATACCGAAAATATATACATATAACCAGTGAGTAAGTGCTACAGTGTGTACGTAGAAGTTACAGTCCGTAAAAGTTGAATACCCCATCCTATCCCACATTGTAAAAAGCTGATGGCATTGTTATTTTTTGAAATTTTATAAGTAGTGCAAACTTAAAAAAGGGGCATGGTCCAACCGCCCCTAACTGTCAATTATAAGATATTTGCACAGATATTTCAAGTTACGCTTAAATGTACGTAAAAATGTAATTTTTTTGGTTCAATTTCAATATTTTTGAAAAATCCACCCCTTAAAGGGGGCGTGGCTAAGAACTTTATATGAATGAAACCTTAACTAAAGTCTGGTTTAGCTAACCTGCTAGTTTTTTTGATTCATGCTTTCCTGAATTGGCTCAAGGCCAGTCGAAATTACGTGTTTTTGGAAAATTCCAGGTTTTTCTTCAATTTTGCCTTTAAGTGTGGGCGTGGTTCAAAACCAAAGTCTTGTATGAACAAAATGTAGAAATTTTTTTAATTTCGAGCAAAAATATTGATTAAGAAATAATAACAAAAAATACATTTAACATTTAATTGTTTTATTAACAGTTTAACTGGATGCAATTTGATTTTATATTTAACATTGATTGGCCCACACACAGCGCCTGTCGATGTGATTTATTTTTTGTTATTGTTTCTTAATCGTATTCGCAATTCGAAGACCAAAACCAACAATGAAAAATATTGAGTATTGACTGCATTTGAAAATTTACCCTTAAAATAGATGCCACACCCACAGGAGGAGGTTTACCAATTAAACTCTTCTTTTTTGTGTTTTACATTCATCCTTTTAGAAAGTCCTACAGTTTTGAAATCTCTGGAAGTAGTTGCACATTTAGACCGATTGTGGGTGTGGATTGGAAATTTTTGATGGGTGGATTTCAAATTTTTTTACACTTGCACTGCTTCGCATGACGTGGACCTTACCTACGAAATTTTAGCACCCTAGCTCAAAATGTTAGGCCGAAAAACATGTGACATAGAGACGGACGGACGGACATGGCTTATTCGATTCAGAATTCGGTATCGATCATATGTCTTGGGGGTCTACCATTATTATTTCACCGTGACAAACTTAATATACCTGCTATCCTATGGGATGGGGTATAAAAAGCGTTTAGTAGAATGCAACTATAATATAACCACGTCCATTTGGCGGCGGTTCCTTCCTTTTTTAAAATGCCAATCACAATACAGTTAAGTGAGGATAATGCATACAAAATTTTAGCTTCCTAGGACAACTTTGTTTTTTCATGCAAATAAGTAAAGTTTGCGTGTCAGTCGGC